>OY986436.1:59716704-60959204 GCA_963920525.1 Dichetophora obliterata | reverse complement strand
CCAAGCGAGACCAACAGCTGAAAATCATAGCTTTGAGCGCGTTAAAAAAACAAAACAACAACAAAAAAAAAGAATGTACCAAAGCTTATACTTAGCTATTGACAACAAATACTAGTTAGGTTGGAGTTGGTTAGTTATTTTGCTGGGCTAACAACAAAACGTGTACAACGTTATTCCCAGTAAGCATGATTTTTTTCTTTATCATTTCGCTGTTTTTATTTTGGTTTTTATTTTTCATTTACCGTCTATAGATCCGTTAAATGCTAAGATCTCTTTTTTTTTCGTTAACGTTGTCACTTTGTGCCTAACTTAAATAATTACTTAACTTTGTTTGTTCAAGTGTTAAAATTAATGGCTCATATTTTAAAGATTGTGTCCTATTTCACACTAAGTTTTGCGGTATTCATAGAACAAGCTTAAAGATATTATTCTGAAAATATTGCTAGCACCATCGTATAATTAGACTAAGAAACCAAGGAAAGTTGTTTGAGTCCCTGCAGAGTGGCTGTTACTGCAGTTCAGTCAATTAGTTAAATTACTAATAAGTATAATTATTCGAAAAATTCCAGAAATAGTTTGATCTAGATCATTCACTAAAAGTAGTAACCTAATTTACGGAGGAGCTTGGTTATGAAATTTGGAACTACCCCTTTAGACGTGATTTAGGTTGATGGAAAAAATCCAAAAACTAAGAATTTTAAGACGATCGAAAATCGATTTTTCTCACTTTTACAGCTTTAATTGACTTGCAGCATAAGTCTAAAGGCAAGTTTTTTTTTATATGGGCATTTCCAAACTTGCGTTACGGACGATTTGTACAAAGAAATATTAAAAAAAAATAATGAAAATATGTAAATTTATAAAGGCTTTTATATATTTGTGTTGTTATTAAGTACCACTATATTAAGTAAAAACAGTGACAACAATCGACCCTAAGGATTTTAAGATATAAGCAAAAATATGTGCTGGAGTTACTTTATAAAAAACGGAAGTTATTTTTTACTTGAATTACGAAATATGAAAAACTCTCTGAGGTGGCAAGACTTTTTGTATACAACTTTTTTTAGAAGGGCTTAAAATAACATAAGTTTATTTGCCAAGTGATCAAATTTAAAAAACTTCTCTGGTTTTTTTTTGTCAGGCTTTTTGATCTGGCATTACATTACTTAAATTTCCATTGCAGTTCAATTGGGTAGTTAAGTAATTATGTAATTTAGTAATTAAAACACGAATTTAATACATTCTTCTTTCCTTGCTTTTACCTTTTTTTCTTATCTTTAGCCAATGCCTTCCATTTTTACTAAAATAATAAAGCTTACGAAACATTTACTAAACATTTACGAAAAAGAAAAACTACATTTGTGAAACAGGACATACGATTTGATCATTATGGTAAATTTATTTATGCATAAATTGCTTAAATTAATAAAATGAAAATGTTTCTCTTAGACAATATCATCAAATAATAAGTTTTTAATAAGTTTTAATTTTTTGGTCACGGTAGACTTTTCTATGGGAATGCCCATATGATGTTTTGCGCCTTATTTCTCTCCATACTCAATGAGAAAGTAACAAAAACTTGCTGCACGCTCTTGAATGGATTAAAATAATTTCAATTATTGCAGAAACCTTGCTGAAGGTGATCAGTGAATCCCGCTTAATCGATAAGTCAGATCCTTATTTTTCTATTTGTAGTTATTTCAATTTATTACAATTAAAACCTATTTATAAATAGGCGTATGAGAAACAGTTAAGAACCATATTTCCCGTGTTTCTCAACCGATTTTGATACTTTTTTTTAAATGAATAAGAGTTGTGAGAAGTAGTGGTGCGAATATTATTTAAAGAAATTCACTAGCTTTAAACAGGTGAAATGGTATATGATGTATTTCACGCATTGTGGATTCATAAACACGTAGAAGTTCGCATAAGAAGAAGAGAACAAGCGTTCGACATTGTTTCGTTTGGTTTTTTTTTGCACTGGGTATGGGTTCGGTTGTGTTCGCACATGAGCAAAGAAAGAAAAAAAACGACTCCATTCCTATTTAGAGTTTGCCGCTCACATTGCGCTCTCTTCTGAGCAAGAGAACTGGTGGCTTATTTATTAGGAAAGTAAAAGTTATGGCAGATTGTTATGAAAAACATATGTTTTTGACAGTAATTTTGTATCGAATCAACATGCGAAGAGGTCGAATTTCGACCACTGTTGACTAGAATTAGCTGCCAAGGTATTGTGCTTAAGTTTCTCTGAAAAGCTTCTGACTCTCGAAATAGGTTTATAAATTAAGATTCTATTAAAATAAAACTTTAAATTTTAAATAAGATGTTTGCTAAAAAACTTAACCCTTAACTGTGGAGGTGGTGGTAAATTTTACCCCCTCTTTACGTGTTTTTGTCAGCTTTAAGAGAAGGCTAGTGAAATAAGATGACAGTTTTGTTGAACTTAAAATTAAAAAATAAATTCATTAGTTTTTATGATCTATTAAATAATTACATGAATTAAGATTGTGAGCTTTCAGATCAAGTAAGTTTTTAAGAAGACAACAACAACAACAACTCTGTATAGAGTCAATCACTTAGCTGACTAGACAGTCTGTTTCGGAAATCGCTACATTTTCCTCTTCAGTAGTCTTTGAGTGATTAAGCTGTGATCAACTCACTGTTTAAATTAGTGTATGAATGTGCAGATTTTGGAATTCATTCTTATGAATTGTATGGCTGCTAATCATATTGTTGTTGTCTTCTTAAAAACTTACTTGATCTAAAAGCTCACAATCTTAATTCATGTAATTATTTAATAGATCATAAAAACTAATTTACTTAACTATGGCGGAGCACGGCCAAATAAATTTAATTAATGTCAAATTAATTAAATAATCTAATAATTGATCGATTTTCGGTCAAAGTCATGTGTAATTGAACATTTGGTTGTGAAAATAGCCGCCTTTCAGTTAGAACACTAGCTTATGGCGAAGCAAAAACTCGTTTCATTTCTATGGTGCATTTCGACAAACTATCGAACACCAATGAATATTGAAATAAATAAAAAGAAGCAACTAAAACATATGGCAACCCTTGATGGAGTAGATGGCGGTGATCTATAAATAGCCTACTGCTTTAAAATGTCATATGATTAGCAGCCATACAATTCATAAGAATGAATTCCAAAATCTGTACATTCATATACTAATTTAAACAGTGAGTTGATCACAGCTTAATCACTCAAAGACTACTGAAGAGGAAAATGTAGCGATTTCCGAAACAGACTGTATAGTCAGCTAAGTGATTGACTCTATACAGAGTTGTTGTTGTTGTTGTCTTCTTAAAAACTTACTTGATCTAAAAGCTCACAATCTTAATTCAAAATAAATTCATTTTGTATATATTTTAAATAAAAATATAATAGCTTGTTTTTAAACAACAAATAATTTAAAAACATCTTTTTATTATAATTTTTAAGTAAAATTAAAAGTGGTAAAATTTTCCACCCCGTCTCAAACTATGTCAAAAAAATGCACCTCTATAGTTAAAGGTTAATTTTTAACTAACTACTGCCGATAATCCGAAATGCCGGCCTTTGTAGTCTAGTGAAGAGTGCGCTAGACTATCAACTTAGAGGTCCTTGGTTCGAATCCGGGTTCGAGCATGGTTTTTTTTACTTTCTTTGTTCTTTACTACACTTAGGAATTATTGACTGTGTAATTAAAGGGCAGGAACAACTAAGGGCTGTAAATGCTTGCCGAGATTAAGGCAAAACTCTAGCCTTGGTTATAGCAATTAAAATTGTCATTCACGTTTGTTCCGCCTAATCGATAATTCACTAATGATCCAATCAATGTTGTCTCTAAAAATCTATCCCTTTCCTTTCAGGTCAAAGACTCAACGTTGTTTGTATTAGGCGCATGCCTAAAAAAAAATCGATAGCCTCCTCAAGCGTCTCATTCCACTCCTGATGACGTATTATTTTTATACCCCACGTTTGTAACGCCGATAAGGAGGCGTGGCAAGTATAAAAAACCATGTGTGTTCTCGATCAGTATCATGTCCGTCTGTTGGTCTGCCCGTCTGTGATCACAATAACAGCCGTAATTTTAAAGTTATCGTAACGAAATACAATAAACCTACATATAAGTTTTTTATTCAAAAATAGAGATGAAGTTCAAAAATTTACTTCTCATTAAAAAAACCACGCCTCTCATCTCCCACACAAAGTGACTTTAAAAAATACGGTTAAATTTCTTCAAACTCCACAAAAAATAATCTAATAACTTCTAATTTGAAACATAAGCACTATGAAATTTGTAAAAACCAAATGAAACCGCCTACCTCCCATAAAAAGTGACTTTATGAAAATGGGAAAAATCGCCTTAAATTCCACAAAAATGAGTACAATGGCTTAAAATTTTGCAAATAAGTTTTAATCTTAATTGTGCACTCAATGTTTGAAATTTGGTAAAAAAAACTTAATATTTCGCCTACTTCCCATACAAAGTGACATCGTCATAATAGCAAAAGCTTCAAAAATTCTAAAAAAACTTATGTTTTATACTTGATAAAACAAAAGCTGTGATTATAAGTGTGTACTCTGAGTTTAAGACTTAAACCACGCCCTATAAGAATTACGTCATCAACATAATACAACATTGAAAACTTCGAATATACGAAAACATGGCTGTGGGGTATTTTAACTTCGGTCCAGTCGAAGATAATTCCTTACTAGTTTTTTATTATCTTGAAGTCAAGTAACAACTTTTGCAGTCATAGCTTAACTTATAACTCGTATACTTAGAGAGTTAAGATTTCATTCAATGCCGAGCCTTTTTTCAGCTCTAAATCTTTTTCAAACCACGAAGTTAAATGTAGCGTTCTCACTTAAAAAAAAACTTAACGATTTTAATACATAAAATTTGTTGTGTGTTGTTTACTTTATAATATTTGAAAGTCATCAGCAGCAGAAGTACTCAGTATTTATTTTTTTAATTTATTTAGGCAGCTTTTGGTACAGAAAGTACCGGTACTACCTTTGGAAATTTATCATTTATCGCATTTAAATTCAACCCAAAAACAAACGTTTGCAAACGAGCAAAAAACTATACTTTTAATAATAATTTTTTTTAGGAGAGGTTTTTGTAAAATAGTTCTTGGGAAGACTACGATTTTAGCGGGACGCCGTGAATTGACAATGGATTCGTTAAGTACATTCAATAAAAGTACGAATGTCCGAAGGAAAAATTTTAAAAATAGTTGCTGAAAATTTTTATATTTTCTTGTGAATTAAATCCTGGGATTTAGGGATTGAAATCCCGGGATTCCGGGACTAGAAATTGGATCAGGATCCCGAGATTTGGGATTCGGGATCCGGGATCCGGGATCCGGGATTGAAAGCCCTAGTGAGTACACAATATTTATTCGTTCAAAGTAGTAGTAACAAGAACCTGTTTTCAAAAGCGGAATTCGGTGCAAGTTGGTCACTTCCGTAGCGACAAATTTCAAAATTTAAGTCAATAAAATCACTCTGAGAATTACTCACATACATTATAGAAAATAGTTTTTATAATTAATAAAAAATATTCATTTACTAAGGGAATGCAGAAAGAATTATTTAAAACAATTTCAGGTGATAATATTTCCAAGTGATAGAATAACTACAGTTGACAATAAATTAGTTTCATTGCAAATAAAAGACAAACAAATTCCCAACTCAACGCCATTAGTTTTCTGCTGGCACACATTTAAAAACATGCCTTTAATGCCAGTGTCAATAGTTACCGGGTTGTTTTATCTAGTAGCGTCTCAAGCGGAAGCTCCAACAGAATGGAATACTACAAGTAGTCTAGCGCGAATAGTAGGTGGTCACCACACTTCCGTAGCTGAGATTCCTTATATTGTAAGCTTACGTGTTGGCAGTAGATTTCTTTGTGGTGGCAGCTTAATTACTCCTCGTTGTGTCCTCACTGTTGCACATTGTGTCGAGGATTTAATACCATCACAGCTTGTCGTACGTGGTGGAGCAACATTTCACTTTGATGAAGGCATCAATAGACAAGTTCAACGTCTTCTTTTATCGAGTAGTTATGACAAATACACTTTGAATGCTGATGTGGCTATCTTAAAAATGGATCGACCAATGAAGGGCAAACATATTGAAACAATTCCAATTGATTACACACAAGTTTGCGATAACGATATTCTCACGGTTGCAGGATGGGGTGAAACACATCGTGACGAAAATATTTTCTTCACAGGACTACAAACAGCTGATGTCACTGTGACTTCAATGCGTCATTGTGTCAATAGCTATCCATTTCATCCAATTACCGAAAGTATGTTCTGTGCTGCAGACTCTGCAGGTAGAGATGCGTGTCAAGGTGATTCCGGTGGACCAGCTGTGCGTAATGGCTATCAAGTGGGCATTATTTCGTGGGGATTTGGATGTGGTAAAAATAGTTACCCTGGAGTCTATACAAGTCTTAACAGTTCCGTGGTTAGCAATTTTATTCAACGTGCTATTACTTCATATTGCTAGTTTATTCAAAAACAAACCCAAAAGATGTAGAAGAGTGATGGTAATTCGGAAACTCGACAACTTGAAATATCCAATTAATTTTTCCATTACGTATCTTATAACTTGAACTTTGCAACTCTGTATCATGAAAATTTTAGAAAAATCGCTATAAATAACACTGGTTTAAAAATGAAATTTTTTAAGAAGTACCAAGAACGGTTTATATGTGGACATGTTAATTTAGACATATTGAACACAAATATCGCTATCATTTTTTTTTTCATTTGTGAGATTTTGTAAATAACGGTACTTTTGTGGTTTTCATAACAAGACTTCATTCGAATTAAATTGTAGCTAAAACTATGTGTTCGGTTGAAAGAGAAAGCATATTTATTTTGTTTCGCTCGAGCATAAAATGTTTTAAATTATCAAAGTTTAAATTTCTTGAAATTTTTATGATATTTAAAAAAAATCATTTTTAATTAACTTTTTTAGGTAATAGTAAAAGTCATTAACATTTAATTTTTTTAGCATTTAGTTTATTTAATAACAAATGCTTTACACGTAAGATCACAGAAATCGAATGAAAAATAATTTTTTTTTTTAATTATTTTGTGAGCAAAGAAATTTTTAAACTTTACTGCTTACGCTATAAATTAAATGTTTATTTGAAATATTTTAATTACTTGTGCTTTAACGTTTTTATGAGAAATTTGAACTTTGATGAGCTATAACTTGACCATTCTCTGCTCGATCGAAACAACAATATATGGATAGAAAGGTAATTAATTTACTCTCTTTGAACCGAACAGATAGTTTTAGGTTTAAATGAAGTCATGTTAAGAAAACCACAAAAGTACCCTTATCTAAGAAACCTCACTAATGAAAAAAAAATATATTAAAGGCTTTTTGGCTAAAAACTCATTTTGTCGAAAAAACAAAAAATTTCTTCTTCAGTATTATGCATATTACTATGAAACTAACGGAACAATTTTTATCAATTTATACTTATTTAAAAGCTAATAGAATTTTCCATCTTATGCTGTAAAAAAAAATGCATTTTGTTCAGTACATTTTTTTAAAAAACTCTGCAAAGTGAAATTTTGATTAAAATTTTTTCGAAAATTTGATAACTTCAACTCACATTATCCCATGTTACAAGAGCATGAAGTATAAGTTTTCGATTATGTAAATTTCGTATTTTGAGGAATTTTACGGCAAAAGTTTTGATGTATAATTCAAAGATATATGATGCGGTATTTTTCAAAAAAGCAGCACAACTGCACAGTGAATTTTTTCGAAAAAAATTCAATTTTATTTTTATTAAACGTAGCTACATAAGTAGGTATGTAAAAGTTATATGTATATGATATTAGCTTTAATTGCAGGACATTCAACTTTATTTTTGTATTGTGCAATTATTTAAATTACTATTTCTGTGGTCACAAGGAATAATGACTAAACTCAAAGTATCAGAAAAAACGATCTTTTTATTTCACTAAAATAAAATAAAAAATACAACAGTATAGGATTTAACCTTTTCAAATCAGTCCTTTTTTAAGTCAAGAAAAGTATTTTTTCACTATTCTTTTGAAGGACAAAAAACATAAAATAATCAAACAAAATTGCATAAGCTTTGAGCAGTTTTACCGAATAACTTCGTATTTACACAATATA
Source organism: Dichetophora obliterata (assembly GCA_963920525.1). Lineage (NCBI taxonomy): Eukaryota > Metazoa > Arthropoda > Insecta > Diptera > Sciomyzidae > Dichetophora > Dichetophora obliterata. The sequence goes on along the minus strand of OY986436.1, from coordinate 60,951,022 downwards.
TTTAGGGCCCAAAAGAATAGATTTAATAAAAACTGCGGAAAACTAAACTTTGATTTGCTTTGTGAGCAAGGTACCGTACGATGATAAGGACTTTGTTTTTGCCCAAAATGGAACAAAATGGACATGTGCAATACGGCACGCGATACCATGGATTTATTGAGAGGCGAGTTTTAGACTATTTTTTGTGGGGCTACGTGGAGTCACTCGTGCACAGGGACAATCCAGCCACAATTGCAACCCTGAAAAACAACATAAAAGGTGAACCTAACCGGCCGAAATGCTGAAAAAGTATGCCAAAATTGGAGCATACGGAGGGACCACCTCAGACATAGCCGCGGGCAATATTTACATGAAATAATCCTTAAAAAGTAAATGGCAGGCATTGATGTATCGCTTCAAATAAAAATTTCATTTACTATAGCAAATTTTCTAGTTTGTTTTCAATTTGTAAAAACCAAACGCTTAAAAAATCACCCTATATTAAATCATCTTCATATCATAACGTCTAGTCTTCTTTTATTTTGGGCTAGTGCATTTAAAATGTTTTCGTGGGTACTTTCACATCCCTGTGAATATTTAGAAAAGCTAACCCATTGAGCCTCTCTTCTCGTGTCTTACTTTTCATGTATGTTTTGAGTCTTCGAAGCGATGAAAACAAGCGTTCGCTTAAAGCAACTGAAATCAGTAACGTTGCACCAATCTTCAGGAATCGTCTTATTGATGGATATAACATTGCATTGCAAAATTAAGGGATTCGATAAACGTTACAGGTGTCGGTCGATTTGTCTGATTCAAGCAGAGCCTACAAATATGGTGTACAAAATGTTGGTCAAAATCATCATATACACTGAAAAAATCATCACGTTTTTAAATTCAAGACAATTGGGCCTATTCTGCCAAATCTGTTATTCTGTTATGAATTTTTTGTTATGAATCATAAAAGATGCCGACCATAAAAGATCTGTTAAAATTGGTATTCTGCCTTTTGATCTTTTATGGTACCCTGTTATCAATCTTCGAAAACAAAAATCTATTACAATTCCGTTAACTTCTATTATGAAACAGCTGATTGCTGTCAACAAATTAAAGAAAACAACGCAAGTTGAAGTTGTCGCTTTAAACGTGTGAATTGCAAATATTTTTGCAAAATTAGCATTAAAAAAGTGTCGTGCATTAGCATTACATACTAGCATGTCCGTTTTGATTAATTTGCCTGTTTTAAAACAATGTCGGACTAAGAGTACGACCCAGAGCCCGTTTACAATGATAGCAGAAGCTTAAGTTTAAAATAAAAGTCGTGACGGACGCAGTTATGGTGGAGGTGGTAGCGAAAGGGACAGAGGTGCCCGTGCAAGTTTCAAACGTAAGGAACAACGAAGAAACGAGCATGATGATCGCGATTGCCGTGGTCAAGGAAATGTTGGTGGTGGACGCAATTATGACTACCGAACAACTAGATGTGCGTTCCGATTGTGTATGTATAATTATAGGATGCACAGGATCTAATATTCAGACAATACAATCTGATTATAATGTAAGCGTTGATTTAGATAAGGGTACAAAGGTGGTAACCATATCTGGAAATTCCAAAAGAAACATCAAAGATCATCCTACCAAATGGCTTCTACAATAGTACAGTAGAATAAATCCAAAGGAACCTTTCGTAGTGGGGGCGATGGACGCCGAGATCGTTATTAAAAACCAAAGCTGCAGCAAGATCTAGAATTCCAGAAAGAAGAATAAATTCCTTTCTAGATATATAATCAGCTTGACATTTATATAATTTTTTATGCTGCATTTTTTACACATACAAATATTAATAATTTTTTATTTAGAAAGACCTATTATAAATGAGTGTTGCTCCTCTACACGTTAGAAGTTAGATTCAATTTAATTATATTTAATTTTTATGTAAATTTAATTCAATTGCAAAGGTTTCTCACTTAAATTCTCTGTGTTTATTAATTTAACAGCGTCAGTAGCAGCATCTGACAGTTAATTAAACAGTTGTGCTCATGTAGCATAGAATTTGTTTGCTCGATTAAATGGCGTCTGCTACCTGATCAGTTTTAGTGAGCGCTACCAAAAGCTTACCACTCAGCGAATTTTTACACAATAGTTGCCAACTGCACTGAATGCGGCCATTGAGACCAAAATATTTTGACACCGGCTGAAAAGGAATCCTTTTTTTATGCCACCTAGCAAGAAGAACATAAACACAAAATATATTTTTGAATATTGTTTTTTATATTATTTACGTACAAATTTTTTTAAGTCGCAATGTCTTTTACAATAAATGTTTTAAATTAAGTCATTTATTTCTTTTTTTTTTTTAATGTGCCATATCATCTAAAGATCTTTGTCGTGACCATAAACACACAACGGCTGTCATGTTGTGCTGAGAGTTTATCACGGTGCTCGTTAAAAATCGTTCGATTCTCTCTTGCATACGCGCCTGGGTGGGTGCTGTAGAAAAAATTCCTTAAAAAACATCAACAATCTTGCTATCCGCTCAACCAAATAGCATAAGACTTTGCGCATTGATGTCTTCGGGTACGATGAGTCTTTTAGTGCTATTTTTGGCAATATCTTGAATACCAGGGTAGAACTAGTGAAGGTATATGCATTTCAGACTGCTCTCTTTTTCTCATAGCCAGAATTGTCAAACTCAAGCATTTTGCTATTCTTGCCTATTTTTGCTTTCTTATTGCATTCTCATCGTTTTCAGATTTTGTATGAGCTGTCAACTTCGTTTTGACAGTTCCGGCAGTCTGTCTCTCCGAAATGCATATACCTTCTCTAATTCTACTATGTTGAATACCAAAAGTGTGTCGTTGTACAAAAAATTGCGAAAAACTCCTAAAACGCATATCCGCATTAACATTAAAATTTGTAGGTGGGAATTTTCGAGTACGGTTATTATTTTGGTATTATTTGATTTGCTTTTTTTTTACAAAGTTTTACAAACTTTTATATTTTATAATTTTTAACCCATTTCCTACCGCTGGTCCTTTATCTGACCAGAGAAAGGACCCATCATACTTACGCTCATATCTCTGCATGTATAGATACATGGAATTTGATCACTTTCTTTTTAAATAAAGTCTGAATGTTGTACTTTCTTAAGAGTCTATTGAAAAATTGTTCAAGATTTTTAAACTAAGTCATCCACTAAGGCTGGAAAGAAAAATCATAATTTGTGGACCTTTCTTGGCTGTATGAACTAATTTTTTAGAAAACATATAATGCAAATGTAATGATATATATAATAAGTTGGGGATTTGCCGAAGCAGACCACAGTGGGTCCCTTTTCGTCCCCCATTGGACAAAGGGTACTACTGCTCGGAGTACTCGTACGTGAGCATGCTCCTTGTGTAAGCATCTTTTGTCACCTCAAGCATATCCTTATAGGTTAGTTGACCAATCTCGGCTTCGCCAATAAATGGGCGTCCCAGAGTGGTAAATCTTATGCTTGCCAGCGCCGGACACTGGCACAGAATGTGTGCTGCTGTTTCCGGCTCCTCTAGGCATAACCTACACGCATTGTCCTCGGTCAGAGTCATCTTCCCGAGATGGTACATGAAGGGACCGTGTCCTGTGACCAGTGCAGTAAGCCAGCTTAAAGTCCTTCGATTGTATCGGATAACTTTTGCTGCCTCACTACGAGACCACTTCACGGCCGCCTTTGATTGCCTGCAATTAACAGCTTCTTCCCACCTTTTACTGTGTTCCGAGTCCGTCCATTGTTTAATAAGGCCTGCCACCATATTGTCGCCTATGGCGATACGTGGTTCTGGTCCACAGAATTCTTCTGCTGATCCTGCTCTTGCTAAAGAATCAGCTTCTTCATTCTGTTCTATGCCAGAGTGTCCTCTCACCCACATTAGTGTGAGCTCATTCGTCTGGGCGCACCTATTGAGTTTTGTAAGACATTCTATGGCCAACCTGGAAGTGATGTCTGTCCGTTGCATACACCTAATCACAGACTGATTGTCGAGAGCGATGACAATTTTCTTGCCACTGATCCGGCCATCTATCAGGTGGTCCAGCGCATGCACTACACCAAGCATTTCTGCCTGGTATACAGACACAAACCTCCCCAACCTCAGTACACAGGATAGGCTTAACTCTTTTGAGTACACGCTTGCCTCGGCCCGGCCATACATCAGAGAGCCGTCTGTGAATATACTGATATCGCTACCAGCGATTTCTTCACAAACGGCTCCATCCGTTATAAGAGTTTTATAACATTTTTCTGTTATTTTTACTCTCTGCCTTCCGTCCATAGGCATAAACACCTCCCTGACATCTCTCTGTAAATGTAATGATGACAAAATACTAAAAAAACTCAAAATTTTTCTATGCAATAATTGAAGGTAATTGAAAGAATATTTTTACCGTATTTGATCACCATTTACGCTGCTGGTCGGCGTTCCATTTTTTTCTCGTAACGGAAAAAATTTCAACTCAATAAGCAATAAGCAATTCGAAATAATAAACGAACCGCTCCTAATTGGATCAAAGGACGGCGAGTCTGAAAGCTGGTTCGTCGAAGCTGCGCAATTGAACCAGCCTGGCCGTCAAAAAGCTGATGCCAAAAGCAATCGAGCCAATAATCAATAGCGGTAAAAGCAAATGAGAATGTGAGCCGTCTCTTCGCATTCCGATGGTGCTCATCGATTGATTTGCCCTTCAACTTCAAGCGACTACAGTTCGCCTTACTTTCACTATTAACATAAGAAACGTGCTAGAACAATGTCGTTGCTGAATTAAATTCGGAAAATTCATGCTTTTCACATGAACGCTATGCGCCACTTGCTCTAGAGTGGGTACACCGAAGAACTTATTCATTTTTGCAACAAATGGAAAAACCAAAAATAGTGTATATCTACTTGCATTACAATAAAAATATGCCATTTCTTATTAACTAATTAAAAAATAATATTATCCATTCATTGAAAGGCTTAACAACGCAAAATGGGTACAACGAGTGTGTATATGTAAATATAAAATCGTGCGTCTGTTTATGAGCGCATAACTTCTAAACGACTTGATCGATTGAGGTCATATTTGAACAATATATTTACTTGTGCTAAAACAATAGTTCATAGCTATATTAGGATTGAAAAGGTGGTGTGGTTGTCAAATTATTTTTTATACATTTACACAATTCAACAACATATGGGACAACATTCACCCATATTCAAGGAAGGCAAGAAGGGTAGAAAAACGTCTGGTTAGTCATCTAGTAATATAGTATATGCATAAAAAATGCTAATTTTAGAGACATCGATTTCTATTTCGGTCTCATTTTTGACTTTCAACACTTTAACACTTTAAAAATAAAGTTTATTCTTTTCAATAACTTTTCGATAACCATAGAAATGTGACCTTAATAGTTATTATGCTTAATTAGATACTATCTTGCTTCGTCACACATGTGCTTGTTTTTTTTTTGTGTTTTCTGCTTCTAGCAACCTTATGGTCATTGTCCACAGTTATTTCGAACCAATAACAAAAGAACTCAAAGCATTTTATAATACAACGAAAAGAACACAAAACCAACTAACATGTTCATCAAAGAGGTATTTTGTATGTAAAGCCATTAAAAAGTCATCATTAATGGAATGAATTGTTAAAGTAGTTAATTGTTAATTGAACACATCTTTGTACTAAAAAAAAAAGAAAAATGAAAGCAAAGCAGCAAAAATTAAACGAAGAAATAGCAACAAAAAAAAAACAATACGACACTGAAATTAAATTTAACTGGAAGATTGGTAAGCAAAATAAAAACCACAAAAGTAACAATAAACTGCAGCCTGCTCTGCTAACTCTAAAGTCAGACAACTTTTTTTCTTAAAAAAAAAACTCACTAGTATTTTCAGACAGATATCACTTTGCGCCAGAAAATATTTAACGCGACGATGTTATGGTACTCAACACGCGGCAAGGTCTACCGTTTAAGCGCACACAAAGTGTTTCGAGTTGCTCGTTTCTCGCAGTACTGAAACTCTAGCTGCGTTCGTGACCTAACTCGAGTGAAGCTTTAAGCGTTTTTACTTTTTGCTTTAACAAAACAGCTTTGCAGCAAAAAAAAAAACAAAAATTTAAACCATACGACTCCGTTTCTCTGAGCCAGATTAAAACAGGACAAAACATGTTGCTATCTCAATTTGGTGTCTTACATGTGTTTTGACTGTTTTGGCTTCAGATATTCTGCTCAAATACTATTACTATTACAGAGCGCAGTGAGAGTGTTTTAATGGAACGACATTAAGTTGGCTTGAGATGAGAAGCTGGTTTGTGTCTTAAGTCTTTCGTTTGAGTTAGCAAAGTAAGAAACAGTGAGAAATCAAACCATTCAAACTTTCCATACTATATTTTTGTTATAAGAAAAAAAAATTGCTCCACAAATTTCCAAAATAAAAGCTTAGTTTGTAAGCAAGAATATTTGAATTTATATGCATACTATTTTGTGCACATTCAAAAAAGGCGTTGAATTACCTTCTGAACTGGAATGTGCAAATAAAACGATAACGGCTAACTATTCTTCAATATTCATTTTATCACCTTCAAAATAATATTTGTCGGAGGTAATACACATATTAGAGTGCATTGATTCCGGTACCAAAACATATGCGTCCTTAGACACACGAGTGAAGCGGAGCTTTTTCGCATTTTAATAGATTTGATAATTTAATAGTTTTTTAATAAAATAATTTTTAAGTTCAAAAATTTTAAATATCAAAAATTTAATTAAAAAAATACACGTTAATATTAACTCCAGTACATTTTATTACATTACATTATTATTTTATTTGATTACATGTTAAATTATTTTTAATTATTTTTGCATATGTTTTGAATCATTATTATGGAAATTTATTAATGGAATTGTTGGATTTGATATCTAAAATTGCAAACGTATATTACGTATCATCGATAAATCTAGCAAATATCTACACCCAAAGAAATATTGTTGTATTATTAAAAAGAGTAGCATTGTTAAATTTCTTTTAAAAATTTTCGTTAATATTACCTGACTCTTGTTAATAAAAAAAAATGTCTTTAATATAAAGATTTGCCATTTCTCTGAGTTACAACAAGCTTGTTATTATGAAGAGAGACTTCTCGTTAAATTGTTTGTATACTTAATTTGTATTATTAAAGAAAGCCATGATACAATTATTTTACAAGGTAGCCGCGTAGACTGGCTTTTTTCTCACGAGCGGCGATGGGTAGTTGTCAAAATTAGCTGTTTATGCAATTAATCAAAGAAAAGTGAAAAAATAAGCGACGAATTAAGCATAGGTAGTCAACCGCAACAAACTAAAAACATTTCAATCAACTTCGCGAATAAATTTAATGAATCAAAGATAAGTTAAAAATAAGCACATAGCTAGTCAACAGCAGCAAACTACAACATTCTTTAGCTGTTTTTGACAACTACCAATCGCCAAAAAGCTGTCACGGCTACCTTGTAAAATAATTGTATCATGAAAGAAAGCATCTTTCAAATAAAAACAATGTTGTCAATCATTGTATAACTATCTTTTTAATTGTCATTTTTCTCCCTATTGTCAAAAAAATATTTATGTTTTGCTTTACTATTTACAACATTGTCTTTAATAAGAAAGGTTTTTCTTTGTTTGGCAATGCTTGCCAGTGTGACCAGAAAATTTTTTAAAAAATATGCTTTTTGTTAAAAAAAAATATGCTTAATATTCCACTTTCAATTTTTATATTCCACAAAAATATTCCACTTTCAATTTCAAAGATATATATCTAAATAACACTAAATATGCATATATAAGAAACACAGAAGCAAGTTTAAAAACATTTATTTGATTGCTATCACACTTAAATTTATAAAACATAAGTTAATATTAAATAAATTATATTAATAAGACGTAAACAAAGCATATATCAGTTGATTTGTACTTTACAAAAGTCTTTTCAAAAATTATATTCTCTTAAAAATAGCCAATAGTCACAGAGAAAACTTCATTTTTAAGTCTGAAACATATAGAATATAAAAACCCCAACAACATTTTTAATTTTTTGAAGGAGAAGCCAAAAACGTTGTTGAATGGGACATATTTTAGATTTAAAAGCCGTTTTTTGGACAAATACCTAAAAATAACTACTTAATAAACGAAATTATGAAGAAATTATCACTTTACAATCTACTATATGTGCTATTTTAAAACGTTTTTGGCTTCTCCTATAAAAAGTTATGAACGATATACAATATACAACGATATACAATATACAAAATTAAAATTCAGGCACATCTTCGAGATCAATACTTAAATTGTTGCTTGTATTATTATCATAGAAGTTCGCATTTCTAAATTTTTTTATTAAGCTATCTGGTATTTAATAGGTATTACAACACTTTTTTTAAACATGTAGCCATGTTTTTACATTCAACAAATTATTTAAGAGTTTTTATTGCATTCTATTTCAAATTTTCGTTTTAATAAGATTCATATAACTAAAAATTTTCTCAACCTCAACATTGCTAAATGGTAAACTATGCGAGGAAAGCACAAATTTTGATAAATCTTCTTCAGATTCCCAACTTTGATCAATAACTTTTTTTCTGCTTTGTTGCTTTGAATCCACTTTTAAAAATAGTTAAAAGAAATAAATATTGTTTGCAATAATAGGGATATTCACGATGTGGTGCATTTGTGATAAATTTTTGCAAAATTTACAATACTTACAACTTTGTGAACGAACCTTCAGTAAAGTACATATTGTATTTTTAAAATCAGCTGATTTTGGTATGGACTACTGTTTGGAAATATTAATTTAAATCATCATTTATCTAAAGAAAATTATACAAATATTGAAATGAAAGAATAAATTATATTAATTTTTATTAAATAAACTCACAGCGTAGCCGGTAGCTTGCTATACGCTGAGTAGAAATGCTTGTACAATCATCTGATCTAATACGCAACAAAATTTACACAGAATACAATAGTGTTCCATCGTTGCATTTTTTCCACAGGGTTGTATTTTGAAAACTGTACATTTTGTTTTTGTTATATTACAAGATTTACTACAAATATCAAATTTATCAAAAATACACAATACAAGGGGAAATACAACACATCGTGAACACCCCTTATGTTGTCTTAAGTATATTGCTTACTCCTGTAACATAATCCATAAAAAATCCAACCAAGCAAACATATAAGCAAATTTACTTCACTTTTTAAGCTGCGTGAAGTTATTAAATAAATTGCAATAAAATTGACAACGAAGAAGTTAAACACAAAACGAATTCCTTATATTGCGTTTCAAAAGGTGGTTCAGAGATGAAAAAATATAAAATGCCGATAGCCAAAAATAACCACTTAGTATTAAAATAGACATTTTTTATTGGAATTTTTGTTAATTTAAAAAAATTTAGGAATACGCAAAATATTCCACTTTTTATGCTGCATATTTTGTTTTATAAAAAATACCTAAAAAATATAGGAATACGCAAAATATTCCACTTTTTATGCTGCATATTTTTATAAAACAAAATATGCTTCCCGAAGGTAAAATATGCCAAAGTGGAATATAATATTCCACTCTGGTCACACTGATGCTTGCCCTTTCTCTCTAATTGTGCCGATTTTTTCGCTCAGAGCTGCAGTGTGTTTGAAGCTGTTGGAGAAACAAGTTGTGCGTTTTGTTTTGTTTTGAAGCTGTTGAAGAAAGAAGTTGTGAGTTTTGTTTTGTGTTTGTCTTGTGTTGTGTAATAATAATGTGAGTAATCAAATAAATTAAAAAAGGCTGAATTCTTTAACATATTTATGCAAAAAATATTATTTTTTTTTGAGTTATTAAAAACAATATTGCAAAGCATTAGTGTTTTTTTTTATTGGTCACCAAACCTGTACGACTAAAGAATGCTTAAAAATAGGAATCTAGATGAGCAAAACAAAAAACACTCTGGTGTTTTGCAAAAAGACGTTTAAGAACGCAGCCAAATATTAAAGAAATGTGTTGTTTTGCGAAAAGTGAGAAAAATATGTTAAAAATAAATTGACAAGCAGAAATATGTATGCTATGGCAACGTTTATAAAGCACGCTTATTGCCGAGCCGTGGTGAAATTAACCCATAAACGCATTGGGGCAAAAGAGATGCATGACTTGCGTGTTCTGTTGCTCCAATGTATTTTGCGGCTTAGATCGGCAAGAAGCGTGCACTATAAAGGCAGAATAACAATGTAGTACGTTGTTCTCGTAAGGTTTTTTTTTTTTTTGTAAAAATTTACGAAAACATTTTGAAACACATTTGATTCCAATTTAATTTTAATTCTTTCTCTCTTAACAGATGAAAAATACTTAGGATTATTCCTGGCTATTTATGGATAATTGATACCTTCTTTTAAAAAAACATGTGGAAGAAAAACAGCACCTAAATTCACAATCAAAGACTCCAAGAATTCTTTTATGTATGCAACACCGACTATTAGCGCTATCGATGATCGACCCCAACATCTGCAAACAGTGGCGAATCTATTCAATTATTCGTAAATGTTGCTGGTGAGATGTTAAACCCACAAGAGGTTGTACTTTATTTTGATAGGATTCAATACAAAATGTCCAGTATAATATCAGCTATAGACATATGCTTTAAAATCTAAAATCTGTGTGGCATTTCATTTAAAAGTATTTCTTTTCTATTACAACTAAAAAAGATAAACCATATCCGAGAATTAAATTATTAACACACATAATTCAAAATTATGTTAAGAATATGTATATATATATTATATATATAAGAGTGGTTTTTTAAAAATCCAGTTACATTTTCGCAGCTTAAACTCTCCTTAGGACCCAACCCTATAAGTCTTCAAAAATCGGCTTAGGTTTAGGGGTGCCGCTTTTTGATTTAAGTTTTTCCAGATGATTTGTATGGGGAAAAATCTATTTTAAGGGTTCATGGAAGATAGAAGCCCTTAATATAAAAAAAAATTTATTATAAAAAAATACGTATTTACTATTTTTTATCTTCTTGATTATCCTTTGCCAATTTTATTGAGATTTAGACAGTGTAGTCCCAGGGTCACAAGGAAGTGTTGAAGCCGCAAAAATCTCAAAATATTCTTCTATATGGCCATTTCCAGAAAAAAGTCAACCGTGACCAAAAAACTTATAACTTATTAAAAAATTTTCTTTCATGATATTATCTAAGAGAAACGTTTTAATTTTATTAATTTAGGAAATTTCTATATAAATTCAATAATCATGATGATCAAATCGTCTGCACTGTTTCACAAATGAAGTTTTCTTTTTCGTAAATGTTTAGAAAATGTTTCGTAAACTTTTTGTTTTAGTAAAAATGGAAGGCATTAGCTAAAGATGGTAGCTAAAAATGGTTGAGGCAGGAAAAGGACAATATATTAAATTTGTTTTTTAATTACTAATTTACATAATTACTTTACTACCTAATTACTTTATTACCTAATATAAGCTTAAGGAAATTTTGTGGCGTGAGTTACGGCAAATATTTTTTGGAATCTGAATATATTTTTAAATAAGCAAAAACCATAAGTAAAGTGCGTTGATTATAAAACTTCACTGTTTTCCTATTATTTAAAAATTAAAAACAAAAACAAATTATATGGAAAAATTCGCTGTTTTTGCAATATGAACATGCTGAATGAAAACACACTTACTTTTTTTATCGCGTGAGTTACGCCCATATTTACCATTGTCATTCTTAATTATTTACAGGGACGACAATTTTGGTAGATCATATCATTGCTATATCTTGGTAGACATATGTACATAAGCAATTTTTTTACATTAATAACATGAACTTCCGAGAAAACAAAGCTTTAGTCGTACGCATGTTGCGTGAGTTACGATGGAAATGACCATATATACCTTTCTTTTTTTTCCCGTTTCTTTTTTCATTTGACCCTTTTTCTATAATTCAGTTAATAGGAAAATAAACGTCATAATACTTTATACCTTATATTTGTTTTTCAAATAACAACGAATTTGTCAAAAGTAAAAATTCTTTGGTTTTTAGTATAAGCTATTATTCTTAATTGCCGTTGAATTAATAACTAAGCTAGCAATTATTAAAAAAAATTATTTATACCTATAAAAATATAATTGCTACTAAGTCATTAAATAAAATCAATGTACTTACTTTTAATAAACAAACTATTTTTCTCACTGATCAACAAATTTTGTATGTTTTATTTTAAAGCACAATTTTTTCACACAGCTGTACATAAGTTCTTTATTCTAAAGAAAACTGTTTTTAAATCGAAACCATATGTTTGCTACATTAACCACAAGTGTATTTTAAGTAACAATGGGTAAGTTTCTATATACAACAAGGATTTTTACATCAACATTGATTTTTTCAAATGTTAAAACGTGCTATTTTCATATTAACATGAAAAATTTTCATTTAACCTGATGATCTTGTTATAAGGAAGTTACGACATTTTAAAGATGACAATACACATTTGTCCACATACTTTTGTCTTTTCATAACTACAAAATAATTGTTAATATCAGAACTATTTAAATTTTGTATTTAACAACACCTATCTTGTTGCATTAAAAAGCTATCTTTTTGGAGTAAAAAATAAAAGATTTTTAAATAGGCACATACATTTTTTTAATGTTACAACATTTTTTTTGGGTGTAGTACCATAAAGATCGAGATAGTACTATGACTGGATGTCATCGAGGTGGTGGAGTGTTAATTGCTATCGAGCGGACTTTTAATTCTTTAAATATTGCACTAGTATATACTGATACAACTCTGGATCAGCTTTGTGTTTCAATTAAATGATTATCTGAAGCCCTCATCATATGTACGTCTTATATCCCGCCTAACAGTTGATTTTTTCTTTATAAAGCACATACTGACAATATTTCAAATCTTGTTGCTGGTTTTCGTCATGATGAGCAGTTATTGGTTCTCGGTGACTTTAATCTACCCAACGTGTCTTGGTTAATGCAACAAACAGACTCTCTTATCTATCACCTACTAATTTATCTAAAAATGTTGAATTGTATCTCATTGATAATTCCTTAGATCTAGGATTACTTTAAATTAATTCTTGTTTTAATTTATTGAATAAGCTATTAAATTTAGTTTTTTGTTCTAGTAACATAATACTATGTTTCCATCTACTCTAAATCTTCAGATTTTGTGAGATTTCGTAAAATCCGTATTGAAATCAACAGAGTTTTCTTTAGAAATTTAAGATTTTAAAATCGTGTGATTTCAACAAAATCTAATACAAAATCTCATAAAATGCAGTGCGGTATCCCTGAAAAGTTATATCGGTATCCAGCACTATTCAGCTTATGTCAAATTTTTCATACTGACAATTGGCAATGACATTGAATAATTACAAATAGAAGGTGACACCGCCGACGTTGAAGCGACGTTAGAGCAGGGTGGCAGAAATTTGTACTGCATTTTTTTAGTCAATGCAAGCACCAAAATAATGTGTCTTTACTTGCATGCAAGGAATTTCCCTTTACTTCTTTTTCTCAGTTGTTCTATTTTTAGAATAGTCCTTTTCTTATTGAACAGTTATTCTTTAAAGGAATTTGTTGTGCATCTATTTGCAATTATCAGTTTTTTGAACATTTGGCTTACTTTGAATCTGTATGCGTATGGTAAAAGTTGTGTGAAAGTTAGCTATTTTTTGAAGATTTTTAAATAAAATTAAGTTTTGTGACTATTTTGGTTGTAAGAATAAAAAACAATGTGGCATTCCAAGATTTGCCATGCCAAAAGGCAATAGACGTGAAGTATGGATTAAAAATTCGGGAAATAGTTTTTCTGCTAAGCTTATAGAAAATTAAAAGTTTTTTATATGCGCTGATCACTTTGAAAAAAAGTATGTGAATTTAAGTAATTTTAAATCAAGGCTTTCATCGAATGCAGTTCCAATTCCATACAGTGACTTACAAAATTGTGGTTATAATAAACAAATAGAGAAAGAAAAAAAAATTCAATAACAACTGTAGAAAAATCAAAGTTCACCAATGTAAAAACAAATGCACAATTTTCAAATTTAGGTAAAAGACCAGTATTGGCAGACATTATTTTAAATCAAAATTATATTAAACTGAAAACAAATGCTAATGAGTGCAATTTACTTAGTGTTAATATGACAGGAGAAAAGAAAACTTATTTAAATATATTTAAAAATTTTGGCCGCACAGAAACAGATCCTTGTTGTGAAGTGAACTTTTCAGATCCTGGTAGTTTATTTGATTACGATATTGATTCTTATGTTGAAAAAGAAAACAATTCAACTTCTTTTGATGAACTACTCAAATCTCCAAAAAAGAAATATAAGCGACCAAATGAGGTTAATGAAATATTTCAAAATAATCAAATTGATGGAATGTTAAAAAACAAAAACAAAAGTGTCGGTATTTTCGTTAAGAGTCAGTTCTTTCACTCTAAAAAATCAAAATGGAATGTTGATGAAAAGCACTTATTCTTAAAATTTCATTATAAATCTCCATCGTTTTATAAATTTTTAATGCAAGAAGGATTTGAGTTACCTTCTTTAAGAACAATTGTTCGATGGTACGAAACATTGCCATTTCAGACAGGCATTTCATATGATATTTTAAAAATGCTGAAAAACAAAGTTGATTTGCTGCCTAATCAAGTCAAAAAATGCGTGCTTGTTTTTGATGAGATGAGCATTTAAACAGAGTTGGAGTTTAATTCAAAGGATGATATTATATATGGATTTGAGGACTTTGGTGAATATGGAAGAAATCGAAACCTTGCTAAGCATTCACTTCTGTTAATGTTACGAGGTTTAAATTATTCATGGAAACAGGTACCTACTGCTTAAAGCTTTTATTGTTTTAATTAGTTTAAGGGACATTTTACCAAATTTTGTCGAAATTTTAGGAGTTTTTAAAATATAAATATTTTTTATTGTTTTACATAAGTATAAAAATTAACAAAAAAAAATTAATTTGTTTTCGTGACATCACTTCCGCGTCACACGTGCGGAAATAAGGTAGTAAAAAAATGCTAGAAAAAGTGATGTGCATGATATCTCGAGTTTAGCTTATCTGAAACAAAAAAAGAAAAATTTGGTAAGAGTTTGAGGCCCGAAGTCAGTTCACCGAAAAAAATGCCTTTTTTCGTGAGTAAATTTAAGGTAGAAAAAACTTTGAGTATTGAAATTTTAGCATTTATTTGTCCATTAGATACAGAATTAAATTTTTTTTTCAAAATAGCGGTTTTTCTGACATCATCAATTAAGGCCTTACATTCGACCGCGTACAAGATTGCGGTTGTTGCATCCATCTGAAACATATCACATTTATATGTGATATTTATGTAAAACATATCTGAAAACATAGTTTTTTGTATTTTTGCTGCTCTAACAATAAATAGAAAAATTCGTTAACAAGTATTGCATTTTTATTTTCGATGGATTTGGTAATAGATATGCAAAACATCAATCTGCATAAATATAAAAAAACGACAGCATGCCTACATGACTTCTGTAGCAGGCAGTAACTTTGAAAGCATGTGGGACTTTTTTTATTATGTTTGGGATCATTTTGGGATTTATATTTGCATGTACACGAACCGGTTTTAGCCTTTGCTGTTTACCAATCGATAGCAGCGCTGTTAGAACGGGGTAGTGGTCAATGTTCGCGGTGTCTATTCTATTGGGGGTTGGAATTAGTTTTAAAGGTTTTCTAAGAGATGGCGTAACTATCAATAGATCGCATCGGGCACACCTGTGACTATATTCATTTCAAAGCACATTGTCTAAGCTTCATTTTTTAGTATGTGTCATTCCACTGAAGTGTAAACAACATATATTTTTTTCTCTGTGAACATGTCGACTTTCGTTCCAACAAAACGCAATTAGCGGGAAGGTTTACTTTTGTGCTTCTATTTGAAGAAAAAAGCGGTTGAAGCACAACGCACGCTTACTGAGGCTTACGGGGACTATGCTCCATCGATTTCTACTTGTGAGTACTGGTTCCGTCGGTTTAAAAGTGGTGATTTTGATACGGAAGACAAAGAGCGTCCGGGCCAGCCGAAAAAGTTTGAAGATGAGGAATTGGAGGCTTTGCTCGATGAAGACCCGTGTCAAACCCTTCAAGAATTGTCAGAATCATTGGGAGTCGACTTATCAACGGTCGGCAAACGCTTGAAGGCCATGGGAATGATTCAAAAGCAAGGAAATTGGGTGCCGTACCAGTTGAAGCCGAGAGACGTTGAACGGCAATTTTGCATGTGCGAACAACTGCTTCAACGGCATAAAAGGAAGAGTTTTTTGCATCGTATTGTCACTGGCGATGAAAAGTGGATCCATTACGATAATCCTAAGTGAAAAAAATCGTGGGGACCACCCGGCCATGCATCAACATCGAGGGCCAAGCCGAATATTCATCGCGCCAAGCTTATGCTGTGTATTTGGTGGGATCAGAAGGGTGTCGTGTACTATGAGCTGCTAAAACCTAACGAAACCATCACTGGGGAACGCTACCAACAACAATTGATGCAATTGAGCCGAGCATTAAAGGTTAAACGGCCGGAATATGCCAAAAGACACGACAAAGTGGTTTTTCAACATGACAACGCACGGCCACATGTTGCAAGAACCGTCAAGGAAACGTTGGAGGCGCTGAATTGGGATGTGCTACCCCACCCACCTTATAGCCCAGACATAGCCCCTTCCGACTACCACCTATTCAGATCGATGACGCATGGCTTGGCTGAGCAGCGCTTCACTTCTTACGAGGATACCAAAAAATGGGTCGATTCGTGGATTGCCTCAAAAGACGAATCGTTCTTCCGGCGCGGAATCCATATGCTGCCAGAAAGATGGGAAAATGTTGTAGCTAACGATGGACAATACTTTGAATAATATACATTGTACCGTTGTTTCTAAATAAATGCTCAAAAACCGAAAAAAAACCTTTAAAATTAATTCCAACCCCCAATATATTATAATTATTCAATGGCAATGACATCTAATTTATTATTAAAAAAAACAAGAATAACGATAAAAATGAAAAATGCCTTTGTTTTGACAAAGGATATATGAAAATAAATAGGCTAGGAGCTTTAGTAAGGAGCAATTGTTAGTGGCAATTTTGGAGAAAAAAAATGTAAGAGCTCCGGAAATGACAAAAGAAATGCAACAACGCAATTGCTCCTTCACGATTTGCTCATTCTTAAATTTATAAAATGAAGTCTTAATTGTCAAATGAAATCTATCTGTCATGACATGCCAGATGGAAACACTCTGAAATCTCTCTTTCAAAATCTCAAGATTTCGAGCAGATGGAAACATAGCATAAATTTTAATTTATTCAAATCAGGTTTCCCAATCTCAGCAGCTAGTGCGCACCATGTTCCATTAGAGATCCATATTTCTTTTTATACATTTCTTGCAGTAAGTAGTAATAATAATGATACCAATTTAAACTTTAAAGCTGGCAGTTTTGATAATATTAACTCTATTCTTTGCAATATTAACTGGGACAGTAAGTTTTATCTTTTGGACACGGGTTCTAGTTTTAATTCATTCAAATCTCAAATTTCTGAAGTTGGTTATGAGCATATCCCTAAAATTAAAACGTGTGTTTAGAAGTTGCCCTGCTACACACAAGGTTTAAAAAAATTAAAAAATCTGCGGTCTAAATTTTATAAGAAATTTTGAATTACAAATCAATTTGGCTATTTTTCTTTATATAGGCACTTGTATAAGCAATATATTTTAAAATTCTATTACATAAAATTCTATTAAAAAAAATTCTAAAAAGAAAATAATATTAAATCTAACCCAAAATCATTCTGGCGCTTTATTAAATCTAAAAAAGGATCTTCAAACATTCCGACGTCGATGTTTTTTAATAATAGCTGCGTTCTTTTCGCCTTAATATAAACGCGATAACATATTTTCTCAAAGGAACGGCAAGAAAAACGACTCGTAGAGGGCACTATCGGTGCAGTCAAATTTAAATTCAAACAAGCAATCATGATACAATAACTATTAGGTGTCATGAGAACGTGTGTCGTTCAAAACTGTTGTAAACTGTTGTGGTAGCGATACTTTAGTGAACGATATTTTTCTCTGAATGTGCTTTACTCTAAACTTCAGCAAAATTGTAAATTATTTAATATAATTATTAATATTATGCAATTATATGCTCCACTGAATGCATCCAATGTGTGTGACACACGCGGTTTATTTTGTTTTCTTTTGTTCAACACTCGATGGTCGCAGCTCGTGAGAAAATAGGTTGCTGTCATGGCTACCTAATAGTCATTGTATCAAACAATCAAATAACTCAAAAATGAAATGACAACTCATAAAAATATACAGGTGCGGCACCTGTGCTTCAAATTTTTGAAGGCTATATCACAATTTTATATGGATAGCAAAAATAATTCTATTTGTTATAGGATTATTATTTTTGTTTTTGCTTTGCGTGTTAAAAAAAATAATCTGGATTATTTTGAAGCGAATGGAACGCAGCTAATATTGTATCGGACAACGCTCAGTCTACTGCTGATCTGTTTGCAGATTTTTTTCAGTCAAACTACGAGCCTCTTAATAATGTCGACACTGGTTGCTCATATAATTTTTCACCTGATATTGGTTTTAGTTCTCTTTGTTTGACAGAACAGGATGTTATTAATGCAATCCTAAGGCTTAAAGCTTCATTTAAGTTGGATGCAGATGGGATTTGCTCCTTTTTTCTAAAAAAATGTGCATACAGTGTTGCATATCCCCTAATGTTAATTTTTAACAATTCGTTAACGCATGGCATTTTTATTGATAGTTTGAAAGTTGCAGTTGTGACTCCTGTACACAAGTCTGGTTCCAAAAACAATATTTCTTACTATAGACCTATTTCAAAGCTTACAGCGATTTCTAAGTTGTTCGAATTGATTGTTAACCCTCCGATGGGTGAGTCATCCATTGCCCTTATATGCAGTACAAGGTCCCCAGGGACCTATTTGTATGGAATTTTGTACGAAAAATTTTTTTTCAATTTCTTTTTTTTTTTGTTTTGCTATTATTATTTATTAATTATTAATTTTAAATTAATTCCAGAACTCTTTTTTTAATACTAATACTATGAATTTTTTGGAGTTTTATATGAAAAAACTTAAATAACTATTGTTGAGTAGATTGTCCCTCGTCCAAAATATTTTCTGTGCAGGTGTTGCATCGATGCATGAGTGTAGAATGCTCTGCACAAACTGGATTGTTACAGGAATAGCAATAGGACCTAGTTTTCCGCTGCCGTCCGTACTCAGAATGACATATTCGACAAATATTTTCGATGCATGAGTGTAGAATGCTCTGCACAAACTGGATTGTTACAGGAATCGCAATAGGACCTAGTTTTCCGCTGCCGTCCGTACTCAGAATGACATATTCGACATGAAGGTCTGTTTCCTCTAGGCGCAAATGGCGGTGCAGCTGCTTCTGCTTCTGTAGGTCTTGATAATATCTAAAAAGAACAAAAAGGAAAAAGAACAAAAATAGTAGTTATTCTGCTTTTGAACATAAGAATTGATTTTTATCAACTTTAAATCAAATGCTTCCATTGCGTTCCGTATCCTTGGATATGCGGTTGTTGAGCGCTCGTACCTCTATGTTTGGTACTGACAATTCTTTTGTCAGCATCATCAGGAATGACCGTCGTCTGTCACTTCTTCGAATTGCCTGCATTTCATTATATAAAAAAAATGCTGCTAATGTAGCAACGTCCACCATATTATAAAACATGGCCAGTGGCCAGCGGTTTGTTGAGAGCTTGCATGTATACGTGCCAAGCATCTGGTCCATTGTATCAACGCCTGATTTGTTGGCGTTGTAGTCCAAAATAGCAAAGTTGTAGTCCAAAGTAGCACTAGATTCAAGCATCTCAATATTCATAAAGCCACCTGGATGTCCCCTGATCAAAAAACCAAAAATCAAATTGATCACGTTTTGATCGACGAAAGGCACTCTTCCAGAGTATTGGCTGTACGCACGATCCGTGGTGCAAACATTGACTCGGATCACTATCTTGTTGTAGCCAAGATCCGTACACGTCTATGCGCATCAAAGAATACACGCAACCCTACACAGAAAAAGCTAGACGTCGACAAGCTGCAATCGAAACAGACAGCCGATGCTTTCGCCACACGACTCTCACTCCTGCTTCAAAGCACTCCTCCAATCGATGATATATGCGCGCAGTGGACACACATTTCCAACTCCATGCGTGCGGCTGCTGAAGAGATGATTGGCTACCACTGCCCTCGCCGAAACCAGTGGTACAACCAGGAGTGTCGTGACGCCACTGCAGAGAAAGACGCCGCCTACGAAGCCACCCTGCAGTCGGTTGTAACGCGCTCTGCTTAGGAGCGATACAAAGAAAGAAGGAGGGAAGAGAGACGTATTTTCAGGCGCAAAAAAAGAGAGGCAGAAGAGCGCGAGCAGGAGAAGATTGAGATGCATGGTGTGACAGGAATGAGGCCCGAAAATTTTTCGAAAAAATAAGACGCCTTGCCGATGGTTTTAAAACCGTGGCCTCTTCCTGCAAGGATGAAAACGGGAATCTAGTGACAGATGTACAGAGTACACTGACGTTATGGAGGGAGCACTATGAAGGGAAATGGCGACGCTGACAACAATCCCGCCAATAGAGATGATATTCCGGAAACCCCAATTTCGGATGACAGCGTCGGGGTTCCGCTGCCCCACTATGATGAAGTTCTTACAGCTATAGCTCGGCTTAAAAATAACAAAGCCGCGGGAGCTGATGGCTTACCTGCTGAGCTGTTTAAGAACGGAAGCGAAGCTCTACTTAAATGCATTCACGAGCTTCTATGCAGAATATGGTCGGAGGAATGCATTCCGAACGATTGGAATCTCAGTGTGCTCTGCCCAATCCATAAGAAAGGCGATCCTACTATCTGTGCCAATAACCGTAGGATAAGCCTTCTTAATATCACATATAAGGTCCTGTCGAGCGTTTTATGTGAAAGATTGAAGCCCATTGTAAACGAACTGATCGGACCTTATCAGTGTGGCTTCAGACCTGGAAAGTTCACAATCGACCAGATTTTCACGCTACGACAAATCTTGGAGAAGACTCAAGAAAAACAAGTCGACACCCACCATCTTTTTGTCGACTACAAAGCCGCCTTCGACAGCATAAGGAAGCACCTGTACTCTACCATGTCTGAATTTGGTATTCGTGCAAAACTAAAACGACTTTGTAGAATGACACTGAGCAACACCAGCAGCGCAGTTAAAATCGGGAAGGACCTCTCCTCACCATTTGTTACCAAACGAGGTTTCAGACAAGGTGATTCCTTATCGTGCGACTTTTTCAACCTAATGATGGAAAAGATCATCCGAGCTGCTGATCTGAGACGTAGTGGCACAATATTCTACAAGAGTGTTATGCTGCTTGCGTATGCTGATGAATTCGATATCATTGGCCATAATATGCGCGAAGTCAGTGCAGCATTTTCCAGATTAGAACGAGAGCCAAGTCGAATGGGTCTGGCAGTGAATGCAGATAAGACGAAATACTTGGTGTCAACAAACAAACAGTCCCAGCGTCTTGGAACCCAAGTTACCGTTGACAATACCTCCTTCGAGGTTGTGAAGAACTTAGTTTATCTGGGATCCAGCATTAACTCAACCAACGACATCAGCATTGAGATCAAACGAAGAATAACTCTTGCCAACAGGTGTTACTTTGGGCTTAGTAGGCCATTGAGAAGCAGAGCCCTCTCTCGACGAACGAAAATCACGCTCTATAAATCGCTCATCATGCCCGTCCTACTTTATGCATCACAAACCTGGACGCTGAGCAGTTCAGATGAAAAGACTTTAGGAGAATTCGAGAGAAAAATTTTTCGTAAGATCTACGGACCAATCTGCGTCAATGGCGAGTACCGAATACGGTGGAATGATGAACTGTATGAGCTGTACGCTGACATCGACATAAGTAGTTAAGCGCATTAAAGTCGAGCGGCTTCGCTGGCTTGGTCATGTTCAGCGCATGAAAGACGATGCTCCAGTGAAGAAAACATTCGATTCGGTACCCAGCGGCGGTCAACGCAGAAGAGGACGACCACATCTTCGTTGGAAAGACCAAGTAGAGGACAACCTGACGAAGCTTGGAATTTCCAACTGGCGCCAGCAAGCGAAAGACAGAAATGGCTGGCGCAAATTCTTAGATGAGGCCAAGACTGACATACGGTTGTAGCGCCAACTAAGTAAAGTAAGTAGTATTTTCTTAACCTAGGACACACCCATTTTCCAGTCACATTTCCAATATATTTAATTTAGCCAATCATTTAAGATTGTTGTGAATCAAATGTGCATACTTGCATTTGTGACTTCCGCAAAAATGCAATACCAAACATTTGCTCACATACTGACCCACATGTTCAAGTTACAATATCATCAGCTCTTTGTCGACACCGCTAGTGGCTGCTTGCGCTTGGCTAAAATTCGTGATTCATTCATAATTACTATTTCTTTCATTGTTTACGTTCATGCCGTTTTTTTGTTTTAACTTATGCTGCACTACTCAGCTTGATTATATTTCACTCACATGTGCTCAGTGTTTCAAGGTTCCTTTACGTTGATAACCTTGCTTGTGACTAGGTGGTCTGTTTGTTATTATTATTTGCTTGTTTTTAATTGCTTTTGGGTTGTACTCACAACACCAGAAAGTGGGTTTCTTCTGATTCCACGCTGTTGGTGATCCAAGTACCATCTTATTTTTTTCATGAAGCTTGGATTGGAGGGAGCCGAAGCTAGAATTTTCTGAAGCCTTGACGCTTCTGAGGCTTGTGCTACTGTTTCACAAAAGATCCTCCAGGATTGTCTTTGTGCTTTTCTCAATTCATTATTGTATTCTTTTAAAGTCATTTTTTATTTTAAGTCCACGTGTCTGTGGTTCTAATGGGCTTGTGCTTATTGAAGAGTTTTCTGGATTTATTTCGGAGCTCCTCGATTCCTTTGTTCTACCAGGATTGCTTTTGCTTCCCATTAGTGTTTTTAACGTATATGTTTCATCAAGAGTGTAGCGATTTGTTTACAGGAAGAACGACTGGATGGTTTACTTAAGATATCTATTTTTAACGTGTCTAAGAAAAGCTGCTCGAGGTTGCGAAAGCTGCTCGGTTTTGTAGCTAAATCGTCAACATAAAAGAGAATATATCTGTGGTCTGAAAAGGAGTTCCATAGAAACTCTCCAATTCGTTATCCTATTAGATATGTGGTCCGAGGCAAGGATAATATACATATTAATATATAAGTCTTCCTGTCTATTACTAATATAAAGGTCGGTTCATTACCTACATTACTTATGTTAAGATTGGTGTTAGGGATAAAATCAAAAAGATACTCACCCCGTTCGGCAGTGTCTTAACTTCCCCAAATCACGTAATGATCATTGGTATCGCACCCAATGATAAGGCCTTTTGCTTCTGATGCTGCAGTGGAGACCAGATTTATCATGTTTTCATCCGGGAGCACTTCGTCGTCTGTGCGGGGTATGCTGACCGAGCGAGCTTTTCCACTGCCCGAACGAACGAAGAATTCATCGCGAACAAAACGCAGTGATGAATTCTTCATTCGCTCCAACCGTTTCCACTGCACGAACACAAGTGGCGAACATTAGTAAGTCGTCATCGTGTTCATTCGTGCAGTGGAAATACTTAAATTCAATATTTGCGATATTGAAAACTTAAATATTAAGAAAACTTGACACAAATAAAACAGTGTTATTTTGTCTTTAGTTTTTTATTTATTTTGTTTCTTTTTGAAGCGAAGCTTTTTACGCCTCGTTTTGTGATTTGCTTGAGTGAAATCTCAAAAACGACACCTTTTCCTATACACCTTTTTCTTAGAATTGTTGTTACACCAAGAGAATATAAAAATCAAATATTTCCTTATATGCCATGAGAATCGAATTCGTAGCACTTCGATTGATACACTACCAACTGATCGAATATTATTTGTTGCGTTGGTTGGTTTATTCAATATTAAGTATTAACTGAAGATATCCCAGCAAAATTTTTGTTACAAATGTGACATGAATTCTTAGGGACACTGCTTCCAGGAGATATTCTATAGATCCAATTGTGCTTTTTCTAAGCCTTATCAAGAAGTGCTTTCAAGAAGCAAACCACTTCTCAAAGACATTCAAATAGCATTTAATTTTAATTATTTTTTCAGAAAATAGGGAAAATTGATATTTTACGTCGATTTTTTTTAAACCCCCAACAAAACCCAAACACTTCTCATTTCCAACACTAAAATCGCGAGAAAATCGGGATATTTTCCTTGGGATTTTTTAAGCCCCCCTAACCACAAAAACCATTTCATCCCATGCCTTCTTAAAGTTCTCCTCAAAAACATCTACTAGAATCCTTTCATTTAAGGGCTCAAAGAAATTTTCCATTGAAAAAATTCTGGAAGCACTTCTAGAGAAGACTAAGGAAAGCATTCCTCCCAATGACATGCATATGTTAAAAGAAAGCCTTCTGGGTATGAAAGTGGAAGGGATGGAATTCAAGACTTCCGCTTTACTTTCTTTTAAAAGCACTTTTTTGCTGGGATGTTGCACCAGATAACAATCTTAATACATAAAAGCCAAGCAAACTGCTGCTCTGCACCGATATCGCTCAAACTGTCCTGAAAAATGTTCAGCCTGAAATTATGCACATATTAATACACAAAAGTCATTGCCATTGATACAGTGATTTTACAACATGTCCTCCAAAATGTTCAGTCTGAAGTGCAAAACTTACAGAAAACTAACAGATTATTTTATGCTATACACAGTGTTGCCAGTATATTTATGTATAATTTTCCACAAACACATGAAAAAATTCCCTTTTTTCCCTTTAACAATTTTGTAAAATCTATAAGATGTCTTTCAAACATAACTTTATTAAGGTAAAAAATTTAATGCACAAAAGTTCATTTAAGTATTAAGAAAGTATTCGTTAACATAAGCACACAAGCTGAATAAGCAATTTATAACAGAAAGAATTATAGTATAGAATCTGTTTTAAAAACTATTTGCTCTCATTAATACATAAGAATTTGTTATAAAAAAAATCTTTTCCATGCAAACCTAGTGGCGAAAGTAGAATTCGAAGACGCTGTCGTTGAAGACAACGGAGTAACTTTGCGAGTTTTTTGCTGACCTGTATTCATAAATTCAGAAGCAAAATAAATCGTATGAAATGTTTGTAAAAAAATTTTTTTTTAAATATACATATAGTAAAAGCAGAAAATCTGGCTTCAAGGACAGATCGATCCATAAAGGGATTGAGGGAGAGTGGAAAGCATAAAGCAAGAGATCGCGATGAGGCAAACACAAGGTGTTCTGGTTTTAAACGAACACGTACGAGCACGTGGATCCCATCCGTCGTCGAAGACGCCTTGCAAGTCGTTTGGGTAATTTGTTCGAAATGGTTTTCGAGCACAGCTATATTAGAGCGATCTATCCTCCAAGACTGAGTGCTGTCTTGAAAGATGTCTTCGAAGATGGAAACATTCGTTCTTCACTGGGAATTATTTGAAACTAACTGGATACAATAAAAATATCTAGTACTTTTTTTGAATTAATTAAACATTTTGTTAAAAGTAACGAAACAATACAAAAAGCAACACAATGTACATAGTAATATATGTACTACTTATATTTATCGACTAATTCTAGAAATTGGCAATTGCAATTATAAGGATTTCGCAGTATAAAATTACATCGAAAGCTACTTGACAAAAATTTCAACAAACAAAAAGGTCTGAAGAAGAAATATCTATATGATATTTTTTTAACTTTCCAAATTCATATCAAAAAAAGTATTATAAAAACTGCTTTGTATGTTAATTTAAAATTAAAAATCACCAGAATAACGCCTTTGGTTCTCCATTTGAAAATTCTCTTTTATTTGTACGACCAAGCAAAATGCTATCCTTTTTCCCTTTTAGCTCACAAGACGATTGAAAAATCCCTCAAAAAGGGAAATTACCTTCAATCTGGCATCACTGGGTATACACAAGCAGTCTCCATTGAACTAGGCGAAACTTATCACAAGGTATCAATTGTTTGAATGTTCACAGGCACTTAAACAATGCCTTTTTGGTTAATATAATTTACGAAAGATAAGCGACCCAAATATTTGTACAATACGATTAAGAGCAACTATTGGTGCAGTATTTGCTAGATATATCGATGATATCCAACAATTCCATTAATAAATTTCCATAATAATAATTCAAAACATTTACAAAAATAATTCAAAATTATGTAGCATGTAATCAAATAAAATAATAATGTAATGTAATAAAATGTACTGGTGTGAATATTAATATTAGAGGTATGTAATGTGAAAGACAGTAGCCAACCGTACGTTTCTATAAATTTATTTCGACTAGATTATATTTTTTTCACAATATGACAATTCAAAAATTATTTAAATTGAAAAAACATAAAAGAGCAAATGTAGCAATAACAAGTAAAACTTGAACAAGTTTTTTTTCAACACTCCTCCTCATTTGCACTTCATACCAGAGATTGTTCTTAGATGTTCTAGCTTAGTTGCAGGTAGCGGTTTTGTCATCATATCTGCTATCATTTCTTCTGTTGGGCAATATTGACATTTGATGATCTGCTTATCAACGTAGTCTTTAACAAAATGAAATTATGTGTCAATGTGTTTTGACCTGTTACTAAGGCTTTCTTCTTTTATTAAGTTTAAGCAACTCTCTTTGTCTTCATTTAAAACGGTTGGAAAATTTTGTTGACAATGTAAATCTGCAAGGATGTTCCGAATCCAAACCGTTTCTTTCGCTGCTTCTGAAAGTGCTATAAATTCTGCTTCAGTTGTCGATAATGAAACGCATGTTTGTTTTCTGCATGCCCAACTTACAGCGCCACCGTTAAGAATAAAAATATAACCTGAATTTGACTTTCTGTCGATTCGGCTTTCCGCCCGATTTGCATCTGCGAAACCGACAAGAGTATTCTTTAGAGCTCTTGAATGGCTTAACTGCAAATATAGTTCCGAAGATCCTTTTAAATATTTAACCACTCGCTTTAACTCGTTCCAGTCCACCTCAGTTGGCGTGCACGGCTAGCGTGCTAATATAGCAACGCTTGCAGATATATCTGGCCTAGTAGTAACTGCGATATAAAGCAATGAACCAACTAAACTTTGGTATTGTTCATTGTTTAGCAAACGTTCTGACTCTACTTTGCCATATGATGGTTCAAGTGGGTACTTACTAAATTTAGAGTTTTGAAGGCCAAATCTTTCGGCAATCTGATCAATAAACTTTTTCTGTCGCAGTTTAAATATTTTAATATCTTGTCGAACAACTTCTACTCCGGAACAATGACAGATGGGCCCAAGGTTGTTTACTTCAAACCTCGAGTTGAGAAGATCTTCAACATCTTTTATGTAATTTTTTGTTGTTGCAGCTACTACCAAGTCATCTACGTAAACCAAAATATAAATGCCTTCCCCGTTGATGGCCTTGGTATATAAACAAGGATCAGCTTTACTTTGCATAAAACCACCTTTGATCAAGAGTTCGTTAAGTGCTTTATTCCACACATTTGCTGCTTGCTTCAAACCGTATAGACTCTTCTTTAGCTTGAATACAAGTTTTATGTCACCTTCTGCGAAACCGGGGGGTTGCTTCATATAAATTTCTTCTTTGAGATTCCCATTTAGGAATGCACACTTGATAACCATAGGCTCTACTTGCATCTGTCGCTCCCCAGCTACAGACAGTAAAATTCTAAATGTAGACTGACGAACGACTGGTGCAAAGACTTCATCGTAATCACAGCCGTACTTCTGACTATAACCTTGTGCAACTAAACGAGCTTTATATCGTTGTATATTACCTTTGATGTTTCGTTTCAGTTTAAATGTCCATTTACAGCAAACGATATTAATGCCATGTGGAGCCTTAACCATATCCCATGTATGATTCTTAATTAATGATGCCATCTCCTCCTGCATTGCGATTCTCCATTCATGATGTTGCTCGGATTGTATTGCTTCTCTATATGTCTTTGGTTCAATAACATCTACTGATTTTACCAAATGGATATTTTGTGTTTAACGCTCTGGCGGAACTCCCTTGTTGCGTCTTGAAGATCTCCGAACCGGTTTATTTGAAATGTCATAACATCCCGGAACGAATTCTTCTATGTTATTAGTAACTTCGTCGTTAGTTTCATCGTCTGAATGCATGCTACAAAATGAGTCGTCAGAACCCATTGGTTCGCCCGTAGTACTATCCGGGAGGATATTGGTTTCCCCATTACTTTTTATTCTAGAAATACCTACTTCGAATTCACAATCTGATTTCTGTGTGCTAAAGTTGTTAGCATTTTTCAGATCCTGTTGCGAAATAAATTTGAAATCCCTGCTAATGGTAATTTTATTTGAACTCGAATCAACGAAACGCAATCTCTTTGATTTTTCATCATAACCAACAAAAGTCTTGAGCTCAGATTTATCATCAAATTTCTTTCTTTTTTCTTTAGGTAAAAGAACATATGCTTTAGACCCAAATATTTGAAAATTGTTTACATCAGGTTCTTCTCCTTCCCATCTTTCATATGGAGTACAAGGAATCGAAGAAGTTAATAATCGATTTTGGATGTAATTTGCTGTACTTACAGCTTCACCCCAGTATGTATAAGACAAGCCAGCTTCAGCAAGCATACAACGAGCCATTTCGACAAGAGACCTATTTTTTCGTTCAGCCATGCCATTCTGTTGCGGGCAGTATAAAAAAAATAAACTGGCCATTTCAGCCCTTGGAAGGACTTTGACCAAGCTTCTATTGATCAATTGTGTTCTGCGTGTTGTTAAATGTTTGATCACAAATGACCGAGAGAACTGGACCTACGTGCTTAATGCCGACTCCGAACGGCTTATGTTCTCAAGAAGCTTTACATGGTAATTTTTACTCTCTGAGGTTTGCCATTGTCTGCAGAGAGGTGACGACCGAACAGAAAAATTAATTCAATTGAAAAAACTTTCTGTCTGAGCTGGAATTGAACCCGGGCTACCGCAGTTCTTTAGCTTAGGAGCCACGCACTCTACCCACTAGGCTACGGCCGTCAGTTGCGGGCAGTATGGTACAGTAAATTGTGACTTTATACCGTTTTGTTCAAGGTACTCTATCAATTTTTGCGATTTATATTCGCAACCGATGTCAGACCGAATGCACTTTGGAACTTTTCCAAATTTAATCTTTACTATTTCAATGAAATTTCTTAGCTTTGCGAAAACCTCCGCTTTTTCTCGAAGAAGATAAACAATGGTGTAACGGCTGTAATCATCGATTACTGTAAGAAAGTATCTGAAGCCACTAGGAGTGATAGTTTGCATAGCACCACAAATATCAGAATGAATCAATTCTAAGACCTCATTAGTTTTGCTTTCAGACTTCTTACTAAAAGGCTTCTTGGTTAACTTACACTGGGTACAAATGTCGCAATTTATATGGACTCCACAATCAACTATATTAAAATCTCTTACCAGTTTTCCATACTGCATTGATTTAATAATGTTGATATCTCTATGACCAAAGACTTTATGCCAATAATTTTGACAGCTGAGTGAATTACAAACAGCTTGTAGTGCGCGGTCATGCCCTTTTAGACGTAACTGGTAAAGATTGTTGACTAAATCTGCGACTCCTAGTTCGCGATTTCTTTTGATAAAATTCTGCAATTTGATCCACTAAAAATTACCTTGAATCCTTTTTCGGACAGCAATTTTACCGACAGCAAACTACCTTTGAAAGTGGGAATGTATAAAACATTCTCTGCACGTACCTCTATTTCATGTCCTTTTGTGTTTGAAAGTTTCAGTAGTGGAATTCTGTTACACATTTCGGCCGATATTCGGTGTCGCAAAGTTCTGTTTGCGATCATTTTCGGAAAGTGGTATTCAGTAAATACTTTTTTCGATTTTGTCGGTGAAGTTATCGGAAGTTTGTCGCAAACGAATCGCACAACTTGCGACGAATATTTTGTTGACGAAAAGTGAACCGAAAGATTTTTGAAATTCAAATTATTTTAATTAAACTGAATCGAACAAATTTTAATCTCTATTTTTTTGTTTGTTAGCTCTAAATCGCTTTTAGTTATTTGGAAATAGTTGCTACGCCCCAAGCGACTGAAGCTCGTGTTTTGATTCTTCTTTGCCATGATGCGAGACATTGTAAGATATTAACGAGACAAGTTGTTCAGTTTAAGTCACTTTATTCACTACCAAAACATGATCTTAACATCTAACATTATAGTATATTGACATTTATATAGTAACTTAAATATAAAGACTGAATGTGCCGTTATAAATGTTGTTTGATGGGTAATCAAACAGGGTGCTATTACTATATATAATATCTTCTTACAGATTTGTTTATTTGTTGATCTTCTGTTATTCGCAATGTAATTAAACGGTCTTTTGAAAATGGGGATCATCGAACTTTAGTAATATGTTTGAACTATGAAATTAAGTTTTGTGTAACGATATACCATATTATAAATTTCCAGGGGATTCTGGTTAGCCTCTAGAACCTTGACTTATGGCTCATCTCCCGAACCAGCCTAAAGACTCGCCAAAGTTTTGATATATTGAAGCCCTTGATATATAGAAACTGCGTAGAAAGGCTTTTTGGCGTTCTTAAAGTAACATGGAGGTGTCTATCTCAATAAAGGGTGCGTATGTACGAATATGGTTTTGCAGGGAGGATTGTAAATGCATGCACTGCTCTGCACAACATACTCTTAAGTACAGTTATATTAGAGGAACCAGAAAACTCATTTCAATCAAATACTAACAGTGCCTTGCAGATTAAACGATTACAAGAAATTGGAGAAAGCCTTCAGCTTTAGCAATATGCATTCTAAAACGCATTATTTCAGCATCGTTCACTTAAAAAAATTTTATGAAAAAATGTTGAATATCAAAGGTAGTATTAAATTAATATTACCCATACCACACAGAATCTTGTTGATCAACTTGTTTATTTTTCAAAATTTTGTACTAAATTTATTTATTCACACAAGTAACTTATAATAAATAATAACACTGAGCGGCACGAAAATGTGTTTATGATAATTTCAACGTTTTTCGCTTAATTTTGTTATGAGGAATCTCGTGGTGACATTAGTTTTGCCACTGTACCGAATACTGTAGAGCAAAATTTTTTTAGAGATTTATAGCTCAGAATAAAAAATTGCTCAAGATATACACTCATTTTCATATTGATAACACATGAACCATTATGTTTTTAATTTTGGATTCTTTAAAAAAATTTGTTCTATTATTCAAGCCAACAATTTTACTGAGCAAACAAATTTGAAAAAATCGTTTTTTTCTTGATTTGTTACAAAAATTTGCATACTTCTTTTTTATTTGGAAAAAGTTTACATTTTAACTTGAAAATTTCTTATTGATAACGAAAAAATGCAAGTTCGACAGCAAGCATGTGTACGCATATGTACGCATAGAAAAAGAGAAAAAAACGGGGCTCTATATTTCTCCATAATGGCCACAACAGACATCACTGGACAGATTCCAGTAGTCTACTTCAACTTTTTCTCAGGAGTGTCCGCACTTCTGCTTGCGGCAATTGGTGGCTCTTTTGGGTGCAGACAAGCATAGAACCTGCGGCAAATCATCTTGTCGCAGTTATACTTTTGTGCCAAGATATGCAATGAGGGTTCATTGATACCACCACGCAGACGGAGCACCAAATGAAGTGTGGATTCCTTCTGAATATTGTAGTCAGATAAAGGACTACTGACCAGCAAATATCAAACGTTGCTGAATTTGGAGAATTTCTTCTTTGTCTTGGATCTTGGCCTTGACATTTTCGATTGCTCAATCTCAAGAGTGACGGTCTTACCGCTGAGGGTCTTAACGAAAATCTGCATTTTTGTAAGTTTCTTCAGAAGCATCCATCCAAATGCTACTCACAAAAAGAAAAAGGAAATTGATGACAAACCACATATTTTTGGTCCCTTTTTAACGCTTAAAATAATTGCACATTACCAGCAGCGCCAGAACTGCAAGGTAAATATAATTATCAATAAACATGCAAACAATATATAATTGATCATAACTTACTATTTGCCATTGTTTAGCTGCTCTTTGGCCATAGTTCAAACAATTTTAAATTTAAATTTAAACTGAATAAATTTGACATTTATCATCGATATATAAGTAGTGTTGCCACTTTTTTCACTTAAATTCGTAAACTTTTTTCGACCGAATTTTGTCGCAAAGTACAAGTTAGTGAATACCGTTTTCGGTATGACAACCGAAAAAAGTCGCAAATTACGATTCCGATCGCAAGTTGCGAAAAAGTTACAGAATCCCACTACAGAATACATACTCCTTTGCCAGAAGCATTTACTACCAATCCGTATGCGATAGTTACTTTGTCACAACAAGATGTGTCTAGACTAACGAATTCATCTTTATTAGTGACAAGTAGCTCCAGAGTCGACTACCCAATCAGAGTTTTTACCGTTTAGCACAAAACAGAAATTTTCACTATAGTTGTCTTCTAGCTTGTGAGCTTTTTGATTATTTTTTGATTTTTAATGTTGGTTTTTTAATTTCCAACAATTCTTGCGTATGTGGCCCACACCTTTTCAGTGATGACAAATAGCAGATTTTTTTTGTATAACTTTTTTCTGTATTGATGGTTTTCATGACGGAATTTTCATCCTCAGCAATCCGTTGACCTTTCTTCTCATATTCCTCAGCAACTTGTTCACCACTAAACTCATTGTTAAGTCCTTTTTGTCACGAGCTTCTAAAGCAGTTATGAGTGCATCGTAAGAATATGGTAAGCTACTAAGTAACATGGATATGATCCAGGACTCAGCAATATTTTCGCCCAATGATTGTAGTCGCGAAAATAATAGTTTCATTTGCATGATGTGTTTGTCTATATCACCACCGGTTTGTAGCTTCAAACTGCAAATTGTGCGCATTAATTTGACCTTGTTACTTAACGTTGATTTTTCGTGGTATGTTTTTAAAACGTTCCATGAGTCTTGAGCTCTCTTACATTTGCTAATACGAAACATCTCAGAATCTTCTATAGCTAGTCCAATTAGTATTGAGGCATCTGTATCTTTTTGAAGCCATTCAGAGGAAGGGCTGTCGGGAATGGGATTTTCAATAACGCACCAAACCTTCTTTTTCTTCATGATGAGTTGCATGCGATATTTCCAAATTTCGTAGTTATTGCGAATCAGTTTCGTTATTGTAAGCCTTAAGTCGGTCATTATATATTTCTTGTTTTCGAAAATTTTTTATAAAATCCTAAAGTCGGCAAAATTCAGCAAAATATTGCGAATTACGACGGTACGAAATGCTACACAATACAATAAACGCGAATTGTTTAAATGCAATGGTCCATAACCTATTAGAAGTATTTAATGTGAAAGACAGTAGCCAACCGTACGTTTCTATAAATTTATTTCGACTAGATTATAATTTTTTTACAATATGACAATTCAAAAATTATTTAAATTGAAAAAACATAAAAGAGCAAATGTAGCAATAACAAGTAAAACTTGAACAAGTATTTTTTCAACAATTAACGTGTATTTTTTTAGTTAAGTTTTTGATGTTTAAAATTTTTAAATTTAAAAATTATTTTATTAAAAACAATTAAATTATCAAATCTATTAAACTGCGAAAAAGCTTCGCTTCACTCGTGTGTCCAACAACGCAAATGTTTTTTATTTTTTCGTACGTTATTAACTACTATTTCAACAAATCTGCTACTCTATTCACAAAGAATAACCGGTTTCGCCCAAAATGTTCGAGCGCTGGCCGATCAGAGCGAATGACGAAATCTGCGTTCGTTCGTGCTGAAAAAGTGTTTCCACTGCACCAATATCGTTCGCGAGCTTTTTGAATAAACCAACGGTCCGAACCTTGGTAACTGTTTCCACTGCTTGAACAAACGATGAATTCTTCGTTCGTTCGGTCAGTGGAAACGCTCGGTGAGATGGCCATCTCGACGCTTATGGCCAGGACGCCGTGATATTACTTGGGCATATTACTGAAATAGGAGAGAGTAAATGCACTCAGGCTTTTTTGATTAAAATACACGCTCTTGGTTCACCTTGCGATCTAGTATACACACGCGTAAATGTTGGAGTCTTTAGTTCACATACCAGACCGCAGACTACCCATGGCTCCTGGATCAGGACGATGTCTTCTGCATTCTTGGTGAGTCGGAGAATCAGGCTTGCAAACGCAGACTTCGAGTTGTGGAGGTTAGTTTCAGCTAATCTCAGCACCTAGGCTACTATTTGTTAAATTAACCTCCACTCCAGTCACGTCAGATTCCTCGTCCTATCCTGAACGAGTGCATTATAAATTGGTTTGGAAGATTGCTTTTCCTCCAATAACACCTAATATTTTTTTTAGACCCCCAGTTCTATGGATGAGAAGCCATAGGCCACCACAAAACCTTTAGATGACAAGAAGGCCAGGGACTCTTGGTTGATAACGGACATTACCCCCAGAGTCCCCCTTCGGCTCTTCAACCTATGTCTTCTTCCAGTTTGCTGTTGGCAGGCCATAATTTCCCGGACTAATTGTCTCCAGGATCATTTTAGGGTCGAAGTACTCGACAGGGACTCGGGAACGCGCTCTTGGTCTGTTAGGGATCAGATTCGTGTCTATAACTGCGACATTCGTTTATAAGAATTCATTATAAAAAATACCACTAAAATCATAGAAATCATATATATATATTATATAAAATTAAAGATATATTTAAAATATTCAATAATGTACAATCCATAATCCACAGTAGTAACGGTAGTTTTTGAGAAAATATATGTTTTATGAAAACAAATATTTTAATATCACATACAAATAGCTATTAAATATCAAATACTCATTGGATTTAATATATTTATGTGAAAGCTTTATATAGCACCTTTTAAATAATACCTTAATCTTCAGTATCGGTTATGCACTAAGAAAAATATAGCCAGTTATCTAAAGGATATATAAAAATTGTTTCTTAAAAAATCGATAACTTCAAAACAAATCAATACATCGATATTTAACTTTTCTTTTTATTGAAATTCTTCGCGAATCGATTGCCGAACGTCAATTTGTACAATGTGTTTGACAGCTCAAACAGTTTATTTACTCATAAAAATTCTGACTAGTGTAAGCGATGTGTTCCTCAAAAACTTTGTCAAACTGAAAGTCTTTGACATCCCTGCCATAAAAAATATTTTTGATTTCGGTTTGTGTCTTCGCTAAAAACATCAGTAGAGCCAACCACTACAAAACAAATGCCACCCAGTAGGCGCCTCAGTGCAGACAACTGTCAAGCATCCGAATACAATTTTTTCCTCCTCGTCTGTTTGGTTTTGTTGTATTTGTGTTCTCGCTCGGACGTCGCCATTTCTAAACGAGTGTGTGTTGTTCGTTCCGTCGTAAGTCAAAATAAAATCCGTGAAAACTCAATCCTACGGCCAATTTTCACCTAAATATAATGTAAAATTAATAAAATAACGCCAATTCGTTAGCTTTCAAGGATAAATTCGTCACCAAAAACAGTGCGAAAATCATGTGAAATTGTGTTCGATTGTGCGTGAGTGGCGTACAAATATTTTATTAGCGTAAGAAAAATTATTCCCTTTTCTTTTCTGTGTTGCGCTAGGCAAAAGCGACAAAAGAAAAGATAAATTTTCCCTCAAAACAAGCCCAAGCTAGAGTTGAAGGAGTGAAATATTTGCTTGCCAACAAACGCAAATAAGTTAGCAGAGCAAAGTGTTAGCAAAGAAAGTTATTAAATATTGAATTAAGTACAAGTTTTGTGAAGATTTAGCAAAATTTGCTACACGAATAAAGAAAATTAATTCGGTCATCTTCGTCGTTGTGTGTCTAGCATAACGCAAAAAGCAGCAGCAGCAACAGAAGAAGCAGCAGTAGAAGAAGTATAAGAAAAAAAGGGGAAAGCAACGTAAAAAAAATTATTCCACTCCATTTCCAGTTCGATCACTCCGCATCCACCCGCTTCCTTGTGCATAGAATTTTGGCGCAGTCTATTTCAGCAGCAGCAGAGGTGAAAATTAGTAAGTAGAAATTTTTATTTTGTATCGCTTTTCATGTATTTTTTTAATTTATTTATTTGGCTTTCTGTATGGTTCAAAATTAGGTTCAAATCGTCAGTGCAAATGCAAGTAGAGAAAATCTAGTTTTTGCTCGACGTTGTAAATCATTTTCCCGCTGAATTATGTTGGATGTCACTGCTGTCAGCGCAAACAGTGTTGCCTACTGGTAGAGGTTTGACAAGAGTTGGCTATTTATAGATTTTGATGAAATTGTTAAAAAAGGCTGCAATTTGGAACAAAATTTTATCGAAAAAAATTTATACAATTATCTCCAACAGTAAAATATGTAATTTAAAAATATTAAAAGAATTAAGTAATTCTTCTGAAAAAATATTAATTCTTGTGGGTTCACTTGATATATAGTAATACCCATGGAAGTTCGGGTATTACAAGCGCTGAAAAGAGTTGGGCGGAGCTATATAAAAGACTTCATTCATATAGCCCCTATTAATTTTTTTGCTGTTTTTTTTTGTCCCAAGAACAAAAAGTGGGTCTGCAGAACGAAACTTGATAAATTCTTGAAAAAACTAGAGCTTCAATAAAGAATACAAAACTATGAAGAATATATCGAGGTATGAAATAAAACAGTTTATAACTATTATTTATAATAAATCACAAAACAAGAGTTAAATTCAATTCATGTTGCGAATGTAAGACCCAGCAAAAATCGTTTTTAAATAACTATAAGATACACAGGTAGCAAGATTACGTGACTTGGCACACGAGAATATTATACAATGAAATCTTAAATTTATCTTTAGAGTTTATATCAATTAAGTTTATGTCCTTATTAACTTCACTGATACAACGCGACAGGGGTTAATTTTGTGCATAGACAGTTCTATGAAAAGTTTCATAAAAATAGAGGTGAATTCGAAGAGATATCGAGGGTATGTGGAGGTCAAGTTTCTCCAATAGTTCCAATCTAAGTTATGGTGAAAAATGTCTCAGAAAAATTATGGAGGAAGCCCTTCTTCTACAGTTTAGAGTGCTTAATCCAATTAAGGCCCACCTTGTACTGTATGGAGGGGTGGTAGCGAGATTCCATCTTAGTAGGTTGGACATAAATCGGGTGAATTTACGTTGAACTTTTTCGATACGTTCAAAATGCATGTTCGTTGAAGGGTTCCAAATAATGGAGCAATACTCTAAGTTCGGACTTACCAGCGATGAATAAAACAATTTTAAAGTGTACGGGTCATTGAACTCCTTGGTATTCCTCATAAGAAAACCGAGCATGGCATTTGCCTTAATAAAAATGTAATCTATATGATCACCAAAGTTCAGACGCGGGTCTAAAATAATTCCTAAGTCTTTTTTTTTCAAAAGGAAATGACCAAGAATTGACGTCAATTCTTGACGAGTATAAACCGGGACCTTGACACTGCGGCTTTCAACACGGCTTCTGATTTTTGGCTCACTTGCTTACTATCAAGCTTAAAGTCACAAAATTATTGGTGACCCGCTTGTGTGCGATCGTTTTCTTATGCCCATATTACACGATGTCTGTTTGCACGGCGAACAATGAACACTTTTTACGCTCTTTCACATTTTGTCCGCTGCTAGGTCACATGACAGAAATTGTATGGCGAACACTTTTGACATTTCATTACTTTTTCTCCTGCTATATTATGCAACAAGGGTTTCATACATTTTTTCATTACGTTTTAGTAGAACAGCAATACTTTTCCTCAAAAAAGTACTTTTTAGTAGCTGAAACGTTGCAAAACTTTAATTTCACCACTCAGCAACACTGTACGATGTTTGCCGATATTATCAGTGTACAAAATTAACATATTTTGTACGCCCTACAAATTGTCTCAGAGATTTTTGACTGTTTCACATTGGAAGCAACAGCAAAATTATTTGTACGTCGAGCAAACGGACATCGTGTAATATGGGCATTACCTGCTTTTTGGCAATGCCGATTGTATTGGGGGTTGGAATTAGTTTTAAAGGTTTTCTAAGAGATGACGTAACTATCAGAGACTTACGGGGACTATGCTCCATCGATTTCTACTTGTGAGTACTGGTTCCGTCGGTTTAAAAGTGGTGATTTTGCTACGGAAGACAAAGAGCGTCCGGGCCAGCCGAAAAAGTTTGAAGATGAGGAATTGGAGGCTTTGTTCGATGAAGACCCGTGTCAAACCCTTCAAGAATTGTCAGAATCATTGGGAGTCGACTTATCAACGGTCGGCAAACGCTTGAAGGCCATGGGAATGATTCAAAAGCAAGGAAATTGGGTGCCGTACCAGTTGAAGCCGAGAGACGTTGAACGGCGATTTTGCATGTGCGAACAACTGCTTCAACGGCATAAAAGGAAGAGTTTTTTGCATGGTATTGTCATTGGCGATGAAAAGTGGATCCATTACGATAATCCTAAGCGAAAAAAATCGTGGGGACCACCCGGCCATGCATCAACATCGAGGGCCAAGCCGAATATTCATGGCGCCAAGCTTATGCTGTGTATTTGGTGGGATCAAAAGGGTGTCGTGTACTATGAGCTGCTAAAACCTAACGAAACCATCACTGGGGAACGCTACCAACAACAATTGATGCAATTGAGCCGAGCATTAAAGGTTAAACGGCCGGAATATGCCAAAAGACACGACAAAGTGGTTTTTCAACATGACAACGCACGGCCACATGTTGCAAGAACCGTCAAGGAAACGGAGGCGCTGAATTGGGATGTGCTACCCCACCCGCCTTATAGCCCAGACATAGCCCCTTCCGACTACCACCTATTCAGATCGATGACGCATGGCTTGGCTGAGCAGCGCTTCACTTCTTACGAGGATACCAAAAAATGGGTCGATTCGTGGATTGCCTCAAAAGACGAATCGTTCTTCCGGCGCGGAATCCATATGCTGCCAGAAAGATGGGAAAATGTTGTAGCTAACGATGGACAATACTTTGAATAATATACATTGTACCGTTGTTTCTAAATAAATGCTCAAAAACCGAAAAAAAAACCTTTAAAATTAATTCCAACCCCCAATAGTTAAAAATTTTATTGTTAATTTCAAATTTTGGATATTATTCCATTCAGCCTTATAAGGAGCATAAGGCCACATTACATAAATAAATTCTGAAATTATTTTTGAATAGAAATTAAACCCGAATTTTCGAAATGCGAACTTTTCGAAAAACCAAACCACCTTGAAAAGCTTGTGTACCTTTCTAGACCACCCATCCGCGAACCTACATTTAAAATTTAGAGTCAATCCAACAAAATTGTTTCGAGTTTTGCTGCGTGAAGCAAGACACCTAAAAAGATTTTAATTCAAAATATATAATTTGATCACTTAGTTTTATAGTTTCATGAGGAACGAAAATATCTTGAAACTCTCCTTAAAAAGGTTTAAAATAGAGAATACACCTTAACAGGTAATCAAGAATAGAATTTTTCAACGAAAAGAATACACCTACTTTTTTTTTAAATTTTATACACTGATAATACTGAGGTTTAAAAAATACAAAAACATATTTTATTAAATTTATATGTCGATGTCAAGTTAAAGCCCATTTAAAATTTTGTGATTTTATACAAATTTCCTTACGATTGAAAGTAAAACAGCAGTGTGCACAATACTTTAAAAAATTTTTACTTACGGTGTGAATTTATAGAATTCATTAAGGTAAAAGTGGACGATGATTTAAAAAAGGATCCTGTATTTTCGTGAAATTTTCCAAAAGCAAATTGTTGATAAACTAACAATTGTTAAACGCACATGACGAAAATGACATGAATTCTCAACAAAATTACTTTTAAATATACTGGATCAACTTAATAAATTTGATCAACTAACCTGCTCAAAAAAAGGCCAACAAAGATTTATTTGTTCCCCTGAAATCTCCCCTGGGAAATTTCCAAAAAAATAATAGCCGCGTTTTTTCCAACATACAAAACCGATTTCCATACAAACAAAATCCTGCTATGGATTTAGATTTTATGAACTTGTAGTTTGAAACATCACAGCCAGGTGCGTATAATGAAGTAAGTCCCATGTTACGGTGGCGGTCATGGGCTCATCATGTTCATGCATTGTTGTTGTTTCAATGTAAATTAAAAATTTGAGAGCGAGAGCAAGAGAGTAAATTTTCACCACCACGGTCACCAAATGATTCGACAAAAATATGAAATCATGGGATCAAAACAGTGTTGCTTTGTGGAATTATTCACAGCATTTGTGTTTAGGCATGAAAATAGTACATTTTTAGTACGAAATGTATGAAAGCAGTAAGGAAACTTGCTTAATAGCAACACTCTTCGGTTGAAAAAATACTAAAAGTAGCAAAAAGTGTACTGGTGTTCAGGAATCATATGACCACCAGCATAACATACTTCCGTCACACAGCTCATCAAACGAAAAAAAGAGAGTAAAAAGTGTCATGACCAGGGATCATATGACGACCACCGTAACATCACCCTAAGTGATCGGAAAAAGTATTGTTAACATTCTCATGTTTGTATTTAACGCCATCTAGTTGTCAAATACTTTTCATGAGCAGCAAATTAAAATCAACATTTAGATGTTGGAAAAAACGCTGAAAGTATAAATCATACTTTGTTATACGACTTTCCAATTAAAAATTCTTACTTTCACAGTTCACAAACGTCAGTATGATAAAAGAACAAAACAAAAAGAATTATGCTTTTGTCTCAGCAGTTGTTTCATGCGCACATATAGAAAAGAATAGGCAGCTTTAAAACGAGCGCTAAGGGAAAGCATAATTATTTTTGTTTTTTTTTCATCTATCCTCCTGACGCGTTTACAACGAAACTTGAGTAAAAAAGCATTCAAAGTCGAACTGGGACCTAAAGATATATCTATTTTGGTAATCGAACTTCCACAATTTACAAATATCTAACCTAAACGAATATCTAATTTAGCGAATAACTTATGTTTATTATAATTTACTTTATGAAATTAATATAGTAAAATTAAATATATATGAATTAGCAATCAAATTATATAGATAAGCCAGACCGGCATGCTCCTTAATAGCCTCCTGGCACTGGAGCACAAAAACAATAGTATGTGAATTTAAAACCGAGTATTAAATAAATATAAAAAAAAATGTACACGAGTCGCTACATAGTAACAAGTGAAGACGAAAATGTTCGTTCAAATTCAATTCAATGTTCATCGAAACTGAATGAAACGGTTTGGCAAAACGTTTTGTTACGTAAGAACCGAAATTTTAGCGTCTCGACTAAACAGGCTGTCTATTCTGCTGTGTGATTGACTCTGTGCAGATTTTAGGTGGTTTTTGTTGCCTTCTTTAAACTGACGTGATCTAAAAAGCTTGCAATTAAATTCATGCAAAAATCCAAAGAATTGATCACAAATAACTTTCAATTTTTAAAATACTTTTTGCCAAACGATCTACTCGACTTAATTTCAACTTGTTGAATATTTTTCATTTGTTAAATTGTTAATACTTTCCCTCAATACTTTTAAAATCGTTATCAAGAAGTTACGAAAATATCTGGGGTAAAGTTTCCGCCAATGCCAGTAGTTCCAATCAGAACGGTGATTTTGCACCGTTCGACGGGGTTCGTAAATATTCCTCCATCATATATGTTACATCGTATATGTAACTAGTTATACCTTAGTTACTTAAACTGAAATTATTCCTATTTTTAGGAATTATTCTTTTTTTATATAATTTGGACTTCCAGCTTTATAGTGTTTTGCCCTTGTACGGAATATTGTTTTAACACCAAAAAATGAAAATATTTAACGGGATTGTAGTCCAGTTTGT
The DNA here is from genome assembly GCA_963920525.1 of Dichetophora obliterata. Classification (NCBI taxonomy): domain Eukaryota; kingdom Metazoa; phylum Arthropoda; class Insecta; order Diptera; family Sciomyzidae; genus Dichetophora; species Dichetophora obliterata. The sequence goes on along the minus strand of OY986436.1, from coordinate 60,909,016 downwards.
TATTTACTTTTTGCTGTCCGAAACTTTATGACAGGCTTTCATGAAGCTCTGTTGTGTAACGTACACGAGTTCGACTCTGAAAATACAAAGAACATAAGAAAATTTTAATAAGTAATCAGCACCATTGAAACTATCTGATAGCTTCGCTTCATGCTTTCCTCATAATCGGTTTCGCTGTATTTAACTATACTAGCGGTATGAATATTTAAAATTTCCAAGCTGCTCGAGAACACAAAAACTATTATACTGTTTTTGCTCAGTAGGCAGTGAAATATCAAGCTTCCATTCCAAACGCAATAACCCCATGTTCAATGTGTATGTGTCCGGAAATTTCTTAGCCTGACCCAGCGAATGAAGGCCGTCTAATGAATTGTATAGCTCCACAAATATGAGTTTAATATCGCGTTCAGCAGATATGTTTTTAAAAAACGCATACCATCGATTGCATCTATTTAAATTTTGAGTTAAATTTTACTTAAAACTTTAAATAGTTATTTAACAACAATTTTATTAAATTTTTATTTTACTCTCCACTGTCATACGTGTTTTGAAGCAGAACAATAGCTGATGCACACACTTTTTTTTATTAATTCTGTAAAACAAAAAGGTGCAATTTGTTGTTAATACGAAAGAATTACACAACTATGTAATTTTATATACAAATCGCAATTGACTTTCGAATAGCATTGGTTTTCAAATCGCATAACAGAGCAAGGCACTTTTCTAAAGCCGTATTTAAGTGCATCAATTAACGATCCTAACTAGGGTTTCTTTCAAATTTTATGGCCTTAAAAATATTATTTAAAAATCAGTTAATTTATCTAGCGAATAAAATAAAACTACTTTGCAATTTTATTTTTAATTTTTGAAGACAATTTTTTTAAATTTCTTGAGTTCGTATTGACAACTGTAAATATTCATCCTTATTCTAGTTGTCGTCATCGATTAGACCAAGGTTAATTTATAAGGTTATAGCACTTGAGAGAAAAGAGCTCTTTTTCCGCCTTTGCTTGAACTACCTTTAGGAAACAAAGCGCGTTGAAACCACTTTCAAAGCACTTTACAAAATCACAAAGCGCTTTGCTCTCGCTTTAAATAGAGCTTTATTTAAAATTTATTGTCATGTAATTGGATAGAAGACATTTGTTCTAGTTATGAAAAGTGATTAAGAAAAGCGCTTTGATCACCCTTCGGACAAGAGCGCCTTCCTTGTTCGCACCTGCATGCGCAACTTCATTTCGGATGGCGTATATTTTTGCCCGAAGTAATATTTTAACATATACGTTGTAAATGTCCAAACCACTTGCCACTCATTTTATTACCGTTTTTATGAAAACAATACATTTTAACACATTATAAACGATTTAAAATTATTGTTTTCACTATTTTGCTGCAACATTTTTGCACGAATTAAATTTTTTGTGTATACTAGTGATGAATAGTGATGAGAAAACAACAAGTAATGTTAGTAATGCGAGTGCGAGTAGTCAGCAGAGTAGATAACGAAAGAGAAAGAAGAATCTCGAAAGCAAACAGCTTTTTTAAGCTCAATTTCTAGCGAGAGCAAATCACTTTTCAAAAGCGCTACTCATAGGCAGTGTGAAGACCTTTTTACTTGCTTTTTAATAAAGCACTTTAAAATTACCGATAGGGTATCAATTCTGCTTTTCTTTGTTCTATGCATTCATTTTCTTAATTTCTTTTCATCCATTCTGACAGTTCGTCGAGCTCGCTCTCTAGTATCACAATCTTAGAAATAGGCCTTGATGTAGACATTAAATTATTGTTAAATTTGTATCAGCTAACACTGAAGTGGCTATGAAGACAATTTATAAATAAAAATATCTTTGGGATAGTTATCGCAAACGAAAACGCCGATTTCACTTTTACACTAGTCAACGTCGCATTGTGACGATGTTGACAACTAGAATAAGTGTGATTATATTTGCCCCTTTTCGTATGCAAGTTTGCGTTGGCATTACTTTAACACCAGCGACGCAACTAAAAGCTACGCAACCTCGTCCACTCGAGCTGCTAACTTGTCTGAATTTTCAATAAAATTTGTAAAAATTATAGAAAAACGGACAGACGGACAAGCAGGTGGGATTAAAATTAATCAGTTTTGACGTGTTTTACTAAAATATTAGTGTAACAATAGTTTTCTAGGTAGCTTTGGATTTGCCCACCTTTCTTTTCATTATCTTCACTAATTCTGTTTCTTCATATTTGTACGCATTTGGCATTTTTAATTGTAAACTAGTGGAAACAAAGAAGAACTCGTACTCAAAGCACAAGAAAAAAATATAATAAATTAACCACGCTGAAAGCAAAACGTCAAAAATTGTGAATGTGTTAATTTGCTTTGCTCATTGTATTTACAATTTTTAATTTTACAATTTCTTGAAATTGAACTTTATTAAAATTTTAATTTTTTTGCAGTTTGACGCTACAACTACAACAATTTAAAACCTACAGAAAAAAAAAAATATAAACACAAACAATGTGAAACCAAAAATAAATAATTTTCATTAAAGTGAAGCGCGCAATAACTTTAATATTACATTAATAACAAGAGGAAAACGTGAAGAATCGTACAGAGAAACTGGAGGACGCCGTCGAAGATGAGCGACCGTGATATACCGAGTGTTCCGGTAACCACACTAGCCGGATTAACCAGTTTGTCGGACCGTGAGTATATTCGTTCAATACATATTAATTAAAAAACTTAAAATTCATTCATTAAAACAAGTGATATTTTTCTTTGTGTGGGTGTGATTTTGTCTTCACAAATAAATAGTAAATTAGGCTTGGCCCAAGAATTGTCAGTTCAAGAATTCATGCTATAAGGCATGACCTGAAGAAAAGTTAAAATAGTGGAGCGCTCAGCTGTAGAAAGTATCAACAACAAACTATTTTTAAATACAGTATTGTAAAAATCTAAGCGACTTTCCCTTTCTATTCGTAAGAAGAATGTCCGACAAGTACAAGTACAGCTGGCTCGGTAAGGGGCATGTCACACTTAGCGGATACGAACAAATTTGTTATTGCTTTCGTGGGTAAAATAAAAAACTGGAAATTGAGAGAGCTTCTTTTGCCCGTGAAAACAACAACAAATTTGTCCGTGTCCGCTAAGTGCGACATGCATCTAACAAATGACGTGAACTCAGTATGAAATTGCGTTAATGCTCATAGACAATCAGCCCTATTCCAGAATCCGTCGTAATGAATTTCCGAACGTAAAGCTACGCTACGAATACGACAAATTTTGTAATTGAAATTCCAAACGAAACTTCTCCTTTTCGAATTTTCTTTCGGGAGTTCGAAAACTGATTTGAACAGCAGACAAAAATATAAATTGAAAAACTTAAGTGTTTTTGATCAACATTGTATTTTTAGCTGCGATTTTTAATGGATTTAATTTCAATTGCAATTTTCGCACAATAAGAGGAAGATTTCTCACAAAGAGATTCTATGAAAATTCATCGAAGAATATTGCGAGATTCCATCAACCCTTTGGAAATGGATTACGAAATGTAGGAAATGCAATTAATAAATTTCAACTAACGTATTCACAGGTTAAAAAGAAAATATTTTACCTACATTTAGCAAAAATTAATTATAATTTTTATTTTGCGACCTAACTCTATAAAAATTCAATTGCTTCATTTTGTCGTAAAAAAATCCGTCTAGGCAAAGCTTTCGTGAAAAAATTCGAAAAACAGCTGTCAAAAGCTCGTGCGTTAGAATTGTGGAATAGCAATGCTACGAATGTTCGAATACGATGTAATGATTCGGATTGCAGAATACGACATTACGAATCCGAAAAAAATTTACGCTACGTCGAATTCTGGAATAGGGCTGTATATTATACAGAGGTCCCAGTTTGACTTCTAATGCTCTTCGAACTCAAGTTTCGTTGTACAAGTGTGCGGAGAATAGAAGAAAAAAACAAAAATAATTATGCCTTTGCCTCAGCGTTCGTTTTGACGTTGCCTATACTTTTATATAGGTGTGCATGAAACAACTTCTGAGGCAAAAGCATAATTCTTTTTGTTTTGTTCTTCTATCCTCCTATCGCTTGTACAACTTAAATTGAGTGAACTTCGAATTGGGACCTCTGTATCATAGTATAATAATACAAGTAGTAACGACAGTTCTAGCTACGGTCAACGAATGTCAAACAAAAGAATATCGAAACGAGAGCGTACTATGGCAGCTGATGCAAATTGGAGATATCAAAAATGTTTTGGGTCAAAATGTTTGTTTTCTTTTTTTTGACATTCGCTGACTGCAGCGCGTGAGAAAAAAGGTAGTTGTCAAGGCTACCTAATAGATTGTTATATCATGCTCTGTATAATATAGTCTCTGTGCTTTATGTTAAAGCTGCTTCAGACTATCTGAGAAAGCATACAACTTTTCGTACGATCTGCCAAATAATGAAAGCCCGACAGTGTGAACACAATTTTATTTTTTATATGACTTCTCTAACAACAAAGCATACGATTTTTTTGGCATTAAATTGTTTCTATTTCTGTCAGAGAAGTCAGATAAAAATTTTGTTTTTTTAATTTCGAAGACTGCTCCACAAAGCTCTTGTGTTTTATTTTTGTTTTAAACGCTTAACCATAATTTTTTAACACCTGGATTTTTTAAAAATTCAATTTTTAAAATGCAAATTTTTTTCAGAAAGGAACAAGATATCTTATTAAAATTTGGCATATATATTTTTATGTAAAAATAGGATTTTTCCAGCGTGTTTTTTGGCTGCTGTGGGTTTTTGAAAACAACATCAAAAAATCATGGCGGGCGTGATTTTGGCTCACGGGAACGTCTGAAAAAAAATAAAAACGGGGTTTTAATCAGCATCAAAGACGCTATAGATTGAACTAAAATAATTTTTTTGGCAAAAATTGACAAAATGGCGGCGTTTTTTCGAGATTAGCCGATTTTTTGGACCAAAAAATCCCTTGAAAACCAAAAATACTTTACCGATCTGTAGTTTAATCTATAGACTTATATGTGTACAATAACATATTAAAATTTCAGAACGATGAGTGTCGTAGTTTTTTTTTATCACTTCCGACAAAAAATGTGAATGCTAGAAAAAGCGCTTTAAAGTTTTTAACAACACCGATTATACGTCCTTGACGCTCTGCGTTTAAAACCTTCGCTATTTAACATAGAAATTAATTTCTAATTTTATATCATTAAAAATAGATTCTTTGAGGTCTTTTGAACAAAAAATCAATCATTAAAAAAATTTTATTTTATAAAATTCAGGTGTGTATTGTCCCCTCAAACCATGATTTGGCTTAAAATTAGTAATTTTCTTTTACCAGTATCCATTTTAAGTTTTGTGAGTCAATTTTTTCTGATAGAAAGTCTTATAGTACAAAAACACATTTACCAGAAAATGCTGTGACTTGTCAGATGATTTGAGTACTCTGACGAAACAAGCATACACAAAGTTATATGATAGGTCTGTTTCCGTACTAACTTTATGTAAAGTTCGAGTATTTGTAATAGAATAGAGAGTGTCATTTTGCTTGTTATTCTTCTCTCTCGAGCTTAAAAAATGTGTAAAGAAACACTTTCAAGCAACTTAAAGTTACTTGAATCGAGTATGGAAACAGACCTAATATCTCTAATAGTCTGAAGCAGCTTATAGAAAACAAATCCGAACGAGACGTCAGAATTTTCCAAAACCAAATTGTCATCGTTGTGAAAATTTTTAGCAGGAAAATGGAAGTTCCTGCCAAGAAAAGATACATTTTATTTATTTATTTATTTTAGTATATAAGAATAAATAATGATTTCATAGGGCATTTTATTAATAATGGTAATATAGCATCTTTATTTGAAACGAACGATGCGTGTTTATGACGAACACTTTGTTTAAAAGCCGAGTTTTAGCTTTTATGGCTCCATGTAAGAAGAATGTCAGACAGGCACGAAGACAGCTGGCTGAGTACCGAAAGATGACGAAGGAAAAAAAATTGGACTATTGTCATCGTTGTGAATTTAACGACATTTCAATGATATTGATTATATTAGTAAATAAACAAATAAATCATCAGCAGCGCAGTGCTAAACATCTAACATCGAGTGGACTTCAAGTGTCCAATAATAATTGCAAAGCTACGCTGGTTCCACGGGCAGTGGCAATATTTGTCATAGCAATAACAACACCCCGTAGCCTAGTTGGTATAGTGCGTGGCCCCTAAGCTAAAGAACAGCGGTAGCCCGGGTTCAATTCCAGCTCAGATAGAAACTTTTTTCAATTGAATTAATTTTTCGGTTCGGTCGTCACCTCTCTGCATACAATGGCAAACCTCAGAGAGTAAAAATTGCCATGTAAAGCTTCTTGAGAACATAAGCCGTTCGGAGTCGGCATAAAACAAGTAGGTCCAGTTCTCGATCATTTGTGATCAAACATTTAATAACACGCACAACACAATTGATCAAGAGAAGCTAGGTCAAAGGGCTTTAATGGCCAGTTTATTTTTTTTTATTATTTTTTTTACAACAATTTTTTTTATATAGCAATGAAGGAACAAAATGACGCTTTTACGGCGAATTATCTAAGCTGCTTAGCAGTGTCAGCAGGACAAACTTTAAGTAGTTTTTGTACTTGGAGGTCCGAATTAGTACGCTGCATAGACTGCTAAGCAGCTTCATTGTTCGAACTTTCACAATTTTCGAAGATCTAGAATTGTCCTCTAAGTTCGATTTTTGCACTTCTAAATAGATTTACTTAAGGCGAAGTATGCAGTCTTCATAAATAAATTTAAAAAATTTTTAATTTTTTTTTTATTTTTTTTTAACTTAAATTCTTTCCTATTTCTTTCTCAAATTATTTATTGAAATTTTATTTACATTTTTACAACTACCTTGGGCAAGATTCGATCCCTCATCTTTCCGATTTTCAATCCGTCGCCTTAACCATTTCGAAGATAAATGTGTAGTATCATTCTCAATGGATATTTGATTTTCAGAGTGATGTTTTTTAAACAGAAATGATTAGGTTTTTCAGTTTCCAAACTAGTGTACTTAATTTGGGTACACTGCGTTCATTTAAAATAACAAAAAATATAGATGTTAATACATAATACGAGTATAATACTCAAAGCCTCAATTTTGTAGTTACCCTGCATTTGCTCTTCACTTTCCTTAGCCCATTTGGCAATCAACACCTTGCGGCGGTAGTAAAATAAGCCTTTTTTAATATTGCGGGAATTATGGAAAGGCATCATAACAAATATACGTTATATTAAATAGATAATATAATGTTAACATAATTATTTACAAAAATAGCTTATAGCTAAATAAAGAAAGAAAGAAGAAGGAATACGTATCTCTAAACACTTTTATGCTTGAAAGCTTGCCAAAGAAAAAAAAACAAGCGGCAATCAGCATTAGTTTTGAACTTTATTAAATGAAAGCTGCTTAGGAGTACAGCTTGGAACTTTTGGAACTATGTATAATCTATATTTCCTGAAAAATAACCCCATAAAGCAGTTTAGGTGCGTCAGTTTCCACAGCAAACCATAAACTAGCTTCGAAATGCTTTGAACCTTATTTTGCCCTGTAAGCAGCTTTAAATGCATATAATGCTAATTGTAAATTTTTAAAATATTTGTATTAGGCAGTAGCCTATAGGAATAAAGTATATGAATTATGTAATCTGTTAGGGTTTTACCCGGAAGATGTAAATAAATAAATAAATACATAAATAAATACATAAATAAATAAATACATAAATAAAAAGAAAATGGAATTATTAAGTAGATTTGGACTCATTTTGCTGGTTGGGAATAATCGTATCACGGTAAAAGTCAGCAAACAATAATTAAAAAAGAAATAAACCAAACATATGATGTTAAAAGCAGTACCAACATAAATATGCTTCAAATAAAAATACAATTTTTGGGAATTCTAGAAAATTTATCACAAAATCCTAAAATTTTGTACTCTATTAATACTGTTTTGTACTCACGTTAAGAGTACTTTAGTAACGTATACAACGTAATTGTGGACGACGGCACAAGAAAAAAAATACATCAATCCAATCCTTGGAACATTACTTTTTGTAATCTTCATTAATTATATCTCTAAATACTTTCTTAATGCTCAGTTTTTACTTTACGCGGATTATCTTAAGGTTAGCCAGATTATCAGAAATTCGTGACCTTAGTGTAATTTTGATTCTAGCTTAACTCTCAGCTCTCACTTAAATCAAATTATCCCTAAAGCATATTCGCTTTTAGCGTTTCTTAGGCGAAACAGTGTTGGGTTTAAACATTAAAAACATTATATACTTGCCTTGTTAGATCTAGCCTTGAATATGCTTCATTTATTTGGAGTCATTTTTACTCGGTACATATTGCTAAACTGGAAAAAGTTCAAAAAAGATTCTCAAAGTTTACTTTGCGCTCTTTTATTTTTCCTGAACCTCTTCCCTCATATAGGACACGTCGGTTGCTTATTGGTCTATCATCTCTCGAAGATAGAAGACTACTGCATAGTATCATGTTTATTTATGATCTGATTAATAGAAATGTTATTTGTGAAAATTTACTTAAATTAATATCGTTTAATATTCCGCAAAAGTCGTTACGGAGCTCGAATTATTTTGACATTAGCTGTCATAGAACTAATTATGCCACTTATGAGCCAATTAATAGAGCTCTTATAGCTTTAAACAGTATCTATAATAATAACTTACTCGATTTTTCTATGCCTAAAGTTGCTTTTAAAACCACTATTACACTGTTAAATAGAAACTAGTTTCTTAATCTTTATTTTTATTACTTATTAAATTGTTTTTGCTTAGTCTGTAAGGATTATTATCCATAGACGTTAACAAATAAATAAAAATTTTGTCCGATCACGTTGAGAAACGAACGAGGCTTAAAACGAAGGCTACGTTTTACATAAAGAAGCTACAAATTTTGCAATTCTGTCGTCCAAATTGCTTACTTCATTGCAAGTTTCAAACTTTTCGCTTCGAAACCGATGTCGAATTGGCTAACTCTAAGCGGGGAGCAAAAAAAAAATCTGGAGATTTAATGAGCAGAAAATGAGTAAAAATTTGTGTATTTCAATAACTTTATGAATTTATTACGAGAGGACATAAAAACTTGATACAAAGTTGCGTAATTCAACAAAATAACCATAGCTTTTATGGTTTTTTGGTTTTCTGGCTAATATTGTAATACAACAATTGATTTCAGAAGTGTTCTTAAAAAACAATTGGATTTTGTTTATCAAAAACTACTTTTCCAATTTTATATCTAGCAATTGAGATTTCTTGAATGGACCTATTTTGCAAAACGCACGCAACCACCTACCTCACTTGGGGTTGTTTTGTCTGGCAATTCCTTTTCCATATGAATTAGACTTTCACTGAAATTTTCCTTTAAAATATATAGCCAGACAAAAAATACTGACTGCATTCGTTTTACGAAATGAGGCATTAATTCTTATCTCTATTCTGTCCGGCTACTTTGTAATAGGCATAAATAGGAAGCCTAAAATAATTAGGAAGGAAATCCAAAACAGAGTTAACATTAACTGATAATTAAACTGATAGTTAAACATTAACTGATTATTACAATCTTTATTCTTGCCTTATTTAAGTTATATTTTAAATATAAATTTCTGTTCAAAATCACATAAAAGTTTCGATAAAAATCTAAAGATTTATATAGAAAATTTTTAGATAATATTTTTGTTAAACAACGGATAATAATTAAAAATTAAATTTTTTTTTTAATGTACTATTTATTTACAAATGAAAATAAAATATAAAGTATTAATAAACTACTTACTTTTTCTACAGTATTAAGCGAACTTCCAGTATCCGATTCACTGTCTAATGTGACGCCTCTTAACAAATCCCTACTATTCCATACGTTAGTAGCGAATGAATCCAACAACTTGCTTTCGGTGCGTGATGATAACTTGGTGCGACAGCTGGTTCATGCAATTGAGCAAACTAATTCGGATAATATGTAAGTTAAAATGAATAAAATGGTAAGTTATTATATCTTTTTAAGCTACAGATACATTTTAAGTATGCTTTGTTTATAACAAACAATTCTGTGTTGTTAGGCACGATTCTTAATGGAGGCGGTATTTTCAAATCTACCCTCAAAATCACGATTTAGGGTCGATAACTGTCATTTGTTAGATGTACTACGTATATACAGTGACTCAAACAACTGACCACTTGTTTAATTACTCTGAATACAAATTCTTACAACAACAAAACTACTTGTCCGATCTTGTTTATCAAGAACTTGTTTCTTTGTTATTGGTGCTTTCTTTAAAATTAATGCATTTGTAAAGCAAGCTTAGAAGCCGTTATCTTTTCATTCTCAAATAAATGCAAAAAGTGCATGTGGTCAATTGTTTGTGTTTAAGTGAAACATAAAAAATTTCTTAAATTATTTAAATTAACATGTTGTGTATTCACCGTTGGCAGATAGAACAGCCTTAATTCTTCGTGGCATACTTTCGACCAGGTTCTGGCACACACTGGGTGGTATCACTTCCCAAGCTCTCAAGACATGCCCCACAATTCAACCAAGGAATTCGGAACACCCACTTCACTCGTTTTCAACTTACCCCAAAGGTGTTCAATCAGATTGAGAGCAGGTGACAGGGGTGGCCAGGTCAGCACTTCAAATCCGATTTCTTTAAGCCTTTTTTAAGTTATTTTGGCAGTGTGATTTTGATCATTGTCATGTTGAAACATAATATCTGAGGTCTATACATTAAATTTTTGTCAAGTAGCAGTGAGATTCGATCACACAATGTCAACGTAATACTTGGTAGTAATTTTATAGTACATTGCCAACTCCCCCCGCCATTATACATCCCCACAACATAACACTACCGCCACCAATTTTCAAACGTGCGTTGCCTTTATAGTGTTTCCTAGTTTTCGCCAAGTCCACTACCTTCCATCTGACCCCATCCAATTAATTTTGGTGCGATCCGACAATATGATGACGTTTTGTAAGTAGAGGTTTCTTCACTTTTGCTCGACCTCGCAAACCAGCAGAATGCATATCGAATTCAATTTTTGTAGATTTGTATAGTCGTCTCCACTTTGTGCTGGAGCAGATCTAGAAAAATACACCGCTCTGGTTCTGTGCTCAAGATTTTCTTCGGTCCACTTGCACAAATTTGAGGCGGTGTGGCCATATTTTTGCGCATTTATGAGTACGCTTTTGCTGTCGTTAAGTTTTGCTGCCATTGCACGACATCTTTTACCTTCCATTAAAAGCTGGTGAATGCATTCCACAATATTTTCTGGCAACGGACGAATCATTTTTTGTCTTTAAAAATTATAAAAAATTTATTGAAAATTTATAAAAACTGCTTAAAATTTACTTACCAGCTCCAAAATATTCACACTACCAAACATTTTTTAACAATTCTCCCTTTTCTTGCTTTTAACTGCATTCACTGATGTAAAATATTTAAACACAAAAAAATTGACCACTACACCTTTTGTACTTATTTTAGAAAAAAATAACGGTTTTTTAGATTGCTCTCTCTATGAACTGATTTTAAAGAAAGCACAATAACAAAGAAACAAGTGCTTGTCAACAAGATCGGAAAAGTAGTTTTGTTGTAAGCATTTGAATAAAGAGTAAGCACACGCGCGGTCAGTTATTTGAGTCACTGTATCTGTACTATTACATAAACTATAAGTTACCTCTTTACTCCAAAAGCACTCAGCCAATTTTTATAAAAAAAGTATTAAAATATCTTATTTGTGCTACAGTTTTATTTAGGGGTATTTTTCAATTGAAATTTTAATAATAAATATATTTAATTATTGAAGTTTTTTTATGGTTACTTTTTAATTTTAGTTGTTTTGATTTTTTAAGGCGTATTTAGTAACCGAAAAATTTATTGTTTCTTTAAAAATTATTAAAAAACATACATTTTTCGGTTACTAAAAACGCCTTAAAAAATCAAAACATATTTAATTAAAGTTTTAAGAATTTTACGTAATCATTCAGAATTTTACGCAGCTGGGCCACGCATTGCTTTTTTGTTTTCTTTTCACGCGGTTGCGAGAGTTTCAATAAACTTCATGTTGCTCTCTTCTCTCATCTTTTTATGCTCAGCTAGCTCGGCAATAAATAAAAACATAAGCATCGAGCAAGGCGAAAAATGAGATACGTATAAATGCAGAGCGGCGCTCTAAAACAAAACAAAAGAAAAGAAGACATTTGTTTCTTGCACATGTATTGTCTTACAGCCCAAACAGAATGAGCATAGCCAACACGCTATGCCAACAGAAGAAATGCCAACATAGAAGTTGGTTGTCTTGGAACCCTATAAAATTAACATAATGAAAAAAACCAATACGTAACGAACGCAGCCAACACAAAAATGTTGACGAACTTTTACCTCTTGAGCAGTCAACGGTAGCGAAGTGTCAAAATACATAGTTGAAAAAAGAAAACTTAAAATTGACTAAAACAAATAAGTATTAGTAAAAAATAACAAATTATTATATGCAAAAGGCTCTATTTATTAATTTAATAAAAAATAAAAATATTATAAGCACAAAGCTCTATCGGCGTTATCAACACCAATTCTATTCTGTGCACAGCATTTCGTTGACTACGTTTTTGACAGCTTGCTACATGTTGGCTATTCTCATTGTGTTTGGGCCTATTAAGGAGATTGATAAAAAAAAACGTCCCTGGCGAAGTCTCGTACAACAGTGACGTGCTAGCTAATATATATTTTTATATAACTGGTTTTTTTTGCAAAAACAAATTACGTACTATTTAAAAAAATTAAATTTTGCTACACCGTTGCATATATCGTTTGTATATATTTTTAGCATAAAGTCGAAATTACAGGTGAAATAATTAAGAATACTCTCAAATTTGTTTGAGTTTTTTTTACGTCAATTTGTGGATAAATTTTGTATGGTATTTTTCATCTTATTTGGCAACAGCTTCGCTTATTAAAAATCCAACAAATAAATAGTAGGACACTTTACAATCTTCTGTATTGGAGATTGAAAATTTATAAAAAAAATTACTTTAAAGATTACGGTTTACTTTGTTACACTTTTGCAATAATGAAATCAACAGCTGATTGATAAAAAGCAATATTATTTTCTACTGGAAATTTTACTTAACACAATTTAATGTTGAAAAAAGCTAATGCACATTCAAATCGTTTTTTATTTGCTTATCTTCAATATCAGTTTTTTTTGCCTTTAATTTTTTTCGTCATCAGCTGTCAGTTGTAATTTAGTATTGAATGTGTATAGTTAATATAAACTATCGGTTTTTGTGTTGAATATTTGCAATAGTGAAGTAAATGTATCCCTGTATATTTTGTAAGTAAATATTTTTATAGTAAGTAAGTATATTTTTGAGTAAATATATACTCTATCATTTTGCAAATGGTATGATTAACGCTCGTATCTTTTTTCGACCAAAAACGGTACATTTCTTCTAAAACTTAAAAAAAAAACAGTATTCAAATTTTAAAAAACAGTACTTTTCGCAGTACAAATTTTATTAAATTTTATTAAATTCAAAAGTGAAAGTGATATTTTTTCTAAAAAATGCAAAGCAAATTTATCCATTGCGTCTGGTCGTAACGAAAATATTGCTTATCATATCAAAATAATAAAAATATTAAATTGCTCAAAGTAGCGCTTCTACCAATCTTTTAAATCATATATAAATTTAAAAATTTGAAACTTACCGAAAAAGCGTTTTGAATAAAAATTTAATTAAATATAAAGCAATCTATAAAGCATTTTCATCATCTTTTTTGTTTATTTATTTATTTCGTCAGAGTGTAACTCTTACAGACTACTTAAATTAAATTAGAACTAAATATAAAATTATATAAGCTATTAACAACATGTCGAGAGTATTGTGTCAAAGTTAATCGGAGCAAAACTAACGAAGATACAGCGTTTCAAACGACCGGCCCTCATCGATCAACTTTAAATCGATCTTCCCACAACTCACGTTTTCAAAGTCGGTGCCCGTCATAACTTCAAAACTACTGCACCGATCCTTCTGAAATTTTAAACACTGTACATAATTTACGAGGTAACACTGGAGAGATTTTTTCAAATTTGTTAGTAATTTTTTTTTTACAATAACAAATTAGCCGATTTTTTTCGCAAAAAATTGCGTTTTTACCTTTAAAGTGTTCCAAAAAAGTGAAAAATTTAAATTTCAAAAAACCTTCCCAGCGTTACCTATTAAACTATTATCTAAGAAATTAACTTTGATTTCAGTTGATCCAGCACCAAGTTATGAGGGGCACCTTTCTCTTTTTCTACTTATTCTACTTTTTCCCGATACACGTACGAATAATTGCTGCCATTGCCATATTTTTAATATTTCTTCGTGAAAATTTTATACAATATTCTTCGAATGTCATACTTTAATGTACCATTGGTTTTAATGAAGAGATTTCAAATGTGCCGTCACAAAAAATTCACAAAAACATGGATTTTTTTGTGCGCATTAACCTTACCCCCCTTAATAGAAAATAATAAGAGAACTTAAAACTTTTAAGAAGACTACGTTTTTGCACAAAAGTAAGGCTGCGGACGCAACCTCAGTGTGGCCTCATTTCTTGGTCCATAAGGATAACAATAAAGAGTCTGCTGAATACAAATACAAATTCTATCCAAAGAAACAACAACAATATTTTCAATATGAAAAGGAAAACATCACTAGCTGATTTTATTGCAGATTTTATAAGAAACCACGAGTTGTTTCTCCACAATCCTGGCTTCTTGCGCGAACATTTTCCCTCAAACGCTTTAACCCTGGAACGTCATAGTTCGTCGTTTTGACGACGCTTGTTTGCATTTTGATGTTTTTCTCTTTGTTTGCTTTATGGTAATTTTTGGCAAAATGTCAGTTGCTGATATGTTGTTGTTGTGTGCAGTTGGTCGGCTTCATACGCTGCGTGTAAGTTTTTATTTTTCAAATACGCGTAGTCGAAACGACGAACGATGATCTTTGCGTTAGTTTTCGTTTCGAAGTAAAGCAACTGGGGTTGTGTCCGTCCACTTTATGGAAGATTTTACGAAAGGATCTTGGCTTAAAACCTTTCAAGATTCAACTTGTGCAGGAATTAAAGCCAAACGACCATCGTATGCGCCGCCAATTCGGCGAATGGGCTGAAGCACAAATTGATATTGATTTTGAATTTCCATGAAAAATTTTATTTTCCAATTAATCCCATTTTTGGTTGAATGGGTACGTAAATAAACAGAATTGTCGTATTTGGAGTGAGGAGGATCCACAAGCTTTTGTCGAAACACCATTACATCCACAGAAAATGACTGTTTGGTGCGCTTTATGGGCTGGCGGAGTCATTGGCCCATATGCCTTCAAAAACGATGATGGTCAGAATGTCAATGGTGAACGGTATAGGAACATGATTCAAAGTTTTTTCGTACCTCAATTAGCTGGCATTAATCTTGCTGATATGTGGTTCCAACAGAACGGAGCCACATGCCACACAGCAGGCGCTACAATTGATTTACTCAAGGAAACTTTTGACGAAAAAATAATTTCACGAAATGGCCCAATTAATTGGCCCCCAAGATCGTGTGATTTAACCCCATTGGATTATTTTCTTTGGGGTTATGTTAAGTCACTTGTCTACGTCGATAAACCACAAACAATTGAACACCTGGAAATCAACATTCGAAGAGTTATCGGCGAGATACGGCCGCAAATGCTGCGGAAAGTTTGTGAAAATTGGTGTTCCAGATTGCGCCTTGTACGCTCCAGCCGTGGTGGCCACATGGCCGAAATCATATTTAAACATTAATGCCATAAAATTTTCTATCCAATAAAGCCCGTTTCATGGATATTAAAAATATATTACTATGTTTTATTATGATTTAAACTTGTATTACTCTATATAAAACACCCTTTACAAGGTTATCTTTAAAAGCATTTCTAGAGATATTACGAAATAAGTCCACTGCGCTCAGCAATTCATTAGTTTCCTGAATAAAGCGTACCATTGGAATATTTTGAGTATAGTTAGATCTGTGGAGCAACTACTGAAAATGGAAATGGCTGCGGAGAAACCGTGATGGAGTATAGAAGTCGAGCTGAGAAAGTAATTTCGGACATTGGATGTTATTGTGAATTAGATCCCAAATAAGCATGACAGAAAATTTTCCTACGAGTACTAAGTGGAGTGAGGCTAACTAGGGCGCATCGGGTAGCATAATGAGGCACTATGGGTAGATCCCAATTTAATTTGAACCACATGTATCTTGTGAAATTACGTTGGGCCGATTCTAGTCTATTGGAGTATACAAGGTAGTAAGGGTTCCAAATCGTCGAGCAATATTCCAGGTGCGGTCTCACTAAACAACAATAAAATGTCTTAAGGGTGTATGGGTCAGAAAAATCAGTGGAATTTATTTTTAAAATTCCCAACATTGAGTTAGCTTTCGCAATTATCAATTCGATATAATTTTTAAATGATAATTGATCAAAAAAAACTCCCAAGTCCTTTTTACAGGGCACTATTAAGAGTGGTAGAATTAATAAAATAATAATAATACCTAGTAAAGGAGAGACACTGGCACTTTAAAATGTTTAACGGAAGATTATTAACTAAGCACCAATTGGCAACAGAGTTAAGGTCATATTGAAGAAGTTCAAAATTATTGACAGATTCTATTGACCGGAAAAGTTTTAGGTCATCGGCAAAAAGAAGACATCTTGAGTGCTCCACGACTAGAGGAAGGTCATTAATGAAGAGAAGAAATAAAAGTGGACCAAGATGACTCCCTTGAGAAACACCTGACGAGACCTGTATAGCTGAGGACAAGCAATCATTGATTTTCACGTTTTGCCTTCGCTTAATGAGATACGATTTCAGCCATGCATGTAGACTTTAATGAAATCCAATAGCAGAAAATTTTAGCAAAAGAGTCATGATTAACTTTATCGAACGCTGTAGCGAAATCTGTAAACCATAAGAAAAGTTTCTAATTACAGAAGAACAAAATATATTTAGATTAGTCGCAGTTGATCTGCCAGGTAATAAGCCATGTTGATTCACCGAAATTATATTTTTTTACAAGAAACGATAATTTTTCATAAAATTTTTTTCAAAGACTTTAGGCACGCATAAGATTTTACTTGTCGGTCTATAGTTGCAGATATCCTGCTTCGGGCCTGATTTGTGAATCAGAACAATATAAGAAACCTTCCATTCATTCAGAAAAATTTAATTTGAAAGCGACTCATCTATATATCTATATATCTATATATATATAAAATAGGATGTGTGTATGTATGTAACGTATGGACTCCAAAACGGCTGGGCCGATTTTGATGAAATTTTCAGGTAATGTTCATATTGGTACGGTGGGTAACATAGGCTATATTTGGACCCGATAGGTGGCGCTGGGGTGGACTTATATCGAAAATTTGAATTTATGGACCAATTTAACTGAAATTCAGAATGTATGTCTGTTTGATCATAAGAAAATAATTTTTGTATAAATGGACACGGTAGGTGGCGCTGGGGTGGACTTATTTCGAAAATTCGATGGCGTGGAAAATATATAAATACTTTTAATTTTATTTTATAACGAGGGGAGTAGCGAAACACACCGGGTTCAGCTAGTTGAATATAATAGTTAAAGGGCGAGAAACTACAGCCGCGCATCTTTTTAGCAAAATAGGAGCTATACCATCATGGCCAGTCAAAGAAGAAGATTTGATATTCAATAGCAAATTTACAATCTCTGATTCCTCTATGGTGAGGTTACCTAAATTTAAAAGAGAATTATGATCCGAAATAACGGGAGATGTATGAGGGGATGAATCTATCGAGTAAACCGATTTAAAGTAATCAGCAAAATAATTACAAATGGTAAGAGTATCCTCAATATAAGTTCCCTTATAAACCATGGAATTAGGAATGCCGCTAGATTTTCGCTTAAAATTTATGTAGGACCAGAAAAATTTACTGTTCTCTTTAAGCTTATCTTCAATTGATGTGATATAAAATTTAAAAATAAATTTATTAAGGATCTTGAATTCTTTGTTACAAATTAGATACCGCTGCTTTAGTTGTTGATTATCCCTGGATCTTCTAAACCTTTTTTACGCATCATTAATTTTACTTTTTAAATTCCTTAGCCATTGATTAAACCAAAGCGGATGATTAGAGCTACGTGTACTCTTCTTTGGGACAAAACTCCTAATCAAATCATTTAGGATAGAACAAAATAACGCGTACATTTCAGGCAATTCCAATCCTGCAAAAGCTTCGTTCCATAGAAATGACTCAAGACCAGCTCGAATACTATTGTAGTTAGCACGGTTAAATTCATATGACAAAAGAGTAGTAGACGATTTTTGATCATTTAAGGCACTAAATTCCAGCATTATGGGCACATGATGTTGTGACCTACTTACAATATCAGATTGATGAGATTCTAAAATTACAACAAATTCCTTATCTATAAAAATTAAATCTAATATTCTATCCAAATCATTAAATTTATCATTAATCTGGACTAAGTCATATTGCAAGAAAAAATCAATTATACGCGCGTCTATTTCAGAAAGAACATTAGAAAGCAAAGATAGAACTCACCGCTTACTAATTACCAGCTAACGTTATACAGGTTAAAATCACCCGTTAGAATAACATTATGCGACTGATTAAAGTTATCCAGATAGGCCGGATATTATCAAGATGTATAGAGTCTAATTCCAGAGGGCTTCTCGGTGGGATATAGCTCACTGTTATGAAAATAGTGATATCTTTACTTAACACTATTTTTACAATTAATTGATTGATCCACATCAAAATTAGCAAGTAAACCCGAGTTTAAATGAGGTAGAGAAATTTGAGAGCACGAAAGTCTAGACCGGATAGCAATTAGCACTGCTTCCCCACGTGAAAGCCCCGAGGTATTAAGGCACCGATCTTTACGGAAAACATTATATGATGTACTGAGGAATAGTTCATAACTTAAGTGGTTATCAGTAATCCATGTTTCAGTGAATACAATTATGTCATAATTAAGAGATTGAGAAGATACAAATAAATCTTTCATTTTAGTGCGCAAACCGCCAACATTTTGATAATACATATAAAGAATAATTTGAATTAGAGTTAATAAGGACATTAGGTGCATTAGTAACTAGTTTTTTGAAAGAGATTTACAAATTTTTTCACGCAAAACAAACTCATAGACCTTATTCCTTCCGGCCAGAAATACTGCGAGACCAGCGTACTGAAAAGTGCTAAAGGTGTGTAGATCTTAAATGAAGAAATATCCCTCTGAATATAAGAGTTGAGTTTCACACAATTAATTGATGAGGTAGTCTGCTGAAGGTTAATCATGATGTACAGTAAGACTTCATCAGCTATATTCAGATCATTCAGATTAAGATCTGGAATGATAACGAAGAAGATACCAATTGCGCAGCAGCGGCTGATTGTTCAATGGCAGGAGCCGTAGCGGCAGTATGATGCGTAGTAACAATAGTACACACGGCAGTGGCGTGATGAGCAGCAATACTAGTTGGCGCAGCAGTTTGCGCAACGCTCATAGCTTGAGCATTAGCAGCGAGTTCAACAGAGGGGGTATGCAACGCAGTAGCAGTTGTAGGCGAAACAGCAGTAGGTTGCACACCATCAGTAGAGAGAGCATTCACGGTCGGTACCACAGCATCAGTAGGCAATGAAAGCAAAGAAGCATCAGTAGTGTTCATAACTGAAGTTGAAGGTCCAAGCATAGACAATTTCGACTCAAAATCAGATACGGATGTCTTTGAGGGCACAAATTCAGTGGCAAAATGAGGCAGTCCAAGTTCAGGTGTAGCAGAATTCGCAATTAGGTTTTTTTTAGCTGTAGCACCCTTAGGTCTCGATGAGCATATGCTACTAGAAGCAGGATCTACGACAGCAAGTGCAGCAACGTAGCTAGAAGACGACAGCTCAATCATCGAGTTCATGTTCGTCATGTGTCTGGAAACAAGTATTTGCAAACGAGAAACTTCATCATTTAAACTCGCTGCTGAGAGTTTCCTTTTTTCCATCAACCCAATTAACTCCGATGTTGAAAACTTCGTTGGCAACTTACCGTTTGAAAGTAGAATTGCACAAAATGATCGCAAGCATTATTTTATAACGTCAACGCAGATCAGAAGTGTGCGTATTAAGCGATTTCAACAGTCAGAAAAAGGCTGATCGTATTTTAATTTTGATTTATTTAAAGACAAGAAAGAAAGCTTCTAGAAAAGTACCTTTTTTGAAATCTGTGACTCGAAAGTTAACAAATTAACCAGACATCAATTGGATGTAGACAAAAATTGTTTAATTCGATGCTTTTAAAGAAAAACAATACGTTAGAGGTATCCAATCACCTACCAAAAAACAGTTTATTTTATTCCAAATCCAGATTTTGAGGCAAATTCGAAAATTCAAGTAATCCATGTTATACTATACTACGAGGCCCAAAATAAGTCACATGTAAAGTTTATTTAGATCGTGTAATTACAAAAATATTAGTTTAATTTTTAAAATGACTGGATCCCAATAAATTGATGAAAAGCTGCTTGGTCAAAGTTATCCCAATAAAAAATTTCACCTATGCGCAGTGGGCCAGCCGAATCGGAAGACTGGCCAAAAGTCAGGTGTTCCAAATGAAACAAAAATTGGTGCCATTATGATGTAGACATATTGAAGTACACGTGGACAAATTCTTAAGTGTTTTGAGATATTATTTTTTGAATACCATGTGGTAACACTCAATAATGTTGCAGCGCTACAAGTATATTCATAAAGATACCTATGTTAATTTTTTATTAATCTTTTCATTTACTTGAAAGAAGTCAATAGAGGCAATACTGAAATAGGCAATAAATTAAAAATTCAAGCTCAATATTTCCAAGATAGCTGTATATGGGTATGAAAGTTGGGTTTCTTTTAAAATATTTTTGGATCTGCCTGCTACTGATTCAAGATTCCAAAGAATTCTTCCAATCCACTGTCCATCGTGAAGTTTGACATGCCATTTGAAAGCTAATTATGTGCACATTAAAAAAGTGACACTTTTTATCAACAATTCAATATAATTGAATTGAAAAACGCTTTAAAGAGCTCTTTATTTTACCACAAATTTTTTTATTTTTGACATCAATTCGATATCAGCGACCCCAAACCTTTTCGCCGCCATATTGGACCCGCCATTTTGTATTTTTTATTTTTGACATAAAATTCGACATCAGCGACCCCAAAAACCCTCTCGCACCAAATTTGGTACAAATAGGGTAATATTTTAAATTTTGACCACAATATTGGATCCCGCCATTTCGTATTTTTTATTTTTGACATAAAATTCGACATCAGCGACCCCAACAACCCCTTTACACTAAGTTTCATACACAAATGGTAATATATTGAGTTATAGCCAGGTTTTTGAGCCAGCTGGCCCATACTGCTATGCTATAAAAATTATAACTTATGTGCATGATATTTTGAACACTTTATTTGTCAAACAAACTCAAAGCAGATAAACTTACCATTGTTGATGAGAAGTCTAAATATTTTGACGGTAATTGAGAGAACTCTCATTATTGCATTGTCTTAAAAAAGTAATGCATAACAAAATCAAATCAGTTAGAAAATGTTAACTACAGATAACTTCAATATTTTAACCATTAAATATTCTGTTGACTTACCTTTTCTAAACTATACACACTATTTTTTATATTTTAATTTTAGCGAATTGAAACCTCAATATGCTATACAGCAACATGGCACCAATATCAGTGCATATCCTGAACTACTACAAGGAATTTACAATTTTCGTCCCACTGTCTTTAATACTCCACAGCGAATGCGTAAGTTTTTTAACAACAATTTTATTTTTATAACCTCACCAAACAATTACCGGTGAAATAAATAAACACTTCACGTTAAAACTAGTAAATGCTGTTTTAAGGGGTCATTCGCTTTCAGAATTATAGCAAAACATACATGTTTGGAAAAGTTTTTTGAGAAAGTTTTGATTCTTATTGAAAAAATTTCTTATGTATAATAAAGAATAAAAGACATTTTTTAAATAATTATTATAGATATCATCATCACAAAAACATATTAAGCATGTGTGTTTATTCCATTTCTGAAAGCGAATGCCTTCTGAAGAAAAAGAAGACTATTACGAGTAAATTGAAATAATTTTTTTTTTAAATTACATAGAAAATCATCACCAACAACAACAGCAGCAGCAACAGCAGCAACAACCACAACAACAGCAACAACATTCGCCACAATATCAACAACGTGGCGCAGGTGGTGGCGTCAACGTCATTCAACAGCATTTAACTATTGATTCGCATTCACAACAACAGCAGCAACAAACACCACAACTTAAATCTTCTGTTGGCAACCATGCAATTGTACAGCAGTCCATGCCGCCCGGCAGCATTAGCGCTATGCTAGGCAATACAAAGCAACAAATTATTTTAAATTCTAATACAATAGCCAATTCACAGCAGCAGCAGCAGCAGCAGCAACAAGAGCCATCATCTCCAAACCATTTACTGTAAGATTTTTTCTAAATTGTTTTAATATTATTAAAAAATATACTTTGTTACTAGCACAAATGTTGCACAAGTTGCTGTGGAAACACCAAGAAGAACTCGAAGAAATGCGGCTGCAATTGCAGCCGCTACAATAACAAAAACAGTAGAGCAGTTATCAACACAACAGCAGCAGCCAACGGCACAAATAGTTGCTGCCAGTAATATACCACAAAAGCAGCAAATATTGTTGCAACAACAACAACAACCAGCTGCTACTCATTTCAATAATCAAAATAAAATTCAGCAACTATCGCAACAACAGTTGGTGCAGCAAACATCCGTGATACAAATGCAACAGCATCAGCAGCAGCAAACTACTGTGATTAATCAACAACAGCAGCAGCAACAACAACAGACCGTTATATTGGCTACTAAAAGCGCTGAAACAGCGCAATTACCAGCACAACAGTCTGTTATAACTAATCAACAACAACAGCAGCAAAAACAACAACAGCAGCAGCAGCTACAGCAGCAACAACAACAACACCAACAGTTACAGCAGCAACAACAACACCAACTGCAACTGCAGCATCAACAACATCTTCAACAACAACAGCAGCTACAGCAACAGCAACAGCGGCAGCAACAACAACAGCTACAAAAACAGCAAGAAGAACTTCATAAGCAGCAACAGCAACAACGACAACAACAAGATTTACAAAAGCAACAACAGCAGCAACAACGGCAGCAAGAAGATTTACAAAAGCAACAACAGCAACAACATCTTCAAAACAAGCAGAACCAGCTACAACAAAAACCACATTTACCATCACCACAACAACCACTAACAACACAACAACCACTAACAATACAACCACCACAAACAACACAACCACCACAAACAACACAACCACCACAACAACCACAAACAACACAACAACCACAAACCACACAACAGCTACAAACACCACAACAGCCACAAGCAGCACAACAACCACAAACAGCACAACAACCACAAACAACACAACAACCACAAACAACACAACAACCACTAAGAACACAACAACCACAAACAACACAACAACTACTTACTTCACAACATCCAACAACTCCTAAACAACCACTAACTCCTAAACAACCACTTACTCCACAACAACCATCTTTACAACAACAACAATACGAACAACAAAAACTACAATATCTGTCACAGCAGCAAAATGTGAAAACACCAACAACATCGCCGCAGCAGCAGCAGCAAAAACAGCAACAACCAACATCACAGCTTTCACAATTACAACAAAAGCCATTACAACATATTCAACATCAACAACAACAACAACAACAACAAAAGCAACAACAGCCACCAAAATCCCAAAAACAGGAACAGCCGACAGCACAACCAGCAGTTCAACAGAAACAACAACAACCAGCACCACCACCACCACCACCTCCGCAACAGACACAAACAATTCAAGGAAATTTCCAAAATGTTTTGAATCTGCAGCGACAACAAATGCAGCAAATGGCGGCACAACAAAAGCAACAACAACTAGCTCAAAAATCAACACCACGCAATAATGAATATTTGCAAAATCAACAACCAAATAAAAATTCGAGCAATCAATCGCCCGCACAAGCTGCTGTTGCACCCAGCAATATAACAATGCTAGGCAATAATGCTGCTGCAACCAAAGCAGCAGGAACAAATGAACAAACCTTGGTTGCATTTAATCAGGAACAGCCTAAAACGACGACAACATTTAATACAGCTGCAGTTACAGTACCACCAGCAACAGCAATAGCAACAACAACGCAACCATCTAATCCTATAGGTAGACGACGCACTGGTCGCGGTGGCATAGCAAACACAACTACTTCGTCGTCCGCCTCTTCGTCATCCGGTGAAAAATCCCACGTTCGGGTATGTATTAATCGACTTAAAGCAGCGGACGCTCATCTCATGCAACAGAGTATTAAAGAATTTGTACAAAAGTCACCAGAAATAGCGTTAAAAATTGGTCTACCCGTGCCGCCAGAGTTGGCTGCAGTTGTTGCCATCGTTAAAAATCCGCATAGCGCACAAAAAAATGCATCATCAACTTCAACTCCACAAACTGTATCACCAGCAACAAGTGGTGCAGCTACAGTGACAGCTGTAGCAACTACGCTACCATTAGCAGTTGCTGATTCAAATGTTAATGCAACAACATCAACAGCAACAACTGCAGCTGCTACGGTGTCCGATACATTTACCATGATGAAAGCTGACGAAAAACGTGTTGCTGCCAAGCGTCGCTTAGCTGTTCCTGTTGATGAAATTCCACCTGAGCAAATATGTAAGTTCCATGTCCTCTTTTTATGTGCTATTCATACGTTTTCCCTCATTATTAAAATTTAATATTTTATCATCTTTGTATTTGTTTGTTTCTCTTCTTTGAAGTATTACTTTCTTTTGTGTTTCCATTTCTTGTTGCTTTATAGTTTGTTTTTTTTTTATAAAAAGTAAAAATACAATAGTTCTGTTATGATTGTGCTGCGATGCACTCGAATTGTGCATTTCAAATTTGCTTATAAGCGAACGAATATTATTTATATTAGAAACTCGACAATTGTGCTATGAGAGGAATAAAAATTAAAATAAAGCTCCTTACGAGACATTGTAGCACAACTCAAGCACATTTTAGCATATTTGTGAAATATATGATTAAACCGAATGTTAGTCAGAAGTAAATCATATTATAAAATAACTTCTGCAAACTTTTTACACACCTACTATAATTGCTTTAAGTTAAAATCAAAAGTAGATTTGTGGTTATGGGTGAGAACCTTTAGAAAAATATTTTTCTTTCTTTCAACTCTGCGCTTTATTGAAAAATTGTTTGTTTTATTTTTGTGCAACTTTATATAAGGTTTTGTCTCCTTAAATACCGCTACTAAAATTTGGCGTTAGCCTTATTTCGAGAACACAAAGGAAAATAATTCCAAGAAAGGACGCGAAAAATTTATTTATTCCGATATACTGTTATGTCTTGCTTGTCAAAACAAACAAAAAGAAAAAAATATTGCATTGTTTTAGTTTGCATGAATTGGAGTTTGTTACAGAATTCAACAACACAAATTCTGTTTCTGTCCTATCCGAAGCATATATCTTACATACATTCAGATTAATAACCAACAAATTTTATTTAACAACTTTCCCACAGCGCTACTGTAAGTAGATTGTTTTCTTTTGTAGTCAGTAAATATTTTTTCAGTATTCATATCTTTAATTTATAATTTCTTTAAATTATAATTTGTTTTCTTCTTTTGTTTTATTCAAGATAATAGTTATATCTACTTACATTTAACTAATAAAGGCTTCTATTTCTATTTATAAATAGTCACCAAACCCAAGGTGCGACGTGTTGAACGTATTGTTGCTGCACCAACGCAGAAAACTTCTAAGGAAGAAGTTATGCGTTCACAAACTTATCAACAATTCATGCGTAACATGGAACAGATAATTGAGTTGCTGGATGATACGGAAATACCAAACTTGGAATCAGGTTTGCTTTATCAGTACTAACATTTTTTTTATATAGACTAATTTTTATTTCATTATTGCAGATGATGTCGATGAAAATATTGAATGCATTCCATCAAAAATGCTCAATATCATGAGCAATGATGTTGCGAAACTTAAAGCTAAACTAGCGTTGGATTCAATACCCAAGAATAAGCTAACGTTGTTGATAAACTATGCCATGCGAAATGTATACTTGGCCAAAAATTACTCAGCGGGACCGGTGAGCAATAAAATTAAATTTTTTGTCTATGCTCTAAAAATATTCGAATCTTTGTTACATTTTACGATTCATTGGTTTTTCTCGCATAAGAGTTTCACCTTTAATACGTACAGATCTATTGCATAAGTATCAATATCACCCGAATCTGAACACGTAACCGATCCTAAGTTTAGCTCCATGTGGTCAAACATTTCTACTAAGTTTATTGAATGGGTTCTTTCACACTTAAGTTGCTATCTTCAACTGTTATTGTATGCATTTTAAATGTCCAAAACCCTTCTTGGCTATGACTTCTGATAAAAATACGCCTGGAGGACATTGTGTTAAGCTTTTTACTGAATCAAATTAGATGATTAGATGATTAGATATAAAAAGTTAAAAGGTATCAACTAATATTTTCGCATGGCATTTATCTCTTTTAAAGATCTTAAATTCTCACCAAAAAATAATGCTTCAGTTTAGAGTCGGTAGCTATTTGCTCTATGTATAATTGTGTATAATTAAAAAAAAAACAGAAATTAACAGATCAAATTACTCTTATTTTGATTACAATTGGCTTAATTATTAAAATTGCACTCTTGAAAAATTATAGCACAATGTGTTATTTATTGATTTATTCAATCATGTTTAATTCAGAAGCCACCTGGGCCAATAAACCGGTTACAGGTATATTAAGCGAGTAACAAAACTTAAAATCTAAAAAAGGTACTATAATATACTACTAATACTATAATAAGCAAAAAAAAAAAAAATAGAAATTAGTTCAATTCGAAGCAAAATGTATCAAAAAGCAAATTATAGAAAATATGAGAGTATTAAAATTATTGATAGACACTCACTAAACTACACACAATTCGAAATATTAAGCCAGTAAAAAAAAAATAAATGCTCAGATTAATATGCCCATAGCATAAACGTGATAACCCAACAAAGCTTAAAATTAGGATAAATCACATAAATGTGCCAAGAGTTTCCTTTTAAAAGCAGTTGGTGATAAGGCAAAGGATTTTAAAGTCGAGTCTAAACAGGTCCAGCTTCTCCCGGTACGGATGTGAAACGATCGCTCAAACAACGACGAAGAATCTTTAGGGTATAAGATTTGGGGGTTTCTGGTAGATCGAGAAAATTAAGTTTTTCGTTAAATAGGACGGTCATTGATTTTTGATAATTTTAAAAAATGAACAGAAACTTCCATTTTATAAAAAAATCAGAAAAAGAGCAAACAAGGAGTTGAATAATAAGCCCTTTTGGGCTTTTGAAATTATAAAGTACTGAATACATAAATAAATAATAAATGAAGAGAGATGATCTCGAGATCTTAGATTGTAAAGAAAGCAAACTGATCTGTTTACTAGAAGACTAACTTTCCTTAAATTGCACGCAAAAGTTCCGGAAAATACCCTGAAACAGTATGTTAAATTCGCCAACAATAATGCATGAAACAATCTGTATTTGACATGAAAGGGCAAGTGCAAATTCAAACTATACAACTTCTTTAAAGTGAAATTTTTCTTGGAGCTCAGATTTTGAATATGTGCGTAGAAGGATAACCTATTATCTAATCGAACATTTAAGCAATTAAATTCATCGACAAAGCTTATATTGTTGCTGTGAATATGGATATTCAGGTTAATGTTTGTACTACTTCTTTTAAAGAAAAACATGGCTCTGGTTTTATTCGGATTAATTTTAAAGTTGAGTATATTGAAATTGATCACAGATTCGGATACATCCCCAAATTGAAATTCACCATTGAAGAGAAATTGAATGTTGTTAGCAAATATGAAAGGGCTGCATGCGTTAAGATCTAAGCAATCGATTTACTTGATTAACGTAAAACATGAAGAGAATAGGACCAAGAATCGACCCTTGGGGAACATCACTATAAACTGTTAGCACGTCTGATGCAGTGTTATTATGGGAGACGAACTATTTCCGATCCTTAAGGCAAGAAGAAACAGCTCTTAAATGTCGCTCGTCTCTTAATGAGATGGCCGATAAGTTCGACATTCATCTGGTCTAGGTACCAGGCCATAGGGTCACTCCGGGAAATTGTAGAGCGGATGAGCTCGCTAGGGAAGTAACAGCGGCAACGCTGCTGACTGACATGGAAACATTAGGCATGCCACTTGCGTTTTTCAAGCTGGCTCTAAGGCAACATGCCACAGAAATAGCTAGTTTCAGGTAGAAGCATAGCTCCACCTCTAACACAACTAGACAGATGTGGCGTAGTTTTACTGAAAAACGAACCACGAATCTCACTCAATTGGCGAGAAAAGATATCTCCATTCTGATAGGCGTTATAACAGGGCACTGTCTTATAAGTAGGCATGCCCTTAGGGGGTTCTTGCGAATGACTTCTGCAGGGATGAGGAAGAGGAGGAGTCGGTATCGCATCTCCCCTGTTCATGCCCGCTTTACCCCGCAAAAGACATAAGCATCTAGGTGGCCTCTTTTTTGATGATCTCAGGGATCTTGAGGAGGTAGACGTTAAGCGTCTACTGCTTTTTATTATTAGTTCAGGGTGGTTTCACGACAGCACTTAGGAGGGGAGGAACAGATCCTCTGTGGTATAATAACAGACCAAATATCTGGTCTATGTGGGCCGGTCTTTGACCGGCCACCACCTTAACCTAACCTAACCTAACCTAAGGTAGGAATAAACGAGCTCGCATGCTGCCCTAGAAAACTTAAACTTAGTGCACAGTTTAAAAATCAATTTCTGATGGTTAATGCAGTTAAACGCCTTCGGCATATCAGGGGATAATAGAACTGTTGGTTCTATTTTATTTTGGTTAAAAAAAATTATTTTGGTTAAAAAAGCGCCTAATACAGTCCGTGAGACCCACTAAAAAAGAAGAGGTATTGTGTCCCTTTTGAAAGCCTGATTGGCAACTGTGTACTGGTAAGAGACGGTTTCAAAAGATTATCAATGCAGATTACAAATGAAGTAAGAGATTATCAATGCAGCTCGATTTACCTTTATTTTTGATCGGGACCACACGGGCCATTTGCCATGCAGCGGGGAAGTTGGATGTCATAAAAATTATCAATGCAGAGATTATCAATGCAGCTCGATTTACCTTTCTTTTTGATCGGGACCACAAGGGCCATTTGCCATGCAGCGGGGAAGTTGGATGTCATAAAAATACAACTAATGAAGTGAAGTACACTCACGGCCAAAAAAAAAAAACAGCCGACTTACAGCCCTATTCTGGCAAATTAACAATTGTTAACCAGTATTTTGGATATTTCTATGTGTTTGTTGTAATTTTTTGATTTCAAAACAAAATTAAAAGCTCAAAAATAATAAATTTTGATAAAAATTGTCCTGCTCTTCAGTTATTGACAATTTCATTAAAAAAATTTTTTTTGAGCTTTAAATTTTGTTTTGAAAACAACAAACATATAGAAATATAAAAAATACTGGTTAACAATTGTTAATTTGCCAGAATAGGGCTGTTAATAATAAATAACCTTTTCCTTGAACTATAACACAGTGTGCCGAAATCGACAAAAAAAAACACAACCAAACTTTATAGAACTTCTTAAAGAGGGACATGTTGAGAGTACATTGCACCTGATTTGATCTCTCAATTTCGTCACAATTTTCTTAAATTTATTTTTTAAGTTGATGTGTTCGAATTTTGTTGTTCCGATGGTCATTCAATTTTTACAGCAATTTGCCTTGTTTGAAATGAAAAATAAAATCCATTTCTTTTCGTAGAATTTTGCGTATAATAAGGCTTGTGGCGAAACAAATTCTTGTACTTTTGTTTAACTTAAAAAGAAATTGTGTTTATATAAATTTTAATTAAATTGACATTTGTCTTTTTACAAATGATAATTGCATATGAAAATACCTTTCCATTGAACTTAAGAACATCGAAATCGGTCAAGAATTCGCTAAATGGCGTCAATTTTAACGTTTTTTTCGCTTAAAACTGCTTCCTATGTATATGTTTGATACCATACAAAACGCGCCCATTTCGTCAAATTTTATACAAAATCTTATTCCCTGCAAAATTCTATCCAAAAGAAAAGGATTTTGTATTTGATTTTCAACAAGACAAATGGCTGTAAAATTCAACGAATTTCGGCAGAACAAAATTCGGACACTTCAATTTTAAAAATAAATTGAAAAAATTATGACGACATTGAGAGGTAAAATTAGGTGTGATGGACTCTCAATATATCCCTCTTTAAGAATTTCAATAAAGTTTGATTGTGCATTTTTTTTGTTCGATTTCGTCACACTGTGCTATATATAATTCAAGAAAAATAATATTTGTGATTAAATTATTAAGTCAGAATTTTTTTTTACCGCGAGTGTATATAGGGAAACATTATTTTTAAAAATTTTAATGGGATTTTGTCACGGCCCACTGCATTAGATTTAATATTATTGAAAGCTAGAAAAAGCTCGTTAGGGCTTACATCTCTAAAGAAGAAACTGTCGCTGTCAGATAGGTTCACATTTGCTTGGTACTAATGGCATAAAAAAGACGAGAATGGGCCAGTTTTTTGGCATTCCTGATATCGATTTAGCGCGATTTCTGTGCTTTCAGATCTAGGGTCGCTTAAGAGAAAGTAGTCAATTAAGGAAATCGTATTGGTTCTTGCATCATAATGAGTTGGTAGTGAGTTATGTATGCAGTTAATATTCAGTCGATGACGAAAATCACGAACTTTCATAGATTTGTTGAGTTTAAAAAGGTTCGTATTGAGATCCCCCATTACAGAGTTAGAATACCTAATCAAAAGGTCACCCAATAATTCTTCCATTGCAAAATATGTAGTGTTAACCGTAGATAGTTGTACTGATTCGAATGCAAACCTTAACTGATGGTTGCCAAATCCTGGGTCGAAATGGAGGGACATGTTTTGGTAAAATTAATACTACTAACGTATATATATTAAATTTCATGACGACAGCTTTAAAATTAAGGATGTTATCGTGATCACAGACGGACAGATAGATAGACGGAAATACGAACATGGCTAAAACGGCTCAAGAGGTGATGCTGATCAAGGATATATAGACTTTTCTATACCTGCCACGCCTTCTTATCGGCGTTACAAATGGAGTGACAAAGTTAATATACCCTTACTCAGTGTTCAAGGGGTATAAATATTTTAATATTATATGACTTCTGTAGAATAATCACATGTAGGCAAATTTTCCTTACAGTCAAACCTAAATCAGCGCGTTAGCGTTTTTTATCTGTCAAAAATTTCTCATGCCCATACGATTTATATGTAGCAAACCATAATAACGCGGCGGCAACGCTGAGCGGTTGGAAAATCCAATTTTGACAGAGCGTTAAGAAGTGAAGTTGCACACATCAAAAGCAAAAGTGAAAGCAAAGTAATTTTAAAGTGACAATAATTGTTTATTTTTTAATCTTTTTCGAACGTTTATTGAATTTGCAATATGGAGGTAAGAATTTTGTTGATAATTATAATTTAAGTATAGTTTTAATGCTTGTGAAAATTATAGCACCTAATAGAATTAGTGCAAAGAAACCCATGTCTTTATATTAAGAAGGAACCTAAATACAAAGATGTTAAATTTAAAGAAAAAATTTGGGAAGAAATTGGCAAAGAATTAAATCTGCCGGGTAGCATAACAATTCGCTTAATATACTATAAAATTTCTAATTGCAAAATATTTCTTTTATCTAAAGATTGACATTTGCTTGCCGCCTACCGCTTTTATTTAGGTATGATACTTACGCGTTAACGTAAAGCGGCTATCAACGCTCCGCTCAACGCGCTGATTTAGGTTTGACTGTTAGTTGGGATTTATTAGAGAGGATTAAAATATGTGCACTTTAAGCACATTAAAAAGCTCGAAAAATCGCTGAAATATGCTCGATAATATGCTCAATACTGCTACGCTCGATACTACTACTATAAAAGCTCGATACTCCTACTATTAAAACTTTTTGGAACGGAATATAATATAAATAATAATAAACTGGTCATTTCAGCCCTTGGAAGGACTTTGACCTAGCTTCTATTGATCAATTGTTTTGTGCGTGTTGTTAAATGTTTGATCACAAATGACCGAGAACTGAACCTACGTGTTTTATGCCGACTCCGAACGGCTTATGTTCTCCAGAAGCTTTACATGGCAGTTTTTACTCTCTGAGGCTTGCCATTGTCAGCAGAGAGGTGACGACCGAACAGAAAAATTAACTCAATTGAAAAAAATTTTCTGTCTGAGCTGGAACTGAACCCGGGCTACCGCGGTTCTTTAGCTTAGGGGCCACGCACTCTACCCACTAGGCTACGGTCGCCACGGAATATATATATATATAGTGGCCGTAGCCTAGTGGGTAGAGTGCGTGGCCCCTAAGCTAAAGAACCGCGGTAGCCCGGGTTCAATTCCAGCTCAGACAGAAAAGTTTTTTCAATTGAATTAATTTTTCTGTTCGGTCGTCACCTCTCTGCAGACAATGGCAAACCTCAGAGAGTGAAAATTGCCATGTAAAGCTTCTTGAGAACATAAGCCGTTCGGAGTCGGCATTAAACACGTAGGTCCAGTTCTCGGTCATTTGTGATCAAACATTTAATAACACGCACAACACAATTGATCAATAGAAGCTAGGTCAAAGTCCTTCCAAGGGCTGAAATGGCCAGTTTATTTTATTATTTTTATATATATATATAAGGTATGCGACAAAAAGATAAGGTCAGTCTGTTTTTTCTTTGTGGAGCTCAATTTGAGTGATTACTCTTTGGATCTTGTGGATTTTATTGTTTGATAGAGAGAATGCAACAAATAAATTCTAATATAATGAGTAAACAAAGTCCCGTTAGTTTTAAATACATCAAAAATGAAAAAAGCTAAATTTTGTTGCGACAAAATGATAAGGTCAGTTGCAATTTTTGCATTGTTTGGTCAGGTGAGTGTTCCGTTTGTATTAAAATTTGATTTATTTTAATAATTAAATTATTAAACAGTTTTTGAAGAGAAATGGGTCGTGGTAAGAGTCTCACTACTTACGAGAAAGGATTTATTGACGGAAAGGTTGTTGAAGGAGTTGGAATGAGACAAATCGCCAGAGACCTTGGAAGATCACTGTGTGTTGTACAAAATTATTTGAAGGATCGAGAAAATTATGGAAAAAAAAGAGTCCTGGTCGAAAAAAGTACTTTCCGCGACCACAGTGCGCTCCATTGGACGAATTGCCTCAAATTCTACCATAAGTACAGCAAAAATTAAGGCAGAGCTTAAGCTTCCAAGAGGACAGTACTCAGAGCCATCGACGGAAATGAATATTTGAAGCGAGCCAAAATGAAAAAAATTCCTTGCCTCAATGCTGACCATAAAGCGAAGAGGCTTGAATTCGCTAAATTAATCATGTCAACCAATTGGCATCAGGTAATTTTATAATAAATAAAAAGAAAATCATTTGTAGGTTTTAATGACTGTTTTTTTTTCTTTCAGATGATTTTTTCGGACGAGAAAAAATTCAATCTTGATGGCCCAGATGGTTTGAATTATTATTGGCGGGATTTAAGAAAGGAGCCTCGATATTTTTCAAAAAGAAATTTTGGTGGTGGTTCGTTGATGGTGTGGGGAGCATTCAGCTCTATTGGAACATTGCCTCTCGCATTTCCGTCAACACGCATGAACAGTGCTGAATACCAGGAAGTACTCTCCACATGTTTGCTGCCTTTTCTCGCTGAAAATCGAGAAGCGCCGCTTGTTTTTCAGCAAGATAATGCAGCGATCCATGTGAGTCGGTCAGCAAAGGAGTGGTTTGTGGGCAATTCAGTGGAAGTCTTGGACTGGCCCGCACGCTCACCTGACCTGAATCCCATGGAGAACATGTGGGGAATTCTTGTACGTGATGTTTATGCCGATAACAGGCAGTTTAGCACTGTTGCTGATCTGAAAGTGGCCATACTGAATGCCTGGAGAGAAATTCGGCAAACAACACTCGCGAGCCTGGTAGGATCGATGCCGAGGCGTATTTTTAAGACAATACAAAAAAATGGAAGCCAAATTAATTAAAAAAATTTATTCTGTACATTAATAAACTTGTTTTCGTAAAAAATTGCAACTGACCTTATCATTTTGTCGCAGCAAAATTTAGCTTTTTTTCATTTTTGATGTATTTAATACTAACGGGACTTTGTTTACTCATTATATTAGAATTTATTTGTTACATTCTCTCTATCGAACAATAAAATCCACAAGATCCAAAGAGTAATCACTCAAATTGAGCTCCACAAAGAAAAAACAGACTGACCTTATCTTTTTGTCGCATACCTTATATATTTTCAACCTTATAAATTTTTAAAAGCTAATTATATTTGCCTCAAGCGTTCTTGTATTTCAAATATCTGAAATATATGTATATGAGGTACAAGAAACAATGCTTTTAAAAAATGGAACACTATTTTAAAATCATATTAATTTGAACTGAAGAACTTCACTTTTCAGTCTTGGTTAAACAAATAAATGGAGTTAATCGTCGCTTTCTGGTTCATTTATACAGCTAGAAATAACCAAATGCTGCTTTTAATTTTCCATATAAAACTCTCTCCGTTTCTCTGTTAAAAAAGCTGAATGCACAAAGAAACTGCGCTCAACATAGCAGGATGTTGCGTGGAAATATCTTTGATATGACAATTCATTGGGTTTTAGTTTACTCGTATATTCACTAAAAACTTCTTGATTTTTAAACAAAATTTTTGCAACAATCTTAATGTTCTTAAACCCTACATTACGACTGAAAACGGAATTGAATGTATTCATTTATTTTGACAATTTGATTACAAATCTTAAAATTGTTTTTACTTGTAAAAATGTTTTGTATCGTTCTGCATTTAAAGATCATTTTTATTTGACAATTAAAATATGATACATAATTCGTTTATCTATACTATTATATAAAAGGCTTCTCACGTATCTGCGACGACACTAAACTTAAAAACTACTGAACCGATTTTAGTAATTCTTTCACTACATGCTTAACTTAAAATCCTGCATTCTTTCTTTTTTTAAAACCACTCTTAAAAGTTATTAAAATTTAAATTTATAAAGTAGCCAAAAAAACCAAACATAAAAATCATTGCTTCATTAAAAGCAGCATAAAGCTTTATCTCTCTTTTCCTCTGCTATAGTGTTTCTCATTGTTTCTATTGTGGTGTCGGGAAGTTTTGCATTTATACTCTCCCATATTGAGTATGTATTAATGAGCGCTTTAAAGAGCACACTTAAAACAACCCAGTGGTAAGTGGACACATGACGTAACCAAGTATTTCTTAAATACAATGTAGCTGCGAGGCCTCCAACACCTGTGCACATTTTGAATTACATTTTTTTCCAATGGCGACATGGCCACTAAACCACTGATGACATCTACCTTACACAGAAAACTGCTTTTTGCAGAAATCTTATAAGACTTTAGGGTATTTTTTTTGTGTTTTGATTTCTATTGCAAAATTTAATAAATGTGTAGTGGACGGACTGTCAAAAGCAAACATACCGACCGACGGACGGATAATGTGGAATCCAAGTAAACAGACGAAAATGTAAAATGCAGACGAATAGTAAAATTCATCCACTTTTTATTTCTCAAAAGCATGCCATTCGTATTGTATGTAATAAAAGTTAAAAGTCGCGTTCATGGTAGTTTTCAACTTTTTCTGGAACTCAAAATACTCCCTATGAAGTATACTACCTTTGCTTTTTCAAAGTTTTAAAATTGTTTTTATTAGATTGGGATACGTATTGAACAGATATAACGATCAATTTAATTTAAGGATCAACCATCGCAACTTTGCTCTGATTTCCCAACATAATTTTAATCATTTTCTGTGGTTCTATAATACTGTTGCGCCAAGATTTTATAATAGCCTTTCAGCTGCAATAAAAAATCAGCGCATCAAACAAAATTTTATAAACGACCTAAAATCTTGGCTTTTTCAATTAAACTATTCAGATATTGATGGTCTTCTGAATGTGCAAATATGAGGTATCATCTTTTTTTCTTAACTTTGTTGCGTACTTTATCTCGTCCTCTTAATCTTAATAATTACTTTCTTCTTATATTTCAATTATTAATTTTTTTTAATTCTAATACGCAAAATTTGTATCTTTATTTTATATTTATTGATGATATTGCCAAAATTATGTAAAAGTTTTTGATTTGTAGTCAATAATAATTAATAATAAAAAATAAGTAAAAGTAAAAAAAAAACAAATATGTTTAAGCTGACCATAACTGACATATGAATTTACAGTAAGGTGCAGCGAAAATTATTTGTTTTGTAAAGTTGAGAATGAATATAAAACTTATTATAAAGTGTGTGCGCATTAGATAATAGACATTGCGCATTAGTTAATAAGTATTGCTAGATGTGCTGTCAGGAAATTCATTAGTAAAATCTATAAACTAAAATTATTGGAACAATGTATAACTCAAAACTTTTATTTTAAAACATGATTTCAGAAAATTATAAATCTTTCAAAAACTTTTTATTCGTGTTAAATAAAACAACATGAAACTTTTGTTTTTTATGTGAAAGGAAAATAGATTCCTGAGGAAAAATACTATCGAGATATAGTATATCTATATTTATACTATTATAAAAAAGGAGATTCACGAAATTTGAAGCCAGACAAGCTCGGTAACTGCTGAACCGATTATTTTTTGATAACTCTTTATATTAATTTATTTGATTACACTTAGGTAATATTGATAATTCTATGTTTTATTCAATTCCTAGGTATGATAATTTCCAGTGTCATAACTTATTAGTTTTTTCGAAAAGTCTATTCTTTAATTATTCCAAAATTCACGTATTTTATTTGATGCTTACATTCAACTAGCTGCACAACACACGAGCAAACAAAGGTTTCCTCTCTTTGTCGCTAGAGCTTTTCTCAATATAACACGGCAGCCATGTTATGGAGTTGCTTTCAGTAAGATTCTTGCTGTCATACATTGTTCATTAATTTTCTTTGCAAATGTTTTGAGGGGAGTTATCAGAATTCAGTTATAAGCATAAATTATATATTGCAGCCTTGCCAGCTAGCTTTTCCCGACTTGTGATTGTGTTAGTCTATATACAATATCTATACCATCAATCTATCTATACTATTTAAAGCGTTGTTAACCACTGCACGGATGTTTGACAATCACGCGAGAACCACTGAACCGGTTTAGACAAAATAGGTACCAAGCTATTGCTATTTCGCCACTCCTACTTTTCACGTCTACTATATACTAAAAATGACTAAAATTTGGTCATTTTATTTGTAAGGTTACTTACGGCAGCTGTACTAAAAATGGTTTTTACCGCCCCCTTCAACCGCCGACAAATCAATGAAAATGCTATATTTTAAACGGTGTTGGTTGTATAATACTACATTTAAATTGGGCCAAATGATTCATTTGAAATCAGTAATTTAAAAGTGCTTACATTGGTTTTTTTTTTGGCGAAAGTATCTTATTTTGTTTGACAAGTGGCTCTTTGTTTTGTTTTTACTGGTTGAAATTGATGATTAGTGTCCGACCGAAACCGAAACCGAATATTCGGCCAGTTTATAATCGACCGAAACCGAAACTGATTACTAATATGAAAATTTAAGTTTTTACAAATGATATTTTTTTATTGAAAGTAAACAAAAGTACTACTAGTACAAAAAAGTATTATTTGAATATTGAAGTTTATAATAATTAATTGAAGTTTATAATAATTAATGTCCGACCGAATATTCGGCTTCGGTATTCGGTCGATTTTTTAACTTTCGACTTCAACTTCGGCTTCGGCCCAAAATAGCAGAATTTACCTAAAAACTGCAGAAAATGACATAAAAACGCAAAAAATTACATAAAAACAAATTAAGCTTTAAAAATAAAACATTACTAAACTTAAAATGTATTATAAGTATAATTTTTATACAAAGCGTTACAGTATGTTATAAGGTGCATTTTTTGAGTTATTAAAATTGAAGGAAAGTCGATTGTCTGGCAAAATGTGTTTGTAAGCAGAAAAACTTCTTTATGCACTGCGAGGAACATATTTAAAAGTCGATGTCATCGGATTTAAGTTCTTCTTATTTCATACTATTAAAATTTTTACCCCCTAATATTTCTTCAATAGAGCATACTAATAGAGTTAATAAAAACTAGCATTTCCTGAGTCTTTATCTAACACTTGTTTCATTTTTTAAAATATCCTTTCGTCAGTTTTACGTCAGGGAAAAATATAAGGATCACACCTCCTCAAAATGTAGAAAATCCAAAAATCGCGATATATACCTCTAACCGATCATATTTTACAAGAAAAAGCCAATGATTTAGTTAAAATTTTAGTCAACTCATGCCCGATAGAATTTTAAAATTTTAAGGTAAAAAGTGTATAGGAGGAAAAGTTGTGACGGTTCGTGCTACAGTTTTGGTTGCTGCCAACATGGATGGAAGTTTGAAAAGAAAAATATTTATTATCAGAAAGTCAAAGAAACAAAAAAATTATTGTATTTATTTACCCTTAGTTTTATGTTTTTATTTTTACTATTGATAATAAATTTTTTCTTTATAATAAATGAATTAATTTAACAATGAACAAAAAAAATTTATGTGTGCATATAACGACATTCGGTTGTAACGACGAAATATTCCGGTCCCTTCAGGGTCGTTATAACCAAATTCCACTGTATTTGAATTAAATGACTGATTCAAGAAATTTTGGTATAATTCAAGAATAGTGACAACTATCTTTTTTAATATTTTTTGTTGGATTATACCGGTTTTAACCTTTTAAATCCGAATCCCAATTTCAGGCCGCGGGCATTTGGTTTAGAAGTTATAGCCCTACAAAGTTGCAAAAATGGCCTACAAATCTTGCTGTTTTTTCAGTGTTCCGCATTATCCGCATTATCAAAAGAAAGGCAATGCAAGTATCAAACATGAAAATCCATTCATAACTTTTGAAAATATATCTATTATTATATTTACAATATGTCTGGAAAACTAGTGGTTTCCCTTTAACGAAAGCACTACACTAAAAATGATTATATTTTCAAAAGTTATGCATGGATTTTCATATTTGAATAGGTATTTTTTTGAATAGGAACTTAAATTACCTTTCTTATGATACCCATAAAGTTTAGTTTTGTTGAAAAATTTAAAAAAATAGCAAGATTTGTAGGACATTTTTTCAACTTTGGAGGCCTATAACTTCTAAAACAATTGCGAGAGGCCTGCAATTTTTTCAGATTTGGAGTTAGGAGGCCAAAATTCATATAATCTGCAAAAAAAATAATTATAAATTAGAGTTGTCGCTATTTTTGAAATGTTCCGAAATTTTTACCAAAAGTTTCGGCTAGTTTCGGCTATTCGGCCTCAATAACTGACAAAAAGGGCAGAAACTGGCCGTAACCGAAACCGAATATTCGGTCGTGCACTAATGATGATATACGTGTATAAAATGATTTGTTGTTTTACGTTTTCCTTTGTTTTTAGTGTTTTAGTACGAAATAGTATGTAATAAGTTTTAAGAACGCATCAAATCTCATTCATTTGTTTTAAATGAGTTGAATTGCTGAATGGGCTGAAATGAGTCATTTAGCTAGCCCAATGTTAACATAGTCTAAGACTAAAATTTGGTAATTGGGCACGGTTACTTTTGGCAACTATACTAAAAATGGGCGCTCCCATGTTAGTTACGCCCACTTTTCGAGGGAAAAGTGTGGAGTGAAGACGGTTTGGGTCGTATTAAACTAAAAATTTTTAATTTAATTTATATGATTACTCTTGGCAACTGTACAAAAAATGGGAGTGTATCACTATAGTTACGCCTACTTTTCAGGGGATAAACGTTGAGTGAAGCAAAGTTTTAAACCTTCTAGGTTTAAACTAAATTAAGATTAAATTTTGGTAGTCGATTTGTTTCGAGTACGAGATGGTTTTAGGGAAAAATTTTCCCATACCCCCATTACAGCCCACAAATCATCAAAAATGCTTTTTTTCGGACGGTTTTGGTCGTATTAGACTAAAATTTGGAAATTCAGTTCATACTTTCGGCAGCTTTACGAATAGCATAAAAATTCATAAATGGCAGTAAGGCGGTCTGTGGCTCCTGCGTCTACCGGAAAATACTTTAAATCCATAAAAATTCTAATAATGGAAATTTTTTAAAGCTTTGTTGAGGATACATCAAATTCTTCATCGGATTCTATGTCGACCCATTCAGGTGCATTCTCATGTTTAACTAACTCACATGGTCTTTGGCAGAGTTAATAAGTCGGTTTAAACTTGTTTTGTTTTCTTTTTTTTTGTATGCTTATAAATCAGCGCAACAGCGCTGCTAAGTCTATGTATATAATAAAACTGTAAAAAAATCTGTACATTGAGTATTTTTTCGAAATTATTTTTGCGCTGAACACTTTGAATGATGTGGATTCCAAAAATGTAATTTTTGAAATTTTTTTGTCTGTCTATCTGTACGCAGATCACATAAAAACTACTGTACGAATTTACCTTAAAATTGGCATGTAGGTTCCTTACGTCTCTGGTCGGGGCGTAGGATAGGAATAGGATTTAAATATTTGTATTAATTTCAAAATAACGGCTCTTTTATAAAAAAAAATACAGTATAGCGTGTATGCAGCACAAAACTTAAACTGCTTAAAATTAAGAATATAATAGATTTTTGTGAAAGAGACAGAGAGAGAGAGAGAGAGAGCATCTCAAAAGAAATACAATACAAAATTTGCATAAAATATATTCTGCGTATTTGATATTTACACTGGCATTGGTTGGTGCTTCAATTGGTAATACTGATTTTAATGGTTATGATAACTGAAAAATACAGTTGCGAACGAAATAATAGCAGTACTCTTATATTCAGACATGTTTGGATGAATAATACTAGTCTACAAATGTCGTATCCGGTAAACCCATTATCATTCCTATATGTAATTTTAACGCTGCACAGTGGATCCCTCATAGAGATGGCGGCCAAAAATAGAAGGAGGTTACCTAGAGCAACGAAATTTTGCATGCTTACTTTTAAAAAAAAATTAATTATCCACAAAAACTCGAAAAAATTGGACCAAGGACACGCCCACCTCCCATATATCCTTAAATTTAAAATATAAATAAAATGGTTAATTTTCAGAGAAATTTGGAAAAAATTGGCAGAACCCCGTTTTTAGTAAAGATACAGCAGCGTATGAAATTGTTTTGAAATTGGACCAAAATATTGACACTTGACAGTTGAGTAGGATAGGCTATATATTTACTTCACTACCCCATTAACATCCCAATAAATGCTAAACTTAAATGTTAAAATAAATGAAATGAATGCATTCCCGCCCAAAACGCGGTCAAAAATATAACACAAGCTTTTTTTTAATTAAACACTTATTATTATTATTTTTATTAGATTATTATGGTAAATTAGATTTTTAACAATTTTAATACATTTTCTGATAAAACTTGTTTCTTTTTAGTAGGCAATTTTCTCACATTTGAAATAAGTGGGTCGGAAGTTAAAAGAAGTCTATTCAAAAGGTCCTTATTAGTGACAACCCGAGACATTTTTCTTGTGTGATTTAGTCGGTAATTTTTAATGTCCTTATTTCTGGACTCTGCAGCTTCCTCACTTAACTCGCCTATAGAAATAAGTCCATGATGCTCAATCACCGATGCACCATGCAACAAGACTTTGTGAACTGAAGCAGGTAAATAGTACCATGGATATGTTTCAATTATCTGTGCAGCTGTATCTAAGGCGAAAACTCTGAACTTTTCTGCATCGATATTATAACCTGAATTTAAAGCCTGTAAAACAGTTGCTTATCTGTCGATCAGTGTTTCATCGATTCCCGTTATTTCAGCTGAAATTTTGGTATTGTTAAAAAATTTCCTGCCTGTATTGCCATCATTTGACAAACCACTTCCTCCCGTTTTCGGTCTGTCCACAATCAATCCTAGCTTTGCTCTGAATTCAGTTTGGACTATTTTCTTTTGTTTTTCAAATTCTGGTTTGTCATCACCTCTTATCTGCCATTTCTTAATTTTGAGTCTGTATGAAATATGAACAAAAAACTCAAAGAATTTGATATAAGCATGAAGCGGGGACAAACCAAAACATAAACTGTTCTCATTGACCTCTTTTTCAAGGCATAATTCAATGTTGTTCATTTCCTTTGGTGTCGCTCCGCATATGTAACATTTTGAAGATGCAGATTCGTTAAGTGCGTTGCACACTTTTCCATCAACCATAGTTAAACGTAAGTTGTTAGTGACTGTCCATTCTTTATCATTAATAGTTATAGTTAAAGGCTGCAAGGCATTTATTTTTTCACTGTAATATTGTTCTTCAAAAACAGATACAGCAGTAGTTTCTTTTTTAAATTGAAATCTTAATGGGCGACAGTATCGTATTGAGGACGGTCGAGGATTTTTCCAAACAACAACATCTTCATTTTTGTCAGTTTTTAAGTTGAGCTGCAATGGCACGTAACTTGTAACAAACAAATCGCTGTCTTTAGCATAAGGATCATGAAAGCTTTGTTTGTACTCGCTTTGGCCTGTACTTCCATCAAATCCCCATTTCCCTACTAACTGTAGGCTTTTATGTAAGTCATTGTTGAGAGTGTCAAGAACGTCTTTCCGCGAAGTAAGAATTCTTGTCGCCGTGTGGTTAAGTAAAGCCTGTAAGTCCACTTCGGCACCTGTCTCGGTGACACTAATTTTGTCGGATTCTGGATAGCGCTTTTCTTTTTCAGTCTTTATAATTTTGTAGCTAGGCAGTGAATTTTTTTTAATCTTGGTGTTGACGAAATTCTGAACAAGTAAGTACTGATGCTTTGTAAACTTTGCTTCGACAAAAAGCGCCAGTACTTCACAAGGCGTTACACTCATCGTGTTTTCTTCTCCCAAATTCGAATTACATGAAGTATTACGCAAAGCTGTGGCAATTGATTCGTCGGATTTCGAAATTTCAGCCACACGTCTTCGTTTACTCCGCGAAGAACATTCTTCAAAACTTTTTTTAGGACGACCTCGTTGTTGTGATGTACTTGGATAATCTTTATCACGACAACTTAAAAAGACGGTCTCAGATTTGCCAAGCCAAG
The DNA here is from genome assembly GCA_963920525.1 of Dichetophora obliterata. Classification (NCBI taxonomy): domain Eukaryota; kingdom Metazoa; phylum Arthropoda; class Insecta; order Diptera; family Sciomyzidae; genus Dichetophora; species Dichetophora obliterata. Next base: position 60,865,514 of record OY986436.1, on the reverse strand, counting down.
AGGAATGATTTCTCATAATTGCATTTTTTCTGCTTGCATTTTCTTTCCAAAATTCTGCTAACTTCTTGCATACTACATAAATTCGGTCATAGAGGGGATCAAATTCAATATTCTCAACACCTTGATAAGGCCAACTGCATTTGATGTTTTGCAGGATTTGGTTGGCTTGAGTTGACCATGTTGTATTAGTTTTTCGACTTTCAAGCCATATATCAAATAAAAAATTGCGTGTAATTACGCATTGATAGCCAGCACCTACCAAGGATAAAAGAAACGATCAGTCAAAACAGTTTTTATGTTTATTTTTCTAAACTTGCTTGTGCGCTATACAATTGCTATTACTAAAACCCTATTATTTTATTCTTAACAATTTTAAAGCGATTACATACTTCACGTTCATTGATATATCACTGCTAATTTATTTTTCAAATATAATGATAGTTTCCCCGCTTAATATAACCGCGGACCGCAGTTATGTCAAATTTTAATATAAATATAAAAGCCTTTCAGTGATAACGAATTAAAGTTGCACAAGCAAGAATCATATCTGACACCCCTGCTTTAATCTATCATAACTCGAAAAAAGGAAAAAACGGGAGAAAAATTCCTTATTGTATGAAAATGTAGAACAATATTCTTCATTTTGGTACCGAATTTGTAGAAGGCACTCGGAGGCAAACCATCTAAATCTATAATTTATTTTAGACTAAGCTAAAATAAAATGGCAGAAAGTGCTTCGCGCAGGGGTGCTATTACATTGACGCTTTAAGTTATTAAACAATAAAATGTATGCTTTTAGAGAGTACTCACCTTCTTGTTTAATATCCATAACAATTTAATATTGCTCACACTTTCTTAACAAAACTTATCACTTTCCCAAGTTCTCCTTTCACAAACTGCACCGATAAGCGAGCTCAATGTTAAATTATATGTGAAGTTTGAATGGCTGTAAAGGAATGAAAAAAAATAATCCGATAACTTTTATTTTGGTTTTGGTTTGACGGGAGTGTCAACAATCTTATCGACACTTTGAATTCTTGATTAATGACATTTGATTTTTTTAATTTTGGCCAATGGCGGTACCCACAGTGCGCTGGTTTCAAATCTTTACTCAGTTCCCTCCTATATTGTAAAATTTTCTAGATACAGGGTGTTTAACGTTTTTGGCACGTGTTTAGTATTATTCGGGGACCGAAATTAACAGTTATTTTCGAAATTTATATTCAAAAAGTCAAATGGAAAGAGTAAGTCTATTCGACATTTGAATATGGACATTTTCATAGTCACACACGTAACGTTCGTACCCCTTTTTTGTTGTTAAAAATTAAAAAAAGCAAAGAAATATTTAAACTTTTATGTCCTGTTTTAATTTTTGGATAGCATTCTAGTAGTACTATATTTAGTGTTAAAGGTGGAAGCAATAGAAAGTATTGTCCAAAGATATAAGCAATCAAAAGAGGACACGTTACGATACAAAAATTGGAAGTGGTTTTTCTCTGCATTAATATAATCAAAAAATCTGGGAAGTGGTTTGCACGAGTTTTTTTACTAAAAATATTTTAATGCTTTCTGGAATGATGTTGCTATATATTCATAATTGTTTCGTTGAAAATTCTTTTTTAATTATTTTTATACAAGCCATAACATGATACGTTACGATTAGGGTTTCTGAATTCCCGGGATATTTCGTTTCCCGGGAACGCGGGAAATTTTTATTCTTTTCCCGGGAATTCCCGGGATCCCGGGAAAAATTTTGTGTGTGCTGTTTCGCCTTAATAATAAACAAAAGATATACAGAAAATGAATTATATATATGACATTTTTATTTAAGATTGAGAATACAATTAATTTTGTTTATATATGTATGAGATCAGTAAAAAAAGAAAATAAGTATATGAGATCAGGAAATGTATTCCATAAAGAATGACTTTATTTTTAATTTTTTAAGAAATAGTATTTTAATGATACCAATGCATTTATTGCCTTATCAGAAAGCCTATTTCGGGTTCTTGAAACGAAATTGCCTGCAACAGAGAAAACCCTTTCACTTTCAATTGATGTTGGCTTTATTGTCGACAACGCGATATATATATTATTTAAATTGGTTGTCCTTTGACCACTGGCTTCAAACAACTTAAACTCTTTCTTTAATGAGTAACCCTGCGTTGTTTTAAATTTTTTGGAATCGCTTGTAGCGGATTCGATTGTATTTTTTAAAGTTTCTTCGAACGATGTTGTCGAAGTATTCATAAGCTCATCACCACTACTTGAACTATTCAAGGAATCTTTGGGAACAGGAAACAAACGTTTGTGAAGTCCTTCCGCATATGACAAAATAGTTGACTTTGCTGCATCTTCCAATAATGGCTTTTCCTTATTTGGGCGTTCAAAAATTTCCGGATTTTTTAAATACTTTATAAGTGTAAAAATTTTTTTGTCTCTTCGCTCATTTATACGTTTTTCGAGAGAGTAGTACATTTTTTGGCTAAGTGAGGAATTTAAAGAAGATATTTTATTTAAAAGTGTACCTAAAATAGCTTCTGCGGTAAGCAGGCTAGCATCTTGACGGGATAAAGCATCAACGGCAAGTTTAATTGGAAACAAAACATCTAAAATGCTTTTCAAAATATTAACGTTGGAGTCATTCCACAAATACGCTGCATCAAAATCAATAAGAACTTTCTTGATGCAATTTTTGGCTTTTAAAAATTTTTCAATCATTGTAACCATCGAATTCCACCGTGTTTTAATATCTAATGCCAAGTTTACTTCTATTCCAAGATCTGATTTCATATAGTCTTGCAAGGCACTGTTTTTCATGGGACTTTTTTTAAAAAATTTAATTACTTTTCGAGTTTCATCCAAAACTCTATTAAAATCCACATTATAATCAAAACCATGAGATTGGTTCATTTCAATATCCAAGTCTTCATATTCGCCATCATCACAAGAACTGATTGAGGATGAACTCTCATCTCTATATTCATATAAATTTTCAGTTGGTGGTCTAGGAATTTTTTTACATATAGCACATCTAAAACTGCGAGGTGAATTCCGTGATTAATACAAAAAAAACCTTCGACAGGGCTTTCACGAACAAACTTTTTCATGACATGTGGCCCATCCGAAACAGTTGCTACGATATCATGTTTAAAATTCAAAGACCAAAATCTTGTAGAAGATTTTCAATTAATTTTCGCGTTTCCAAATAACTACATTTTCCATGTATGCGCACAAGGCCCAGGTTGAAGACCTTACTATCAGGACCGTATAAACACATGTTTAAAAATCGTTTATTTTGCAAGCTTGTCCATTCGTCTACTATTAAAGTGAATCTACTATTATTTTTTAATAGACCTGCAATGTCTGCTATAATATCTGCCCTAATTTTTTCATAAAATTCTATTATTAATTCCATCACTTGCGTTTCATTTTTAGGCAAATTAAAACCTTGTTTTGCCATAGCTCCACGAATAAACTCACTGCGTGTTATAGCTTTAATTGGAATGCCATCAATAGCAGCCATTCTTGCAACAACTTCATGTAGCTTTCGGACCGAGAGAAATTTTTTAAGCGATTCATTTTTTGTGGATGGAAGTCTGATCTGGTTGTTGTTTTCTTGTAAAGATCGTTTCATATTCTCGGCAGTTGTTGATTGTGAAGGTTTTGCAACATCTACTTTGTGTACACTCTTCAAATGTCGGAGAAGACCGCTGGTGCTTAGGCCTTTTCACATTAGAATTTTTGGACATCGCGTACATTGTACATTCCCATTTTGTTTTTTGAAGTAACGCCAAACTCCTGACGATTTATCCATGCTAAATATTCAAAAATCTTATTATATAATTATAGTTATTTAAATTTAATTATAGATTACTTGCTTTTGTCCGTTGGCAAAATTTGTATTGCTGACTTTAGAAGAAGTTCGCCAATAAGAAAATTTTCAGTAAATGCAACAGCTGATTTGACAGCTTACAGTGTTGTGCAACGCATTTTTAAAAGTTCTGTTCGATTTATTCTAGAAAACGATTGGTAGTGTTGAGAACATTGTATTTTTTTGCTAGAACAAAACAAAAATTGCATTTATAATTTCCCGGGATTCCCGGGAATCCCGGACAGAATTTCCCGGCCCAAAATTCGCATTTTTCCCGGGAATTTGTTCCCGGGAAATCCCGGGAAAGAAACCCTAGTTACGATACATACGTTACGATACAGATTTTTCCCTTCAAAGAAGTGGAATTTTTTTATAGTTTCAATAGTTATTGAACTTAAGAATCATATAAAGTGTAATTCAGGTCCGTAAAAATAGAAAACTGAAAAAATTTAATTAAAATTGTTCACTTTTAGTCACCATTTTTCTACTTTTGTTGCCATTCATCATGTTTGTTGCCATTTTTTAAAATTCTCTCAATACTCTCACAATGTAAGTTTAAAATTTTTTCTCTATTATGAAGGTTTAAAAAAATTTTCAGTAACATTTTATTTTTCAGTCCCGGTAGACCTTTTGGTGGAAATGTCCATATAGTAGCAATGTGATGCTTGTTAGCTAAGGAATAATCTTAAATGATTTTAATGTATCTGTTTTTTTTAAGTCAATAAATAACCGTTATTTTTTGGCCTCAAAAATAAAAGTTAAAATTTTACTTTTATTTTTTTGATCAAATATAAAAGTTTAACTTTGACTTTTATTTTTATTAGATCAAAAATACTAGGGGCTGTAACGGTTATGATTTTTTTCAAAAATTCGACAAATAATCGTTATTTTTTGACTGATCAATAAAAAATATAAGTTAAAATTTTACTCTTATTGCTTTTATCAAAAATTAAAGTAAAATATGACTTTTATTTTTTCGAACAAATATATAAGTTAAAATTTTACTTTTATTTTTTCGATCAAAAATAACAGTTAAAATTTTACTTTTATTTTTACGATCATTACACGTTCTATTCAATTATACTTTTACTATAGAAAGAATAGTGGCTGCCAGAGCCTTCGACTCGTTGGTAAATTATATTTGTTTTATTTTATATATATATATACTAGCTGATATACCCGGTGGTACTCGAGAGTCATTTCTATAAACATTTTAATATACACTTTTCGATTAAATGTTTTTGTAAATTTTGGAATTTTGTAAAAACGTGTTGAATTTAAGTTTGAGACCACTATAAAAATATTAGTTAAAAAATTTACCAAGCTTTTTTAACGAAGAAATAATTTTATCACTGTTTTTTCACAATCAAACATTGTTTTTTAGTTCTAAACTGAATTTACTGGTTACTGGTAAGCATGTTACTTGCACTTCGCTAATGAAAATCAAATTTATAAAAATCTTTCTAAAAATTTTTAGTAGTTTTTCCAGTTGGAAAATAACAATTGGATTGTCTCTAAATAAAAAATTAATATAAATTGAGTCTGATAGTTGATGTAATTTCTTAAATCTTCTGAATTCCTATTTTATACGAAAAATTGTACAGTCGCTTTTTAATGTAAATTAGCAAAAAAGTGTAAGTTAAGAAAGCAGTCGCTTTTTAATTTTTATTATAGTATATACAGCAACCTGTAACAATATTATCGACGTTAACATTTGATCGACCTAAATTCAGCTGAAAAATCTGCAAGAACAGTTCAAGAATTGGCATTATGTTATTTGCTGCAAGTTTACGCTGTGTGCGAAAAGAACTAAATTGAGTAACAGTTACCGAATTTCTAAAATATTGGAATCGTGTTAGTAATGAAGTACTAATTTCTAATTTATAATAATTTCCAGCATACTTTTCGGCATACTTTCGGTTAGCACGCAATTGAACCGAACAATTTGTTCAATGCAGCCAAGCTTACAACCATGATTGGAGAGTTAAAATGTCAAAATTTCGCTGTCTTTTATATGTCGGTACATTTAATTAGCGTGGAAATTTGACTTTCAACAATATTGTTCAAATAACACATTAAACATGAAAGAATTAACTTTTACAGCGATCTTATTTACAGTCATCTTTTCGATGATATAGTGATATATATAGAACATTTAAAGTACCATTGATAAAGAACTGAGTGACAACGGTGAAACAACAGTGAGAAAAATGACAAATCACAACAAAACAAATTTAACAGGAGGGAGGGGGGGGGGGGTGGTGAGGCAAAAAACTAAGTAGATTACTATAAGGAAGATTTTATTAGTTTTATTTTAAAATTAATTTAATTTTATTTTAAAATTAATTTAATTTTATTTAAACCAAAATGTTTGTAATTACTCTAGACACACAACTGCATTCTGAGATAAATGGGGGACGTTCAAACTATATAGAGAATTTTAACACAAAACTAAGTTTTATTAATAGTCTGGTATGAAAAAATAGATTTTTAGCCATAACTTTTGATTGGAAAGAGATATTGGGGTAATCTTTTCACAAAAATTATTTTTGAGACTTGAATTTTTTGTAAAAAATATAAAAAAATCATTTTGGAAAAAATAAATTTCGCGAAAAAATCAATGGGAGTACCCTTGTTGTTTTGATGACAAAAACAGTTAAATTATTTTTGCGCTTAGCTGGAAGAATTTTTGCAAATAAATGCTATGTCATATGAAAGGTAGTCAGATTTGCTGTTTTTAATTGATTTCATTTTTACAACAACAACAATTTTTGAGTAATTTCTTGAGTAAAAAGTCAATATTTTGGACCTTTTTTGGCATACTCATAAAACATATATACACTGACTTAACGGTACAGTTCAACTTATTTTTGTGAAGTGATTTTATTGAACTTTTGAACAAAAAAAATTTGAATGAAATATATTAATGGACAGCGGAGATATTTGCATCGAAAGACCAAACTTTGATTTTCATGTCGTTTTTTTCTCATTCTTAGGTAACGATGTTTTATGAAAAAGTCGTTGTACTGAAACTTTCTCCAATTTTGAAGATATGTGAGTGTTTTTGATGTCAAAATAACAAAAAATTTTTAAAATTAAATATACAAAAATCTCCGATGGTAAAAAGTTTTATAATAACAAAATTACCGTTAGTTGAAAAATTTCTGAGGGGGCGTGGCAAAAATTAAGTATGTAACATTTTAAGTTGGGATAAGCTTAATATGTGTACCAGTTTGAGCAAAATCCGTTGAGCCGTTTAGATTTGTATAAAGGCCAAACAAACAAACAAACAAACAGAAAATGAGTTTTATTACTATAGATTTTTAAACATGCTTTTAAATAAGTCTATAATATTTGCAAATTTTAGAAAATTTATAAAAAGTTCAATGCTTTTCCCATCTGTGTTTTTAAGGAGTTGGGAAGAATAATTATGGGGAAAATGGTTTTCGTGTTGCGTCGAGATATTTGCAGTCGTTTAAAATGTGGTCGATTATGTTTATGTCGATAATGTTATGTCGATAATGGGGCTGTTATGTTGCATAGGTGACAATTTGGTTTATTTTCCCCTGTTAGAAGTGGGTCGATTGACAATGGCCGATTCGAAGTTGCACTAAAGCTCGTAGTGCATTGCAAGATGCTTTTGCTGAGTATTACGGTTTAATAGTTGGGTTAATGGTTGTGTGTCGGTGTTGGATATTTTTACAAGCGTCGCTACTTTTAGTTTTAAAAAAGTTTTTTGCCAAACGATGTATGTCCTGTTTCTCCACGTATTCAAAAGTATGAAGTTCTTGTGATGCATTGTTGTCTTTTTTGGCTGCTGTTTCATTTCCTGCTGTACCGACATGGCTTGGAATCTACATAATTTTGATATTGTTGTTGGTGATATTGATGTCCTGTATGAGATTCACTAGCTGGGAGTGGTTTGATACGTTTAAAACTGCGTCAGCTACTGAGTTACCGTCTGTGTAAATTACAAATTTGTTTTTCGTAGAAGTTGCGTGTTGTGCTGCTTTTAAAATTGCTGTAGCCTCTGCAGTAAAAAAGGATTTTTATTATCTAGAAACAAAACTCAGTTTTCGCATCGCAAAAACTTTTAATCAACAGAACAAAAAATCAGTTTTTGTCAATAATTTTAACGGAACATTGATTAGATTTTATTAAAATTTGTTATGAATAGATTTAAATATTAAATAGATTCGCTGAATTAAATGCATTTTGTCTTTACTTGTAAACCAATCTAGTCTTTTGCTCTTCATCAAAAACCGTTTTACCAGCCTTTTAATAAAACTACCTGAATAATAAGAAATATGTTGGTATAAGAAAAATTTTTTTTAAAAAAGATCGTTAACCTTGTAGCAAATAATTAAAATAATTTTTTAAACATATTTCTCTTATCTTTGAGCAGGATGACGAAGACGAGATAATCGATGAAGATAATATGGAAAAGATTCTAAATGCAATGGAAGCTTGTCTACTTATATGCAACATATACTCAACCACAAAGGACTTGAAATTTTTACAAGAGGATAATATCTCGCTAATCATTAAATTTGTACAATATCAATTTCGTGAAACAATATTCCCCTCTTATGATCCTGTGTACACAGTTAAGAGCATCAAAAAGACCGATAATCGAAAAAAGACCAAAGCCCATTTAAATCATAATCGCAGTCTTCAATTGCTCTACTCTAAGGCAGTGGAGTTGATGAAGGTTTTCGTCACCCTCTTTGACAAGTGTATATTTGTTGATACTATTGTTCTGCCATTGTCGACATTGGCAGTCGAGCCATTTTTTGTGGATAATATTGAGACATTACAGTTTGTTTGCCTGGAGTTGGTGACCACGGTGAGTTGATGAAAACGATTGTTCTAAAGGGTCCCCTAATTGCTCTTTTCACTTTAATTATTTAATTTTTTATAGATCTTTCGTAAGGAAAGATACGATAAAATTCGGAGCAGCATACTTGGCGATATACTCTCTTCAATTGATCGCTTACCATCTTCCAAGAAAAATCTTCGTCCCTTTAAATTAACGAATAACGGTGGCAACATACAAATGGTTACTGCGTTAGTGTTACAACTTATACAGTGTGCAACAATTCTTCCAGATTCACTATCCGAAAATAATAAATCCAAGGCAGCAGCACAACAGATCATTGATTTAGATGATGAAATACCCGGTGGAGCAACAAAAATAGCCATCAAACAAAACAACGATGTAATTGTGCTTAAAAAATACGATGTTGCTATTAGTATTGGTGGCAATTTCCTAACAACATTTTTAAATAAATGTAAAACACGGTCCAATGAAACCGATTTCCGTCCGCTCTTCGAGAACTTCATTAATGATCTTTTGGCTACGGTTAATAAGCCGGAATGGCCTGCTTCTGAACTCTTGCTTTCGTTGTTAGGTACGATGTTGGTGCGCTATGTTTCAGATAAAACAATTGAGCAAAGCATTCGTTTGGTATCGTTGGACTATCTCGGCATTGTTGCGGCACGTTTGCGCAAAGATACCGTCGAGTCACGGTGCAAAGTGAATATAATCGATTCGATGATCAAATCCATAAAAGCTGAGCAAGAAAAGGAAGGCGATTTGCCAGTCAGAAATGTAGGGCCGACCATAATCTATTTGTGAAAAGGCTTCAATTAATTTTTTTTTTAAATATGTTTTAGACCAAAATCCAATTGGATCCAGAAGAGGAACGCACAGAATTTTTGCAAAAGATCCTATTGGATTTTTTGGCTGTAAACGCACAAGAGGAGGATCTTATTTGGGACTATGCGAGAAATTTCTATTTAACGCAATGGTATCGTGATGTCATATATCAAAGAAGACGTATTGCAGACGGTGGAAAGGGGTACGCATCGCGAAAAAAGAGCACGGCGCGCAAGAAACGCAGAAAAGGTAAGAAATCATGAATGTATTTACGGCCGTATTCATTACATTTGTTATGCACTCGTTAAAAACTGTTTTAGTTAGAACACAAACTATCCCTTAAAATGCTGTTTATGCATAAACGTATTTTAAGAGCATTTTAAGCAATATGGGAGTTTTTAAAAACAGTAAGCAACACTTCATCAGCTGACAGCTTAACGAAATAACTTGACGAAAAACAGACTTTTTGTCGCCAGAAAGTGCCCTGTTACGGTGGCGGTCATAGGCTCATCATGGTCATGCATTATTGTTGTTTCAATGTATATTAACAATTTGTGAGCGAGAGCAAGAGAGTAAATTTTCACCACCACGGTCACTAAATGATTTGAAAAAAATATGAAATCGTGGGATCAAACCAGTGTTGCGTTGTGAACTTATTCACAATATGTGTGTTTATGCACGAAAATAGTACACTTTTAGTATAAAATGTATGAAAGCAGTAATGAAACCTGCTTAATAGCAACACGTCGGTTGTAAAAATACTAAAAGTAGCAAAAAGTGTACTGGTGCTTAGGCATCATATGACCACCAGCATAGCATACTTTCGTCACACAGCTCATCAAACGAAAAAAGAGAGTAAAAAGTATCATGACCAGGGATCATCTGACGACCACCGTAACAACACCCATAGCTGATTTTGACAAGTTATGTTAGGCATTAAAAAAACAAAAAAAGTGAAGTGAAAAGTAAACAAAAATATAAAAGCAATGGACATGTTCAATATTTTGATTATCTGCACTTGAGTGGAAGAAGAAAATCCTTTTCCAAAGCGCCGAAAAATGTATAGAGCAAGGATCAACCCCTTTGAACAAAACAACGACGAGGAACGAGTAGGAACGATGTTCAGAATGATTTTAACGATCGTTAAAATACTCTTAGAACGTTGATGATAATATACGTTTATGCATAACAAAATGTTTTTCATTGTATAACTATCGCTAAAACAGGTTTATGAATACGGGGGTTAATATCTATATATATAAAATAGGATGTGTGTATGTATGTAACGTATGGACTCCAAAACGGCTGGGCCGATTTTGATGAAATTTTCAGGTAATGTTCATCTTGGTACGGTGGGTAACATAGGCTATATTTGGACCCGATAGGTGGCGCTGGGTGGACTTATATCGAAAATTTGAATTTATGGACCAATTTAACTGAAATTCAGAATGTATGTTTGTTTGATCATAAGAAAATAATTTGTGTATAAATGGACCCGATAGGTGGCGCTGGGGTGGACTTATATTGAAAATTTGAATTTATGGACCAATTTAACTGAAATTCAGAATGTATGTTTGTTTGATCATAAGAAAATAATTTGTGTATAAATGGACACGGTAGGTGGAGCTGGGGTGGACTTATTTCGAAAATTCGATGGCGTGAAAAATATATAAATACTTTTAATTTTATTTTATAACGAGGGGAGTAGCGAAGCACACCGGGTTCAGCTAGTAAGGAAATAAAAAAAGAAGAATTTTTGATTTTACGTGAAACGCTTAACTTTCTTTGCCTTGCCAAAAGAGGCAAACCTTTACATAACCAACGCGAAATACTTTATTATTTATATTTAATTCAAACAACAAGCACCTTGTCTTATAACATCTAATGTAGTTTTAGTAGTAAAATATATTCGTCATGAAGTGTGCGAAATTCACGAGTAGTTCGAACAGGTCCAAGTCAATGACAAAAAGGAAAAAAAACTTTAAAATTCATGAAATTTTTTTTATATGTTATATGGCAAAGTAGATGAAATTAACTAAAACCTGATGAAATATGAATCTCAAATGAAAATATGAATCCAAGTCCGTTTTTAGCCAAATAAAAGCTCTTTTCACTTCTAATATTTTTATAGTTAGGAGTTATTTAGCTGTAACTCTTAAAAAAAAATGAATTTATCTTTGATTTGTTTTGGAATGGAAATTTTTAGGAGTTATTAATTTTTTTCAATTAGGACATATTAAAATTTCGGAAAGACAGACTGCCGAAACGGTCAAAACGAAGTTGACAGCATATAGAAAATCTGAAACCGATAAGAAAGCGAAAATTGGCTGCATTCAGCAAAGTCAACTGTTGTTAACTTTTGTGGTAATGACACCGTAGAAAAATTGACATTATTTAATTGTATTAAAATAATTATTTAATTATGTAAATAATTGAATGCGGCCATTGATTTCCTTTTGTTCTCATTCGCAAAAAGCTGACTTTGACAATTTTAGATATGAGAAAGAGCACGAAGTCTGAAATGCATCTACCTTCTTTAGTTCTGCCATGAGTTAGGTTACACTAGTCTCTGACTTCTTTTATGATAAGATCACGGACTGGAAAGTGCTTTAGTAGCACCTCTTCTCTGATCATAGGTATATAACATTCGGTCTAACGAGCCACGTCATATAGCCAAGCTGTCTTTAGGAATCTGAAGAAAACAAATTGGTGTGAATTCAGGGAGGTAGTGGAAGCATCTCTCAGTCTCCCTTCGACTCCACATGAACTCGATTCAATCGTGAAGCAGCTGACGGAGGCTTTAAATAAGGCTCTCGTGCCCTAACGGTGCCCCAAGAGGTAAATCAAAACCTCGTTGGTGGTCAAGGGAAGCTAGTAATCTAAGGTCGCAGTGTAGGAAGATTTTTAATAAAGCTAAGAAATCGGGTAGAACTCAATGCTATAAATCTAGTTTTAAAATTTTTAAGAAAGCACTTCGAAAGGCTGAGCGCAATTCTTGGAGGCTTTTCTGCGGCAATACAGAGTAATCTTCCGAAGCATCAAGACTCCGTAAAATGCTCGCTTCTAATCCTAACTGTCCAAGCTGCTTAAAGAAATCAGACGATACCTGTTGATCTTCTTCTGAGTACCCACTTCCCGGATTGCTATGTGCACCCCAGTCATACTAGGTGTAGAGAGCTCTGATGTTAAGTAATGACGTCATACAAATATATCAGAACAGGATCAAATAGGATCTGTTTAGTTTGAGCCATATAAGTCTGCTGAGCCTGATGGTATTATTGCAGCCGCTCTACAGCAGACTTCGCCTATAATCCTTCCATGGCTCATTGTCCTTTTTAAAGGTTGCCTTGACATGACATACGTTAAGGTCAATAGGATATCGCAATCGACCTTAGACCACCCATTAGTCTATCATCTTTCCTGCTGAAAACACTCGAAAGACTGATTGACGCTTATATTTGTTGTAACATAGACACAAATTTGCTTTCAGCTTCACAACATATTTATTTATTTATTTATTTATTTAATACTTCCTTATTTCCTTGTAGGAAAGGTAGATATGTAGAAACGGCCCTGCACTCCCTGGCTGGCAGTCTTTATAGAAAACTCTTTTTTGTCACAAGTAGTACACAATGGTAGCTTTTCTAGATATTGAAGGTGGCTTTAAAAATGTTCTTCCAGGGGCAATCATTGGCGGACTCATGAAGCTTCGAGTTAATGAGTCACACTGTGTACAGGCAAAAAACCTGCTGACCAGCATAGTCATCAGTGCATCTCTAGGGGAGTCAGAGACCAGGAAATTTGTTACTAGAGGCACTCCTCAGGAGGGTGTTCTATCACCTTTAATATAAAACTTGGTAGTCAATGAACTTCTGAGGAAAATAGAAAAGGTTGTTTGCAAGGTGATTGCCTATGCAGATGACGTAGCTATCGCTGCACGGGGAAAGTTTCCTAAAACTCTCTAGAAGCTGCTTGGGTCATCGATCTCCGATCTCAATAGTTTTCCCAAAAGTTGTGGGCTGAGGGTAAATCCCAAAAAAACTGAATTGCTCCTTTTTACGAGGAAATACAAAATTTCGCGCATAATTGCTCCACGTCTGGATGACACTCAGCTACACTTCGTGGAAGAGACAAAATACTTAGGATATATTTTGGATAGAAAGTTAAGCTGGAAATCGAATATTCTTGAGCGAAGATAAATCGTGAGGGCTTACCCCGAATATTGCACGTTGGATTTACACAGCTATAGTGAGGCCAATCTTGCTATACGCTGTCTGTGTGTGATCGACAGTACTAAAAACACAGACTAATTGCAAATTGTTAGGGAAAGTACAAAGAACTGCGGCCGTATGTATCAGCTGAGCGCTTAGGTACACTTCATCTGAATCGCTAAATGCAGCGCTCGTCTCTTAATGAGATGGTCGATAAGATTGACATTAATCTGGTCTACCTACCAGGGCATAGGGACATTCCTGGAAATTGTAGAGCGGATGAGCTTGCTAGAGAAGGTACAATGGTAACGCTGCTGCCTGACATAGAAACATTAGGCATGCCACTTGCGTCTTGCAAGCTGGCTCTAAGACAACATACCTCGAAATGGCTAATTTCAGGTGGAGCATAGCACCACCTCTAACACAGCTAGACAGATGTGGCCTAGTCTTATTGCAAAACGAACGACGAAGCTCACTCAATTGGCGAGGAGAGATCTCTCCATTCTGATAGGCGTTATAACAGGGCACTGTCTTATAGGTAGGCATGCCCTTGAGTTGCAGAGATGAGGAAGAGGAGGAGACAGTATCGCATCTCCTCTGTTCATGCCACGCTTTACCCCGCAGAAGACATAAGCATCTAGATAGCCTCTTTTTTTAATGATCTCAGGGATCTTGGGGAGGTAGGCGTTAAGCGTTGACTGCTTTTTTTTACTAGTATAGGATGCTTCCACGACAGTGCTTAGGAGAGCAGGAGAGTAGGATTAAATCCCCTATGGTATCACAACAGACCAAATATCTGGTCTATGTGGGCCGGCTACCAATTTAACCTTACCTATTTCGTGTAGCCTATTCTAATAATAGAAACATAACATTATCATTAATACACTTAAAATTAACATGATTGATAAATAAAATACTACATCCTATTGTTCAAATGTGAACAAGTGGCAAATGCAGTCAAAATTAACATGATAACATAGAGTATGTATTGTAATGGGGTCTAGTGTTTAAAATAGTGAAAATAATTTTTTTTTTTAAATTTTAGCATATAAATAACAATGATGAAAACATAATGAAAATGCAAAATTAAAGAATTAAGTACAAAATTAAATACCAAGATAAATATAATGCAAAATGCAAGGAATAAAAAATGAGGAATAAATGATGTGTTGAAGCCCAGAATGCTAAACCCAATAAATAGCAAAATAAAGTTAAGATAGAACAGAGATTAAGGAGTCAACAACATTAAAATCAATATTAAAAGGCCATGATTTTAATTCTCTAAGAAATACTATTTGATTACGTATGCAACTATGTGGTAATATATTAAAAAGTCTCTGAGCCGTACATATATAGAAGTTCAAAAAGGGATGCAAGTTGTGAGCAGGCACTTGAACTAAGTTAAGGTTATTAATCCGTAAGTTATGACTAGTATAGCTTCTATTTACTAAATAGCCAAACCTTTTAAAGAAAACCTTTAAAACTTTATAGAAATATAGATGTTTTATAGGTAGAGGTTTTTAGGCTTTTAAGTAGTGAAAGGTATTTTCACAGCGATTTTAATTACACACCGTTCTAATAGTTTTTGTGCGATCAGTAATGGATTTATTTTGTTGGCAAGTGTACCACCCCAGCAGATTAGGCCATATTGTAGTTTTGAGTGAAAAATCCCATAGTAAACACATGTTAGCAATTTTATTGAGCAGAATGATTTCAATAGATAACAATGCCTTACAGGACCCATTAGATACTTTTTTGAGGGCAACAGTATGATCTATCCAGTTCATTTTACAAACAGTTATGAGTCCAAGATATTTAAATGATTTTGCGCAGTCTATTAAAAAAACATTTGGAGGAACAATTATATGAAACATTATAAGATTTTGTAAAGCATGAAGATCTTCATATATCACTGGCTATTATGTATTTTTTACAACCATCACAATGAATAGTAAAATTACACGCATTTAACACATTACCAGAACCACTGAAGTTAATAATTTTAGTTTCATGACCATAGCCCTCAGCGAAACTAAAAAACACATCGTTTAACTTCAAACTACATTGTTTTATTTGAATTGTACATTTTTCAATATTTATTTGATCCTTTTTAATTTTTTCGACATTTTTTATTGCGATCAAAAATTTCTTCGGTGTAGTCTTACTTACTTACTTAGTTGGCGCTACAACCGTATGTCGGTCTTGGCCTCATCTAAGAATTTGCGCCAGCCATTTCTGTCTTTCGCTTGCTGGCGCCAGTTGGAAATTCCAAGCTTCGTCAGGTTGTCCTCTACTTGGTATTTCCAACGAAGATGCGGTCGTCCTCTTCTGCGTTGACCGCCGCTGGGTACCGAATCGAATGTTTTCTTCACTGGAGCATCGTCTTTCATGCGCTGAACATGACCAAGCCAGCGAAGCCGCTCGATTTTAATGCGCTTGACTATGTCGATGTCAGCGTACAGCTCATACAGTTCATCATTCCACCGTATTTGGTACTCGCCATTGACGCAGATTGGTCCGTAGATCTTACGAAGAATCTTTCTCTCGAATGCTCCTAAAATCTTTTCATCTAAACTGCTCAGCGTCCAGGTTTGTGATGCGTAAAGTAGAACGGGCATGATGAGCGATTTATAGAGCGTGATTTTCGTTCGTCGAGAGAGGGCTCTGCTTCTCAATTGCCTACTCATATTACAAATATGAAGGAAAATTAACTATTTTTTTAATTAAATACCACATTACAGCAGCTTTTGCAGCAGACAAAGATTTATTTAATTTTTTCACATAAGCATATTCGGAATGATCCGATTTAGTTCAAATATGCACCGTTTTGTTCGATAACTTTTTGCCATTTTCTAGGTTATTTCCTTATTGCCCTTATTCTTGTAGTCACCTCACTTATGTGAGAGTTCTCACACTCGTGTCACGTCACTAGAAATCAGGTATTCTTGTTGTCATGTGACGTGAGTTTGTGAACTCAGTGACTGACAAAAAACTGGAACAGTCAATATTTATAAGCTTCTATTGAGGCGAATGTTTTACTAGCAAAATCATTTGGCATAGACAGGAACAGGTGGTACCCACAAGTGCCAGCATAAAAACCTCGCAACCAAGCTTCTGGAGTTTCTGTCGAGTCACTATCGATGTGTGTGGCCTGACGCTGTCCTGGTGGAACACAATTCCTCTCCTATTGGCCAAAGCTGGCCGCTTTTGGGCGATTGTTTCCTTCAGACGTTCCAATTGTTGAAAGTACAGGTCCGAATTAAGAGTTTGGCTGTAGAGTTTGTAGATGATTCCGTTGCAATCCCACTGAACATACAACCTTCCTGAAATTGCGCGTTATTTGCTATTACAGTATCGGGACCTTATGGACACTTCACATTTCCAGCCGCTTGCGTTTTCACCTTTATTGAAAAAAACTGGAAGCTTCTCTTGAGCGCTCAAACAAAACTGAGTTAAGCAATCACAAAACCGTCTGAGATTTATTTTTAGTACGAAATCTTATTTTTTCTTATGCCATCTAGCGTAACCCTAAAGCTATACTATTATATAAAATTTAAGTGAAAATTAAAAGTTACGACTTTACTCCAAAAGTACTGGGCCGATTTTTTTAAAAAATTTGTATACATCATATTTGTGCTACAGATTTATTTAGGGGTATTTTTCTTTCGAAATTTTAATAATAGATAAGTATATTAAATTAAGGTATTAAGTTTTTAAAGAAATCATCGCAGCTGCCACGTATTGCTTATTCGTTGTCTTTTGACGCGTTCATGTTGCGAGAGTTTCAATAAACTCCATATGCTCTCTATTTTTCTCTTTCCCTTCGTGCGCATCTTGCACATCACAACAAAAAAAAAAACTGATGAGCCTCGAGCAAGGCGAAAAATAAAAAACATATAATTGCAGAGCGGCGATCCAAAACAAAAAAAAACACCATTTTTTATTTCTTTAATATGCATTGTCTTAACACAATAAGGGCGATGATGCCATAACGCATCACTAAGTCGGATGTCGCAAAACTAATCGTATCACATAAAAATTAGTTAAAAATTATCACAAGTGTGAAGAAATTGTACCGTACTTAAGACGTTAAAGAGATTGAAAAAAGCGGCAGCGGAAAACATTGGCCTGCTAGTGCACTTATAAAGGGTGATTTTTTAAGCGTTTGGTTTTTGAAAATTAAAAAAAACAGAAACTTTTTAAAGATTATTTCATGTAAATGTTGCCCGGGGCATTTCCACCATTTTGGCCGGTATCTCACCAATGGCAGCTATAATGTTGTGGTTGGCTTGTCCCGTACACGAGAAACTTCACGTAGCCCCAGAAAAAATAGTCTAGTGGGGTTAAATCGCATGATCTTGGCGGCCAATGGACTGCTCCAAAACGTGAGACAAATTGCTCAGCAAACCTCGCCTTTCAATAGGTCCATGGTATCGTGTGGCATGTGGCACAGTCTTGTTGAAACCACATGTTAACCAAGTTCAATTCTTCCATTTTGAGAAAAAAAAGTCGGTAATCATCACATGGTGCCTTGCTCCATTGACTGTAACGTTGTGATTTTCATTATTTTTGAAAAAGTACGGCCCAATGATGGCGCCGGGCCCACAAACTGCACCAAACAGTGCATTTTTCAATGAGCATTGACAGCTCTTGAACTGCGTCTTTCTGCTCTTCAGACCAAATTCGTCAATTCTGTTTGTTGACGTACCCATCGAGCCAAAAATGAGCTTCGTCGCTTGTGACAATTTTTCAATAAAAAACTAGATCTTCATTCAACTTTTCTATTGTCCATTCACTAAACAAACGACGTTGTGGTTGGTCACCCGTCTTCAGTTCTTGCACCAGCTGTATTTTGTGTGGTTTCATACCGATGTCCTTACGTAAAATCTTCGAGGTGGTCGAATAACACAAGCCCAATTGTTGACAACGGCGAAGAATTGACATATCGCGATCTTCATTGTCCAATACGCACTCTCCGGTACGCACTCTCCGCATACGGTTTGATGGATTAATGTCCAATAAAGTGAAAGTGGTGCGAAATTTGGTCACAAAAACTTGAATAGCCTGTTCGGTGGGTTGATTATGATGACCATAACATGGACGTAATTTACGTAACACATTTTTCACAGAGCACAAATGTTAATAATAAAATTCAATGATTGCAAGCGCGGTCCATTTTTGACTTTGCCACATGTTACGAATCACGTGTGAGGTGTCAAAAAATATACACTGAGAAACAAATAGCAAAAAATTACCCTTCTCAGTGTGAACATAGCATAAGACTTGTAACGAATTTCGGTAACAAGATTACTATTACCGGTAACGCACAGAACCGATCTGCTATTGGAAAAATAATGCATCAATTTTCAATTAATTTCTACTAACATTTTAAATTTAAGGCCGCCATCTATTCTGAAAAAAAAGCTGAAAAAATACTAACCAATGATTAATTTTATTTAAAAATCATGTCAAAAATAGAATCTCTATCTTTCAAGCATTGCAGCGTGGATTTCGAATTTTAAAAAAAATTAACGATGCACTAATATTGCCGAAAAAAATAAATTTTTCTCAAGTTGAAATAAATAAATCGATTTTAATAGCTTTATATAACCTACAAAACATTATTATATGTACTTCTCTCATCTTTTTATTTATCTTTAGGTAATGACGGTTCCTCAGCATCATCTGACTCAGAATCTGGCGATACAAGTGGAGATGATGAAAATAACTTAACCAAAAATAGCAACCGAACTGCTGTTACTGACCAAGAGTTGAATTTGGAAATTTTCAATGTACTCGAGGAACGAAAACTTTATTTGCTGAGTAAAATTAAACCGTATTCAACAACCGGCGATATGAATCATGCATCATCACAGCATATAAAGACTTATATAGATTATAATAATGCATATTTGATAGCACAATATTTAGCGACGAAAAGGCCATTCAGTCAGTCATTCGATGGTTACCTAAAGAAGATTATACTAGTTGTGAAGTAAGTGAAAATCTATTGAAACAGTTGAACTTAAAAAATTAAAACAATTCTCTGACGTCTAATAGTGAACCATCTATAGCTGTAAGAACACGAGCTATGAAATGTCTCGCCAATATTGTTGAGGTGGATCCAATGGTGCTTAAGCGTAAAGACATGCAGATGGGTGTCAATCAGAAATTCTTAGATGCTGCCATATCAGTGCGTGAGGCAGCTGTTGATTTAGTTGGCAAATTTGTGCTCAGCAATGAGGAGTTGATTGATCAGTATTATAATATGCTATCCACCAGAATTTTGGTATTTATAAAATAGGCTAATTTATGTTGTGAAAACGTTTAATATTTATCACTTGGCTTGCTTACAGGATACTGGTGTCTCAGTGCGAAAACGTGTGATAAAAATTTTACGTGATATCTGTATTGAATATCCGGATTTTGAAAAAATTCCCGAGATTTGTGTAAAAATGATACGTCGCGTAAATGACGAAGAAGGCATACAAAAGCTTGTCACCGAAGTTTTCATGAAAATGTGGTTCACACCGTGCAAGGAAAATGATAGGGTGAGTTTTTAGCATTCCCTCTATATTGAATGCATTAATTTTTAATAAAATATTTCAATCCATATAGCATGGAATACAACGAAAAATTAATCAAATCATAGATGTTGTCAATACTGCACACGATACTGGCACCACCTGGTTGGAGGGTTTACTTACGAGCGTAAGTTTAAAACAATCGCAACTAATAAAACTTAGACCGTAACAACTCGTTTTTATTGCACAGATATTCCAACCGAAGGAAAGTATGATGAAACTTGATGGTAGTGCGCAGGAACCGGTTAAGAAAAACACAGAACCACCGCAGGAAATAGTGCTAGCGTGTCAGCAGTTGGCTGATGGTTTAGTTGGACGTCTAATTGAATTAGAAGATACCGACAATTCTCGAATGTTGGGTTGTATAACAACGCTGCATTTACTGGCAAAAGTGCGACCACAATTGCTGGTGCGACATGCCATTACCATTGAACCCTATCTCAACATCAAATGCCATTCAGCGATAGCGCCTAAATTTATTTGCTCGGTAGCTGATATCTTGGAACAGGTTACAAATAAAAACATTTAAAAGTGTCTATAACATTTAAATAACTCCTTATCCTATGCGTAGGTTGTACCGCTTGTCACAAATCCCAGCGAATCGTTTTTAGCATCGCTTGAAGAGCATTTAATGCTGCTCGTAGTTTCTTTAAATCAAGCCGTTGTTACGAGTTGCGTTTCCTGCTTAGGTGCGCTTGTCAACAAAATCACAAAGAACTATAAACTCATTCGAGATTGCTTTGAAAAGTATGCAACTGAAACTTCTTTAAATTAGCAAATGTGGTTTAGTGTTTTGTTTTTTCCCCCTTTTTTATTGCAGGTTTTATCGCGTACTCGACTATAGTCGAAATCAAGTTGTACAAAATAATCACTCAATAGATAGCATTTATACGCCTATGTTTCGCCGCAGTTTATTTACTATTGGTATTTTAATGCGATACTTTGATTTTAAATCAAAACAAGTTATCGGTGAGTTGTCATTTTGAATTTTACAAGCCAAGGCAATAGAAGCTAAAGCAATTTTATATCATATATTAATTGTTTAATTTAACCAACTTTAAAATTCGATACATTTTAAGGCGAAGCAAATCCCCTTCCCGCAACCATTTGCGATGATGCTTTCGAGTGTCTCATGTTCTTCACCCAGTGTTCCAATTATGAAATACGCAAACAGTCACTCATTGCTATGGGCTCTTTCTGTGTGATGAACGATGATTATCTAACTCGAGGAGAACTAAAGAATTTCTACTGTGATCTATTGCGTTCGGATACCATTGAACCATGCATAAAAATCATTTGTATGCGTAACATATGGATTTATTTGACTGAATCAGAAATGTATATGCAGCATAAGGAAAAAGAGTGTAAGTTTACATTAAATATTTTATACCATAAAGACAAAGTGTGTATATGTATGTGTACAAAAAATATTTTATTTTTTTACATCACATTATAAAATTATTTTTCCTCTGATTAGGATTAATTTTATGATACATACTAATTATTAAAATTCAAAAACTTTTGTGACAAGTGGTCAGAAAAATTTTAATTTATGAGGTCATAAATTGTTCGGCGATGATTAACCCGAAACACCCTGTCGTTGCCATATGGCAATGCAAACACAAACACTTAAAATGTGCTTATTTTAGTTTAAACCATTTTATATTTGTGTTAACAGGTCATTCTGAAAATTTAAAAAAAAAATTTACTCAGGGTGATTCGGGTTAATGTCACTTTATTTTAGTGCAAGTTTAGTGGAAAATGTTTCGAAAATTTACAGTTATATCACAATAATACATTAGAAATGTGTGCTAACAGCTTAACTTTGCCTTTTCTTCAATTTGTCTACTGAATTTTTTTCCATGCAATAACAATAGAGTTCAGTTACTACAGCTTTTACGCACTTTCTCCGCATTAGATCATTTTAAGGACCAACACAAATATTTAAATATCTCAAAGATATCGATAAAAGTGGTCCAAAACAATCAAAAGTGCGAAGGGACTTAACAACCAACCATGAGTTTACATAGATGTTATCATATACATATTAGTTTTCAATCTACTTTTGAGTTGACCTTTCGACAAGCTAACATTAAACACGCTACAGTTGTTAACAAAGGTACTCATGCGATTACATGGAGCAGTGAACATATAGTTTGTTCTACTAAGTTGTAAATAAATCAAAATATTAGAGTTTCTACGGCTAGAGTTACAATTTAATAGGAAAATAAGTTCTGGAGAATCGAATACACCGGAAGAGTGTGGCATCTACATATTTCAATATTCTGAGATAAACGACTTACAGTATGTTATCAAAAATTCACTTGTTAAGGTTTGGATGGTTATAAATATTTGGTTCTTCAGGATAGTGAAATCCAGTTTGCTTGTTATTACATTAAATCAATATTTTCAAAATAAATATTTTGCTATTTACTGGCAAAATTATGAGCCTGCAAATATCCAACCACAGCACTATCCTAGGAGCACTGAATGTGCTAACGCAATAGAACCGGATATAATATTAATAACCGAGTTTGCTGCAAATTTTTATACAAAAATACTTTAATACTATTGACCAAGCGACCTTTTACAACTTAGGTATCCCTGTTAATAAGTAGAACCCAGATATCCTACTGACACATGTCAAAAATTGATTTACATGCTGAAACTTCTACTTCGATTAATCGAAAAATATGGGGAAATAAATTAAAAAACCACTAGTTTATATTCTATATCAATATTATTAACCAAAACACTACTTAGGTCACTGCAACATGGCATTCATAAAAAATTGTTCAAAACAATTTTGCTTAATTTTTTGAAAACATACAAATAATGTCCATAAAAAAATATTTTGTAATTGTTTGGTGTGTTAAAGTCAAGTATACCTACGTATTAATTCATAATTTTCTTTTGCAGGGGAAAAACAGGCAAAAACTGAAGATCTAAAAGAGATGAATGATGTTTCATCGGGGATGGCAAGTCGAATCATACAGCTTTACCTGCAAGAAATACTCGATTGTTTCCTCAACCGCGACGATGCAGTGCGTTTGTGGGCTGTGAAAGTGGTGCAAATTGTCTTACGCCAGGGTCTTGTGCATCCTGTAAGAATGGTGCCATACCTGATTTGCTTGAGCACTGATTCAAAACTAGAGGTAGATTGATCTCTATATGGTACTTTAAACCAATGAAATTAACATTTTTTTTGTTACAATATTTTTAGTCTGCGCATCGAGCAGATGCTTTACTAAAAGACATTGACAAAACATATGCTGGTTTTGTTAATATGAAAGTACAGTTTGGTTTACAGCTTTGCTTTAAGCTCCAAGAAATGTTGCAGTGCAATAACAAGGGCAAAAATAGCAACGTAATACGTGGTTACGTGTAAGTATTTAGATTTATTGAATAATTTTGTTCAAACTAATTTAATTTTACAAAATTTCGCTTATAGCAAACGGGAAATTGATGGTATGCCGTCGGCACTTAATGATTTTCTATATACGCTGTTGCGTACCACAAAACCACAGCGTCGAGCACTTGTACAAACGGTAACCAAACAATTTGACGATCAAAAGACATCGCTTCGTCAAATGTTGTACATTGCTGACAATCTCGCCTACTTTCCCTACGGGGTTCAGGATGAGCCGCTCTATTTAATACATCAAATTGATCTGCTTATATCGATGGCTGGCACCAATCTCTTGGCGACTTTCAAAGAATGCCTTAAGCCCAGTGAGACGGCTGGCGATGTGCTAGAGGATGATGACGATGAGGAAGATCCAGAAGTGCTATTCAAACGTCTGCCTGACGATACTACCGAAATACAAAAATGCATAACATCTGCGCAGGCGTGCATGCTGCTTCTCATACTGAAGGAGCATTTGAAAGATATGTACGGCTTGACGGATGGCAAAATTTCGCGCTATTCCCCTTCCGAAATGCAAAAAATCTATGAAAAAGCTGTGACTCGCAAGAACGTCTCCGACTTCAATCCAAAAACCATTATTGAAGTGATAAAAAAGCAACAAGAGCAAAAAATTGCCAATACAGCGGAAGACAAAAAGTCACTTAATGATGAAGAAAAAATGGATTTGGTTTCGAAATATTTAGATGTGAGCTTATATATTAAATGCTATTTTTCCAACTTTTTCTTTACTTTATTTTTAAAAATGGTTTTCTTAAACTTGTTTTAATTTGTTAAATTTTAGTTTAAACAACTCATGCTGAAACTGGATCCTGACGACGCCGATTCGGATGAAGAGGCACGCGGTGATAAAACAAAACTTAACAATACAACGATGATAGATACAACACCAACTACTTCTGCTCTCAATTCAACAGGCGCCAATCAAACATTAGATGATAGCATAAGCAGCGGTGTTGGAAACAGCACGAGTGGTGGCGGTGGTGGTGGTGCTAGTGTTGGTGTCTCAACGCCAAATCTTAATAATAACAGTAGCAACAATCATAAGTTGGCAACGCCTGTGCAAATAAAGGTAAGTCGACATGACGCTATTTAATAAAATTATAATTATAAATATATTTATTATTAAAGTATACTATAATGTACTTTATTAGTCAATTATAAAGACATTAGACAAGTCTATTAATCTTCTAACTAATTTATATAAATGAGGAATGTATTCTTTATGGTACTCGGTACTTTTTTCTAACTTTTATTATGGTGTAAATAAGTAGGTATAACAATGAAAAAAACACCAAAACTACAAATACTATTATTACCTACATCTATAGTTAAATTGAACTAACCTATACTTAAGTATTTTTATAAACCCACGCATACTGCGTAAAGGGTGTATTAACTTTGTCACTCCGTTTGTTACGCCGATAAAGAGGGGTGGCAGGTATAGAAAATTATATATTAGTGTGGGTCGCCTTATGTGGGAAACAAATTAATATTAAAAGACACCCCACTAGAATGAAAGCTTACTTCGAAAAGGTTATATGTCGTGGGCCTTTGATGTCTTCTTCAAGTATTATTATTAGTGGTATTCAATGAACCCCGTATTGGCGATGTAAACAGCGTATGTTCGGTAAGTTTACAGCACCGTAATTTGCAATAACAAAATTGTAAGGGATTAAACATACGCAGCTTACGGAACAAAAACGTGGCGTATACGGTACGTATAATGCATATTATGCGACCGTGGTTTAGTTTTGTTTTTGACAAGCAAGTGTTTCAATTAAATTTAACAATTTAAAAAATTAAAAATGCACTAATGGATCTAATATTTCTGTAAAATTTTAAATAATTTTGTGATGGCAATTTCTTTTTAATACAATTACGCAATTTACTCGGTTTTTATGCAGGGTGGGTTCGTGGACGCTCTTGGAGTAAACTTATTATTGTTGGGGTTTGCACTGATGATTATTAGATTATTCTTTGTTATCATCATGCATTCCCTTAATCTCTTTAGGTCGTATGTTCCTAAGAGAAGTGTAGTGTAACAGGAATGGGGACTAGGATTAAAAGTGTTTTAGTGGCGCACATGTCATTTTAATCAGACGCAAGGCTTTTGGGCATACAAGCCACAAAGGCTATGTTTTATTTAAGCCGCAAGGATATGTTTTTATTTTAAGCCGCAAGGCGATATTTTAATTTTTAAGCCGCAAGGCTATGTTTTTATTTCAAGCCACAAAGGCTACATTTTAATCCAAGCCACAAAAGCTAATTTGGGCTTTTCGCCTGTTCATTAGTATATGTCTTTATTTTTAAAATATTTAGTTTATATACAATATTCACCAGTATTATTCTTAAAATTATTTTATTTTCTAAGTCCTTCCTTATTTTTGTCTCTAATATCGATCGCCAATTAATTTCATTTTTGGTCGATCACATATTTAATTTTTCATATGGAAATTAAAAACACCAACAACAACAGTGCATTCGTTTTGGCCTTGACTTAAATATGTCATTAGCACTAATGTAACTTAATATTCTTCTTGCGCAATGCATTCATAATTTTGTTCTTGTTGTCGTTGTTTACGCTTATGCCAAGCATTAGGCTTATGGTATGTATGTTTAGCGGCGCAAGCCAAACGGGATGAAAAGTATTAATGTAAGAATGAGTGGGAAAATTGCTCATCGGAATTTTGATTTTCAAGTGCAAGTTGGTCAAATTATTTAGTGCTTAATATTAAACTTTGACCTCAGTGTTTTCTTTAATTTCAATTTACATTAAATGTCTAATTTCAAAGTTTTGTGTTGTTATCCTTTTAAGGAGAAAGAAAGATCACAAATTTCAAACGCGCAATTTACGCTCGGTTTCTCAATGGATGGTAGAAAAAGTTCCCTTCATAACACTTGAACATAAGATATGTGACAAATGTAAAAAAAAAAATTAAAAAATGGAGCTTTTTCAATTTTGATTGTTATGAGATGAGTTTATTTCGAAGACTTTTATCAACTTTGCTTAGCTTAGACCGAAGCTCCGATGTCGCACTGTGCACATACACACACATATGGTATTCTTTAGTGTGTTCGGTTCTTGTTGCTTTCTCGGAAGCTGCTGTGTTGAGCATAAATTTGAAGGCAAGTTTATTTTGAAATTTGTTTTAATAGTGTTCCCATTGTCGTCCCAGGCTGAAAATTTGAGAGAACTTAGATAAACTATCAGTAATTAATATATATTTTTTCCAAAGTTTTTAAAAATGACTTTCATCAAAATATTTTTTTTTGAACTTTTATGCAAAAAAAAAATAACGTTAATATTTGAGACATTTTAAAGGTTCATTATGTAAAATAAGCCTTTTGAAAATATCTTTAATATAAAACTAAAATCGTTGCTCTATCTCAAACTTAACAGAAGTTATGATCAATTGAAAAACAGTCCACAAGAAAAAACCAGATTTTTTCCAATTTTTGAGTGCCCGTAACTCAGTAACCACTCGAAAAAAATAATAATTACAAATTTGTTTTTTAAATTGTAGCCAACACTACGTGTTTACAAAATTTAAACCAAATCGGAGAGGATCAGGTTGAGAGTGTTGTTGAAAAGCAATGTAATCAGCCTATACTGAAGAGCCTGCGTACTTGTTTAATCAGATTCGCTTTCTACGTTCTAGTCGTTGTAAGAATATTGTTCAATTTCGTCATAATTGTTAATTGTCTGAACGGCAGTTTTTTGTACACACTACGCGTTTATGGAATTCACTCCCTAATTCTTTAACAAATTTACGTAACGCACACAAATTTAGAAATTATCTTTTAATATATATCCAAGCAACCACAGCTTAAAATAAGATATAAGTTAACTAAAAACTTCTGAATTGACTGAATTTCTATGACTAATGCTTCATGTTTAACATGTATAGGATCATTATTGTATCTTTTAGCATTAGGATTGAATGTTTTTAAATAAATAAATAAATATCTTCTAAATAAATGGTGGTTTTTGCGTTTTTATGTTCAATTCCACCTTTTTGCACAATCTTTTTGTCACCTTTAGGGCCATTTCAATTTTATCACACAGGGTCTCTTCGAATTTCCTCCTGCAGATAATTACTATGTTATCAGCATAGCCTAGGAACATTAATCCATTTTTTACCAATTCTTCCAATAGTTCATCTACTACAATGCTCCACATTAGAGGAGATAGACTCCCCTTTGTGGACTACCTCTTGTTGTAGTTCCTGTTATAGTGCTGGTACTAGTTTCTATTGTCCTAGTACTGAGTATATTATCCATCCATTTTGTAAGGGTGTTGTTGACCCCACTGTGGGTAAGAGCTTTACTTATGGCTCCATGAGAAGTATTGTCGAAAGCACCTTCTATGCCAAGATAAACACAGTGCTGTTTCTTTCATATCTAAGATTTTCTGAAGTACATTTGTCAGTTGATATAGTGCAGATCACTCTGTTGATCTGTCTGTTCTATATGCATTCTAGCAGGAGTGTTGAGAGGATGTTATTAGGACACTGGTCTTTATATGGTTATCAATTACTTTATCTAGTTTTTAGTAAGAATGATGTGAGATCGATTAGCTTGAAGGATTTTTGGAGAAGAGGGTCCCATTTCCCTGCCTTCGGAATGAAGACCACTTTTACCCGCCTCTAGCTATTTTCATTAGAGGATTGAGAAGAACGTCTATTCCTCTATGCAACAGTGCCGGAAAAATTCCACCAAGGCTTAGTGACTCTTCAGTGGTTTAAAGGAATTCAGCACCCACCCCTATCTCGGCTCTGTAAGTATTTCCTTTGCTGCATTCCAGCTGTTCTTATTGATTCTGCCTAGTGGTAATAAGTCCATGTCCTGTCTCTGTAGAAGCTGTGCAACCTGGGAGATGAGTACTAAAGAGAAGTTGCGTCTTTTCCTCCTCATTCTCAGCACAATTTCCATCGCTTTTTTTCAGACTGGCAGAGGATATACTGCTCCCACCGGCCATAACCTTATTTAGTCTTGACGCCTCAGTGGTTTGTTCCATTCTTTCAAAGAATACCTAACTCTTGCATGGTTTGCTGCCCTTACCTCTTTGTTATATTGAGTTAAGGTACTGTATTCTGACCATTCCCCGTTTCTCTTTGCCCGGTTGAATAATCTACGTACATTTGTTCTCAGTTTAGATAAGTTTTTGTTCCACCAAGGAATATCTTTGGCAGACAAACTTTACTTATTGGACAACTGTCTTTATATGCTTCTTTAATAGTTTTACTAAAGCGTTCACCATTATTTCTTGTTCTAGTTAATTTACGATATTATTTCTCATTCCAGAATGAGTTCCATTTAATCTCAGATTTTCTATATATTCATCCCAATTTGTTTTCTTTGGATTTCTTAAGGTTTTTTACATTGAAGAAGTCCCCTCAATATCAAATCTGATAATCTGATAATGATCTGATAATGCTGGATCCAAGATAGACGAAGTCCTTCCATTTCGAAAGTGACTGGCAAAACTGTGGGTGAACATATTTTTGTATGAAATGTATGTTTCATCACAAGATACAATGAAAATACTGCATAAATCATGCATAACACTTCTTTTTAAATTAATTCTCTTCAATTTATTGCACTCTCAAACAATTTAAAAGTTAGTATTGTGTTGATTTATTTCGATTTATTTTCAATGATCACAGCAAGCAAACAAATGAGTGTGTCAAAAATACGAAAGGTGTCCCACAACCAGAGACGTCCCAGAACCGGAGACATTCCTCTATATATTTTGCATTTTAGAGTTGAGAAAATGTTTTAAAATAAACATTTAATAAATTTTTATATGATTCCATGAACAATAAAAAATCATAATAATAAAAATCTATTTAATTTTATTTCTCACTTTTCTTTCTTTAGGAAACTCCAGCTACACCCACCTCACGTACTTCCAGACAAACCACCCATACAAAAACAACGGCGCGGAAACAACCGCAACGTAGTAAACGTAAAAAACGAAAATTAGTCTCATCCGATGATGAAGAAGAAGATGGCAGCGATGAAGATTATGCGTAAGCATCTACACTGGAACAACATTTAAACATACAAAAATAGTTTAACTTTAAGCTTAGCTTTTTTAAAATTGTTGTTTTTATTAATTTAATTGATTATAAACAATAAGGTATTGTTACAAAACATTCTAAGAGAGCGCGTATAACACAAAGCAGTATCAAATTCAAGCTGGCAATCATCAGAATCACGATCAAGGATTTCATTGTGATGGACTTTTTTAACACGCAAATTATTTGAAAAATGTTCACTCATTTTTTTACTTTTTTATACACTTTTTAAGGTTTTAATAAGTTTTCAATATAAGTGAATTATTTTAAATAACTGTTCATAACTCGCTTTTATGAATTTGAGTTTACCTTTTCAAGGTTATTGGAGTTTTTTTTTAAATAATTTTGTTATAATCTTTGAACATCATTTAAATATTTGAACATTTCTAAACTCTTTTAATTTTTGTTTAATATCTTTAATCACTAGTAACATACAAGTTAATATTAATTAAAAGAATTATATGCTTTAACTACAAGAGTTTTATTTGAATATTCTAAATTTTTTGGATTTTGGGATTTATGCAAAATATTCCCACATTATAAAATATTTTCAAAAACCTTGCGTGCTAGGAAAAACCAAATAACATGATTTTATTTGACAAAAAAATATTTGTGCAGCCTAGTGTTATATTATTTTTGCAAGTAATGGAAAAAAAAACAAAAATCAGACACAAATAAATTTAAGATAAACTGTTATTTGGAGAAAACTTTTATTTTTCTAAAAAAACAAAAAGTAATAAAAATAAAAAATGCAAAAACGAGTTATAGATTTTGTTACATAATTAAAAAAAAAACAAATATATATAAAGTATACCTAAGTTAATGAGTAAAGCGCAGTTTTATGAACTAAGCGTGTATGTGTGTTGAAGACGGTGAGTGTGTAAAAAGTTTAAAAAGTATATAAATGCAGAAACTAAGAAATGTACACATTAGCGTCTAAGTCTTAAATAAAATAAAGCCGAAAATGTTTAGAATAATGCATATATTTAACAAGACTTTTTTACCTAACTATACAAAATAACAACAATAGAAAAACAAATAAAAAACATATAAAAATGTTCTAAAATTAAGGTATCTTAAAAAAATGTTTATAAATATTTAAAGAAAAAGAAAAATTATTACAAATAAAAATAAAAATAAATAAATTGTACAATTTAAGCGATCACGCAATATAACATTATTTAAATAAATAAATAAATATCATGTGTAAATTAAAACAAACCCACAGCAATTTTAAAATTCTTGTAAATTGTGAGCAGATTTAATAAAATAATTTTAAGCGTAGGTCAGAAAAAAGTTTATATAAAATATTTTAGTATTCAGCTAATAGTCGTCGTGTGTAAAAAGAAACAAATCGAAATAATGCTTCAACAAACACAAAAACACAAAAAAAAATACAACAATTCGTTATACTTAAAGACTATTTAATATAAAACTTAATTTAAGTTAAAATATATTATGTGTGAGGTTAAAAAATAGAGAAGAAATAATTTGCAATTTCATCATGTTAAGAAAAAGAATCAAGAAAAACATAATAAAAAACATAAAAATTCCTAAAAACTCTGCAGTTACTCAAATATATTATAAAGTATATAAACTGTTTGTTATATTATATTGGGCAGCGTCAGCAGCTTTATTAAAACTTATTTAATTTATTTAGCATTCGTTTTGTTTTTCTATAGCTAACTTAGTGTAACTTACTTTACTTGTAATGTTAAAAAAAACTATTCTTTCTCTATATAAAATCATATTTGGGGCTTAACCTTTTTAGTTTTTTATTTTTTTTTATTTTCACTATTTTAATTTAGTTTCTTTTTTTATACGAATTAGTATTGTGTATAAATAAGTTGTATAGTTTTATAATTAAAAAATACACACAAACACTAATACACACACACACACATGTATATCCACCACTATATGCTGTAAAATATTTTGATAACATTTCTATACATTTATTTATTTATCCTTCCTTAGTTCTATTTTCATTTATAAATTTGAACACACACACAGAAAAACGAAATTTATGTAAAGTTTATTGTAATACACAATGTTAGATTTAATTGAAAACAAAAAATCTATAAATGATAATTTACTTTCTTGATGAAAAATACAACAACAGTTCATACATTTGTAATAAAAAAGAGGAATACAACAATTAAAATTAATTAAAAAAATTCGAAGAGTTTTATTGAATCCGACTTGTTTTTGTGTGACTGTATTTCTGTAGTGGAATTCCCAAAAATTTAACGATAATAATCGTCATTATCGGTCATTGTGCGTGCCACGTTCATAGAAAATGACAGTTTTCGCTAACTAACGATATCGAAAATCGTCGTTAACGCGTTTGGGAATTCCAAAAGTATAGATACTTTTGACTTTGATACTGACTTTTAAAATCCTTTGAATATGAAGTGTTGTGAATTTATATAGATCAAATACAAAGAAACAAAAGTAAGCCCGACAAAATGGCGGTAATTCTAGATTCTCTAAGCAAGTATTCCATCGGTATTGTTTTTTATTTATTTATTTATTTCATGTATATGATTACAAGTATATGGCTGTACAAGTAAGTCTTTAGTTTTTGTACTTTTATCCCTTTGTAATATCTTTTTTATAAAAGGTATCATTTAAGCGTTTTCTAAATATGTATGTGCTAGAAATTTGTATAAATATCTATTTCAATACAACTTATTAGCTATCTGTTTTTTTACCTCTATACAATTCTAAACGCTGGAAAATACTTCGCGCAAATTTGGCACACATTACCTGAAATCCAAAAGCCACAGTCGCAAAACCCGAGTCGGAATTGGTTGCGAACATAAACAAATTCGATGTTCGAATTAATACCCCTATCACCGTCTGCGAATCGAATGCTTCACTCGAATCGAATCATTTGGCGATTTTTTCTTTTTGTGGTATCACTGTTTGCGAAACTACTTATTCGCCTCAGATACGGTGCTGCCAAAGCAGAAAACATTAAAATTCGCTTAGAAACGTCAAAACTAAAATTTCAATTAAGCCGCGATAAATACAAGTAAATAATAAAATATACCAAAATGTTAAGCAGCGCGGAGCTATTCTTTGGATAAACTGAGGAAACACAAACTTTGTGCAGACAACGACGCAGTATTAGAGATAAATTCAATCCGCTAGAGATTCGTGACGATCTTCATAGAAATATTTAAAATCTTTTAAAGGTTTCAATCATATTTTAGGCTTCACAAGGAAGCATTTGTCTTTGTGTTGCAGAATATTGAAGACTCCAATATTCTGCCAATTCGAAGTTGTGCGATTCCTCCTATTTTGAAGCTAGTACTCTACGATTTTTTGCTCAGGGTAGTTACCAAAAGAACGTTGGAAATGATTTTGAATTGGGTCTTGCGCAATCAACGGTGTTCACAGTTTTAAGCGAAGTTGTTGGGATTATTGAGCGTAATCTTTGCCCTGTATGGATAAGAGCCATTTTATGGAACTCCCGGCTGTTGGTTTTTTCATACTAAAAATAAATAACAAATTGCTTAAAATCAAAAACAAACCACAAAAAAAAGTCAAACAATGTAATTTACTTACCTTTTTCTATTATTTTCCATTTTTATGTGCAAAATAAAAAGAAATCAAACGCATTCGCCGGCTTGTCACCAAATATTTTTATTCGTCTGTTTTGACGCTTAAGTCGAATGACATCTGCGAAATTCGCGAACAGTGATACCACGAAGATTTTTCATTCGCCTGTTTTTGACGTTTCAGTCAAATTAAATTTAAACATTCGCCGACGGTGATACCAACTTGGCGAATTCGACTTAATTTTTGTTCTATTCGCAGACGGTGATAGGTGCATAACTGTTCAGCTAAATGGTTTTCTGAAGTTTTGAGTTTGACTGCACTAAATGAAACATTTTCTTGCATTTATATCAATTTTATTGTGCATCAAGGTTAAAATATGTGCGCACGCTCCGACACAAGACAAGGACGATGAGACCAAAGAAATTTTCTACGAGCGCACAGTGTGGGATTTGATCAATAAAGGAGGACAAAGTTATGAATTTTCGTGAAATGATTACTTGGTTTATTCCTAAAAGAAATTGTTCTGAAGTTGGGGTCTATCTCACAATTGAACACAATTTACACGAGCTGTTTCACTGATAACATTTTATGGGCGTTCGCCGCATTCGATATTGCAAATTTGGACCCCATTTGCAATATCGAATGCGGCCCATACACACTGCAACCAAAAAATTAGTGGAACTGCAACCAGATTATGTATTTTTAAGACGTTTGACACACACACTGTGGTGGTTCCAGCAATTCATTTTGCCATACACGCAGCAAAAAGCAGCAACTGCGACCAAAATATTAAACGATTTTAATTTTGCTGCAAGCTATCAACCTATGTTGCAACCGTCAATGAGTTACGTAACTTCGACACACGCTGCGATTTCATCGTGATAACTGTCAAAAGCTTCCAAGTTACACTTCCAGCTTTGCATTGGTTGCAGCGTGTATGGGGCCCAGAATAGCTTGGTGGCGGCCGAATAGAAATATTTATTAAATTGAAAAACATTCTTTCCGAGTTGTGAATTGAACCCGGGCTACCACGGTTCGTTAGCTTACGGGCCCCACACTCTACTTAGTAAGTTTCGGCCGCCACTGAAATGGATGTTGGACAAGGGGCGTGGCAATAACGCGCCGGGTTTCAGCTAGTTGCCTATAGAGAAAATTCACACTTTGAATTTTGACTTCGAAACACTAAATTGTGTTAGAACAAAAGAAAATGTTGTAACTTTCTTCTACAATTAATACCTTTTTAGAAGAACTTGCAGTTTTTTGAGGTTTTCAAGAAAAACATATTTATTTTTTATCAAAACGCCTGTAAAATTACAAAAATCCTTGAGATATTAAGGCTTTTTTCTAAAATGCAAATATTCAAAAAACTTGCAAGAACTAGCAGCTAAATTTTTGTATGAACTATCTATGAGATTGAAACTTAAAAACAATTTCAATTTTTATGCGAACAAAATTTTTGGTAGTCATATACTTATGCTATACTTTCCATCGCTAATTAAAAAAAAAAAAGAATTATGAAACAATGAATTTTATTATAAACTAGTCTTCATATCTTCGCAAAGGTTTTTCATAACAAAAAAATCTTAAAAGTTAGCAACTTTAATCAGGGCACTTAAGGGGGTCCTCTGGTAATCTATGCCAAATTTTAGCCTTTTTCAAAATATTGTGGAAAGAGAACGAGTAAAGATATTTTAGTTCCGTTTTTTGATTTGGGTAGCTTAATTTATTGAAAAAAATACAAAATTTTGAAAAAGTGAATTTATGGACCGTTCAGAAAGTTCTCGGCCTGGTAACGAGGTTCTCCGGAAAAAAGGTGGGTCCAAATTGCGCACGATTCCAAGAGTAAACATCGTCTGAAAAAAAAAAATATTCAGTTACTTAGAATGAATGTCCCTATAGCCCCTACCTCGGAAACAAAAATTGAAATTTTTTTAGGGGGGGAGCCGCGACTTTGAAAATGAAAAATCGAATTTCGACCTTTTTTTTGTAGTCTAGTGTAGAAAAAAAATAGTAAACATTATTTTTTCGGCAAGTTTGAGGTAGGGGCTATAGCGGCGTAAATTCTGCGTCGTTTCATGCCTCATATATCAAAATCGGTCAAAAACTGTTTGAGTTATCGTGCGCAAAGTTTTGAAAAACATGGTTTCGAGAAAAACGCGTTTAAAGTTTCGACTTCAATTTTGAGGCACACAAATGACATTAACACATATTTTTTTAATACAATACTTACGAATATTAATCGGCAATTCCAGCCCCATAAAGTGTGCCTTCCTCCATCTCATAAAACGAGTTTTCCATGGCTTTTTGGGCTCTGCGGGCTGTGCGACCCTCTTTCGATGATGCGTACGTTTTTAGCTCTGAGCGTTGAAGTCGTTTTCCGTCGCGAGATTCAGCATACATCTCGGCTTGTGGGCCGATGACAATACCCATTGTTGACATTATTTTTAAAATACAGCGTTCGAAAATAAACTGAATCTCGTTCGTTTGCTTCTTTCATGTGAACACCTGGGCTCAAAATCATTTCAACCCCTAAATCAAAACATGCATGTATACATACTGCATGTATACATACTGTGTGTGTATATTTTGTAATATCAATACATATTTTGGAAGAATTCCACAGAATTTTCGACTAATGACTGCAGGCAAATAAACAACTTTGCTGATGCGTTATTTTGACGAAAACATACCTACACAAAAATGCCTGTATCTCCTAAACTATTTCGAATTTTGAAAAATCCTTTTGGGAAAATGTTTTTGAGTATCTGAGCAATAGAAATATGAAAAAAAAATCGAAAAAAATTTTTTCGGATTACCAGAGGACCCCCTTAATACAAAAAACTGCTATTTTGGGTCTGAAATAATTTTTTAAAAACACAAAGAGCACCGTATTACTACAGCCGTTTAAGGTATATCGGATAAAGCAATCGTTTTCAGATTTTTGGCATGGCTTCCGGTGTGTTCCAGCTTTATTTTCCAGAGAAAAAAAAAATGTATTTTTTGCAAGTATTTTTTATCTTTGTCCTCCTAGATTGATAAAATCCCACACTGTGGATTGCTTAGAAAATGCTTACGACCGATGCCCCCGTCACGACGTAAAAATCGTGCTTGGTGACTTCAACGCTAAGGTGGGCTAGGAAAATATATTTGGTCCAACAGTCAGCAAGTTCTGCCTGCACGAAAACACCTCCGTTAACGAAATGAGGCTGATTGAATTCGCCGCAGCACCAAACATGGTCGTAAATAGCACTAGATTGAAGCATCTCAATATTCATAAAGGCCACCCGGATGTCCCCTGATAAAAAAACCAGTAATCAAATTGATCACGTTTTGATCGACGGAAGGCACTCTTCCAGTGTATTGGACGATCCGTGGTGCAAACATAGACTCGACTCACTATCTTGTCGCATTCAAGATCCGTGCACGTCTGTGCGCTGCTAAGAATGCACGCCACTCTACACTGAGAAAGTTAGACGTTGACAAGTTGCAATCAAAACAGACGGCCGAAGCTTTTGCCACTCGACTCTCACTCCTGCTTCAAAACACTCCTCCAATCGATGATATATGCGCGCAGGGGACACACATTTCCCACTTTCAGCGTGCGGCTGCTGAAGAGGTGATTGGCTACTACCGCCCTCGTCGAAACCAGTGGTACGACCAGGAGCGTCGCGACGCCACTGCAGAGAAAGACGCTGCACAGTGGTTTAGGTTAGGTTAGGTAAATAGGGTTGTGCACTGTTACCTGCGCTTCTGCGGGGACCTATAGGTCCATTGCGAGTTCTTTTTATTTCTTTGTGGTATCATGTAAACCATTATATCGATTATTCCTCAAACCAGCCGGTGCTTTTTATGAATCTCCAGATGTCTAGCAGCGGTGTGTTCGCTAAATCTTCCAGGTCTTTGAAAAATCTGTTCCCCATATATCGGAGTCAACGGTTCTGTAGACTTGGACATTCGCATAGAAAATGAGTTATTCTTTCTGTTTCTTCCGGATCCTTTCAGCTCCGACAGAAGTCTGGGGCTGTAATGTTCATTCTATTAACAATT
Organism: Dichetophora obliterata; assembly: GCA_963920525.1. Lineage (NCBI taxonomy): Eukaryota > Metazoa > Arthropoda > Insecta > Diptera > Sciomyzidae > Dichetophora > Dichetophora obliterata. Next base: position 60,828,065 of record OY986436.1, on the reverse strand, counting down.
ACACCAATGGGACAATGACCTGTTAGAACTCCAACAAGTATCCGGATATCTCGTTTGCCCAAAAGCAGAAGGCTTTCGGTTCTCTTTTCATTTAGCTCCGGCCATGGCCTTCGAGATATGTTGCAGTCACCTCTGGAGGCCCAGTTAGTGTTAGCATTATCTCTGGCTTTAAGGTCTATACTCCTTTTGACGACGCCTATTGGAATGTACACATCTGTATTAGCTCTGTTTGTACTTGCGGTTACTTCACGCCTAGCCAGTACATTCGCTGCGTCGTTCACTTCGATATTACTGTGTCTGGGAACCCAGCAGAGAGTGACGCTGTGGGTATTGCAGATACTGTTCAGTGCCAGTTTACAATTCTGTACCGTTCGAGCCTTCATCGTTTTACTATTCAGCGCTTTGATTTCCGCTTGGCTATCCACAAAAATTACTACCCTTGTGGGGATAAGATTTTTCCTATTAATGGCCTGTGCAGCTTTTTCAATAGCATATATTTCTGCCTGAAAAACGCTGCAGTAGTCGGGGAGTTTGTGATTTGCTTTTTGATTTGCAGCGTTTCACAGTATACACCTGATCCAGTTGTATTCTGTGCCGAATCTCACAGTGGGTATGATATAGTCGGCTGTTCTTTTTGATTCCTCGGTTCCAAAGAGATTCAGAAAAGATGCATGTCCGAAAGTGTTGTTCCTCCAGGCTTGTGATTCGTTGAGGCGAATCGTGCTTTTGGTCGCCTAACACTTAAGGACCTCTTCTATGGGGAGAAGATTAAGCATCATTTCCAGACCCGCCTGTGGCGTTGATCTCATGGCTCCTGTTACTCTTATGCATGCTAACCTTTGGACTCCTGATAGGGAGCTAAGGTAGCTCTTTTTGTGCGCTATCGTCCACCATACAAAAAAGCCGTAGGTAAGAATGGGTCTCACGATCGTTGTATACACCCAGTAAATTACGTGCGGTCGCAGTTCCCACTTCCCGCCGAAGACTCTCTGACATGCGTAAAGAGCGCATAGTGCTTTTTCCCTTCTTTCTTCTGTATTGCTTTTCCAGCTCAGCTTGTTATCGAGGATAATTCTAAGGTATTTAGCTTCCGTGGAAAGCTTCAGAGTTACTGCGTTCAGTTTCGGTAATGTGAAACTTTCTATTTTCCTTCTTCTTGTGAACAGAACGAGTTTGGTCTTGGTTGGGTTTACACCAAGTCCATTCGATTCTGCCCACGGCGATAGCTCTTTCAATGTTCCAGTCATTAGTTCGCTAACTGTTTGCAGGTACTTCCCGCATATTAGGATGGTGACGTCATCGGCATATGCTACCACTTTTGAGTGCATTGAGAATTTTGTCAACCATAATCAGCCATAGCAGGGGGGATATGACTCCTCCCTGCGGTGTGCCTCTTGTAACCTCTTTCCTCACCACGCTCATTCCCGTTTGTGAGCTTATACGTCTGCTGTTGAGCATTTTATAAATCCACTGGGTTATTTTACTGTTGACTCCTTTGTCTACTAGAGCATTCTTTATGGAATCTGTATTCACATTGTTGAATGCACCTTCGATATCCAAAAAAGTTGCTGAAGTATATTCTTTGTGATGAAGGATTCCTTCTACGACTGAAACCACCTCATGCAGTGCCGTTTCCACTGATTTACTTTTAAGGTAGGCGTGTTGCACACTGCAAAGATTGGTATCGTTCAAGAATTCTCTTATATGAAGATCTATTATTCTCTCTAGCGTTTTCATCATGAACGATGAGAGACTAATACTACCGTCCTAAGAAAGAAAGTCACAAACGCCAAAATTCTAAAAATGGGATAAGTGTAGGTTCGGAACCGTGAATAAGTTTCTGATTTTTTTGTTAAGCTAAGAATACCTAGTTCCAACTGCATATGACTGAAAAAGTTAAGTAAAACGGTAACATCTACTACTTCTAGTGTAAAAAAAAACGTAAAAGCTGAATATCTCAAAACTACTAAAAGGGAGAAATGACTTTCTTTCTTAGGACGGCAGAATAGGCCTGTAATCCTTTGGCTCTGAGTGTATCGGTTCCCCAACTTTGGGAATGAAGACAACTCGCACTTCTCTCCAAATTTTTGGAACATATCCTATCTTGAGACAACCGGTGAAGATTGCTATAAGGCAGGCCATGATTCTGGGAAGGGCATGTTGCATTCTGGGAAGGGCAGGATTCCATCAGGCCCTGCAGATTTGTAGGGCTTGAAGGACTCAATCGACCATTTTGCAGTTGACCTTGTAATAATGTTGGGGAGTTCCTGTTAGGGTTCTGGTATTGTCATTTCTAGGTTACTGTTAGCTCCGTTTTGCTCCGGTTCTTTACAACCTGGGAAATGAGTTTCTATGAGTAGCAAAAGCGTTTCTTGGCTGGATTCTGTCCAGGATCCGTCGGACTTCTTAATGTATTCCGGGACCGATGGGTCTTTGGATAGCGTCTTTCGAAGTCTGGCGGATTCACTGGTATCTCAATGGAATCGCAGAAATTTGTCCAATATGTTCGCTTAGCTATTCTTACTTCCCTTGTATATGCATTTAACGTGGATCGATACGTTGTCCAGTCTTGCTCAAGTTTGCTTAACGTGGCCTTTCTGGTGAAGTTTTCTGACCTCTAATAGCGACCTCAAAAAGAGGCGATCAGAGGATCTTTTTGAGGTCGCTGGTCCTCCAAATCGCAATTGTGGGCTTGCGACTTCGAGTCTTTGGGCAGAACTTCTTGAAAGCCTGGTTCATTTTCCCCGTTATAAGCTCAACAGCATTGTCAATGAATGCGTCATTTGGGAGCTATTCTGTGTCTAGGTCTGCAATGTTTCTGCTGATGCAGACTAAATACCTCTCCCAGTTGGTTTTTAATGGGCTCCTGAATCGTTTCCTTATGTGAGGAAACCATCGTAGTCGATGGTAAAGAGGATCCTAAAGTGGTCGGAAAATGACTCTTTTTGTGACACCTCCCAGTTATCGACTATAGCCTGTTGTGAATTGCTCGCTCATGTTAGATCAGTGGCACAGTGGTTTAGCCCCACACAAAAAGTGTCAATAAATAGAAGAATACGTAGTAGACCAATACAATTTGGCACATGAGTTTAAGTTAACAATATGAGATTGCATGACAAAAAAAATTGAAATCCGCCCACAGCCATGCCTACTTCCCATATAAGACAACAATGAAAAAGCTATATTTTTTTGTTATTGAGCCTATATAAAAACCACTCTCTCAAAACTTTTAAATATATGAGTAGAATAAAAAAAATTATTTTAGGCCATTTTTTAGTTTATTTTATTAAAAAATATTTAGGGTATACACTTCACTTCGTAATTTTCCGAAATTGGAAATTTACGAAAATTTCAGTGCAATTTTTGTTGTTCTTGTTTTCCGAAGATTGCTTAAATTCAATCATCAACTGAGTTGATGAAAAATAATCGTCGGAAATTTCCGAAGAAAAGATGGTTCAGTGCGCACAAGCAGCTGTGTTTCATGAAAAAACAACATCCTGAACGGTCTTCTACAATAAAAATTGATACAATTTCGTTTTTTCACTTATTTTCGGCATTTTTCACAATTAAACGGCAACGGCAAAGGCTTCAATAAATTAACAGTATGCGCGTTGTCAGTTTGACAAATATTACGGAAAAAGCAGTCGCTTACTTCAACTTGTCGTAAATTTGCGATTTCAGAAAATTACGAAATGAAGTTTATACCCTAATTATTTGTTTGGTTTTTTAAAGAAAAATTATAAAAAAATCATACATAAAGAGTATTATACATACTGACTATTTCGTTTTTATTAAAAAACTAGTAAGGAATTATCTTCAACTGGACCGAAGTTAAAATACCTCCATTGCCGTATTTTAAATAATTTGAAGTCTTGAATGTTGTTTTATTTTGATGATGCCACTTTTATTGGTCGCGATTTTTATCCAAATACATATATCATATTTGAAACTCACAGTCTTTTTTATTTATTAAAGCTTTTTTCACGCAACATAAAGTTTAAACATTAATTTTTGTTACGTATTCTATTACGATAACGTCATTTTGTATGGAAGGTGGGCGGAATTTTCAGTTATGTAAAATTTTAAGCCATTGTAGGAATTTAAGGTTCAAATACAGTTCCTTAAATTGTAGGAATTTAAGGAACTGATTTCATAAAGTCACTTTGTATGGGAGGTATCCAGGGTTTTCATTACATTTTTCCAAATTTTATACTTAAAGAGCATATTAACTGTTAAAGCTTATGTACAAAATTTGAAGCCATTAGATTAATTTTTGAGGAATTCATAGAGATTTTACCATTTTGGTAAACTTACTTTGTATAAAAAACGTGATTTTAATTCGACTTTTAAAAATTTCATACGTGGAAAATTTGAAGTCACTAGATTAATTTTTATGTGATTTAAAGAGATTTTACCGTTTTGGTAACCTAACTTTGTATGGGAGGTTGCTGTGGTTTTCATACTTAAAGTACATATTAATTGTTAAAGCTTATGTGCAAAATTTAAAGTAATTTGATTGATTTGAATTGAATAATGCTGATAATGCTGAATTGAAAGAGATTTACCATTTTGGCAAACTCAATTTGTATGGGAGGTAGACGTGATTTTTATTTGGCTTTTACTAAATTCATACTCATTAAATGTTAAAGCTTATGTGGAAAAGTTGAAGTCATTACATTAATTTTTATGGAATTTAAAGACATTTTACCGTTTTTTTAAGTCAATTTGTATAGGAGGTATTGGATGTACGCACGATCCGTGGTGCAAACATTGACTCGGATCACTATCTTGTTGCAGCCAAGATTCGTACACGTCTGTGCGCAGCTAAGAATACACGCAACCCTACACAGAGAAAGCTAGACGTCGACAAGCTGCAATCGAAACAGACAGCCGATGCTTTTGCCACTCGACTCTCACTCCTGCTTCAAAGCACTCCTCCAATCGATGATATATGCGCGCAGTGGACACACATTTCCAACTCCATGCGTGCGGCTGCTGAAGAGGTGATTGGCTACCAACGCCCTCGCCGAAACCAGTGGTACGACCAGGAGTGTCGCGACGCCACTGCAGAGAAAGACGCCGCCTACAAAGCCACTCTGCAGTCGGTTGTAACGCGCGCTGCTAAGGAGCGATACAAAGAAAAGAGGAGGGAAGAGAGACATATTTTCAGGCGGAAGAAAAGAGAGGCAGAAAAGCGCGAGCAGGAGAAGATTGAGATGTATGGTGACAAGAATGAGGCCCGAAAATTTTTCGAAAAAATAAGACGCCTTGCCGATGGATTTAAAACCGGGGCCTCTTCCTGCAAGGATGAAAACGGGAATCTAGTGACAGATGTCCAGAGTACACTGACGTTATGGAGGGAACACTTCTCTAAGCTTCTTAATGGCGACGCTGACAACAATCCCGCCAATAGAGATGATATTCCGGAAACCCCAATTTTGGATGACAGCGTTGAGGTTCCGCTGCCCGACTATGATGAAGTTCTGACAGCTATAGCTCGGCTTAAAAATAACAAAGCCGCGGGAGCTGATGGCTTACCTGCTGAGCTGTTTAAGAATGGAGGCGAAGCTCTACTTAAATGCATTCACGAGCTTCTATGCAGAATATGGTCGGAAGAATGCATTCCGAACGATTGGAATATCAGTGTGCTCTGCCCAATCCACAAGAAAGGCGATCCCACTATCTGTGCCAATTACCGTGGGATAAGCCTTCTTAATATCGCATATAAGGTCCTGTCGAGCGTTTTATGTGATAGATTGAAGCCCATTGTAAACGAACTGATCGGACCTTATCAGTGTTGCTTCAGACCTGGAAAGTCCACCATCGACCAGATTTTCACGCTACAGCACCTGTACTCCACCATGTCTGAATTTGGTATTCCTGCAAAACTAATACGACTTTGTAGGATGACACTGAGCAACACCAGCAGCGCAGTTAAAATCGGGAAGGACCTCTCCCCACCATTTATTACCAAACGAGGTTTCAGACAAGGTGATTCCTTATCGTGCAACTTTTTCAACCTAATGATGGAAAAGATCATCCGAGCTGCTGATCTGAGACGTAGTGGCACAATATTCTACAAGAGTGTTATGCTGCTTGCGTATGCTGATGACATAAATATCATTGGCCATAATACGCGCGAAGTCAGTGCAGCATTTTCCAGATTAGAAAGAGAGTCAAGTCGAATGGGTCTGTCAGTGAATGCAGATAAGACAAAATACTTAGTGTCAACAAACAAACAGTCCCAGCGTCTTGGAAGCCACGTTACCGTTGACAATACCTCCTTCGAGGTTGTGAAGAACTTTGTTTATCTGGGATCCAGCATTAATTCAACCAACGACATCAGCATTGAGATCAAACGAAGAATAGCTCTTGCCAACAGGTGTTACTTTGGGGCCAGTAGGCAATTGAGAAGCAGTGCCTTCTCTCGACGAACGAAAATCACCCTCTATAAATCGCTCATCATGCCCGTCCTACTTTACGCATCACAAACCTGGACGCTGAGCAGTTTAGATGAAAAGACTTTAGGAGCATTCGAGAGAAAGATTCTTCGTAAGATCTACGGACTAATCTGCGTCAATGGCGAGTACCGAATACGGTTGAATGATGAACTGTATGAGCTGTACGCTGACATCGACATAGTCAAGCGCATTAAAATCGATCGGCTTCGCTGGCTAGGTCATGTTCAGCGCATGAAAGACGATGCTCCAGTGAAGAAAACATTCGATTCGGTACCCAGCGGCGGTCAACGCAGAAGAGGACGACCGCATCTTCGTTGGAAAGACCAAGTAGAGGACAACCTGACGAAGCTTGGAATTTCCAACTGGCGCCAGCAAGCGAAAGACAGAAATGGCTGGCGCAAATTCTTAGATGAGGCCAAGACCGACATACGGTTGTAGCGCCAACTAAGTAAGTAAGTAAGTTGTATGGGAGGTAGGCGTGGTTTTCATCCGATTTTGACAAATTTCATACTCAAAGGTTAATTTCATATTAAAGGTTAAAGCTAATGTGAAAAATGTAAAGTCATTAAATTAATTTTTGTGGAATTTAAAGAAATTTAACCGTTTTGGTTAAGTCACTTTGTATGGGAGGTAGGCATGGTTTTCATCCGATTTGGATTTTCCTCCACCATTTTTTTATGAAAAGCTAATATATTAACAGCCCTATTCTGGAAACTTGATAATAGTCAACCAGTATTTTTATTATTTGTTTGTGTTTTTTGTAATTTTTTATTTCAAAACAAAATTTGAAGCTCAAAAAACAACATGTTTTAATGAAATTGTCAATATCTGAAAAGCAGTTGACAATTTTTATCAACATTTATTATTTTTTAGCTTCAAATTTTGTTTTGAAAAAAAAAAATTACAACAAACACAAACAAATAATAAAAATACTGGTTGACTATTATCAAGTTTCCAGAATAGGGCTGTAAATTTCGTTACGATAGCTTTAAAATTGCAGCTGTTATCATGATCACAGACAGATAGACGCACAGACGGACATGGCTAAATCGATTCAGGAGGTGATGCTGATTTAGAATATATATAATTTTTTATACCGGCCATGCCTCCTTATCGGCGTTACAAATGGAGCAACAATGTCAATACACCCCTATTACGTTTTTTAAACGTGGAGGCATAAAAAATAGAGTAAACCTCATGCATTTTGCAGCAAATTGTTTCTGATTGATAAACTGATACAAACAAAATCTTACAAATTTTAGAGCATACTTTTGGCTACGCGTGCCATGTATGCTGCACGACTTGTATGCTGTCATTATGCACCCAATCGCGTCGGAAGCGAATTTCATCTGGGGGGCAGTACAAATGGTGGTGCAAAAAAAGTTCACCAAAATTTCTTCACATAAAACATGAAGAAGAGAGAAAGAAGAGGAAAATATATAATACAAAAATATTATCGTTGTAAAAAAACTGATATTTTGAATAACTTTTCCTTTTAAATTGTTTATCTAGCTAAAAAAGTGGGGGGGGCAGCTGCCCACCTTGTCCCCCCGCTTCCGACGCCAATGTATGCACCACTCAAAGTCTTTGGTATTTCAAGCAATGCCTAAAAGTATACTATATAAAATTGCTAACGTAGTTAGTCTTACGGCGATCATGAGAAGATTGAGATGTATGACGACAGAAATGGGGACAGAAAATTTTTCGGAGAGATAAGACGCCTTGCCGATGGTTGCAAGACTGAGGCCTCTTCCTACAAGGATGAAAACGAGAATCTAGTGACAGATATCCACAGTACACTGACGTTATGGAGGGAACATTTCTCTAAGCTTCTAAATGGTGACGTTGACAACAATCCCGCCAATAGAAATGATATCCCGGAAACCCGAATTACCGATGACAGCGACGAGGTTCCGCTAACCGACTATGATGAAGTTCTGACAGCTTTAACTGGGCTTAATAATAACAAAGCCGCGAGAGCTGATGGCTTCCTGCTGAGCTGTTTAAGAACGGAGGCCAAGCTCTATTTGAACGATTGGAATCTCTGTGTGCTCTGCCCAATTCATAAGAAAGGCGATCCCACTATTTTCCATTTACCGTGGAATAAGCCTGCTTAATATCGCTTATAAGGTCCTGTCGAGCTTTTTATGTGAAATATTGAAGCCCATTGTAAACCAACTGATTGGACCTTATCAGTGTGACTTCAGACCTGGAAAGTCTACCATCGACCAGATCTTTACGCTATGACAAATCTTGGAGAAGACCCATGAAAAGCAAATCGACACTCACCATCTTTTTGTCGACTTCAAATCTGCATTCGACAGCCCAATAAGGAATCACCTATACTCCACTATTTCTGAATTTGGTATGTCTGCAAAACTAATACGACTTTGCAGGATGGAACTGAGCAACATCAGCAGCGCAGCTTAAATCGGGAAGGACTTCTCCCCACCATTTGTTATCAAACGAGGTTTCAGACAAGGTGATTAATTATCGTGCGGTTTTTTCAATCTGATGATGGAGAAGATCATCCGAGCCGCTGATCTGAGACGTAGTTGCACAAATCGATATCATTGGCCATTATACTGGCTAAGTCAATGCAGCATTCTCCAGATTAGAAAGAGGGTCAAGTAAAATGGTTCTGGCAGTGAATACAGATCAGACGAATTACTTGGTGTCAACAAACAAATAGTCCCAGCGTCTTGGAAACAACATTACAGTTGACACTACCAAGTTCGAGGTTGTGAAGGACTTCATCTATCTAGGATCCAGCATAAGCTCAACCAACGACATCAGCATTGAGATCAAACGAAGAACAACTCTTGCCAATAGGTGTTAATTGTGGATATTTATCACTAGATCCCCGTTTTCATCCTTGCAGGAAGAGGTTCCGGTTTTAAAACCATCGGCAAGGCGTCTTTTCTTTTCGAAAAATGTTCGGGCCTCATTCCTGTCGCCTTATATCTTAATCTTCTCATGCTCATGATTTCCTGCCTCTTTTTATTCCGCCTGAATTTACGTCTCTCTTCCCTCTTTTTATCTTTGTATCACTCCTTAGCAGCGGGCGTTACAACCGACTGTAGGGTGACTTTGTAGCCGGCGTCTTTCTCTGCGACGTCAGTGGCGTTGCTTACTTCCGCATTGAAAACATCCTCCTGCAAAATGGTGATGCAGCCAAGGTCAGAAATTGGTGCCTCGTCGGGCGCATAACGACCATTTTTAGAGGGTGAATTATCACATATATAATTTAATTGAAAAAAATAGCAAATAAATCACTAATATCTTGGGGGTTATCTGAACATTTATCTTGATAAAACAGAGTTTTAGGCAGCCCCTGATGCTATTTTTTTTATTTCGGAGAAGTCAAAAATGATTTGAGGTTAATTATACATCATTACACTTATCATTTTACTCCAAAATTACGGAGCCGATTTTAATGAAAAAAGTTTTACAATATCATATTTGTGCTACAGCACTTTATAAGGGTACTTACCTTTCGAAATTTTAATCATAAGTAGTATATTTTATTAAAGTGTATTTTTTTTAATTAATTCCAGATGCAACGCATTGCTTAATCGTTTTCTTTTGAAGCATTTTTATTGCGAGAGTTTCCATGAGCTCCATGCAGCTTTTAGCTGTAAAATAAATAAACCGGTTGAAAGTTGCGGTACCAATAACATATTAAAATTGAACAAAATAAGAAAATGTTATATTATCTATTGAAACACGCGTTTGCGATGCAAGAATTCCACTTCGCCAGAAAAGTTTAAAAACTATTTTTTTAAAAGGGTTTTCCCAAGATGTATTAAAGAAGCTGGAAGAACTATGTTACGTCCATAAAATCAGAACCGTAGCGCTGTCAAAATCAATCAAAATGAAGTGATGCCATATATTGAGTGATAATCCACTGAAAAATCCAATGTTTTTTTACTTGTTCTGATTCGTTCGAGAAAAAAACACGCGTCTAGAGTGATTTGTACTTAGTAGTGATTCTTGTGAGATTTTATTGTTAGAAAAAAAAAATTATATTAAATAAGTCGAAAAGCTGTGGTATTTGCCATAGTACATGGAATAAGGAGAATATTTCTTTTTTCAAAGTTCCAAAGGACGATTATCGAAGAAAGGAGTGGATCGAGTTTGCGAAAAACATTTCAGGAAGCAGGATTTCATAAATACTCCTGGTGATGCATCGTGTAAGAAACCACGTCCGATGCTGAGCGCAATGCCGTCGTTGTATGCAAGGCCACCGGTACAAAATATTGATTTTGGAGCGGGGAACGTCAAAGAAAAGGGAGGCCTAAAAAACATTTTTTAGAAAATATTAGGAATTTTTAGAAAATATTAAATGCCTTGAGGCTATTTTCAATAATTTTAATGGACGAACTATTAATTCAGTTCCAAATTTAAAGCACAATTTGCTTGAATTGAGCATAAAAATTCGTGTTGTATATATGATTAAATCGTTACTTTTTAAATGTTGAATGCATTTTCGAATAAAATACCTAAATAAACAATTTTAAAGACAATAAATAAAACAAAAATCATGGGCAGAAGTATATTAATAAAAATTTAACTTTAAAAACGTACAAAATTGTATTTAATTTTGCCGATTCGTGCAGGTTTAACATTAATAATTAATGACAGTAGAAGAACAACATGGAAGAAACACCATGGAAAGAAAGTTTATTTTTCACCGTTAGACAAAAAGCTTAAAGTTTTTTACGTCAACAAAAACTGATTGTATTTATATTGAATAAAGGAAAACGCCACTAAAATACATTGCTTAACTTTATAACTAAAAAAAAACACAAACATTTGTCTGCTTGTGAAGCTTCTTAGCTTAATTCCCTTTCCCGACTACAAAACTCCCACACAATTTTTTGTCCTACACAAAGGAAAAAATAAAAATAAAGTGGCATCACTACAACGAAATTAGACAGAGCTACGGTATCTTTCATAAATAACATCTAGGGGTTTTTCAAAAGAAAAGGATTTCAATCCATAACAAATTCTATAAATTTTATACCAATTTCAAAATGTACAATTTCGTATTGTGCAATCTTCGTCCAACCGTAGCATATTACCAAAGATTATATAGTATAAAGATGTGCCACGTAGAACATTAAAAGTAACAAATATTTTTCAGATCAATACGTAAGCTTTTGTGAGCGCGATGAAAAAGCTTTCTTGAGAGAAAAATTTACAATCCTTGCATGCACATTCTCTCTGCAATGCTCTTTCACTCTTCACTCCACAATGCTTCACAGCATAGATCTCCACTGCATGGTTTCTCATAGCTAGCGAGAGTCGTGAAATTTGATGTTGTAATTGTTTTTACCGTTGTTGTTGTTGGAACCAAGCAGTTGTGGTCTCTGCTTGACAGCAATAAATGTTTTTGGTTTTTTTGCATTATTTTCATGATGATTTCCTTATTTTGTGCGAAGCAGATTTTTCTTATTCACTGCTTGCTATTAAAATTGACTATTTTTGATTGACTCAGCCAGAGCAGTAAAATCTGCATATACATATATTCAGAATCTTAAGGAAAACTGAATAACGACATACAAATCCATACAATGAATTCAAAATTGTTTATAAGTAAAATTTTTAATTAACATTGAATTTTAAAAAATTGATAAGTAATTAATTTCAATTATTTTTTTTCGTTATTCAGAATAATTAATTATTTTTTTATTCATATGAATGCTATTTACAAGGAATGCAATGCAAAAAGAATTTAAAATTTTTCAATAATTAATTTTTTGTACATTATTATTTTTTGATTCATTTCCCATTCATGTGTTATTATTCATTATTTATTTTATTGTCATTATTAATTTTTTATTTATTATTAATTTTTTATTTATTATTAATTTGGTTCATTATTCGAAAGTGAATAACAAGATTTTTTTCCTTTTATTTATTATTCAAAAGTGAATGGAAAATTAGAAATGAATACGAAATTTATAATAAATAAAAAATGACTTAAAAAATTAATAGCGAACATTTTATTCATAAAATAGTAGTGAATACAAAATTTTTTATTCATTGTATTTTTTATTTAAAAGTGAATAAAAAATAATAACAGAAAACGACATTGCTAGTTCGATTGAGTATTTTTTCTAGATTATAAAAATCATTAAGGGTGTATTTCTTTATTCATTCCGGATAAAGGAGAGAAGGAATAGAATAGATTGTTGTTTATCCAGAACAGAATGAATAAAGAAACAGTATTGGAAAAGAAAGAAAATTTTGTTTTTATTAAAACCAGAAACATATTTTTCGTATTTAATTAAAGACAACAAATACACCAGATAAAATTTAAAAAATAAAAATGCAACAAAACAATCTAAAACATTTAATGTAAAAAATTTTCCATTTTCATTTAACGAAGTTTTACTTCAAACAATCGAATATAACCTCACATACAAGGAATATTCTTTTTATTCTACCTTAGCTGATAGTATAAAAAGAACGCGTTCGGAATATTCCGTAAGAATAAAAAAATACAAAAAGAATATTCCGGATAATCAAAACTGAATAAAGAAACAAAAACAGTCATTCCGAACATCTGGAATGAATAAAGAAATACAGCCTAAGACTTTTCCAGGTTGGTTCGAATTTTCTTAAGAAGAATTTTTGGACTTTTTTGAGTTTTGAAAAATATTTCCCCAGTTATGATCCTATAACTCCAAAAGTATGCATTTATTTTACAAGTTTTATAAATATTTACAAGTGAGACATTTATGCCTTTTATTTAAGCTTTTATTTATACGATTATTTGTACGATTTTTGTAGACATTTTCTGAATGCTACATTTGTGAAAGGCTTTAAAATATACCGTTTATTTAACATTTCTCCAATGTTAAAGTGCGCAAAATTATGACTTTGATATACCATTTGGTTTTATTTTTACTTTGTTGTTAAAAAAAATATTTTAACGAAAATATTAAGGTAAAAAGTATGATTGTAGCAGCTTGGATATTTACGTATTTCGGTTTTAGTTAAAATACTCGAAATTACCTGCATCAAAGCCGACGTGGTGAGTTCGTATTAAACAAATTCTTCAGACTTTAAAAACCCAATTATCATAGGTGTAACAAAAGATTTTGTTTACAAACAATGTTCTTAGCGTTTTTAGCTAAATTTAAAAATCCCTAAACCGCAATTTTACGTTATAATAGGATTTGCAACACTGTAAACTCTTTGAAATGAGTAAAATAACAGAAATAACGTAAACAAAGATACGTCAAAAATAAATTGAAATAAAACAACGAAATCTTCGCGCTGGTATAAATAACTAGCTGAAACATTGTGTGTTGCTGCCACGCCCCCGTTGCTAAACGCCCATAACATGCTATCAGTGAAACGGCACGAGTAGATTGTGGTCGAGTACCAAATTCCGAGGCTGTGCGGCCACCTCTAACTCCAAAGCTATTCAATATCAAAAATTTCGGTTGTGTGGGTGAAGTCACGTCCCCTTGCCTAACACCCATAAAATGTTATCAGTGAAACGTGTAAATTGTAGTCGAATACCGAATTCCGAAGCTATGCGGCCTATTACTCCGAAGCAATTCGATATCGCAAATTTGGGTGGTGTAGGAGATGGCACGCCCCCTTGACCAACGCCCATCACATGTTATCAGGGAAACGCTACTTGTAAATTGTGGTCGAATACCGAATTCTGAGGCTTTGCGAAATATAATTATAAAGCTATACGATAGCGCATATTTGGTAATTTTGAGTATTAACCATATTTTTTAAACTCTTTCACAAATGCAGTATTTAGAAAATTTATACAAAAATCGTTAGATCAATACAAATGATAGCTTAAATGAAAGATATAAACGTCTTATTTGCAAACATGTATAAATTTTGTAAAATGCAAAAAATAATTTTGAAGTTATAGGATCATAGCTGGAGACATATTTTTCAAAACTTAAAAAAAAAATCTTTGAAAATTCTTGAATTCTTTAAACACAAAGTCTATATTAATAAAACTTATTTTCTGGTTGGTTTGTTTAATTGACATTTATACAAATCTAAATGGCTTAAAGGACTTCGTCCAAATTGAGTACACATTTTGTGTGCATCCTAAATTAGATTGTAACATACTTAGTTTTGATCACGCTCATTCCACCCATTTTCACATACGTAAATTTTGATATTGAAAATCTTTCTTGAAAAAAAATTTTCCCAAATTAAATTGAAAAAATTTCAGTAATTTTAATACTAAAAACATTCACATATCTTTAGAATTTCAGAAATTTTTGGTACAACGACTTTTTTATAAAACATCGTTCCCCAAACGACTTTTTCATAAAACATCGTTCCCCAAGAATGAGAAAAAACGACATGAAAGTCAAAACTTTGACTTTCGATGCAAATATATTCGCTATTTTTAAATATATTTAATTCAAGTTTTTTTGATCAAAGTTTTAATAAAAGTACTTTACAAAAATAGTATCAACTGTAGCGTTAGGTCAGTGAATATATTCTTTAATTTTTTTTCAAAAACGGTCCAAAATATTGCATTTTTACTCAAAAAATGGCTCAAAAAATGTTTTTGTTGTATAAATGAGAACAATTGAAAATTGCATTTCTGAGTACTTTTCATAGAGTAAAGCATGTATGTATTTGCAATAATATAATAAAAACATATAAAAGTAGTTAAATAAAAAATTTTTCCGCAAAAAACAACTTAAAAAATATTGTTTACAACATTATTCCCGGCTAAGCTTCAACTGATGGAATCGGCCTTACAACTATATAACACTAAAAATATCATGTGGAAAACGGCAAAAAAAACCAAGTCAACACACAAAATATACCTAGATTATGTCATCTTTATGATATTTTATTCTTGAAATTATATAACAAAAAGATATAACAAAGAGATAATGCAAAAAAATATAATAACTTTAAATTATATAATGTTCCTAGGGTAGTTTAGTAAAAAATTGGCTACATTTTTTAAGTAAAACCTAATGAAATTCTGCTACATTTTGTTGGCAGCTACATCTTTTATTAAGATGTTTCGTGCATCAAATCTTTACATATAATTTCTATTGCTTTTCAATATTATGCTCACATTTGCTCACATTGTCGCTTACTTATTCTCTCGCTCTCAAAAGCTTTAAATCGTTCGCTCGCTGAATCTCATAAAGCTTTCATGTGGATTTATGATAAATCCACATTCAAATTTTACTGTGCCACTTGCTTGTATGGCGGTGGCACATCTTTCTATTATATTATCTGTGATATTACTCTATATGCCATTATTTGTTTGATATTTGCATGATGTGGGGATGTTTGGCCAATTTCCCATAGATTTTTGTAATATTCGTGAACTGAGAGCGAATTTTCCCCTCAGTCTATGCATATTGTACTCTTCATGAGCCTCAAATAATGGCACTAAGCAAGACCCAAGCCACAGATAATATAATAGAAAGATGTGCCACCGCCATACAAGCAAGTGGCACAGTAAAATTTGAATGTGGATTTATCATAAATCCACACAAAAGCTTTATGAGAGTCAGCGAGCGAACGATTTAAAGCTTTTGAGAGCGAGAGAATAAGTAAGCGACAATGTGAGCAAATGTGAGCATAATATTGAAAAGCAATAGAAATGATATGTAAAGATTTGATGCACGAAGCATCTGAATAAACGATGTAGCTGCCAACAAAATGTAGCAGAATTTTATTAGGTTTTACTTAAAAAATGTAGGCAATTTTTTTACTAAACTACCCTACGAGTATTATATAATATAAAGTTATTATATTTTTTTGCATTATCTCTTATCTTTTTGTTATATAATTTCAAGAATATAATATCATAAAGATGACTTAATCTGGGTATATTTTGTGTGTTGACTTGGTTTTTTTTTGCCGTTTTGCCACATGATATTTTTAGTGTTATATTATTGTAATTGCGATTCCATCAGTTGAAGCTTAGCCGGGAATAATGTTGTAAGCAATATTTTTTAAGTTGTTTTTTTTCGGAAATTTTTTTTATTTAACTTCTTGTATATATATATTTTTAATATATTATTGCAAATATATGCTTTACTATATGAAAAGTACTCAGAAATGCAATTTTCAATTGTTCTTATTTATACAACAAAAACATTATTTTAATAATTTTTTTAGTAAAAATTCAATATTTTGGACCGGTTTTGAAAAGAAAATAAAGAATATATTCACTGACCTAACGCTACAGTTGAAACTATTTTTGTAAAGTGCTTTTATTAAAACTTTGATTAAAAAAATTTTCATTAAATATATTTAAAAATAGCGAATATATTTGCATCGAAAGTCGAAGTTTTGGTTTTCATGCCGTTTTTCTCATTCTTCTAAATTCTAAAGATATGTGAATGTTTTTGGTATTAAAATTACTGAAATTTTTTAAATTTAATTTGCAAAAAATTTTTTTCAAGAAAGATTTTCAATATCAAAATTTACGTTTGTTTACAAACCAGAAAATAAGTTTTATTAATAAAGACTTTGTGTTAAATTGTATGAGTATTATAGAACGAATGCAATTCGAAAAGAATTGAAGAATTTTCAAAGATTTTTCGATTTTTTAAGTTTTGAAAAATATGTCCCCAGTTATGATCCTATAACTTCAAAAGTATTTTTTCATAAATTTTCTAAATACTACATTTGTGAAAGAGTTTAAAAAATATTGTTAATACTCAAAATTACCTCCTATACAGGCCAAATATGCGATATCTGATAGCTTTATAATTATATTTCGCAAAGTCTCAGAATCCGGTATTTGACCACAATTTAAACGTTTCACTGATAACATTTTATGGGCGTTAGGCATTTCCCACACAACTGAAATTTTTGATATTCAATAGCTTTGGAGTTATAGGTGGCCGCACAGCCTCGGAATTCGGTACTCGACCACAATTTACTCTTGCCGTTTCACTGATAGCATGTTATGGGCGTTTGACAACGGGGGCGTGGTAGCAACACACAGTGTCTCAGCTAGTTATTTATAGAAGCGCGAAGATTTCGTTGTTTTGTTTTGATTGCGTTATTTCTGTTATTTTACTCATTTCAAAGAGTTTACAGTATTGCAAATCCTATTATAACGTAAAATTGCGGTTTAGGGATTTTTAAATTTTAGCTAAAAACGCTAAGAACATTGTTTGCATACAAAATCCTAAGTTACATATATGATAATTGGGTATTTAAAGTCTGAAGAATTTGTTTAGTGCGAACTCACCACGTCCACTTTGATGGAGGTAATTATGAGTATTTTTACTAAAACCGAAATACGTAAATATCCAACCTGCTACAATAATACTTTTTACCTTAATATTTTCGTTGAAATATTTTTTTAACAACAAAGTAAAAATAAATCCAAAATATATATCGAAGTCATATTTTTGCGCACTTTAATATGGGGTAAATGTTAAATAAACGCTATTTTTTAGACTCTTTCACAAATGTAGTATTCAGAAAATATCGACAAAAACCGTACAAATAATCGTATAAATAATAGCTTAAATAAAAGGTATAAATGTCTCATTTGTAAATATTTATTAATCTTGTAAAATAAATTAATACTTTTTGATTTATAGGATCATAACTGGGGAAATATTTTTCAAAACTCAAAAAAGTCGAAAATTCTTCTAAAAAAAATTCGAACCAACCTAGAAAAGTCTTAATGATTTCTATTATCTAGAAAAAATACTTTATCGAACTAGCAATGTCGTTTTCATCGCGCAAACTTTTTATCAAATTGTTTACCACTGTTATTAATTTGTTATTCACTTTTAAATAAAAAATACAATGAATAAAACATTTTGTTATTCACTACTATTTTATGAATAAAATGTTCACTATTAATTTTTTTATTAATTTTTTATTCATTATTATTTTTTTATTCATTATTAATTTTTTATTCATTATAAATTTCGTATTCATTTCTAAATTTTCATTCACTTTTGAATAATAACTAAAATGAAAAAAAATCTTGTTATTCACTTTTGAATAATCAACCAAATTTATAATAAATAAAAAATTAATAATAACTATAAACTTAATAATGAATAACACATGAATAGGCAATGAATCAAGAAATAATAATGCACAAAAAATAAGTTATTGAAAAATTTGAAATTATTTTTGAATTGAATTCGTTGTAAATGGCATTCATATAAATAAAAAAATAATGAATTATTCTGAATAACGAAAAAAAAATAATTGAAATTAATTACTAAGCAATTTTTTAAATATCAATGTGAATTAAAAATTTTATTTATAAACAATTTTGAATTCATTGGATGGATTTGTATGTCATTATTCAGTTTTCCTTAAGATTCTGAATGTATATGCAGATTTTACTGCTCTGGCTGATTCAATCAAAAATAGTCAATATTAATAGCAAGCAGTGAATAAGAAAATCGGCTTCGCACAAAATAAGGAAATCATCATGAAAATAATGCAAACAAACAAAAACATTTGTTGCTGTCAAGCAGAGATCACAACTGCTTGGTTCCAACAACAACAATGGAAAAAACAATTACAACATAAAATTTCACGGCTCTCGCTAGCTATGAGAAACCATGAAGTGGTGATCTATGCTGAGAAGCATTGTGGAGTGACAAGAGAAAGAGCATTTCAGAAAGAATGTGCATGCAAACGTTGGAAACTTTTCTCTCAAGAAAGCTTTTTCATCACGCTCACAAAAGCTTACGTATTGATCTGAAAAATATTTGTTACTTTTTAATGTTCTACGTGGCACATCTTTATACTATATAATCTTTGCCCAAGCTGAGGACTCAGGTCCAGTGGATTTTCATAGAGCTGGGTATCGCTTACTGCGATTGTTTTCTTTGCATAGGAGCATCACCCTTTTTATAAGAACAGATGTAGCCTACCAGTGTGAGGGATCTTAACGTGACCGATCCAGCGTTTACCTCTATGTGGGTTTGATTCAGGCTTCGTTCGCACTTGCTATATTTCTGTTTTATCAATAGAAGTCCGAATTTAGGAAGGGAAATCCTATATGTGTTTAACGTAGACCCCTGCCGTGAAGGCTTAATTCTACGACAGGTTCCCCTAATTTCATAGCACAGACCAACATTAAACATTCTATTGTATACATGACCGTGACACATTCGGCCACTAAAATTGTACATGACTTGGTTATAAAATAACTATGGCCCATTATCGGTATACATACCGATAATTTAACCCATTCTTTGGCCCGCAAGTTCGCTCACACGACCGAAGAAGGTAATCTTTGTCATGAAAACTACATACCTACATCAAGACTATGGTACTGTTGCTATGTCATCAGGTTCCTCAATCATTTGTGACCACAACTCAGACTGTTTAGGTTTCCCCGTTGCCTGTTCTCAAATTCCAAAGGTAACAGTATGTTGATCCGGTAGTTGCTTAACGTCCTTACATTCACTGTTTGAAATAAACAAGTGTTTATTTACCATCTTTCTCTTAGTAATTTAAGGGATTTACAAACCGAGTTCAACTAAGTGTAACTCATACCGACCTTCCTGGTCTAACCACAACTAGAGCGTATGAACCCCGGAAGACCAGCCCACGACAGTCAATACCCGGGTTCAAGGTTCCAGCAGACAAGGCTCTTCAACATCCCGTCTACAGACCAAAAGTTCTTAGAACAAATATATTTGACTGTGACACCTTCAGTCACTAGAATTGTACATGACTAGGTTAAAAATAGCCATTGGTTTCCCAGTAATATACCGAGAGAACCACAATCCTACTTACGCAACTTCGTTAGCTTAATTAAGTCTTCTTAAAAGCCTCTTTGGAAAACTAGGAAGCGTGAGCCATAGTATACCAATTGGCTTACACTCTTACATAGTATACATATTGTACTCTTCATGAGCCTCGGTCAAAGGATTCTATGCTTCTTACATAGAACCCTCATTCTAAAACAAGGTCTCCAGAACAACGATAGATCAGGTCTCCTCATCATTGATGGATTGATGCCCCCGCTCTTAGAGTTGTATTGGATTGATCGTCCATCGAAAGCATATTTAAATAACAATGATATGATAACTTAATACCAAAACCATGCTTTCTCCAAAATTTGGTACCAACAACCAAAGTTCAAGGTAAACCCTTTTTATTTTATGGAAATCAGATGAACATTCCAGAGCCGAGCCTCAAGAATGAACTCATTTTGAGATCAAGTCATGGGCCGTGCCCCATAAATTGTCCACCCAATAACCAACCATCACCCTGCTTTTCCTGACTTTGGACCGAAGGTCCTCTGGCGGGTTTTTAGGGAGGGAGTCTACTTTAAATAAACTGGACTCTATCTCAAATTCGATTACGCATATTTTGGAGTTGTTTCCTGACAGTGAGATCCTGACCCAGTGATTCCTGACTTGGTTACGTAACACGGGCCCATTGACACCTGTTGAGCAATATTTTGAGCCATTTGCTGAATCAAACTAATTGATTCAAATAGCGAAGGAACTCACATTTTTCCCTCAAAGTGGTATGCATTATATGTGAAAATTATCAATGTGAATGTCAACACACCTCTTGGTAACTCGGAGCTTTATCGGTATTTGCTTCATTATCTCCGCTTTTTTCCATATTGTAACCCCTGCACCTCTACGCCTAAAGCCCCGAAGAGGACTTCATGGTGTTATGGAAAAGCAAATTGGACAGTGCTAAATACACGGTTAAAAATTTCGGACTACTTTTTAATTCAAACTTTGGTTTAAAGAAATTTTTAATTCAAAAAGTACTATTTTTTAATCCCTACTTTAGTTTAATTTAGCTAGGTCTCGAACCCACGAGGAAAATAACTAAAATAAATAGCTAAAAGGAAATAACTTGCATTCGTAATGATGCAAAATAAGCGAAACCTTGTTAACAACTGAGTTGGACGAGTGGATAAGGTGTTGGACCAGCGAGTACGTGTGTTCAAATCATGAAAAGGTCACAGTAAATTTTTTGTTTTTTTAGATTAGAAAATTTTTTAACTTTTCCTTAGATTAAAAAGTAATCTTTTTTGGTGTTGTAATCCTATATGTAATCCAAAAAAATTTAAAATTTAGTCCAAGATTTTTGACCGCATAATTTATATCGCAACTTTAATTGGAAATTATGTTTCGCTGATAGAAATATGAATGCCGCGAAATTGCATTCGAGAACAGGTTCTTCTCTGCCCCAAAGGGCGCAAAAATGTTTGGGCATTTGTTACAAGATTGAAGAACCAGACATTGTCATCGATTCTAACTCTTTTAACAGACGACCAAGTCTTCACTGATAGGTTGATAAAGCAAACCTATTGGCTAGATTGCTTGCACAAATCAACCTGACTCAGATAGCAATCCGCCGCTGCCCTCTGTTGAGGGTAGATCTTCTGCAATGCAAGAGATATACTTTCGAACAAGAGCAGTTAAAATGCGTGTTTTTTCACTGGTTCGGCCTTTATGCAATCTTTTCAGCATCTCCTACAGAACAGGAGTACTTCTATCTTGTTGAAAGGTCACGAATGTCCAGCTGGTACCTAAAAAGGGCAATGCCACGAATCTTGCAAACTACCAACCCATTGCGATATGCTTTACGCTTTCCCAAGTTATGGAATGCGTAATAAACTTAAGCCTTTTGAACTATCTAGAGCTCCGTAGGGCTCGCTCTACTGGTGACCTTTGGCGTTCTTAACTGAAAAATGTAACCAATGCGTACACTTTTTCGGTGAGATCAGGCTTGTTGCTCTGGATATTTTGAAGGCGTTTGACCGAGTGTGGCATGAAGCACTCGTGTCAAAACTAATTGCATATGGTGTTGGTGGTAGCTTTCCTCGATGGATCACGTGTTTCCTCATGGACAGAAAGCCACTATGTTTTTAACGTTGACCCCTGCCGCAAAGGCTTAATTTAACGGTGCTCCAAAGCTTGGGGCAAATATGAAGCGTCGGCCAACGCCCCTTCGGGATTCAAGAAAGACCACTTTTGAAAGGTTCCCCTAATAATATACAACAGCACCTTTGTCGTCAGATTGACGCAATTCATGACCGTAACACTTTCAGCTACTTGAATTTATACTTGACTTGGTTATTTTAATAACCTTGGGCTATCTCAGTAGTCAATACCAGTAATTAACCCATTATTTTTGAACCGCAATAATCATCTACATCATATCAGAGGTCATCACTCTCTGACATGAAAGACTAATGCAGAAACATCATAGGCCCGTTGTCTCTTTATCATCAGGTTCCTCAATCTGAGTGGACACAACTCAGGCTATTTAGGTTTCCCCGTCGCCTGTACTCAAATTCCAAAGGTAACAGTATATTTATCCGGTAGTTTCTTACCTTCCTAATATTTACTGTTTGAAATTAGCGAGATTCAATCTACCATCATTCTCTTAGTAATTTAAGGGAATCACCAGCCTGAGTTCAACTTAAGTGTAACTCACACCGGCTTTTCTGGCCTAACCACAGCCAGAGCGTTATGAATACCCCACGTGGGCCTAGCCCAAACGACAGTCAATACCTGGGCTCAAGGCTCCACCTGACAAGGCTCTTCAACATCCCGTCTTACAGACCAAAAGTTCTTAGAACATTTATATTTGACTGTGGCACCTTTAGCCACTAGAATTGTACATGACTAGGTTAAAAAAATAACCATTGGTTTCCCAGTAAAACCGGGTAAACCACAATCCTACTTATGCAACGTCGTTATCTTAATTAAGACTCAATAAAAAGCCTTTTTCAGAAAACTAGGAAGCATGAGCCGTTGTATACCAATTGGCTTATACAACGGTCCGAAGATTAAATGTTTCCTACATAATAACCTTTATTCTAAGATAGGTCTGCAGAACAACGATAGATCAGGTCTCCTCATCATTGATGGATGACTATCCCCGCTCTTCAAGTTATGATGGATTGATCGTCCATGGAAAGCATATTACAGATGACGGTGTTATGATAACTTAATATCAAAACCATGCTTTCTCCAAGAATTTGGCAACAACAACCAAGGCTCAAGGTAAACCTTTTTCTTTTACAGATTATCAGATGAACATTCAAGAGCCGTGCCTCAAGAATGAACTCATTATGAGATCAGTTCATGGGCCGTGCTCATGAACTGCCCATCCAATAACAAACCCTCACCACTTCTATTTCTGGCTTGAGACAGGCAGATTCCCCGAAGGTCCTCTGGCGGGTTTTTCCTCATGGACAGAACGATTCGTGTCATAGTTGACGACATTTCGTTCAAGAAAGCATTTCATCAACGCAGGAGTACCGTAGGTGCTAGCTCTATCGCCAACCTTGTTTCTGGTTTTTTCAACGACCTTCTGTTGTTGACACATAACCCAATCCCTTCGTTTGCGGACGACATTCATACTCATTCAAAAAAATGTCCAAGCTCTAGGGAGATTGACAGAAAGGAGCAAAATATGAATGACACACTCCTTACTGATCTACAAAAAATCTCCGAGTGGGGTCTTGCTTATAGAGTAAAGTTCTATGCAAGCAAGACCAAGCGCTGTCTGTTAACCCACAAGCGGATGAATTGCCCCTTAGCTCCCCTCATTATGAATGGTGTGGATCTTGTGAAATCAGCCGCTTTTGACGTCTAGGCACGTCAATCCAATGTGATCTTCGTTGGAGTGATTATGTTTTCGATGCATCGAAAGAAGGGCCAAGTGCCTAAGTCTTTTAAACTCATAAACCATTTTTTAGTTTCGATCACGATCGCCTTCACCACAAAACAAATTAATTTTCTAAGTCAGAATATCTCACAATTTTTAAATACGTAGCTGACTTCCCGATGTTGCACATTCTTACAAAACTTTGCAAAGTCTTTGTTCCAGCAATTCACACTTATCGTCCTAACAATCTTTTTCAGCCTTAATAAAAGGTTTTTCTTATGCTACATTCATATCAACTTAAATTGAAATAGTTGTTATTTGTTAGTTGTAGTTATTTGTAATAGAAATTTTTTAATCTACAAATCCCGGGACTTAAATGGTCGTAAAAGGGCTTAATTGACTTCCGTAGTGCATACAAACCATTTTAAAACTTAAAACAGCCATGCTTGTGTCTATTTTAGAAATGAAATACTTCGCAAAGTTTGATTTAGTACAGATTTAAGTACAAATGTGAAAGTTTGAACTTAATTTTCTCAATACTAGATAGTTGCGACATATCACCTTCATCCACTCATGTCTTCATTTATAGGGGGCATCCCCTTAGCGTTGGTTCAGTATAAAAAAAAACCTTTTAAGTGTTCTTCTTGAAAGGGAGTGATACTATTCTTTGAACATACCAAATTTGTCCCAAGGACTTTAATTTTTTACACAAAAACGGCCGCTTTTGTTTCACTTTCTACAGGCTGAAAACATTCATTGTTTAATTACTCGTAAATTAACATATGTATGTATCTTAATAATGTATTTAAAAAAACTTTAAACTTAAAAAACTTTATATTTCTTGGCTGAACTAAAATGTTAATAAATTATGCAAATGGTTTCCTTCATGCATCCAACCAATCAAAAATGATTGTTATTTGTTTTGTTGCGCTGATGAGCTGCGTACCCAAAACATAGGAAAATGGGTGGATTTCCGCCCGAAACTGTGGCGGATGGGGAGTTGAAGTTTGCACACAATTTAATTAAACTTCAATTTAAAAGACTTACACACTAATGTCTAGCGAGCTCTCGCATACATACACACACAAACACACGCACACACGCACACACGCACACACACACACACACATGCATTACTCTGTACAAAAGACATTTAACGTCCCCTGCTACTCTTAAAAAGTCGTAAAACAAAAAGTTTAAAAACCATTTAAAAAAAATGTATCTTATTGAATATTGTTGTTGTCGTTATTGTTATTATTATTATTGTTATGTTCTCTGGTGCTCATATGTTATTGGTAGAGCGCATGATTCTTCCTGGAACGCTGGTGTACGACCGGAAATGAAAAATATTGACACGAAATATATGCTCACTCATTCACATTCGCATTCACGTTCACATTCTTTTGTTGTTTTTTTTTTGCTTTTGCTTTTGCTCTCTCTCTCGCAGAGAGCACAGCCAACAGGGGTAGCTTCTAGCTGGTAATAATGTTGAACGTAAAACAGCCCTTAACAGTTTTTAAGAAAGCCTTAAATATACTTTTTACACCGTGCTCTGCTTTGTTGTCCACCATATTTTTGCCCCAAATGGTTACGGCTTCGGGTTTTCTTTTGTTACCGGTGCGTGTGTTGGTGGTGTTGGTTGGCAAATTTCGTACCCACTTAACTATTATTGGTTATGGCGATTTTGTTGGTTCTCTACACGTTATATACACATTAAATGAACATAAAACACCTCATTCCAAAGGGGTGTTGAACAACACGCACACACAAAAAAATAATGGGTGGAGTTTGAAGAGTGAAGTTCTTACAAGGTTTTGTTGTTGTTGCCTTTGTAGCATGAAATAATTGAAAAAGAAAGCTAAGTTTTCGCATTAATACCGTTTGTCGGTAAAGAGTTACCATTAAAATGAGTGGGATTTGATAACTAAGTATTTTGTTTAATTAACAAAGTCATATACAAATCTTTTATATCCAATGGTTAAACATCCAAACTAACATTTTTTCGAAAATGTAATGATGAGAATGTGTGAGTAAATTTCTAATTTCTGCCACATCTAAAAATATATTTCTCATTTTACTCCGCTAGCATTTGAACGATAAATTGTTGACTTTTCGGCGGAGCGAAGCGAAATCGGCACTGCTGGAAAATGTTTGGACGATTTTTTTAAAACTTTTCTTAGTTCTTCTCGGTAATCGTTTTAAAAATGATTCAGTTTTATTCCTTTTTTTTATGTAGTTTTATTCTATCCCCCCCATTGTATATACTATAGCTTCGTTAGAATCCGAAAGGTGGATCACAAAAGGGCACTACCTTACATACATTTTTAAAGGAAGTTAGAACGAGTTCAAGAAAATGACGCTTGGGACATTTTAGGTCCAAAAAAGAATAGAAAGTAAGTAATTTCATAATTTCTAACAAAAAGCATTTTTTTAAGTAACAGGTGTGAATATATATATTAGGGCGGGTCGATTTGTAGGGAGTGAAAAAATTCACCAATTTCCCTATGATTTCCGTATTCTATGGGTTATTCCATGAAAATTTGCCGAAGGAACCATACCTCTATCGTTAAAATCGAGTCCCCTACTTTTTGTTGGTAAAAAGTTCAAAAGTTACGGGCATTTTTGTCCAAATTTTGGACCATTTTTCCATTTTTTTCATGATTTTGTCCAAGAATATTACTTTCATGGCCATTTTTTTGGCTCAATCCATTATTTAATTCAATTTACAATTCAAAACGAAGAGTTTAAGCCCAAATTTATCGAATTCGGTGGATTAATTCATGCGATATTGCTAAAACAAAATAACACATAAAACCAACTTTTTGATTTTTCCCTTTTTATTTTTTTTTCTACAAAAATTCAAATTAAGAGATAATAAAGTATCTATCAACCTATTATCAAAAAAAAAAATATTCAATTTGAGTGTAGTAAAAGACAAAATGTGAAAAAAACATTATTTTTTCTGAAAGTCTTGTTTGCTTTCAAGTCTTGGTGTTTTCGTACGGCTCTCTAATTAGCCTTCTACATTAGCAATGTTTTTACACTTACCTTTAAATCTTTTTTAAATTTCAAAGTAGTTTGATTATTTGTTAGTTATTTCAAGTAACACTTCATTGAAATGACGCTCATACAAAACTAGCACACACTGGAATATTATAAACAAACAAAAATAAAGAAGTCTATAAAGAAACTAAAAACAAAAAGAAATAAACAAACATAACACAGGGTGTGCACCCTGTGAAAAAATATGCCAATAATGTAAAGCGCAAATCAGACCAGTCGTAACGTAAGGTTCGTAAGCTTCGTAAGTCAAAAAAATTGAGCCAAAAAAATGGCCATGAAAGTAATATTCTTGGACAAAATCATGAAAAAATGGAAAAATGCTCCAAAATTTGGACAAAAATGCCCGTAACTTTTGAACCGTTGGACCAATGTTGGAAATTTTTTTTGTAAATTGATCAAAATGAGCTCACCTTTCCAACGCGCAGACTGGCGATTAAACCCGATCGATAGTTTTTGAGTTATGGATGTGAACGTGTAGGTAATATTTCATACGAACGTCAATTTGGTAAAAAATCCACCAACAAAAAGTAGGGGACTCGATTTTAACGATAGAGGTATGGTTCCTTTGGCAAATTTTCATGGAATAACCCATAGAATACGGAAATCATAGGGAAATTGTCGAAAAATTAATCGACCCGCCCTAAAATATATATATATATATATGTCGAAGGAGATACTTGTGCAAACTTACTTACTTTATTCTGGAGTTGGGGAAAAATAAAATATGAGTTTTTGAAAATATGTCAATGTTAGAAAAATTTAAAAGGGGAGATCATGGCAGAATAACCAGGTAGATGCAATTCGGAGAGCAAAAAACGAGAGAGCAAAACATTGGCGTAGCTATAATGTCACTATTGACAATTTATTTTTATTCGTTCAGCCATATGGATGTATAATTTACTCGTAACCGTATAAATAAAGCGAGTACCCAGATTTTTTGTGTGAAAATATAAGAAATATTATTAAAATCATTACAAATTTAATAAAATGAGCTGTGTTTATAGTTATAATACAGAATTAATTGTATTTTGGCTGTAAACAAAGCAAATACAAATTAAATTTTAATAAAATTTTCATTTGACTACTAGTTAGAATGTTCAGTAACCAATTTGTTTGTGTCGCTATGTACGGCTGCTTTGAATTGACAAAATATATTTTGACATTATAGCTACGCATTTGTTATTGTTTTATTTGTCGTAGAGAGCATGTTTCTAGTGAGCCTACCTGGTTATTCTGCCATGGGGGAGATATAAAAAAAAAGATCAAGAGAAGCAGAAGCAATCTTAATAAAATTCAATATTATAAAAGACTTATTAAATAAAGAACATGGCTAATAAACATGGCATCTTCGTCATATATATATATGTGTATGTACGCAAAGTAAACTTTTAAAAAGTTATCGTTATTTTGACATTAAAAAACACTTTGTACATATCTTAAAAACTATGCATATTCTTAGTACAACGCATTTTTGTATGAAAAGTCGTTACTTTAGTAAAATAACGTTCTACGAAATTTTTTGGTAATATTTTTTAGTTAAAGCATTTTAAAAAAAGCTAATTACTTTGAGATGAAAATCATTCAGACACCTTGAAAACTATATAGTTTCTTAGTACAACGCATTTTGAATGCAAGCTCATCACCACAGAGCTAAGAAAAACGGTTAAAAATTTCAAGTTTTTACTTTGCAAGCAGTCATTTTTCAATAGTTTTCTCATAAATTTTCTTTGTTTAAAAGTTTATTTAAGTGACTATAGAAAAATTAGAAAAAGCTTGCTGTTCCTATTTGATATATTTTTTACTAAAAGCCTTTCGAATGTTTAATGTTTGCTCAAAAAATAGGTCAAAAGTTGTTTATGATGTAAAAAAAATCTTAATAAAAATTGATATTTTTTACATTCAACATATTTCACTTTGTCATTTTTAGCGAAAATTATTTCATTTTTAAGAAAAAATTTTGAAAATGTGTCTATCATCAAAAAATCAAGGGTTGCATTTTTGACAAAATTTATTCTCAAATCATTCTGTAAATTACTGAAGCTCTGCAACTGACACCGCACCATCTTTGCAGCTACCACCTGCAAAGAAAACTCACAAAAAAAACTTTAGATGTTTAGGCCATGATTCAATTATTACAGGTTGTCCATTCGTTTGACAACACCCGTAAATATGTTAACAAAAATATATTCTCTCTCAAATATAAATGACAACCAGGGTTTTCTGGTCTTCTATGAAAAAAAAGTTATGTTTCAGTGTTTTGTGTATTTAAAAAAAGTAGTTATTCTATATTTTGCTGTTAGCAGGAAAAAAAATAGTGTGCATTGCGTTTATAATAAAATTTTGTTGCGGACCGTTTTTTTCAATGGAAATATAAATCGCGACTATTAAGTTGTAATTTTTAAAATAATAATGCCTTCAATGTGCGGTATTTGCAAAACAGTTTCTTCTGGTGATAAAATTCGAAAATATAATGTGCCAGTGGATCAATAAGCCGTCAGCGGTGGAAATATTTGCACAACAAAATATTGAAATTAGCTTTTTAAAAACTCACTTAAATTTTGTATTAAAACAAACAAGCAGTACAGGGGGTCAATTCCCGTTTTGCGTTAAAGTGAAGTGAAAAGAAGCTTTTCACAATAGTTTTCATTTAAAGATTTCACTTTTTCACTTCACTGCGCACAAAAACGCGATGCTTGTTCGCCTAATGAAAAGTAGCTGCTGAATAGCATTTGAGAGTTGCTGAATGTCTATTAAACAAAGCTTTTATGAAAAATAAATCTAAACAACTTATTATATGGTAGAAAATATTTTCAAAAATGACTTTATTGAACATGATGATGACTTTATTATGACTTCAACATTCTTTTTATTGATTTATGTAGAGAAAACTTAAGGATTTTTAGGAGGAGACTTCGCTATGAAGCAAAATCATTCAGCAGAATTTCGGAGGAACACTTCGACTTATATCGCTTTCCCAAAGCTATAAACTTGATTAAGAAAGTAAAACTATATATTAAAAATAAGCAATAAAAAAGAAAAGTATAATGAATTTTGCATAAATAAATATAACCAAAATAAGTTTTTTGGTAGCATAAAATAGCCGAAACTAATATAGCAAGTCGATAACGCGCGTTTGCAACCGGCGTTAACTTTGTTTTCATTTCAGCTAAAAATAAACAGCTGTTGCAGTTTTAACACACAACGGGAATCGCGTTTTCCGTGTAAAGCTGAAAACACTTTTCATATGACGATAACGCAGAACGGGAATTGACCCCCAGAACGTAGTAGAATAAGCAGCAGTGAAATGTATCCTTGGGTATTTAGTACTGCGAAAAAGTATGAGATTCCTGCAACTGATTACTTTGATGGCATTAAAAACTCTTTTGCTCTCCTCTCCAATTTTACGGGTGTATATCTTCATTCTTGTGAGTAAACGTCAAATGAATGGACAACCTATAGTAATTGAATCATGGCTTAGGCTAAATAAATTTTCAGTCAAAAAAGATGAAAACTCAGCCAAAATAGTTGAAGGAGTAAACTCATGCTAGAATAACAAGGTACCCAGTAGGTATTGAACTAGTTATATAATGATAACTTGGTAACGGGAGGTAGTTCCGTGCTGGATTACAAGACACACATACAAGACATTATTTTAACATGGGCTTGTCATAGGCTGTAGTGTGTGGTGCTTACATCCAGCATTACTTATAAGTTAGAGATGAACTAATTACATCCAGTATTACCAATAAGTCAGGATATTACTAGTTACCACCTGCATTACCTATAAGTCAGAGGTCAACTACTTACCTCCAGTATTACCTATAAATCAAAGAGTAACTACTTAGCTTTATTACTGCCAAAAAGAGTACACGTTGTTTTGTTTCAGTTTGTTGAAGTGTGGAAACCTTGACGAAATTCTCCGTGAAGATATATTGCGTAGACCCTAAGTCTCAAAATTAAGCCAGAGGCGTTTTTGAGTTACAGAAATAAAAAATGTACAATTAAGAAAGGAAAACTCAAGTTGGATTTTTCAGTCTTACTTCGACGAAAGAGAGCTTGCTAGTGAAATTTACCTTAGCAGCTAAATTATGTTAAGACATAAGAAGCGGTTTTCTACATATACACAGTTGAAATTAAGTTTTTATTAATAAATTTTGCCTATACACATATAGAATTAAATCAAAAAATTTCTCAAAAAATAAAAAGTAACGTTTAATACAAACATTTTAAAAAACTAAAGAAAACCCAAAAATACATTTTTGTATTAAAAAATTACAAATTTTTAAATAAATAATAAAAAAATTAAAACTTATTAAACATCTAAATAAGAAATTAATAAAAGTTAGTCTTATTTTAATGAAGCATTTTTTTGTTAATACATTTATTTTTAAAGAAAATAATTTTATAGTTTTTGAAGCCCTTTTTTAGTTCTATTTAAATTTTCTCCGTCGTATAGCCTCCTCCTTTAAACATGCACATGTGATAAAATATATATAATACTAATTTCAAAGTAATCATTTGAGTAAGTAATAAATATCCACCCAGGAAACTTGAGGCCATTCTTACCACAGAGCAGTTGGAATCCTTTTTTTAAATCCCTGAACTGTCTTTAATGGTTAGTTTTCAATTTTTTTATATCATCAATTTTTGCTATAGTTCCTAAATTTTTAGAAACTTGTGAAGAATTACTAGTGTCTGTCGGAGTTAAATTTATTTTTCTTAGCTTTGAAATATCTTTTCCTTTTTAAAATAGCCGAGCTAAATTTCTTTTGTCTATGCCCTCATTATAATAGTAAATAAATATATAATTATTTCTCTTATAAGAGGACATAAGAAAAGTTGTTATTTAGATTTCCAATCATAGTAGATCTAGAAAAGGTAGTGTTATGGCGGAGAGCCGGTGACCGAAACTGTCAAAGCGAAGTTGACAACTCATACAAAATCTGCAACCATTGAGAATGCAATGAGGAAGCAAGAATTGGCAAAAATAGGAAAATGGCTGAGTTTGACAGTTATGGTCACTAAGAAAGAGAGCACATTCAGCCCTAACACTACCTTGTCTAGTTCTGCCATGTTTTCATAGTTACCGTAATTATTTCTGTAAACTTGATCAACCGAATGCATGGAAATCACTTTGAGCACTAAAGATCTAGCAGAGCAATAATTGAAAGCGACTTTTTTAATTCTCGTATTTGTTGTTGTTTTTGTTTGACGAGACAAAAAACATGTTTTAAGCATGGCAGAATAGCCAGGTAGATGCAATTCGTAGAGCAAAAACCGAGAGAGCAAAATATTGGCGTAGCTATAATGTAACTATTGACAATTTATTTTTATTCGTTCAGCCATAGGGATGTGTAATTTACTTGTAGCCATATAAATCAATTAAGTACCAGATTTTATGTATGAACATGTAAAAAAAAACTAAACAAAAATCTTAAAAATTTAATAAAATGAGCCGTATTTTAAGATATAATACAGAATTATTTGTTGTTTGGCCTTAAATGAAGCAAATTATGTTCACTTTTAATATAATTTTCATTCGACTACTTATTTCGATTGTTTAGTAACCAATTTATTAGTGTAGCTATGTACGGCTGCTTTAAACTGTCATAATATATTTTGACAAGTGAAATTGCTGTTGAAAAAAATAAAATTTATTTAATGAAATCGACGATTGTTTGCTCATTTTATCGTGCTGGAACATAAGCTAACAAGTGATGGATTGATTTTGAATTATAGCGACTGGAAGAAGTTATAAGCAGTCCAAAAAAGCCATTGTCAACCTGAACTGCTTGGGAGTACATGGTAGTCTTCAACGTGACTACCGAAATGAAACCGGATGTGCTAAATTCAAGAAACAATCTTAAAATAATTATGTGCACTGTGTTTCTGTGCTCTATTTCAGCTACGTTTTTAATTCGATCTGATCGCTAATAATGAACATGCGAAATTACTACATTAAGAGCAACAAACTTTTGCATTTATTTTAAATAAAATTTTATCCAGTAAGAAAGTCAAAATTGATAAAATTTTCAAAACAGTTTATTTGACATTATAACTACGCCTTTGTTATTGCTTTGTTGTCGGAGAGGGCGTATTTCTAGTGCATCTACCTGGTTATTCTGCCATGGTTTTAAGTTAGAAAACATGCACTGACATAAAAATGAAATGTATTTTTGTTGTTAAATTATCAGGTATTACAGCTTAGGTTATTTATTTTCAAATATTAAGCGAGGAAGTAATGTTTTGAGTTGATAGGCTACATTCACAGCTGTTGTTACGGGCATTTTGTTTGACATTATTTACTTACAAATTGTAAGCGAAGGCGTAATGACATGTGCTTACAGGATAACTAGTCACTGAGCTAGTTATGGCAGTAATGACTTCTCATTTCCCCACTGGGTATATGCATTTCGGAGAGGCAGACTGCCGAAACTCTCAAAACTAAGTTGACAGCTCGCAGAAAATCTGAAAAAGATGAGAAAGCGAAAATTGGCCGCATTCAGCGGAGTCAACTGCTGTGAACTGTTGTGGTTCCGGTACTTTAGTGAACGATATTTTTCTCTGAATGTATAATTCTATAAAAGTTAAAAAACTTAGCAATTATTTAATTTAATTTCTATAATTGTTTAATTCTGTCAATAATTTAATTGAAAATGTTTCTCAAGGAGCTTTAACACAATAGTCAGCTACCAACTGTTGACTCAGCTGAATGCAGCCTTTGATTTCCTTTTGTTCTCATTCGCAAAAAGCTGACTTTGACACTTTTGGATATGAGAAAGAGAATGCAGTCCGAAATGCATCTACCTTCTATAGTTCTGACATGAGTAAACTTTTAACGATGAAAACTTAAACATTTTTTTTGACTTAATCAATTGCCTAATAACCTGCAATTGAATTGAATTGCAGTTCAACAATTTTAAGAACTTTTTCGAAGCCTAAAAAGAAGATGACATTTATGGATTTTTTAATAATTGTGGGTTGTTGTGAGATTAATGGCACAAAATGGCATTTTTTGATAAACAAACTGTATTGAAATGGGAAAAAATTAAAATGCAGATAAGAAAAATTAATCGTTTTAATCTGATTCGGCCAATTGACTCGACTCGACTTTTTGTGCTTCTGCTTTTTTGTCTTCTTTCTGTCGGCTTTTTGGCCCAAAAACGTCACATTCTCGGCCGAAGTTAATACGACTACGGCTTCCGGCCGTGCTTTGATTTTTGGAAACTTGAGCACTGCGAAGTGATGCACCAGATATGCTCGGAATTAATGATGTGCTGACAGTTCCATAATATGATGTTGTTATCTCTTTATATGCAGCGGTATTGAGGGGGCATACCCAGGAATTGTTCTAGGGGGGGGGGGGAGGCTTAAAGGAGTTTAGAATGCACACAAAGAAAATTTAACCTAAATAATTCTATTTTCTGAGATTTTTGGTACTAATTTTGTTATCATGATACGCCGGTTGACACACGCTTGTACACATAAGAAAATTATATATATTTCAAAGATGGGGTAAAAAATTTTCTCGTATCATGCCCGAAACATTTTCAAATTTAATTTTTTTTTTCATGTAATTTGAAATTTTTTTTTCTTAACAAATACTTAGTAATTTAGTTAATAAAATAATGTGAGGTCTCCTTTATCCCTAAATAAAATCGCATTAATTACTATTTAGCCCTCAAGTTTTCCTCTTTTCAAATAAGATAACAAAAATGTCCAAATATTTTTTTAAATGAATACAAACAGCAAGATTTTTAGACAATTTTTTTCAGTTTTGGAGGCCTATAACTCATAAACCAATTGCGAGCGGCCTGAAATTTATCAGATTTGGATTTACGAGGTCAAAATAGCTATTCTTGAAATGTTCCTTGCATAGACATCAACTGACTTATTTCTTTTTTCAACATGCATCAGTTCTAGTAACATGCAAGTTACTAAAATCGAGTTTGGAAACATTCCTATTATATGAACTATTAAAAAATGTATTTTTTTAATTCAAACAAAACGTATGAATAAATGTATATGTATAGATAGATTTTGGGCTCCATTTATTTTCTAAACATATTTCAGAACCTCCCTGCAAGGCTTGATTCTGGATCCTGGATGTAATATAAGCACGTGACGCGAAAAAATCCAGAAAATTCTCAAAATGGGTAGACGCCTGTTAAAAAACGTTAATTTGAAGAAGTATAAAATAAATGTTTCAAATCGAGTTTCCTATTTAAATTTTAGTCATAAAAAACTTTTGACCATAGATATTCCAATGTGAAAGCGTTTTCTTAAAAAGAATTTGCCATCAGATTTTTTTAAAAATTAGTGCATGACTTAAAATTAGCCGACTTTATGAAAATCTCCAAATTTTTTCGCTTTTGAACCAGAAGCTTAAATGCTGCAAAATTGTAAGCAATTTTATTAAGTTTACGAAAAATTAAAAAATTATCAAAATTGGATCATCTTATGACAGAAAAACGATTTTTTTTAAGCCGACTTTTGGGAAAACATTTAGTTTTTTAAATAAATTTTACTTTGTTTTCTTCTTGTGTTTAATGAATTTAAAACATAAATTCGCTTATTGTCCAAGTTCATATGCGTGATTGGCTTAACCTTCTCCTGGCCTCGTGGGGTACGTACATACCCGTACCCCACGTACGTTCTCGTTTTGATTTGTTTGGAATTTTTTTCGAGTTTTCCGGATTTTTATGAACGCTGATCTTTATTTTTTTTAACTTGGACTATTCTATAGTTTAAAGTGGTATCTAAAGACGATCTCTGAATTTTTTTGGGACAAAATAAACAATATTTAAATTTTTACAATGATTTTAATCACTGGGGTTCGTCTGTACCCCATGAGTCCAGGTATGTTACTCAGGATGAGCATTCCAGGTGAAGGTTAAATGCCCCTTACTATCTGTAGCCCCAAAGAATGATCTTCGACTGATAGGGATATTATTCCTTAATTCCTCTTAAGAATAACATCGTTATTTCTTCAATTGCATTCGTAGTATTTACTTATGGCTTCGTACTATTTAGTATAAGTTGAGTTTTAAAAATTTACAACCAAAATCTTACAGCCTGGTGCAATGTATGATTGCAAGGTGGCTGTAGTCTACTGAAAGAATACGTGGCCCGTAAGCTAAAAAACCGTGGTTCAAACCCCAGCTAAGATAGAATGTTTTTTTTTGTTTTATTAGTAAATGTCAAAGCTGTAAAATCGGCATTCATATTCAGAATTTTAAGTACAACTGAATAACTACGTAAGAATACATTCAATAAATTCAAAATTGATTTATAAATAAAATTTTTAATTCACATTCATTTTTACAAAAATTATTTATAATTAATTTCAATTATTCATTTTCGTTATTAAGATTGCAATTCACAAAGAATTTCAGAATTTTCAATTATTCTTTTTAATTCATTATTAATTTTTTATTCGTTGTTCATTTTTTATTCTTTTGTTAATCATTATTAATTTTTTATTCATTATTAATTCTTTATTCATTATTCATTTGTTATTCTTTATTAATTTTTTATTCATTTTAGTCATAAATAAAAAATGAATAAAAAATTAATAATGAATAAAAAATTAATGATGAATAACAAGTGAATAATGAATAAAAAATGAATAATGAATAAAGAAAGAATAATTGAAAATTCTAAAATTCTTTGTGAATATCATTCAAATAAATAAAAAATTATTCATTTTTCTGAAAAACGAAAATGAATAGTTGAAATGAATAATTAATCATTTTTTTAAAAATGAATGTGAATTAAAAATTGTGTTTATAAATCAATTTTGCATTTATTGAATGCATTCTTATTTCGTTATTCACTCATTCACTTTTTTGTGGATAAAATCAAATTGATCAAATTTTGTACAGCTCTGGTAAATCTAACAAATGTATTCGTACAATAAACATTTGTTTTCGTACGAATACGAATAATTTTTTTGTAATATGTACCAATCTACGAATACTATTCGTGACTGAAAATTACGAATAAAATTCATAGAATGGACGCAGTTGTTAGTAATATTTACACACAAAATTTTTTGAGTGCAATAAGAAGTATTGGAAAGTGCCTGTAAAACAAGGGTAAATGAAATGGTATCGTAACTTATCACTGCGATGGGTACAACATACTATTTAAAAATGCATGCATGGTTTAGCTTAGCTTTTTTTATAAATATACTTTAAAAAAAGTATTTTTGATTTGTCTTCAAAATATATTAAGATATAAAAATATCGTCATATAAAATCAAAAAAGCCGTTTGTTGCAATAAATACAAAGTCGAATTTTTGATTGATTATTGATGCACTTTATCAAAATACATATTCCTGCTAAATTGTACACTCCTACCAATAAAAACGACGTTTTTAGTAAAAACTTTCTAAAATCCCTAAGTTTGAGTACAACATACAATTACAATTACAATTTAGATAGTTTTTTGACTCTCCCGTAAAATTTTTTAACTGTAGCTTAGGGCTTTTTGATTTAATATGAAGATATTTAAAAAAATTTACTGTCTAGGGGGAAAAGCGCCCCCGTTCCCCCTGTGGACACCCATGTAGGGGACCATCATCATCGTCATCAAAGCATTGGACTTCACCGCTTAGCTCAGACGTCATTAAATCCAGTATATATCTGAACCGTATGAAAAAATTAACGCATTTTTGATATAACGTAGTGTTGCATTCAAATCCACATTCAGGGAAAAATACAAAAGGGGTATTCACACTAACTTGGGTAGATTGGCAAATGCCGTACATTTTATTTTTGTAAAGTGCCATTCTACCCAAGTACCCATCTACTAATCTACCAATCTACTCTAGCTAACCCCTTGACTTGTTTGGGTAGATTTTTTTCTTGCCAAATTGAGTACTTTTTCCATGTGTTACCACCTTTTGCAAAAATAGGCAATGATTGACCTAAGGGCATCAAATTTATAATGTTTGTTGTCAAGGCTAATATCTCGAATAATACACAAAAAATATTGCCACACCCCCTATTTTCGCCCACAAGTTAATAAAAACGCTATATTTCAGATGAATTCGGTTGTGTTGGAAAAGTTCGTATGGCTACTATCTACAATTAAACAAGAAATAGGCGTGATCGAACTATAACTATGCCTACTTTTCAGAAATTATAGCTCCTGAGTTGTGCATGTTTTTATAATGAAACTTGGCTTATACTTGCTATGAGACCAAGTGGTGGTCACTAGATATATAAACTTTGCCACGCCTTCTTTTACCGCCCTTCTATATATATTAAATTGGTCGTGCGGTGTCTCTTAAGATCTTAGGAACGGTAACACCTAAGGCAACCAAATTTACAATATCTATTAATATCTCGGTTAATAAAGTTAATATCTCGATTAATAAAAAAGCCACACCCCTTTAACCGCCCCAAAAATCAATAAAAATGCTATATTTCGGATGGTTTTGATCGTATTATACTAAAATTTGGTAATTAGTTTGTATGGTTACTATCTGAAACTGTATTAAAAATGGTTGTCCAGGCCCTCTTTTACAGCCCACAAACCAATTAAAATAGTCGATTTGTTTCGCCTACGAGATAATTTAGAAAATTTTGCCAAACACCTTTTTACCGCCTACAAATCAACAAAAATGCTACATTTTAGACGGTTTTGGTCGTATTAAACTAAAATTTGCTAAATTAGTGCATATAGTTACCTTCAAAAACTAAACTAAAAATGGGCATAGTCTCACTACATTTATGGCAGTTCAGATATACACAAAATTTAAAATTTTTCCCGATTGGCATGAAAATTCATATGTGCCACATAAGCCGGTATATGACAGGACAACGTTTTAACCTGGATTACTAGTAAATGATAAGTTCACTTTAAAAATTACTCGTATATAGAATACATTTATACGACCAATTAATGGCCTAAATTTTTCTCGCATAAAATGACAAAAATGATTTGGTGGCAGCCCTTTTCCAGCTGTCACTCATCTACATAAACCGGGGAGATCAAATAAATATGCAGCATTGCCCAAAAATATTCTAAAAAGCCCTCAATTGCAATTTAGGGTGCTCGCAATAACCAAAAGTACTCAATCTACCCATACCCAACTACCCAAGTCAGTGTGAATACCCCTAATATGTTATCTGATTCAGGTTATTTTTGCCTAACTAATTTAGCTAGGAGAGTCAACCACATTGTATTAACCTGATCCATGTTACTTTTGCCGGAGGGTTCTGACTTACAGAAATACATGTAAAAAATATGGTTGGCTTATGCGAAAAAAAATAACCTGCCAGCTGTCAAATTCTGCTCTAGTGATGCAGAATTTGTAACAAAGAGTACCTCGAGATAGGGAACGTGAAATGAGCTTGTGTTTAAGTTTTGAATTTTATTAAATTCTGCGGTCATTTCGGCTAAAACAAATAAAGTGCCCACTAGCTCTCCCTCTGGCCCCCGCTTGGGGCAAAAAAGGTGTTTTTTAATTTTAATTTTGTGTGAATGTTGAAAAATTCCTTAATTAGCATATAGGTGATTGAGGTGAAAACATTTAAACCTGCCATTTGGGTATATCTGATCCAATTCGATTTGACCACAAGTACTGGTAACAATTCTGTTAAGATAACCACATCTGTCAGTTTCATTAAACCACAAAAACAGGTTAAATTGACTTGAATTGCACGTGGTAATCTTAACTTGACGATTCATGTTGGCAAATTTTAACCTGAAATTTAGTAAAAATTTGGTTCAATTAAGCAGATTTACTGATTAAAAACGTACGCTGAGTTTAAAATTTAAATATTTAGATGAAAACCACTCCCTTTAAAAGTGATCTCATCAAAAAAATACAACATTTAAGACTTCGAATAAACTAAAGTACGGGTGTGGAGCATTTTAACTTCGGTCCAGTCGAAGATATTTATATATACTAGATATATAAATAAACTGCCCATTTCAGTCCTTGGAAGGACTTTGATCTAGCTTCTATTGATCAATTGTGTTGTGCGTGTTATTCAATGTTTGATCACAAATGATCGAGAGCTGGATCTACGTGTTTTATGCCGACTCCGAACGGCTTATGTTCTCAAGAAGCTTTTCATGGCTCTCTGAGGTTTGCCAATGTGTGCAGAGAGGTGACGACCAAACAGAAAAATTAATTCAATTGAAAAAACTTTCTGTCTGAGCTGGAATTGAACCCAGGCTACAGCGGTTCTTCAGCTTAGAGGCCACGCACCCTACTCGCTAGGCTACGGCCGCCACTATACACTATATACTAGATAGATAAAAATATTTGTTTTTATTTAGAAGAGTAACTTTTAAAATTTATTTGTTTACAGCTCTGTCAAAAGTATTAATTGTTCCAAAATCTGTTTAAAATTTTATGATTGCTATTTTTTGATTAAAATAATATGGTCACTGTGCATAGTATAGTTATTGCAAAGTTGTCTGTAACTTATTTTATTGTAAAACAATTTCTTAACCACACATATATTAAAGTAACCGAACCAAAAATAAAAAAAACAATCTTGCTATTTATCGGCTGCGCTTCTGTTATAAACAATTTTTGGTGAAACCATTTAACTGCATACCTAATCCTGCGCTTTTCCTAGGATTGCATCTCGTGCTCACAAATTCAATTAGACTATAAAAAAATATGCCATGCTTAGTCGTAAATTGAAAATGCAAATTTATTTAATTGCAAACTCAATTAAGTAATTAAATGTTTGTGGAAAAGCTCAAATAAAACTTCATCAACTTGCAGCAAATTGTGGCAAGGAGCCCAACGACGACAGCTCACTGAGTATTAGCCTTAATCCGCATGTCTCAGCTTACGACTTAATTGATTGCAAGCAAATTTTCATTGCAATTACTTTTGGTTGTTGCAAAAGGTGTTAAGGAATGGTATGGTTAAGAAGGCTGGTGGGTGTGGTTGATGGCAAAGACATAAAATTTGGGGTTTTCAAAGCAATGCAAATCTTGATTAGTACGAGCAAAAGAGAATTCCTAACTTTAGGAGCAGGGAAGTAATAATTTCTCATCTCGACAAAAATGGGAGAAGATGAAAATATTTGCTGTAGAAAAAAGGAAGTCAATTCAGAATATCATAAACTACAGCATCTTTACAAAGGTAAAGTTAAAAACTATATATTATGAAATTGCATACCATACATTGCAGAATATATCTTTAAGGATGTAGTCTGATGTTCTGTCCTAATTTTTAAGGTTTTTCCGGGAATTTTTAATTATAACAAAATAAAACACAGTCATTTAAATTTTTTCAGTTACACGGTGTGACCGCCAAAAAGTTTCTTAGGTATTTAGTATTGTATCTTCAAAATAAAGATCAAGATAAAAAATTACCCAAATCGAATAAAAACCACGACTACCTCCAATAAAAAGTGACTTTATCAAAACGGCAAAATATCTTTAAACTCCACAAAACTAAATGTATGTACTTGAAACATTGCATATGAGTTTTGATACTCATCTCTAAGACTCTGAGTATGAAATTCAAACAAATCGAGTGAAAACTACGCCTACCTCCCATACAAAGTGTCTTTGCAAAACTGAAACCATTTGTGAAATTGCATGCAATCGAAAAAATATTGGTTGACTTAAAACTTTTCTTGCTCAATTTGGTAACTTGATCAAAATTTTTGAAGTTTTGTTTTGTTTATTTCTGTCTCCTCTCTATCGTTGTTCTGATTTTCCAAGCAGTTGAATTTCTGTTCAGTAATTTTAATGAGATAAATTATTAAATAACATTGAATATAATAAAATATTTTTAGATTACAGTTGCCAAAAAGTGGAGTGGAGACAGAACTATACAATTTCTGGAGGAATACGCGATTCACAGTTGCTTGTGGAATTTGCATTCTCCAGTGTATTAAAAAAAGCCATGTGCATGGCTGCTCCAGATGCCAAGACAAAGATTCGCTCGATAAGGATGCCTTACGCCGCAGAAAATGCGAAGATAAAAATGAGCAAAAGTCGGGGACAGGAGCAGATGAAGCGTATGCGCCGAAGGTGTCTTGGTTCCAGGTTGCACATAACATAACAACTTTTTTTCAATAGTGCCTGGACCCCTTTTATATTGGTCAAGACTTGAAGTCAAGTTTCAGAGTCTGTAGGCAATTCGCCGCACATCGGAAGCGACGGAAGGGAAAAAGAAACTTGAAGCTGTACCGGCAATTTTTCGTGTTTCTTCGTGTTCCTTTTGCTATTTTCGCGTTGTTGACAGTGCTTTTTATTTTATTTTTCGCATATCAATGTAAGTTTGCTAGACTTCGGTTGCATTAAAATTGTTTTGCATCCAATATTATTTAATTTTGCATTATATTTTTAAGCAAAAACGTTTTCTTAACTTCCAACGCGGTAAAAAAATAAAATTCAGTTTGCAAATTTCTATAAACTATAATTCATTTGCTTGCTACCTATCTCGTTTTATTTTTAGAAAACAAGGAAAGAAGACAAGAACTTCAATTCAAGTCTTGACTAATGTGAAAGCTTTCGTCAAGTTCAAAAGAGAACGTCAAAAAAACTTGACTTCAAGTCTTGATCAATGTAAAAGGGGTCCTGCTTCTTTTTGTTATTTAATTTTTTTTTTATTTTGCATTTTCTTTTGTTATTTTCTTGTTTTTCACCTTTCATCTGCTTCGCAAAACAAAACCGATGACATTTGCATACAAAATGACTTTGAGCGTGTAAACAGGTTTTGTATGCAATATCCAACATTGCATAAAAAAATATTGACTGTTGAAACGCGCCTTTGGCCAAATTAGTTTCTACAAATCAGTTTTTAAATTAAGTAACAGCACAAAAAAATTAGAATTCTAAGTCAACTGCATTGCCTACCTCCCATACAAACTATATTTTTTCAAATAAAAAAACCCACATAAAATGGCTTATTTATGTTTTTAAAGAGTAAATTTAGTTTATTTAACTTCACTTAAACGTAATGCTAAAAGCATTTAAAATCGGATAACTTTTAGATATATCTGCTATAAAACAATATTACCAAATTAAAGAAAATTTTATTTTAAAAAATGGTTCCTAATACGAAATAAGGTCACAACTTGTTTTAAATTATGAATTCTATTTTATTTTTCGTTAAATTTAAGAGTACCTACAAATTGTCTTGGAAATCAATGCATTTTAGGGCAAAATTTCTCATTTGAAATTTTTATGCATAAACTACTTAATATTTCTTGTTTATTAAATAACTTGCATAACAACTTCCACATAATGTAATATATTGTATTTAATTCATATTCATAGTGATATTCAGAAGATATCCGTGTTCGTATGCCACCTGTCCTAACAAAGCAATACATTGTAATAGTAGTAAGTGATCATAAGCTTTAGGGAAAAGTGCATTATTTGCGTTTCTTAGGACATTTTATGCAGTTTTTAGGTAATTTTTGTCATTTTTTTAGGTTATCAAAATCCGAGCCCCGGTCATGAGTTTAAATGACGTTATTGATAAATTGAATGTAGTTCTTCTGCAAAGAAATAGCAGACAAATTCTCATTCCTGATTTAAATACTCGATGCCGTAAAAATTATGTACCCCGATCAAACAACAGAATATAGTAACATTGCAAGCACACATATCCACAAGACCTTAAACCAATTAAGAAACCAAAATTAAGCAGTTTAACCTTCAAACGAATTTGATTTTTTGTAACGTAAAATACGTTTAGTGTCAATTTGACACTATGCATTTCAACCGAAGATTTGTGTTTTATACCATTGAAACCCCAATTTTTTCAGTTTATATTTATGTTACAATATATTAAAATATTTCTTTTCAAAAAACTCCAAAATGAATGTTCCAGAATCGTTGCCACATTAGAACTATAAAATTAAAATAATTAATAAAGTTTTAAAAATAAAACTTTGATTCTTATTCACCAATAAGACAGAGGTTAAAAAGATGAATTGGACAAACGTTGGAATCGCAGTTATCACATCGCATTCTGTAGAGATTCGCACTTGATTTATACGAACAAGAATATTTACAGTTATAGTTTTAAATTCTTATTTGTGTTCAATTCTTAACTTAGTGTCAATTTGACACTGAAAGGCGTTTGAAGTAAGTTTTTTGTATAGCTTAACAATGACATCTGTTGGAATTTTTTTTTCTTTGGTAAAATATAAATTTAGGTATGATTTTTACACTGAGCCAAAATCCCAATTGGATTTAAGCATAAAGCTCAGTATGCTGTAGGAACAAAAATTTTTGGGCATATAACTCTACACGCGAAATTTTGGTGTAGAGTTAAAATTTTTGTGTGAAGAAGAAGCACTTGTTGTCTGGTTTACAGATTCATATTTTTATTGCTGCAATTTTATATCATACAAGCAAATACCCGCTGCTTCGCCTGCGATAAAAATATTAAATACCATGTAAAAATTTTAAATCTTAAAATGAAAGTATTTAGTTGTATTAAATTCAAAATATAAAAATTATTGTGTTCGTTTTGTTTAGTTATGAAAAAATGGTATATATTAAGAAATTACTTTATTTAATTTTAATAACTTATTGTAACGGTAATTGTTATGATGATATAAATTTACCTCTTTCTTTTTTTTTTACTTTTGAAAAAGTCCTGCATAACAGCGTTATAAAAAAAATTGGGTAAAAAATTTTTAAAATTTGTAATA
The DNA here is from genome assembly GCA_963920525.1 of Dichetophora obliterata. Taxonomy (NCBI): domain Eukaryota; kingdom Metazoa; phylum Arthropoda; class Insecta; order Diptera; family Sciomyzidae; genus Dichetophora; species Dichetophora obliterata. Next base: position 60,783,267 of record OY986436.1, on the reverse strand, counting down.
AAAAATGTAATTTTTTACATATATTCTGAAAATAAATATATTTTTCTTAAATTGTTGTAGTTAATCGGCCTTCCTCAGTTATTAATTGTTGTTATTGGGCTTCGGCAAAACAACAATTCTTCTTAAATTTAAAAAAAACCGATATAATGGCATCAAACTTTTGGCGATATCTCAAAAACTATAGACTTTCTCAATGCATAACAATGTATTTTTGTATGGACAGTCGTTGATTAATAAAACGAACGGTAATTTTCTTTTCTTTTCGAAAATATTTTGTACGGATATTAGGTATGTTTTAAAAAAACCTGTTATTATGACATTGAAATTCTTGCGATATCTCAGAACTATAGATTTTCTCAGTATAACTCATAAGCCTCAGAATGAGAAAAAAACGATTAAAATTTCATGTTTTGACTTAGCAAGCAAACATTTCCGCCATTTTCAAATCGATTTTCATCCAATTTTCTTTGTTTGAAAGTTCAATTAAGTAAATTGGAAAAATGAGAAAAAGTTTACCGTTACCTCACCAATGCAATGTTTTATATTGTTTTCAAAAAACCTCTAAAATATCGAAATTGTACTAAACAATAGGCCAAGAGTTGCTTTTGTTGTACATATTTTTTTTTTAATTTTAATGTTTTCTTTTTAATTTTCATTTTTCTTATTCTTTCATATAACATAATTTATCCGCAAAAATTAATCTTTTTTGACACAAACAGGGTCTATCATTAAAAATCATTGGCCACCTATCCCCTCTATGATTTTTTGATGAAAAATAATTTGCCTAAAATGGTTTTGTTATATTTTTTGCAATGTTCTACAGCTTAAAAATTAATTTATGTGAAAAACATTTTCAAATAAAGCTTAAAAAATAATTCTGTGAAAAATATTTCAAATATTTCAAACTATTCTAAAGTTATATACATAAATCTATGTTTTAATCTATTTCCTTATCTATATATTCGTAGTTAACATTATAGTTATAGTAAACTTTGTCCTGATCCAATTCAATGAAATTTTTATGATCGGTTTGTGAATTTGTAGAAGTGTAAATTGACCTTCAAACAAAACATATGCTAGACGTTTCCGTGTGAAACACCAATGCATGACGGTCTGAATTTTCTGATATATACAGCATTCTTATTGATGTATAGTATTGCCTGGCAGACGTTGTCCTGCCGTAGACCATTTTAATGCTATATACGAATTTTCATGCTGTTCGGAAAAAAAATTTATATATTCGCCATTTTTAGTACCGTTGCCGAAAGTAGCCGTATATACTAAATTATCAAATTTTAGTCTAAAACAACCAAAACCGTTCGTAGTATAACATTTTTGATTAATTCTGGGCGGTAATGGGGGTGTGGCAAAATTTTTCCACTTAAACCATCTCATACTCGAAACAATAGAGTGCCAGAATTTCAGCTCAATTGAGCTTAAACCTAGTGCGCTTTGCTTTACTCCAAGCTTATCCCCCGAAAAGTGGACTTAGTTAAAGTGGGTCATGCCCATTTTTAGTAAAGTTAGCGAAAGTAACCATACAACGTAGATTACCAAGTTTTAATCTCATACGATCAAAATCGTAGGAAAAACGATTTTTGCAAAAAGTGGGCATGGAAAGTAGACGTGGCAAATCTAACATAGCATATTACGATAAAGTTGGAATAACAAATAGTTTGATACCTATATCGTGTTCTCCCTGAAAGTAAAGCTGGATCCACTGATCACCTTCAGCATGTTTTGAAAGTTTTTTTCATATGAAGTTTTCGCTCAGAGAGAAAAATTTCTGCTCGCTCTCAACTTGATTAACATTATTTTAAATCACACAAAAACATGCTGAAGGCAGCGTTGCCAGATTTTGATAGAGATAATTCCCGTTTTATGTATACATTTTCAGAAGTTTTCCCCTTTCTTTCCTTAGCATATTCCCGTTTTTCCCCTTTTTCAAATTATATTAAAAAATAATTACCCATATTTAATTTTTTCTTCAGTGTTTATTTTAAAAAGAAAACATAACAATTCAAATCTTAGTAATGTAATTAAAAGAATTATTACATGTTTCTTATTTTAGTTTTATATAAATTTATGGCAGAAAAAGCTCTCTCAGCACATGCACCGCTATGCGGGAGTGAAAAAATGAACGATATCAATTTTTTAATTTTTGGAAACATTTCAGTTTCATTTGCAAATTTCATATTTAAAACATTATGCCAAAAATGTTGTACCTTTTTTGTTGGTATATTTAATAAATCTAAGTTGAGATCAATTAATTCAGATTTTTTAAATAAATAAGGAAAATCAGAACATAACGGAATTAAGGAAGAATACGTTTTGTTTTTTAAAACGATAGAATTAACAAACGTGAAAAGTTTAAATACTCTGCCTTCGTCCGAGAAATTAAATCTTTTTAAAATTTTTTGCAATTTTATTTGAGAAAATTAACTTCATCATCTCCAATTTCAGAAGCTATATCCCTGAACTTATCGCTTATAAAAGGACCAATGGACATTTCGTTCATTGGCAAAAGTTATTTGCATTTTGAAAACTAACTAAAACTAACGTCAAAATAACGTCTCAAATGCATCAAGATATTCTCTTTCCATGAAAAAAAAAAATCCAGAATAGTTTTCAGAGTAAATTCAATTTTTTTTGTAAAATAAGTGTATGCGCACATCTTCTAACTGCATTTGTAAGTTTAGTTTTGTAAAGTGAGGCAAAACAAAATTTAAAAAGTCGAAATATAGAATATAAGTTGGTTTTCCCAGCTGTCGATATATTTTATTACATTGGATTTTGTTGACGTTATCGTCCAAAAAAATACCTGTATAGTATAAAACTAATGCTGGAAATTGCTCAAAAATTCTACTAACTGCAGAATGAAGTGAAAGCCATCTGGTTTAAGTTGCATACAAAATTTCGCAGGTTAAATGTTGCAAAAAAGTTGAAATTCTTTAAATATATAATTTTACTTGCGCGTTTTTGGCTTTGTGCGTAACTGTTTTCCCTGTAAACTGCATAATTTTGGGCTGGCAACTTTCATTAAGTGATTTGAATTTCTGTACATGTTTTTGAGTTTTTGAATGCTTTTGCAATTCAGATTTTTTAGGAAGAAGGCTTACTGCACATATCTTACAATAGGCTCGACTTTGATAGCTGGTGAAGTTGACGAACGGGAATCTTGACACAGACATGGCTTAAAATCTGGGTAGCTTTCCCACTTCTTAATATATCGCACTTGTGACTTTTCTTTTTTGGTTGCAGGTGGCCGATCCGAATCAGAATCAGAGGATGCTATAATTGCGGTGATGCTATAATCAATGGAAAATTTATAGCCTATACTCTTACTTATTGAAACTCAGTTTTACTTACCCATTTTCCATAGTATACCAAACAAATAAATAACAAAACGTGGAACAGAAAACACGTTTGAGTTTGCAGCTGATGACAATCCAAATGAATTCAAATGAAAATCACAGGCTGATTCATATAGTACTAAATTAAAATTAAACTCAAGGTGACTCAGATTATTTAAAAATGTATTTAAATATAATATTTAAAAAAAGCCATAACATAATTTTTTGAGTCTTTGACGAAATTACATTTTCTGCACCAAAACGCGGTCAACCTCATTTCCCCCGTTTTTAAGAGTGTTATTCCCGTTTTCACTTTTGGGTCGAAAATTCCAGAAAAACGGGGAAAATTCCCTTTTCTGGCAACCCTGGCTGAAGGTTATCAGTGAATTCAGCTTAACTACACAACATGGCTGTCGTGCTATATTGAGAGAAGCTCTCTCGACAAAGAGAGAAAAGCTTTTTTTGCTGTAATGTTGCGCTGCTGGTTGAATATAGGCATCAAATAAAATGCGTGATTTTGAAATAATTAAAGAATACATTTTTCAAAAACCTTGGTAAGCTATAACAATCTATATTATCATAGGAATCGAATAAAAAAGAATTATCAAAATCGGTTCAGCGGTAACCGAGCTTATTCTGGATCAAATTCGTGAGTCTCCTTTTATATAATAGTATAAATAAAAGGCAAGACTACACATTAATAAACTATATCAATGCAACAAAAAATTTGTTAAATAAATTCAACACTTAGGCCTTTTCCACATGGAGAAATTGAAAACTAATGCAACTGCAACGCAACAGCTTAAAAAGTTTCAAAACACTTCAATTTTAAACTGAACTGCAACCTACTCTTTCAGATGAGCAAGTCACGTTGCAACGCAACATTGAAAAATTCAAAACAAAACAAACACTTATTTAATGGAAGCTTTGTTAAATAGATATAAAAAATTAATTGAGGATAAAAAAGGATATTTCTTCACTTCCTGCATTTATTTCATATATATTAACTGATTAATTATTTTCATAGCACACAACACAAATCGGAAACGCAACAAATCGCCGATTCAAATTGCAGCACGCCGTGTTGCATGAAACTGGTTGCGAATGCGTTAAAAACTTGTTGAGTACAAGTTGTTTCATGTGAAGGTTTCGGTATAAATACATTGGTTAGCAACTTTTGTTGCAGTTGCATTAGTTTTCAATTTCTCCATGTGGAAAAGGCCTTAGACCTTTTCCACAGTTGGTCAACGCAATTCCAATTCAAGTTGCTAGCCTGTGTATTTATACCGGAACCTTCAGATTAAGCAACTTGCACGCAACAAGTTCTCGACACGTTCTCAACCTGTTCAACGCAACGCGGCTTTCCGCAATTTTCATCGGCGACTTGTTGCATCAGTTTGTTTGTTTTGTTAATTCAAGTATTTGTAGTGCACTAGACTATATATGAATCCAGGTGAATAAGCTAATTAATTAGTTCCTAATAGAATCTAAAAGAAGAAGAAATAGTTTGCAGGATGAATGAGCAAGTGTTAAATATTAAATTAGTGCAAGAAGTCGAAAAACATCAGTTATTATATAATAACAATTATTATATGTTGCATGACTTTTGAAGCAAGTCTGAAAGCATTCGGTTTATAGTTGCATTGCTTTTCAACTTTTTCGCTGTTGCGTTGAAGTTGTGTTGGAATTGCGTTGACCAAGTGTGGAAAAGGCTTTAAACATACTTACTGCTTATTTTTTATTGTTGAATGGCAAATGAACGGGCATATAATCGACAACGAAATTTTGATATTTTAACTCTCCACTCACGAATGGAAATTTGGCAACATAGCAACAATTTTCGCTTCTACAGCGTACTAGCTGGCGAACAAAAATTTCGTTGCCTGTTCGTTGTCAAAAATTTCAATGTATTTCTTATGGATATTTTTTGTTCGTTCCTACCGCATACTAAGCTTAAATAAGAAAGATATTAGCTTTTCTTTTAAGATATTAGCTTTTCTTTCAAATTGACATCATATTGAGCATTTGAAGGCTAATTCATATGTAATAAATTAAATATGATGGTATCAAACTACAAAAGAACGATCTTTGTCGAAATTGAAAATAATAAAAAATGAAAAAAAAAAAACCAACGACGATGCTACAGGCAAGGCTCGATGGTTTGTCAGTATTATATATAGAGGCAGATATGCTAAAACTGTTGAACTTAAAAACTGTTACGCTCGAATTTAAAGCCCGTAAAAGTCGCAAGTCGCATTTGTTAAACAATTTTTAATCAAGTCCTAATTAAGTCTTAAAACAAGTCTTAATCCGGCACTGCCTGTAACTCCAAAATTAAGAAATCTCACCTCTGACATAAAAAACAGTTTATACTTTTTGCCTAAAGGCATTTTTTTATATATTTAATTTTTACCTCAAAATATTGCTCGTAGCTTAAAAATTTTATGTAAAAAAATGTAGAATGGTATCTTGATTTGCTTAGAAGACTGATGAACTAAAGTACGAAGGTGTCGCACAGCGCGCTGTACTAGAAGGTTTCTTAGAGTAGCAGTCTAATCTATCTTCTAACAAATCAAGATACCATTCTAAAATGTTTTTAAAAAGTTGAAAAATTCAAATCAGGGAACGCTAATGCTTTCAAGAGGAAACAAAAACACGGCTCCTGGCATTTGGCTCGAGCAAACTTTTTAAATTCTACAACTCTCGCTTGTGAGACCAAGCCATTTTTTGAATTTCTGCAGCTGAGCCCGAACCGTCTCTCTTCTGCTTGCAACATTTTTGATTAAAAAAAACCTTAAAAATTAAAAAAAATAGTTAATTGTCACGGTCTAAAGTAATACCATAATTTTTCTCAAACAATGAAAAGCATATCCAGCTGGTTAAATTAAGGTAAGGAAATAAAATCAAATCAGCTGAAGTATATTTTAATGGCTTCCCTGCGGCACAAACACACACTCACACCATCACGCAACATACCAACACAAGCAAATTAAATTGTTTTGCATTCAACCAGTTTTTATCTTGCTCTCAATTATCTCTTCCATTTTACTTCTCCAATAGAGCGAAGCAAGGATTTATTTCCGGTGCGCCGTAGTATCATGCGCAAATTTCATTAGCAAGGATTCCAGGGGGTGTCTGTGTGTGCATGTTGAGGCATTTTAATTTTATTGTGATTTTATTAACACTTGATGAGTTTGCTTGCTTCTGCTGGTCCTGCTGCTGGTCGGTCCTTGGCCAGTAAGTGATAGCGGTAAATGCTTTATTTGAAGTTGGCGCGTTCGCAGGAGTAGTTGAAATAACAGTTTGCATAAAATAAAATCAAAAGCTCTAAATAACTATGTTATTAAAATAATAATGATAATGTTGAATTCAAGGTGATAAATAAAAAAAATAAGTTCTTTTAAAAAAGATTACTTAAATTTATTGCAAAAAACATCTGCGTAACACAAAATTGCAAAGTTTTTTAAAATGGAGCAACTCGCCCAGTTCGTTACAAAATCATTTGAATACTCGATTAATTCCAGCAGTAATCGCGTTCAAGATTTATTCAACTCCATGACAAGCACTCGCATTCATTCGAAAATAACCGCCTATTGTTCAGAGTCCTCGGACGCGATTTCTTTGCATGCCGTCGGTAATGCTACCGCCGAAATATGTGATGACGATGAAGAATCTGTTGACATTGATATTACAGATTTGTCGGGCACCGAATCGGATGTAAGACAGCCAAAAGATTTAGTCGAATTAAAACCATTGTCGTTAATTAAAGATCGCTGCAGTGACATTCAAACAAATGCTAGTGAAAAAACCATAACAGATCTTTCAAATGCACCTCGAATACGGCTAAATCAACCCAAACCTCGGAATTGGTTGATTTCCGATATTGCACCTGAACAAAAGGATAACACATCAGCGTCGAATTTAATGCAATGCGGTCTAAAAGGTGTGCAAATATTAGTTTTTTTACTTAGTACAATAAAATTCATCAAAATAGTATAAAAAAGAGCAGTTGTTAAAATTAATTATTTCTCCTTTTTTTTTTTTTGCCTTTGTAACGTGAAATTTATCTTGGATTACAGCTTAAAAAGAAAATGTCTTCGTAATAACATAATTTAGGAATTCTGATAACACACGATTAGCATACACACTTAAATATTTGTATAGGATTTTTACACCGATCGATGTTCCGGGGAGTCCTACACCGTTCGGTGCTAAAAAACACCATGCTAAAGTGTTAAAATTTAATATTCGAAAGACCTACATTTCTTTTCACACCGAACGGTGTTAAGTAGTTAATATCAGATAAGATGTTTGTTTTGTGCACTGAGGTGTTTATTTCTAATACAAAAAATGATAATTTTTTAACACCGAACGGTGTGATTTTTAACTATTCAAAGGGATGTTTTTTACAATTTTTATTAAATTGTCATTAAATTTATTAATTGTCACATGAAATTTCTATAGCTTTTGATTGGAAAGCGATATTAAGGAAATTTTTTTATCAAAATTATTTTTTAAGCTGTATTCCTTAATGAAAAATATAAAAACATCATTTTGAAAAGATTAATTTTCGCCAAAAAAAAAAATCCAGGCCCTTGATTTTTAATAATAGAAATTGCTTGTCGAGTTTTGTTTCAAAACGAAGCACTTTTTGCGGATAAATGATGTGTCATATGAAAAAGTGTGAGAAATCAACTGTTGTGAACTGTGATGGTAGCGATACGTTAGTGAGCTATGGTTTTCTTTGAATGTGTTACACTAAATTGTAAATTCTTTAATATAATTCTCAAATTATATTAAAGAATATAATTCCTAAATTAATTTTACTGTTAATTAATGTGGGAAGGGTGTCAGACGGACGCGGACTGGAGACAAGAAGTGGACGTCAATACTAATACTTGCATTAAGGGTTCTCATCTAAGCATGTAAACATGTATAGCATTTAAACTTTTGATGAGCGATAAAGTGTAAATAGCGTGAATGTCGACAAAATGGCGGCAGCGGCTGCGACAACATTATGACTTTTTTAAATTTTAAGCCTTTAAAAAACCTTCATTAACATAGAAAAATAAATAAAACGTGTTCATATTTACTTCAACTACTTTAAATATGTAATGATTAGCGTCAATAGCAACCCTCATTCATACACGTAGATTTAAGGCCCAGTTATAATAGACGTAATGTAAAGTAATGTAATGTTGTCAACTGTCATCGTGACGGGACGTAATGTAAGAAAACGTTGTAGCAATTATAATAGGCAGTAGCCAGGCAGTTGTTTGTCGTAAATAATTGAACGTTCCTGTACAAATACAATTAAATCTTCGTCATCCATAGCTGTGGATACATAAAACTACCACATTAATAACAAAAACTCAACAAAAAGCGTGGTTCAACAACATAAAATAGCGCAAGAATCGAATCTAACCTCAATGTTTAGTTGTTCTTTGAAAAGACGTAATGTAAAGTAACGTAGAAATCGAAATCCAACGGATCTTTACGTCCCGTTACATTACGTTACTTCTATTATAATCATTTATATAAGACAAGTATTGATTGTAACAGTAAGTGACAGAACACACTGCTGCAGTGACATTTCACTACATTACGTTACGTCTATTATAACTGGGCCTTTACATGCTAGTTTACACTGCAAAATAGGCTCGGAAATGATGTAAACTCACGCCCATACAAATTTTGACAGATAGTTTACGCGCATGTAAGTTCACAAGGTTTACCATGTTTACGGGTCAGTTACATGCTTAGATGAGAACCCTTATTAAATTTTTTTGAATTTACTAAAAAAGAAACATTTTACGTACTGAAACATTTCGAAATATAAAAAACTTGTTAAAATTAAATTTCCAATAAGTTGGAGGTTCTGAGCTGTTTCTGTCCAAAGTTAGAATTTAAAAAAATACTGTTGATTAAGTGTATTTTTACATGAAAAAAAGACATTTTAAATTTGGACGATTACAGCTCCGCTAAAACAAAAGATACAAAATTTGTTGATATTTCGTTGAGTAATCACAAAATTTTAGCTCAGGTGCAGCACATGACACGAAAGTGGTTGATATATTGATGGAAAGGTTGATATTTTTTCTAAAATAAAAAATATTATTTTTTATTTTATGGTGAGTAGTTTAGATTCTAGATCAATAATACTAAACACGTACCAAAACCGTAAAACACCCTGTATCTTGAAAATTTTACAATATAGGAGGAAACTGAGTACGGAGTTGGAACGAGTGTTGAAAGTACATATAGGAATGAAAATGGACTTACCGGATCCGAAATTCGTATACTAGTATTATTTATCCAAACATGTATGAATATAAGGGCGCTACTTTTATTTTGACCGCAACTGTATATGTATATTTTAAAAGTAATTAAAAATTAAAATTTTAGTTAACAATATATATTTTTTAAATATGGAAAAAATACTATGCATTGCATAAATAATTAGAATTTATTATGGTATTTCAAAAATAAATAGAGTTTTCAAAGCACAACGCATGCGCTAACCTGCGTACTAGTAATACATACTGGCTAACTTATTTAAAAATCAAACGTCTGGAAGTAGACCAAAAGTAAGACAAAAAAGGGGAAAATTAATTTTTACTTTATGTTAAAATTAATTCTGATTTTAGTTTTTGAAGCACCCCAAGCTTATTGTAACATAATAAAGAACCAACAAAGTTTAAAGGAGTTGTTAACTTTGGATCGCTTTCGGAATTAGAATACTTTTATAAAACATTTCAATTAATTGAAATTTAAAAGCAAAGGAAAAATCTTTAAAAATGTCATTGATTTTGTAATTTTTAAATTTTCAAAAGAAAATGAAAAAATTTATCACAAAAAACTTCAAAACTTATTTTATAATAATTCATGTTTAAGTAAACAATATTTTGAAAACCTTAAAACCAGTTGAGTTATTTTAGTTTTCATATATGCATTCCTTTTTCACTATTTAATAAATAATTCGAGCTTACAATTTGTTAATGAGCCTACATCTTGCCTTAAAAAAACAATAATAACATATTTTTTGTTATTAAAAAAGGGCCGGATCGAAAAATAATTAAAATTAAATTAAAGAAGAAAACCAAATTGTTATGAACATATTTACCTAGAGAATCGGATTACGTTCTAATATTTTTCTTAACATCATATAACGTATTAACGGAAAGTTTTTAAAATCTATTTAAAACAATTAAAGAAGAATTTTATAAAAAATTAGTTTGACATTATTTTAGTTAATTAATATGTAATTAATAATTCCATCTAAAAGTTTGTTTATAAGCCTAGATTTTGCATAAAAAAACAAAACTTATAGTCTTTTCTATGAACAATAAAATTTAAAGGTATGAGTGGATTTAATCCTGTGCAGCAGATCTTTGAAAAATTTAATTTTAACGTCATTTTAAGGATTAATCAATTTTCTAAAATGTTGTCCTTTGGAGCATTTGAATCCGATTAGAAACAAAAAGATATGGCGATTTATCTTAACCACCTTTGCTTCAGATAGATAAATATATACTTTTTTAACAATATAGTAGAATAACAATTTAGTTACAAAGAAATACAAACAAGAAAACAAAATTGACGGCATTTTCTTTAAAAAATACAATTTAAAGTTATGAGTGGATTTAACTCTGTGCAGCAGATTAGAATTTTTGTTTTAAATCTGTTTAAAATAGGTAATAAATAATTGAATTAATTTTTGATTAATTTAATTTTAATATCATTTGAAAGATTAATCAATTTTCTAAAATGTTGTCCTTTGGAGCATTTCAATCCGTTTAGAAATAAAAAAGATACAGCGATTTATCTAAAACGCCTTTGCTTCAATTAGACAAAATCGCAAAAAAATGATTTATATCTGACGATCAACGAAATGCTTCCAAAACTTGAACAAAATCATAGCGTAACAAAAAAAGTCCAATGCAGCAACAACAAATCAAGCAAAAAAAAATGTAAACAAAGTCAGGCTGCTTTAAGCAACATATACATGTTGTGCTAGCAACACAAATTGCTGCAAGCGATTACTCGTTAGGTTTGTTACTCGTCGGGTCTCTTGTCTTGTACGTACAAATTTTTCATTTCGTACCGGACCTTTCAGTTGCAATGTCTATAAGTATTTATAGTCTCTGGTCCAATTTATAACATTGATGCATGAGTTCAAGATCGCTGTCGAAGTTAATGAAGTTATCTTCTTGAGGACTATACATTTGGCGAATGCATCCTGTTGCTTCCTTGCGGGCTGCTAAAATCTTCTCATAGCCATCTGAACGCAATTGAGGATCTGGGTCTGTAATCATTGTTAACAAAATATTCTCCGGGTGCAAAAACTACGCATTGTTTTTTATAAAAGGACGAACTGCCAGTTGAATGTCTTCTGGCAACTGACGTATCCATGAGATATATGAGCCAGTGGTTGGTTTTTCACCAAAAACCAGAATGGCGCTTAAACTTTTACGATGAATTCTGCTAGTTTTTTTAATGTTAGCGAAGGTTGCGTGCACGTGATATAAAAACGCAGAGTTCGCGACGCTGTTGTAAGCCAGCGCGCTATGCTTACAACACCTGGCTTTTCACTGGCTAATTTTTCATCGCACTTTCCTGTATGCACGGCTTGAACCATACAAAATAAATACAGCTGGTGGCCTCGAATATTCCAACCTTCAATGTTTTCCGGCATTTCACGCATTGGTATTCGTTCAAAATTTTGATTGACCTGACCAAGCAGAATAGCAAAGAAATATCCAAATAATTAATATTTTTGCTATTTAGTTTTAATTTTTAAAAAATTAATTTTGAGTATTTATTCTTAATTTTTTTAAATTAATTTGAAGTGATAAGTTTTTTAATTTTTAAAAATCAATTTTTAATTCTTAATATTTTATTTAAGAAATCATGTGTTCAACTTACAATATAGTGCATGCAATTTTGAATACCTGCTCCAATATTTCCTGGCCAGATTCCAGGTCCCTTCTGTTGGCTAAGGCTGCCCGCATAGTAAGCGCCGAAGCAGGCAGGCAGGCAGGCAGGCCCTGCGAAGAAACGAGATAGAAATAACTTTTTTCTCGCTTGTTCGCATAGTTTTCTTGCGCCTGTCTGCCTGCCTGCCTGCTTCGGCGCTTACTCTGCGAGCAGCCTAAGCAGAGATCTTAAAAGGGCATTACTTAAATGGTAGCTCGTTGAAGTGAAATAGACACACCAACCATTGCAGCGGTCTCTGTAAATGGCATTCCATTCTTGCAATAACTCCTCCTTTGTAGCCGGTGTTGGTAGGTGATCCGTCGCAACTAATTGCAATTAAGTGATCCATGCTATAATGTTCTTTATTCAAATATTCCACGATGATCCTCTGGACACTTACTGCAGAGCTGTCAGCGGGCGTAGCATAGTTGATGAATTTTGAATTTGGCTCTTTCACAATGGTGACATGTTCTTCGTTCACAACATTGTTACGCGTCACATTTGCCTCCGTGACTCTTTTTAAAGTTAGCTCTTTTTTCCCATCAAAAGAAATACATGTTAGCAAATCATCACACTTAGCTGCTGCTAAAGCCTCTTTTCGAAATTTGACACGTTCTCTGAATACTTTATTTTTTGTAATGATAAGCCACTGACCTTACTTCTACAGTGGCAGTTCTGATCGACACTGTTTCATAGACATCATCTAATGCCATTGATCGTGGACCGCACTGATCAATAAAGAAAATTTTTACTGCGTCTGGTATTTGATTTGAGGTGTTACAACTACACGGATAGTTGCTTTCAATGCCACACTTGCAACGCGAAATTTTAAACAATTTATTCCAAGCCCTGGCGAATAATAAGGTAGGGTAAGTAGCTTTGACAAGACCTATCGTTAACGTCAAAGTGTGTTTTAGAGTTGCCAGTTTTCTTTATTAATGTTACTTCTGGGATAAACACTTGGAAACGGAATTTTATAAAGGGTATGTTAAATGAGAAAAAGTCCGGTTCAAGCTTGCGTAAAACAAAAAACCTGTACTTCCCCGTTTTGAAGTATTTTTGAAGTGAAGCTTTTTACGACTCGTTTTGTGATTTGCTTGAGTGAAATCTGAAAAACGACACTTTGTTCCATACACCTTTTTCTTAGAATTGTTGTTGTTTTTTTTTACTTGCGGGTATTACAACAAGAGGATATAAAATTAAAAGTATTTCTTCGCAAGCGTGAGGATCGAGGATCGAACTCGCGCCTTCTGATCGAGAGTTCTACACACTAACCACTACTCCAAACCAATCATTGCCAACATGATGTGATTCATTCAATATTAACGGAAGCTATGTTGCAGTAGATGACAGGAGTTTATTAAAGGGATTGTTCTGCCTTTACTCCTTAAAGGCAGAATATTAAAGGGATTTCTACATATTCTATTGTGAATGCGTGAAGCTATAATGCAGCAGATCACAATTATCGATCAAATACTACGTTTCCATGGCGAGTTAAATCGAGGTTGACTCGCGAGTTGAGTTGAATTTCGTTAAATCCACGAAACTCCGCGAAACTTATTAGATTTAACTGAGTTAAATTGGATGCGTTCAGAATATGAAACAGTTGCTCAACTGTTGAGTGAGGTTTTCTTGATTATTTGTTATTTTATTTTATTTTTGCCACTGCGTTGACATAAAATGTAACAAACCGTTCAGCAGGCACACAAAGTAGCGGTAACTAATACTGATCAAAGACTCAATATGTTTAGTAAATTTTGCACCTTCTGAACGCACACATTTATACTAAGAAAAAATGGCGAATAGAATGGCAGAAGTCCAACTCGACTCAATGTTGTGCATGGAAACACTTTCGAGCTAGAAACGCCATAAAGTCAACTTGAAGAAAACCCAACCTAGGACCAACTCGCCATGGAAACGTAGTAAAAAGCATTTTGCATTAGCTATCCAAACAACAAAAGCAGCAAAGTTCCATTGAACGGGTGGATTTTAATTGGGAATTCAGACATGAATGTTCATAGGCACTTAAGGCAAGGATGGTGGTCTAGCGCTTGAAAATTTAAGGTATTTTTAGGATTTTTTTAAAAAGTTTAAATATTGAACAACGATATTTAAACTTTTAAGGTGTATGTAACTTTCTTTCATCATAAAAAATATTTTTCTTTTATATAAAAATTGTTGATTTTGTTCAAAAAGGCGGTCAATGAGACGCTCTCAAGGAAATGGGGCATGGGCGATGTTGTAGATTTTGACTGTTCTATTTATCTGATAAATAAAAACCTAGAATATTATTAATCACTATGAGTGCAGCTATGGCTGGCACTAGAAAAAAAGATATGAAAAATTGACAGAATGACGCGCTTTTGAAAATTAAGTTCTTAAAAGAGCTTGTTTTCTACCGGTTATTAAGTGTAAAATATACGATGTTTTTTTAAATAAAACGTTGATTCTAGTTCCAGCGATAGCCACCTTTGTTATGAATAGCATTTTTAAATTTCAGATGATTCGGCTGAATAGTTTTTGTTCTTTCTACAAAACCATGCCTAAAAAAGTAGTTTCGAGATAAATGAGTATAAAGAGAATGAATGTAGACGAAACACTGTGGCTCGACACCTACTAAAACGGCTGTAAAGTATGTAATGTATGTAATGTAAAGTAACGTAAAAATCTAAAATCCACGGATCTATTCGTCCCGTCACGTTACGTTACGTTTATTAAAACCACTTGTATGAGAAAGCATTGTTTCAAACAATAAGTGAAAGAACGCACTGCTCAACTGACATTAGATCACATTACGTTACTTCTATTATAATTGGACATTAACGTCAGAAAAACTATACTTTTGAAATATAAACAAATCAGTTTCATAAAAATTCTATGCTGTTTTGATAAATATAATTTGCGAATGACAAGCGATCCAAATATTTGCACAACAAGATTAGGACAACTTCTGATGTAATATTTGCTAGAAATATCGATGACATTACATCTATATAATATACGTTTGATATTTTAGATATGGAAACCCAATAATTTCATTAACATTTACAAAAATAATTCAAAACTAATGCAAAATAATAACGTAAGGTAACATAATTTCCTGATGGGAATATTATTTTTTTTTAGTTTTAACATTTTAAAAATGTTTTTATTAAAAAACCATTAAATTATCAAACGTATGAAACTGCGAAAGAGCTTTGCTTCTCTAGTGTGTCCAGCGACGCATCTGTTTTTTGTAATGGATTTCATCAGAAACGCTTAAACAAAGTATGGATTTTTCTTTGGATTTTAATTTGTGATATGGCAGCACTATATTTTATGATTTTGACATTAACGATAGGTCTTGTCAAAGCTACTTACCCTACCTCATTATTCTGCCATGTTCCAAGCATTCACTTTGGCCGCATTCAGCGCAGACAACAGTTGGCAACTGTTGTGTGAAAATTCGCTGAATGGTCGAAATTTGGCGCTAACTAAAACTGATTTGGTAGCGGATGCCTTTTAATCGAGCGAACAAATTCTATGCTACATGAACAAAACTTTTGGCTAACTGTCAGATGCTGCTACTGACGCTGTTAAGTTAATAAACACAGAAAGGACGCAGCAAATTTAAGTGAGAAACCTTTGCAATTGAATTAAATTTACATAAAAATTAAATATAATTAAATTGAAACTAACTTCTGACGTGTAGAGAGCAACACATTCAGAGAAAAACATCGCGCACTAAGGTAGCGCTACCATTACAGTTCACAACAGTTGTCTGCGCTGAATGCGGCCTTTATGTCTTAATCGATTTTTAGAATTTGTTTAATAGGTATTCACAAGTACATCAACACGTTTCCGAACCGCCGCTAGGGTTATAATTGGTATGCCGGCGCGTTGCCACAAAACGATTACATTTCTAACAGCTTCTTGTTTAAAAACATTCAACTTTCGACTTTTTTAATTGATATGCCGCAGATTTAATAAATAATTTATAATATCATACTCCGTTGGTAATTTGGTAAGTCACTCGCAGAAAAAGAAATTTTTTTAAAATATTTTTTTGGTCAATTTTTAATGAAATTTATGAAAACTCTATAAAACTCGCGTTTGAAATAAATATTAGACGGACGTAATTTTCAACTGTTTTTTCACAGGTAAAACGAATTGCAATAGCTAGTGTTTGAAATTGCTTGACTATTTTCAATGTGCGAAAGTGAAAAGCAAAAGTGAAAAAATAAAATAATAATACACTGTATCTTTAATATATCACAACAAAAATAGTGTTAATGCCTCTTTTAGCATTGGCGTTACAGATTTTTTCTTTTACAAGCTTTAAAATTCCTCAAAATCAATTTATGGCCTTCCAAGGACTTGTAGGAATATTTTTTTTTATTTAAAAAAAAAATAACTGGCCTCTTTCAGACAAAAACATCGATACCATTCAATATGATCAGATTTTTAATACCAGAGATATAATGAAAATGAAAAAGGGAGCCCTGCGTTTGGCAAAAAATTTTCAAAATTTTTTAAAAAATATTTCTGCTATATATATCGATATACTTTCTGAGCAAACGATTAATGATATTTTAAGAGTTTTATTTTTTTTGATATTAAGGTAGTACATTAGGTTGGTACATTAGGATGGTAAGAACTGAGATCTGGAGGGTAAGTACTAGAACGGTGCACCTGAGGTCATATTGGTCTCTTTGAGACAAAAATATTGATATACCAAACTTTAAAATCCCACTGTAAACACCAGAGACAAGAAGAAATATGTCAATGCGCGACCCCTACGTTCGGTCAAAAAATTTTTTTTTCGTATTGTCTTGCAAAAATGCGTCATATTCGCTGGTATACGGTGTACTTTTTTGAGGTATGGTCTAATGTATATGTATATATAATCCTACATTAATTTAAAAGCACAACAATTGCCAACGTTGACTCCGCTGAATGCGACCATTGAATTTTTGAAATGTTTGTTTTTGACACTTTCTTCAATTTTTGCTTTGTTTCACTAACAGCTGATTTTGACATTAAATGGTTTCCTTGTAGAAGAGAATATTAGCAATTGTCAATGCTGCCTGGTTATTTATACCATGTGAGAAATTAAATTTTAGAAAAAAGAAAAAAATCAAACAAAAACAACTTTTAACCAGGGTGCGGAAAAATTCGTTCGCAATTGATTAAAATACGATCTTATCGTTCGTTTTTTGATGTGTGTGAGAATTTTTCAAACGAAAAATTTAAAAGCAGACGAACGTTCGCAATCGAAAAAGGAACGCTCTGCTTGCGTCGTTTTTTGTATCACTGATAAATTTGTAAGCGTTGTATTTTTTCGAACGAATTTTTCACACAACAACAAAAAGCAACAAACGTTCGTTTGGAATTATTTTCAAAACGAGCGTTTGAAGAAAAAATTCACGAACGTTCGTTTGTACGTAGAGTTATTAGACAAAATATAAGTTTGTTGTTGTATTTTTGTACACTTGCTGACATGAAAAGATGAAACCAAAATACAGATGTAGACTGCACATATGCATATGAGGAAAAATAATGTTTTAATTAGGTAAATAAACCTGATATGCCCAATCAAATGAAAAAAGATGGTTTTTTATGATTGGTGTTATATGATTAGATTGTATGATTACTTCTTGATGATCTTGATGATGAAGCATCGTCAAAATTATGTTTGTGCACACTCTCGTAATGCCTTTTGATATTCCCTAGTACACATCCCATGAGAGGTTTTTCGCATAAGAGACATTTGGAAATGTTACTTATTTTGTCATAGATGACCAGAGATTTTTTGTCTATTTTTGATACTCTACCCATCACTGAAAATCAGGAAGTGAAAAACGTTTTAATACGTATGTATGTTTACAATAACACTGGTCTGCAAAAGTATAAAGGCACTATTACGATAACTGGTGCGCCGCGATTAGAAAGTGTTGTTCTTTTCATAACAAAAAAAAAATTTTGTTCGAACAAAAAATCGATACCTCAACTACTTATCTATGTTTAACATTTTGTTGCTTGGTACAAGATCTGTTCAATAAAATATCTATATCGTTACCATTATCTCATAGATTTAAAAGATTGATCTATTGGTTGAAATCGATATTGATTGATTGAAAGATTAAATGATAATCAAATTAAAAATTGATAATTCGAAAACAAATCGATGCATCGATTTTTCTTTCGGCCATTCCTATTTTTATTAAAAGTACTTCACGAATCCATTGTCAAATTGCGGCGCACCAGTTATCATATTCTCCTCAGTATAACTGATAAATTGACAGTTTCGCGATCGGCACTTTTATCATATAAAGGTTTCTTCCTTTGGATGCTTTCTTATTCAGCCCTATAATGAATAATTTTTCTCCCGCAATCAAAAAAGGGTGTTTTCATTTTTAATATAGCAGATAAAGAAATCACATTTTTTTTTTACACTCATGAATATTGACGGTTGATGAACAAATTTGCATTAAAAATTTCCAAAATGTTCTTGAGATTTACCTTTGAGACTCCCTTTTTTGATTTCGGGTGAAAAATTATTCATGATAGGGCTGAATACAAACGCGTCCGGAGGAATTCAGTCAATAAGATACCTTTATATGTTATACTGGGAGATTAAGGGCGACAAATTATTCATGATAGGGGCAGTGTCATAAGATGGAATCACCACCAAAATTGCCTTTTTCTCGCATTTAATTCTCAAGATTACCACACTCCCAAAATACCTCAAATTACCACAAAATACCTCAAAATCAACACAAAATCCCACAATACCTCAAAAAAGCAAAAAGAAAATAGATACATACAAAACACCACAAACAAGTGCATTCAGTCATTTGAACAATTCAATTAACGCAACGTTCCCTTAATTCGTATTTTTACCACGTAATTGAAGTAATTTGAGGGGTTTTGAATTATTTTGAGGTATTGTGGTATTTTGTAGTAGTTTGAGGTATTTTGTGGTGTTTTGAGGTATTTTTTTACCCACTTTTTCTCACAAAATAACATGAGAATTACCACATCTCACAATCGTTGAAAAATACTATAAGTGCTTTTCTGGTAATCCAAAACTACAAATAATAAACATAATCCAAAAGTACAAATTTTTCCGTTTAATAAGAGGACATAGTCCCAAAAATTGTATTTAGTATTATGACCGCTTAATAAGCAGTTTTTCATATATTCAATCGCCATATAGGTTAAATGGAAGAGTCTTTTGTTATTGTGTCAAAACTTTGTTTTTGGTCATGTTAAAAGCTCTAGATTTTGTGTGTTTATAGTGCTATATGCGTGAACACTGCTACATCAATAACTTAGATCTGTCGTAAGTCGAATTAAGCTATTATTGCTTATCGACACAGATATAATGACAAAATTATTCGCCCTTGCACGGAATGGTGATAACATCTACAAGGTCAAATCAATTTTTTTTGTGTTTTTTTATGATAAAATAATTTGCCCTTCTACGGAAAAATGTTAATTCAACAGCAACACAAACAGCGCTCGATGCTACGCATTCGCAACAATTTTTTCGCAATAATGCAAAAATAAAAACGTATACAAGAAACAATACATACCAAACTCGAT
The DNA here is from genome assembly GCA_963920525.1 of Dichetophora obliterata. Classification (NCBI taxonomy): domain Eukaryota; kingdom Metazoa; phylum Arthropoda; class Insecta; order Diptera; family Sciomyzidae; genus Dichetophora; species Dichetophora obliterata. Next base: position 60,763,351 of record OY986436.1, on the reverse strand, counting down.
AACGCATACATTACTGAAAAGAATCCTCGCTAGACGATGTGGATGCTGATAGTCGGAACATAACTTTTTTTGGGAAACAAACGTTCCTGAATTTTTCTTTGAACGATTAATTTTTATGAAAAATTGAAAACGAATGTTTGTTGCTTATTATTTTTTTGTGAAAAATTCGTTCGAATAAATTTGAAACTGACAAATTTTTCAGAGATAAAAAATACGACGCCAGCAGAGAGTTCCCCATTCGTTCGTGATAATTTGCGAGAACAATTTTATATGAGGAGAACGATAATTGAGAACAATCGTATTTCAAACGTTCTCCGCACCCTGCTTTTAACCTATTTTCTGAGCAAACATTGAATATTTTAGAGGTTTTTTGAAAACCATATATGACATAAAATTGATGAGGTGCGGTAAATATTTTTATATTGTGATTAAATTGAACTTTCAGAAAGTAACGGAGATATTTGCTTGCAAAATCAAAACTTAAAATTTTAATAGTTTTTTCTCATTTTGAGGACGATTACCTTGACTTAAGAAAGGATTTAGGCAAAAGCGGTAAAAGTGAAGGCATATTTTAGAAGATGTTATCTAATAGAGTTTTCGGTACTTGAAAAAATGCTGCATTATTTTTTTGCTATTTGTTTTTTCAGTGTAAATTTTTGTAAGCTTTACGCGTTAGTCGTTACATGTGGCAACGCCAAAAATGCCCAGTTAGGTTTGAAATTTCATTAGTGCTCTGTGAGAAATGTGTTTCGCAAATTACGTTTATTTTATACTCGTCATAATCAACCCACCGTACAAGCTATTCAAGCTATTGTGACTAGATTTCGCACCACTTCAACTTTATTGGACATTAATCCATCAAACCGTATGCGGAGAGTGCGTACCGAGGAGAATATTGCTGATTTTTCGGACAATGAAGATGGCGATATGTCAATTCTTCGCCGTTGTCAACAATTGGTCCTGTGTTATTCGACCACCTCGACGATTTTACGTAAGGACCTCGGTATGAAACTATACAAAATACAGCTGGTGCAAGAACTGAAGACGGGTGACCAACCACAACGTCGTTTGTTTGGTGCAAGGTCATTAGAAAAGTTGGTTGAAGATCCACTTTTTTTTATAAAAAAATTGTCTTCAGCGAGGAAGCTCATTTTTGGCTCAACAAACAAACAGAATTGACAAATTTGGTCTGAACAGCAGCCAGAGGCATTTCAAGAGCTGCCAATGCACCTTGAAAAATGCACTGTTTGGTGCGGTTTCATGGGCCTGCGGCACAGGCCTGTAGCCAGAGTTGGCAAGGGGGGCAATGCCCCCTACTGGCCAAATCGGACAATGAAAATCAGACAATGAAAAACTTTAAATGAATAATTAATATGCATTTTGTTGATGTATTTGTTTATTGCTTTAAAATTAATTTAGTTTCAAATAACAAAAAATATACACACTCACTGTATTCATGACTTGAATATGTATATGAAATTTGTTTAACAAAATTCAAATTTCTACTAGGTCGCCAACGTCTGCTACCAAAAAATAAGATTTGAATTTTAATAATTTTTAACCCGCATCCATAGGAACTTTCTAGAAAGGAAAAGCACGTTGTGCACCAATTTGATGCAGATAAAAAAAGAATATATAATTCATTGAAATGTTTTTCATTTTTCAATTTTTCTATGCATGATGAATGTTTATTAATTTTAAAATAAGAAAAAATTGCAAATCTTAGTTCTAGCAAAAATTTAAAAAAGCAAAAAATTTAAATCAAAACATGCATGTTTGTTCTTAAGATATAAATCTAAATAAAAAATTTGCATCAATTTGATGGAAACGACGGATGCGGGTTAATTCAACTTTTTTGTTTGTTTTTGAAACAAAGTCTGACCTCACAGAATGCAGAATTTTTTAGATTCTGACCTGAATTTACAGAATTTTGACTTCTTTTGAGCTGAGAAAAGAACGGAAAAAATGCAACATTTTTTTTTCATTCGATATTGGCTGCACTGTTGTTTTTAATTCCGATTTATTTACGATTGAGGTTATGTATAGTGCGGTACTGCATGGAATTTTTAAGAAATACTCATCGAGCTGTTAAATTTTATTAAAAGTAGCCACTTTAATCAAAGTTGTTTTGGATTCAATTTAAAAAAATTTTCAAAATTGGAACATTTTGCTTCTCACAATTGTCATAGCATTTAATATTACTGTCAAAATTATTTTTTTTTTGGATTTATGTTGGTATTACTAGAGAGCAGAATGCAGAACCGCCGAATTTTACAGGTCATAAAATTCTGCCTTTGTTATACTTTTGCGGTCAGAATTTTCGAAAAAAGAACACGATTTATTTTGAGGTCAGCATTTTTTTTAGAAAAGAACGGAAAAAATGCAGAACTCTTGAAGAGGTCAGAAAAAATGTAGATTTTTTTCCAGAAAAGAATTCGCTATTATACATATATTAGTCTTTTTCGCTACTCTTTCTTATATTTCTAGCCACTTTAAATAATTCTTGTAATTTTGCCTTCATTTTATTACAAAGTCCTGAATTAATTTTTATATTATTTTTTATGTATTAATCTTATGTATAAAAAGATCTACATATACATGTATATATAATAAAATTAACTGTTTTATAATAAATATGTGTAATGTATTTATTTCACATGTTAAAAAAATTGTTTTTTTTTATTTAAATGAAAAAACAAAAAATTTCCCCCCAAAATTCATGCCTGCACCCTCTGTCTTCTTGGTCTGGCTACAGGCCTGCTGCGGCATCATTGGACCGTACTTTTTCAAAAATAATGAAAATCGCAACGTTACAGTCAATGGAGCAAGGCACCGTATGATGATTACCGACTTTTTTGCTCCAAATGGAAGAATTGAACTTAGATGACATGTGGTTTCAACAAGACTGTGCCACATGCCTCACTATTAGGGCTGCCAGGTCACGATTTCCACGCGGGTTGTCCCGATTTTCAGCCTAAAAATGTGCATCCCGCGAAGACCTTAAGCGGGACGCCAAATGTCCCAATTTTCCGAAATACAATTTAATTTTTTATTATTTTTATTACTTTTTAAAAATATTTTCTATGTTTTTATTTCTACATCACTAGATTTTTACAGATATTCTTCTTCACTTACAGTTTCTACGTGTCCATTTGAAGAGCAGCCAGAGGCAGTTCAAGAGCTGCCAATAAAACTTGAAAAACGCACTGTTTGGTGTGGTTTTATTTCCTTGGGTAATAAAATATATTTTTTAAAGCTACATATCGCTCTTTTTATTCAAAGAAGTTTACTCAAACAAATCGATTTTCAGTAAACGTATTTTAAGTTTTTTTTTATTCTCAGCGTCCTAGCAAAAAAAGTGCTTCCAAAAGAAGCTAAAGAGGAAGGGAAAGTCCATCCTTGAATTCCATCCCTTCCACTTTCATATCCATAAGGTATTCTTTTAATATATGCATGTCATTGGGAGGAATACTTTGCTTAGTCGTCTCTAGAAGTGCTTCTAGGACTTTTTCAATGGAAGATTTCTTTCAGCCCTTCAATCAAAGGATCCTAGTAGGTGTTTTTCAGGAGAACTTTAAGAAGGCATTAAATGGACTGGAAGGGTTTTTGTGGTTTGGGGGTTAAAAAATCCTTAGGAAAATATCCCTTTTCTCGACATTCTAAACTAGTGATTTTGGTGTTGGAAATGAAAAGTGTTTGGGTTTTGTGGGGGTTTAAAAAAATTACACGAAAAATAACCCCTTTACCGATTTTCAAAGCATTTTGGTTTTGTAAGTAGTAAGTTGTTTCATTGAGGGTTTCATTGGGGGTTTCATTGGGGATTCATTGGGGGTTCAAAAAATCTCACGGAAAATATCTAAAACATTTATTATAAGTATAGATAATTTTTGTACTCTAATTGAATTGAAATGCCATTTGAATGTCTTCCAGAAGGATTTTATAAAAATGCCACTTGAAAGAACTTTTTTATAAGGCTAAAAAGAAGCACAGTTTGATACATAGAATGTCTTCTGGAAGCAGTGTTTGTAAGAATGCCTGTCACATTTACATCAAAAATTTTGCTGTGGTACTGCACTATAGAGCGACACATTTTCCTCTATCGCGAAAAGTAAATAATGTATCGTTATCATTCACACAATTAAAATTGATCTATGACAAGTATTTCTATGTACTTAACTAAGATATTGCATTTTTTGAGTTGTGACGTTATTGAAAAAAACGAGCGACATGCATACATCTTTTTCCCGATTTTTTTTCTGATGTCCCGATTTATTTTTGTAAAATCCCGATTTTTTTTTAAAAAAACCTGGCAGCCCTACTCACTATACTGTGGACTTATTGAAAGGCGAGTTTGGTGAGCAATTAATCTCACGTTTTGGAGCAGTCTATTGGCCGCCAAGGAGCGACGTGAAGTCTCTCGTGTGCGGGATAAGTCAAACACAATTGCAGCCCTGAAAGACGACATTACATTGGTGAGATACCGGCCGAAATGCAGGAAAAAGTATGCCAAAATTGTAGCGGATGGACCACTTCAAGCGTAGTCGTTGGCAACATTAACATAAAATAATATTTAAAAAGTAAATGGAAGGCATTGATGTATTGCTCCAAATAAATATTTCATTCACTATTGCAAATTGTCGTTTTTTCCAATTTTCAAAATCCAAACGCTTTAAAAAATCGCCCTTTATATACGAACAATTTTATTTGCACGTTAATTCAACATAATCAGTATAAGTAAATATTTTTTATTTCTTAACATAGTTTTTATATACGCTGAAGATGGCGCTGAAGATGGCGCTGAAGTTGGTGTGCTTAAAAAACAGGTGAAAATCGCGCCACATCATAGCTCGACTCCAGATCGCTTGAAAAAAAAAGTATAGCAGTGAGGGGACGCCGACCGAAGCGAAAACCTATATATAAAATATTAGTATTCCCTGGATTTTCACTCTCTCAGCCTTTGATTATATCTTTTATATTTAATATTTTTTATCCAGATAGCATTTTTATTTTATAATTACACCAAACTATATCATTACATTTTAATTGAATATTGCTGATATAAAAATAAAATACAGGGAGCAATATTGAATGAAAAATAATCCTCATAAAATAAAATTTTTTATAAATGAAATTTTGTTTGATTCGTCTTGAAGTCTCTTTTAATGCCTGCATTTGAGATCTTGCTACAAGAAAAACAGAAAACATAGCAAGCAAAGTTCAGTTTATTTTCTGCCCCCGATTCGGTTCATCCGTACATCCGGTTCATCATTAATGCACATTATTTTCGTCTTTTATCATTTCATTATATTTTAAATTATGGACATTAATATAAAAAACAGAGTAAAACAAAAACAAAAATATAAATTTAACTTATTTAAATAATTAATATGCACATAAAATACGTATACATAGAATTTGTATTTACATAAATTTCATTGGATTTAATTTACATTATTTTCACTGTTTGCGTTTATAATTGAACTATATATTCTAAAAAAGATACTATGGGCGTATGGTAACTGAAAAAAGAAACAAAAAATTTTTGGACGATGCAGTCCCAGTCATGATAAAATTATTATTAGGTAGCTTTGACAACTACTTATTTTCTCACGAACTACCACCATCGAATTTTACACAAAAGAAAACAATATAAAGTGCATGTGCCACACATATTGGCAGCTTTCAGCGGAGTCAATAGTTGGCAAATGTTTTTTTTTTAAAATTAGAGTGAGAAACCTTTGCAATTAAATGATCCATTCACAACAGGTGACTCCTCTAAATGCGGCCAATGTGTGTGACACACGTTCTCTAATTTGTTTTCTTTTGTTTAACATTCGCTGGTTGAAACACGAAATGTCACTCCTACCTTTTACTTATTATACCATGGTCCCAGCCAGAGAATATGCTGGCGACATTTATAAAAATACAAATGTTTTTATGTTGGTCATGAAACTCAAACACACGCTCTTGGATATTGGCTACCAGGCGCTCAGCTTTTTTCGTTTGACATGATTTTGACAGAATTGTAGGTATTGTCGAAAAAGAATCAAAACAAACACAGAATATAAGGGGTACTTTTTAAAGTCTCTCCGTATCAAGCCTACCTGGTTAATATGCCTTGCTGAGCGTCTGGTAGCCAAGATCCAAAAGCGTCATTTAAAAACCTACTCACTGTCATGGCCGAATAACCAGGTAGGGCCCGATCGCTTAGTGCCCTCACGCGTTAAGGGCCAAATGACTACACAGACTGATTGCGCAAACAAGACTTTTTTCTCGTCATAGCGACGACCATACACTACGCAGACTTAGTTTTTTAGTTCAATTTCTAATAAATTTTTCTTTTCTGCTTCCATTTTTATATATTTTCCTTTACGAACGTCTTCAGTCTATAAAACATTCGGGATTATGTCAAGTCGGTGTGATTTTCACTACACACTATACAGACGGTTTGCGCAAACACAACCAAAAATTAAAATATTTTAATTTATGCGCAGACATCTGCACAAACCTAAAATAGCCAAATACACTGCCGTACAGTCTGCGCAAACAGTCTGCGAAATGCTTTTTGTTTGTGTAAAAGCTGTTTATTTTGCATTTGCAACGATGCAACAAGATCGTGAACTGCCCTATTATGTTTTCATATCTGTGTTCTATTATGTTCAATTGTAAATAGTGCGGACACGTGTGTTAAGTTTGTGTTAATTTGAAAGAAAATATTACAAAAACAGTGTAAATAATACTATAAAATGCCGAGGAAGTGTTAAATTTGCAAAAAAGCAAAAAAAAACAAGTTTAACCAAAAAGCAACTGCAAAACATGAAAATAAAGAAACTCGAGATGAACAGCTGATTTTGACAACTAGCTCGCTTTTCTCTGCTTTCTACTTCATTCCTCTCCGAGTCGGCCCTACCTGGTTATTCTGCCATGCTTGTTGTCTGTATTGATGACGAGAGTTACTCGGAAAATCACAATGACGCAAACCAAAGATTTACCCTCTACCAAAATCGTTCAACGCGCCTAAAGAAGTTTTCACTTAAAAAATGAATTTATGATTTATGTTTAATATATTATATTATATTATTTTTGAAATATTGTTTGTGGCATATTGCTTATTATTTTGGAGTAATAAAAATTTCTTATTACATCTACAAAATAATCGATAAAGACAAAATTAAATTAACTTTTGATTTAAATGTATCTTTATTTTAAAATAATTTTATTTCTTAATCAAAACTAAAACAAACTGGAATAAAATTATGAACATAAAATACTTAAAAAATTAAATTTCTACTGTTAAAACAAGATGGCTCATAACAGGAAAAAATCTAGCTCAAAATAGGAAAAATCTCGGCTCATAACTGGAATTCGGTTAACTTTTGAAAAATCTATTATTTTTAAGATATTGATTAAATTCAAATCAAATTAAAGCAATTTAATCTTCTTGATTTAATGCTTATTTTTACACAAAAATAATCTAAAACACGTTAAAAATGACAAATTTGTCATTCTTTTAAGTTAATAATTCTCTTAAAGGGGCTTAGAACTGGGTCGGTAAGAGGATAATTACCCCCCAAGAACTTTTAAATACTTTACTTTTTATTACTTTATTCGAAGAAAATAATTGTGCCCACAGCTTAAGGGTACTTTTATGAATACATAAGCGGTTCTGAAGGAGTTTTTTTGAAAGAGTACTGCAAAAAAATGGTCAGAGATATTGATATAAAGTTTTTTTTTATTTCAATAATTATTCAATTATCAAGTTATATGAAGTTTGCCGCAAAAGAGAAGTGCTGTGATGATTTTTTCATATAATTTTTTCTCTATCTAATGACTATCTAATAATCAGTATACATTTTGTGTTGTTCATTTATTTTTCAAAGTGTACCATATCATAGTCATAACGTCAGAACAATAAGTTTCAAATTCCTTTAATTTTTTTATTGAAAAGTACAATGTTTTTTCATTGCACATACTTGAAAATATAATTGTTTTTATAATGGAATAAATGTGAAAAATTTGAATAAATCAATCTTAATTACAAAATTAGTCAAATTTTGAGTTTTTATTTACTTTTTACTTTAACTTAAGGGAGAAGTAAATAAATACGGAAATGTGCGTGTATGTGTCTGGGAAAAATGCTTCTTAAACAATAAAGTAATTTCAATTCAAAAAAGTAAAATTTGTCTATGTGTAAAAAGACAAAATTTTCTCAAATCGAAAATGTGTGTTTTTGATAATTTACCCCTCCCCCCCAAAAAAGACCCTTTTCATTGTACCCTTTTTCATTTTTGATCAGAAAAGTAAATTAAGCTATAAACAATGGCATTAACATACAATCATGCTTTTCACCGAATGTGTCCCAGTAGTCACAGTGACTGATAAATTTTAAAAATGAACACACAGAACAAACTGTCTTGAAAGCATAATATAATTGCCCCAAATAAATATTAAAATATGTTTAAATTGTGCACCACATGCTTATTATTAATTTTTGGAAGTATTGAATTTATAAAGTCATGTTTCAGGTTAGGAAAACAACTTTTGTATATTTTGCATTTGTTCAAAGAAGAAATACACAAAAACTCACATACCTTTTCGTTTTATATTTCTATAAAAGAAATAATTTTTTTTCAAGCTTTCTGTAAAAGAAACGTGACAGTTTTCTACAGTTGACAGAATGCCCGACAACAGTTTTGAAAACATAATCAACGTTTTATTCCCTAGCAACTCTGAATGAAACAATAGTTGGGCATTTACAAAACATGATTTTTTGTATAGACATTTAGCTATAGCTTTTTACCAAATTAAAGTTAATTAATGGAAAATCAAAATTTATCTCATTTTCCTATTTTACATACGTTTTCATATGTGTTTTAAAATTTTTAAAATAAAGATAAGAAAAGTATGATAATGTAACAGTTGAGTCTAAAAAAGAAGAATTTTGCGTTAAAGTTAGTAGTTTTTAATTTAAGAATCCTTCAAAATTTATACTTCAAAACTATAAATTTGCACTAATTTTCATACCATACCATTTTTATATTTATGCTAAAGACTTTATATGTATATTATCTTATAACAACACTCTCACTTACGCATAATGTTAATAAAATATTTTATTTTTCAGAAACCATACAGGAAAATCTTCCAAATGAATGTTGTTCAACCGAAGAGACTGGTTTAAAAAATGGCACTTCAAGTGTAGCTTTAAATTTGGTGCGTATGTCGGATAAAAAAGTCGAAAATCGCTCGAAGGATACAAATACGATACGGATACGCACAAATATTTACAACAAAAATAAAAATAATAATTTTACAAACATAATTAACAACAATAATAATTGTGATGAAATACAGACGGAAATACCACACTTTAAAATATTGCGTCAGAGCAATCCGTGTCAGAGGACAGAAATCAAGGTCAACATAACGCCATCGGTGTTCAAGAAGAAGGAGAATCAGGACAAGTTCAAGCGAAATGTGGATTCTACAGCAGTGCAGCGAACGAAACACGAGGACGAAGGTGAGATCTTTAACTTTAAATAATACATAGTACTGTGATAATGTTATGACACACAAAAAATGTCAGAACTTTGTGTTGAATTCTAATTGAGTGAATTAAGCAAAATGCTGCATCAGTCCGTGAACCACAAATGTTTAATTCTTGGCAAATAACTTTAAATGTATTCTCGCCAAAAACTCGATTAATGTTTACAAAACACATCCTTTCTATTATAAAGTCATGAAATATTGCCATAAAATCACAATTAATGCTCTCAGCGGGAGTTGGTATGGAAGCTAAGCTCAAGCCTGCTAGAGAGGATACAATTATTAAAAAAAAAACTATAAGCGTGTTCATCTCGTCACTCATCCCATCGTATCTTTCAAAACAAGTGCCAACGATGGTTGGCAGCGCATTCAACGGATATCAATTATGTTCCAAATAAAACTGCAAACATTTTGGTGGTTGGATATAATTACAATTTGAAAATGCGTTGACAGCCGCAGCATGTTCATTAATCATACCGTTATATGTATTTGCAAGTATAACCAGTAAATTTTGCGCATATTCGTTTAGTTCTTTTGGCGCTCGCACAAATTATTCAGTTTGACTTTTTTTGCTATTTTATTTTATGACCATAATGTGAAAATTTATGTTCAATAAAACTTAATTTATTCCGAGTATGCGGAAAGTTCAACGGGAGGTAGATATTTTTGATTACTGTTTGAATAATCATCATTAATCAGGAAATAATTGTTTATATTGAGATTTCATTTATCGTTTATCACTTCATGACCAAAACAAAAAAAGATTAAGATCGTAATTACAGAAGGGACACCATCCATATAGCTATATTTAATGGCAATGACGTGACCTTTCTTTAGCAAAGAAATGACTACAGGTTGTTTTATTCCGTCAGTTCTGTCTTGGTTCAATAATAAATTGACAATTTAGTAGATAGGAAAATAATGCAATTTTTTCTTTTAAGAAGATCAAAGAAAATTTACAAGAGTTAGGAGTCCTGGATAATCGAACGCACCAGTTATAAGCTGGTGTAAATAGACGATATCAGCAGATTTCCTTCGCTCATTTAAAGATTGCATTTCTAATAGTTTTAACGATCCTCTTAAGGAGGAAGGTTTAAAGTGTCAGTTCCTCCACTCAAGCCCCTTAGAGCAAACCGAACAAAACGTTTTTAGATTCTTTCTATACGTTCAACATGTACATTTTTTTTTTAAAGATCAAAAAACCAAGTCATGCGCCTTATACAAACAAGGTTTGGTCTTTGACCTGAAAGGAAAGGGATAGATTATTTAGAGGAATTAATTAAAACCATAAGTGAATTATTGATTAGGCGAAACAACCCTTAAAGACAATTTGAATTGCTTTTAACCGAAGCTAGTGTTATATCTTAACCTCGACAAGCATTTTCAGCCGTCAGTTGTGTTCCTGTCCTTTAGTTCCACATTTTCCACAATTTAGCTATGGATTTTTAGTTTTCCATAATTCTTAAATGTAGGAAAGAAAAAAGAAAGTGAAAAGAACCTTGCCCGAACCCGGATTTGAACCACTGACCTCTGGGATGATAGTCTAGCGCACTCTCAAATTTAAAAAATATTGAGTTAAATTGATATAGTATAAGTTAAATATTACGTATTTACTAAAAATTTTTTTAAGTTTTTACTATTTTTTACTTGAATGCGTTTTAGTACTAAAAAATATTCAAAAGAGCGATAGTGAGAAACCAAAACAGTTCCCCTTTATAAATAAAAATTCAAGTTAAAATACGCCAACAGCTGTTTTTAAGTTTATTCGCAATTTTGAATATAGTATTATTTTGATGACGTCACTTTAATAGAGTTACATGTCCTCAGAGCTGTAAAAGAATGCATTCAATTTGATTTAAATCACAAAAAAATGAATCAATAAATAACGAAAAAAGAATGCATTCAATGAATACAAAATTGATTTATAAATAAAATTTTTAATTCACACTCAATTTAAAAAAAATGATTAATTATTCATTTCAATTATTCATTTTCGTTATTCAGAATAATGAATCAAATTTTTTATTCATTTGAATGCTATTCACAAAGAATGCCATTCACAAAGAATTACAGAATTTTCAATTATTCTATTTTTAATCATTATTCATTTTTTATTCGTTATTCATTTTTTATTCTTTATTCATTTGTTATTCATTATTCATTTTTTATTCATTGCTCATTTTTTATTCATTATTCATTTGTTATTCATTATTCATATTTTTTTCATTATTAATTTTTTATGCATTATTCATTTTTTATTCATTATTCTTTTTTTATTCATTATTAATTTTTTACTCATTACTCATTTTTTATTCATTATTATTTTTTTATTCATTATTAATTTTTATTCATTATTCATTTTTTATTCATTATTAATTTTTTATTCATTATTCATTTGTTATTCATTATTCATTTGTTATTCATTATTCCTTTGTTATTCACTATTCATTTTTTATTCTTTATTCATTTGTTATTAATTTTTTTTTGTCATTGCTTATCAATTTGACGATATTGACGAACAGATTTAATAAGTTAATATACATATATACAGAGTTGTTGTTGCCTTCTTCAAACTTATTTGATCTAAATAGCTCACAATTAAAGTATTTTCATTTAAAAATTGGTTTAAGAAATCCAACATAAAACTTGATATAAAACGCGTCGTTCTCTAAATTCAGGAACAGAAAGATATCTGTTAATAAAAGTATGTACAATATAAGTTACCAAAAACTGGTGAGAACTTCAAAATAATTTTTTGTATTTTTATATCGATGGCTTAATGTAGAAAATGCGTAACTCGTTTTTTTTTTGCGAAAGCTACGATTGTAAATTTGTTGCCTATTTTATATAAAAACTGCATTAAAAAAGTTTTCTATAGAAAAACGCCATCTGAATGAAACATGAAATAAACATTTTGAAAAAAGGAATCCAAGTAACCGAACTACCCCCTTAAATATGAAATAACTTCAAGTACTTAGAATCGTACGCTTGCAAACACAAATTAGGTTAACACTAAGCTGACCGCAATCGGTAAATCTGACCTGCTGTTATTGTTTTTCGAATCTGTACATGGTTTTTCATTCTATACCATTATAAATACATTAAATACATTTAATAATAAATAAACCGTTATCTGCGTTTAATAATAAAAATTATGGATATGTGAATTACCAGTAATTTTATGATGAGGTTCAGGAAAAGGTAGAAGAAAGGTAAAAGAAATATCGGTAAGTTGAGTGTTAATAAAATTCAGAGTAAGCTAAGGGGCATGTCACACGTACATGTACTATTTGAATTCATCAGTAATGCGATCGATGTTTGTTGTTTAGTATTGAATGTGCTATACATTGCTTGAATGGTATTTATTTATAAAAAGAAGAAGAATACTTGACGATTATGCAAAATGCAGCCCGGCTAGCTGCAGCAAATGTATTTAACTGAACAGCTGAATATTATTGGTGATTATTGTGAATGTAATATTAATGATTTAATATATTGTTTTTTTAGTGATTGTGTATTTTTTATAATTAAAAATATTAGCGTAACATGTGTATATGATGGTATTTATAAAAATGTATACATTTTTTAACTATATTTTTCATTTATAAACTATTCTATTGCATATATGAAAGTAACACGTCATTGTATATAGTACATTTAGTGCTTGTATGTACAGCTGCAGTTGTCTCTTTCACCCTTGTATTTTAGGACAATCGTTAAGAGAAAATGTGAGCAGTAGATTTACTGATAGTATAACAGATCAAGCTAGTCGTACATTACAGCCGCGTAGTTAACAAATAAACTGTTTATATATGGGCATTTCCATGGTGTCGCACGGGACAGTCGTACGCAGTTAAATTGAAAAAAAAGTAGTAATAACACGGATTTATATTTTGATAATGGTCTTAACTTATAACTCATAGTAAGCTCTATAAGTGGTGCTAAGGTTGATTATCGGTAATTTTTCCTTTTCAAAATAATTGCCAAAAACAACGGGGTTCGCACGGGACAAAAACGGAAGTTTTTTTCGAGGACAACAACTCAAGCGCCGAATTCAGCGAAGTCTGAAGGAATATTTCAAAGAGTTTATTTTATGGATATTGTGCATTGGTGTTTCTTTTAAATTGTTTTTATTTTACCCAATAATATTTAACACTTATTTTTTAATTTAATATTAAGCTCGGTCGCACGGGACAGATCGCACGGGACAGTTTTTTCCATTGCAATTTAATTGGGTAATTAAGTAATTAAGTAGTTAAGTAATTATGTAATTAGGTTATTAAAAACAAATTCAATATATTTTCCTTTAATTGCATCAACCATTTTTTCATTATCTTTAGCCAATGCCTTCCATTTTTAATAAAACAAAAATGTTTATGAAACATTTACTAAACACTTACGAAAAAGAAAAACTACATTTGTGAAACAGTGCAGACGATGTGATCATCATGGTTAATAATTTTATGTACAAATTGCTTAAATTAATAAAATTAAAATGTTTCTCTTAGATAATATCATAAAATAATAAGTTTTTAATAAGTTTTAATTTTTTGGTCACGGTAGACTTTCCTGTGGAAATACCCATATACATATATCTTGTATTATCGTTTAAATCGTTAAAATTTACAATATTCTTAGAGATAAGGTTATGGCTCTTAATTGGAGTAGAAATATTTCTGAAATGTTCATAAATGAATTTCAAAGCCAACCGGATTTGTGAGATATTTTTAAAAAAATTTTAAATGCTTTATCATCAGTGAATCTTAGCTTCTTTGATAAATTTATAATCCCTTTCTTATATCTGCCAATTCTCCATGGCAGGATCTTTTTTCACTTTTTTAACTCCATCCAGAGTTTCATCAACTCAACAATTGTTTCTATTGTGACCATATCGTTGTCATCTATATATGTGGATACACTTCCTGCATACATATTGGCCAATGTAATTAATTTTAAACCCCGGAGATCAGAATTTAACCCATCAATTTTAAATGCGAATAAAACCACTTATAAACAACCTATAGAGGGTAGCCGTTTTATTGAATCGATTGCATAAAGGAGCATTACCTGCACGAAATGGTAGCAAAAACGTAGTAAATTTAGCTTCCGCCACTATCAAACAGAACAAAGAACGTGTAGCATGCCGTGGACAAAACAATGAGAGAGAGAGGAAAAAAACTGGCGAAAATTCCAATGTTTGACGGACAAGCAGACAACATGCCCCTAAGCACGCAGTCAGCTTGCTTCTTCGTCTCAGTGGTAAATGGATAACCGAAATAACCAACTACATACTCTTAAATTTAATGTCATAACCGATAAACTTATTCCAGCGGGGTGTAAGGAATTGGTTCTTCATAAGTTAAGACAACAGAGATCAAGCGTACGTTTAAAAACTAGTGAGGCCCAAATGAAACATGCTTTTAATGCCACCGAATTCTCTCACCAATTTCCTAAAATTTTTTTGTTGCGTTTTTTTAACAGATTGTAGACGTGACGATTTAGGCTTGTCTGTTATGTTTTTTTTTTTTGATATCTTAAGATATTTATAAAAATTTTTTTGCTGTTGTTATCGATACCATCAAATTAATATAATAAGAAAAACACAGTCCGAGTCCTAAGCAATGACAAAGAAATGAATAAAAAATGAATAAAGAATAAAAAATTAATAATGAATAACAAATGAATTATGAATAAAAAACGAAGAATGAATAACAAATGAATAATGAATAACAAATGAATAATGAATAAAAAATTAATAATGAATAAAAAATGAATAATGAATAAAAGAGGAATAATGAATAAAAAAAGAATAATGAATAAAAAATGAGTAATGAATAATGAATAAAAGAAGAATAATGAATAAAAAATGAATAATAAATAAAAAATGAATAATGAATAAAAAATGAATAATGAATAACAAATGAATAATGAATAAAAAATGAATAATGAATAAAAAATTAATAACGAATAACAAATGAATAATGAATAAAAAATGAATAACGAATAAAAAATGAATAATGAATAAAAATAGAATAATTGAAAATTCTGTAATTCTTTGTGAATGACATTCTTTGTGAATAGCATTCAAATGAATAAAAAAATTGATTCATTATTCTGAATAACGAAAATGAATAATTGAAATGATTAATTAATCATTTTTTTAAAATTGAATGTGAATTAAAAATTGTATGTATAAATCAGTTTTGCATTCATTAAATGCATTCTTATGTCGTTATTCAGTTGTACTTAAAATTCTGAATATGAATGCAGACTTTACAGCTCTGCATGTCCTTATGTGCTCAAAGCTTGTGTTAAATATCAAGTTTCATCATTAATTTTATTTTTTAGCTTATAAATATTTTACTATTATGGTGGGGTCACTTTGAATGGCAGCTGGGTGGAGTTTTCAGTTTTTATTTACTTAATTCCAAACATCTTTGTACTCGATATTAATATTAAAACGTATTTGCAAAATTTAACCTCTTCAGTACCGCACCAAGAAATACAGTGAACAAATATTTTTTAAGGTATTATTCTTACTAAATAGGATTTAGTTAAGGCAGTATTCTAGTGGTATTTTAGCCAAAAAAGAACCAATTATAATTTTTACTATCCATTTTTAACACGTTTTTATTAGCTTCACTTCATGTCGATCCCGTACTAATCTTGGAATCCATTTTTAACCAACTTCCCAACGAGCTAGAGTTTTGAAACTTGTAGCTCAGAAGTAGCTTAAAATGTAGCTCAGAACTGAATGACAACACAATAATCACTTATTTTCTTGTCTGTACGTTTATTTGTTTGGCTAAAATGTGAAATTATTTGATACATACATCCATACATATTAAAAATTAAACAAAAATACTGAAAAGCTCATTGACATTTTTAAATTTCAAAAATTCACAACTGAAGTGAATTTATTACCTCATTCAGAAAAAGTTTTGGTGTGAGTTCTGTAGCTCATATCGTAAAGCAGTTAATTTATAGCCACAAGGTAGAGAGTTTGAGCCTCAACAATTTGGATGGATTTTTTTTTATGAAACAAAATTGTAAAAAAGTAGTTTAAATAAAATTTTTATACATATTTTATATGAAAATATTTTTATTTATTGCTTTTTAGAATACATTTGAGTACAAGTGAGCTCTGTAGCTCAGAGAACAAGGCACTTGCTTTATAATCGTTAGTTTGTGAGTTCGAGTCTCAATGTCAATGTCAATGTCAATTTATGTTTTCCGGTTTTTTTTTGTTTAATTTTTATAGAACTATTTCGGTTTCTGGAACAAATTCTTCCGTCACCTTCAGTGGTGAATTTTTGAAAATGCGAATTTTTAAATTTTTGACAGAGAAAATAATTTTTTAAGCAAACAAATTTTTTAATACAACACGTTTTTAAAACGAACTAAAAAGTATAAAATAATTTGTCATATTTTAGTTCTTTAGACTTTTAGTTCTGCTGAAAGTTAAAAATAAGCACATAACTAGTCAACAGCAGCAAACTACAACTCCTTTAGCTGTTTTTGACAACTACCAATCGCCAAAAAACAATCACGGCTACCTTGTGAAATAATTATACCATGCTCTATAGCAGCGATGCCCAGCACCTAACTCTTTCCACTCTTTTACAACAACATCAATATTTTTATGATTGTTGTAATTCGCCGAATTCAGTTTGCAATTTCAGCCTCGCTTCTTAATGTTATTGTTTTTGTTCTTTCGAACCATCGATAGCTGTTCTGCGTTTGCATGTTAATGTTTTTGTTCTTTGGCACCATCGATCGCCGTTTTTTTTGCACTGTTTTTGGCATTCGCATTGCAGACGTTAACAGCACGCGTCGTATTCTTTACATTTTTCGTTGTGCGAATACACATTGACAAAAAGTTATTGAATATTTGCAGGTTGGTACTTTTTATATTGCATCAGAATAAATTATTTATATAGGGGTCATTATACCCTTGAAAAATGGCAAGAAAAGAATTTGCGAAAAACTGGGAGTTTGTCTAGTTTTTCATATATAATAAAAGATTTAAAAGATTTTTTTTTGTTTTTTTTCTTTGATTCGCCCATAGGTATGAAATCTTCCAAAGATACGTATACCCGTCCTATACGAATGCACGATTTACATTTAGATCCTGCCCGGATCAGCTGGGACAGACAGAATGCACCTACGTAGTAAAACATACCCCCTATTGGCAATAAGAATTTTCCACTAAGCACATTATTTTTTATTTATTTATTTATTTATTTATAAGCGCTTGTAAGAAATAAACTTATAGTTAAGCACCGATAACATGTGTGGATATAAATCAACAAATTTTTAATATTAAACACTTAAACATAACTTGAACAGAAATTAATTAATTTAATACATTGAGATCAAAAACAGTTTTTTAAAAAACGTTTATAAGAATTTAAAACTGAAAATTAAAAAAAAAAAAAAAATAAAAATAACTTTAAATTAAGAGAGAAAAATATCATTACAAAGAAATGAATTAGGTAAGAAATCGAATGAAAAGAGATAAATGAAGAAAAATAATAGAATAGCGAATCAAGTAAAAATAGATAAAAGTTTTGGTTAGAAGGAAGACAAATAATCTGATAATTTAGATTTAAATATGGCTGTATTGCAAATACGCTGTAGATACGGTGGAAGTGAGTTCCAAAGACGTATGGAATTAACAAAGAACTGACGTTCGGACGCTAAGCAGGCATGTTTTGGTTGGACTAGGTTGTTTCCGCGCTGAGATCTTAAAAATTTTAGTTTATTATATAGGTAAACTGGCTCTTTGGTAAAAATAATTTTGTGCAGAAAAACTAACGCCCTCAAGTTCAAAACACTGTCAAAAGTCAAATTGAATATTTTTTTTGCATACTGGGATATACGGTCGGTTCGTTTAAGTCCGAAGACATAACGAGCGATGTTGTTATAGGAAACGTTCAACTTGCGCTTACTAGCAGCATCACAGTATGCAAAAATTTCGGATCCGTACAATAAGGTGGGGACAAGATACGTTTTAGCTAATAACATTCTTATGTGAAAGGGGGTGAAAAACTGTGTGGCCCATAGGCTACGGAGCATACCATAAACTTTTCCTACAGTGATGTTGACATGATTCGTCCAATCTAAAGTGCTGCTGAAGGTAATACCCAAATTTTTTGCCGTTTTTACAACTTCAATACATGACCCATTTATCGTAACGTCCGGAAAGGGCAAAGAAGAGTTATGTTTTCTCGTTATAATTAAACATTTTGACTTATTTGGGTTTATGCTTAAGCCATTAGCGGAAGCCCAATCGTAAATTTTACACAAATTAGCATTCAGACTATCAACACACGTGGTAATATCACATTTGCGACAGCTAGTATACAGTTGTACATCATCAGCGTACATTTGTATACCACAATTTTGCAGCACAGTTGGTAAGTCGTTTATATAAACCGAAAATAAAAGAGGGCCCATTACAGAGCCTTGAGGAACGCCACGGTTTACAGGTAAGAAATTGGAAGTAACGCTGCCTATATTAACGGCTTGTGATCTGTTTGTGAGATAAGAGGTCATTAGTCGAGTTGCAGTGGCGGAAAAATTAAACACATTTAATAATTTCGAACATAAAATTTGGTGATCAACCGTGTCGAAAGCTTTCGAATGATCTAGCAAAACCAAGAAACTGATTACATTGCGATCGAGGTTATTTCGAATTTCATCGCTGACGTCAAGTAGAGCAGTCACGCAACTACGCATTAATTGGCTTTTCAGCGGAATTTAGAAATTGAATATATATAAAACGCGAGTTGAAGTATATTTGATTCTATATAAAAAAAAAATATAGCAGTGAGGGGACTGCCGACCGAAGCGAAAACCTCTATATAAAATATTAGTATTCCCTGGAGGACTTTGTCCTGCCACTTTATAAGAATTTTCATGCTAATCGGAAAAACTTTTTATATTTTCACTCCCTCAGTCTTTGATTATATCTTTCAAAATATTTTTTATTCAGATAGCATGTTTATTTTATAATTACACCAAACTATATTACTACATTTAAATTTAAAATTGCTGATATAAAAATAAAATACGGGGAGCACTATAGAATGAAAAATAATCCTTATAAAATAAAATAAATTTTCTATTTTTTGTATATGATATTTTGTTTGATTCGTCTTAAAAGTCTCTTTTAATGACTGCGATATGCCTGAGATATTGCTACAAGGAAAACAGAAAACATAGCAAGCAAAGTGCAGTGTATTTTCTGCCCCCGATTCGGTTCATCCGTACATCCGGATCATCATTATTGCACATTATTGTCGTCTTTTATCATTTCATTATATTTTAAATTATGGGTATTAATATAAAAAGCGGAGTAACACATAAACAAATATAAATTAAACTTATTTAAATAATTCCTCTGACTGACCTAAATAATTGTGTAATTAATGTTGGAAAAGCTTTGGGAGTAAACCTAACAGAATATGATATTAATCATTGCTGCTTTATTAACAACAAAAAATCGCTCCTAGTAAAATTTAACTCAGTGTATAAAAGGGATGCGCTTATGAGAAGTTACTTCAAAAATCGCAACCTTAAGTTGGATGATGTAATAGAGACTGATATTCAGTCAAGGCTTTATTTGAATGACCACCTTACACCGGATACTAGCAAGCTTAACTTTTTTTGCCGGAACTTACGTAAGGTTAAGAAAATTATCAGATTCAGGTTGATGAATTCGGATAGGCCTAGAGTTAGGATTCTTTTGAGTGACAACATGGAGAGGGTTTTTACTTTATCGGAATGCATAGCGCACTTTGATGACCATGCTCCTAACATCAATCAATTATAAGATTGATTGTTGTTGGGAGTATGATCATCGTGGTGCGATGTGAGTTCTGGCAGAGTGAACGTTTTCTCCGTGTTGTTGTTCAGGAGGGTTTTGGCATTGGGTTTGTCGGGGTTCATCGGTCTGAGTCTGATAATTTAACTTATAATTTTATAAACTCATAATCGCTACCTTAAATAGTTTTGAATTAATTATTTATTTCCTCTTTAACTTTGTTTTGCTACTCATATTTGCTATGTATAATTAATAATTTTAAATTGTCATTACTTTACAATATTTTAAATTTCTTTATATTTGCACTGTTATTTATGTACATGCTTTAGATGGTTATTAATTCACATTACTTTAAATTGTGTAAATTACATCCATTGCTTTTCTATACTTTCTAACCGACTGTTAACATTAATGTTACTTTTGAATTTTGAAATTAAATCGAAGTTGTAAATTTGAATTGAATTGAATTCTTTGTTTGACATTGTAATTGAACAATAAATTTTTTTTTTTTCCTATTAACTTAATTATTTCTGTATTCTTACTGTATCACAGTATTACAGCATTCATTAACAGTAACACTAAATATAAGTATTTTATTAATAGTTAATTTACTTATCTTTCTTCATTTCTAAAACATGTTCCCAATAATTATAAGCTTAGTTTTTCTCAGGACATCCTCTTTTCCTTTTAATGTCAATTAACTATAATCTTGGACCTGTTGTTAGCGACAATTCACAGCTGCGTTTAAGCTTATTAAGTAGAAAACAAAATTTGAACATTGGACATATAAATGCACAAAGTTTGAGACCCTCTGTCCGTTCGTCTAAATTTAATGAAATAAGAAATGTTTTGAAGGACTCATGCTTAGATGTGTTTGGAGTATCTGAAACTTGGCTAAAACCCTATATTTCGAATACAGCTGTTAAGATTCCAGGGTTTAACTTTTTCAGAAATGATCGCTTGAACATGAGAGGTGGTGGTGTTGGAATATATGTAGCTAATAATATTAAAACTAGAATCATACATGAGATTTCAGTTAGTGGAACTATTGAGGGTATTTTTGTTGAAATTAACTTAAGGTGTGCACGTATTCTTGTTGGCTGCATATATCTACCACACGGCAATTTTTCAAATCTAAGAGACATCCTGTGTGATTTATGCTGCAGATACGAAAATATTATTTGCATGGGTGATTTTAATTGTAACCTTTTTAATTCCTCTGCAGTAAGTACAATGAGAGAGGTGCTTTCCTGTGCAAACTTGTCTTATGCTCACAATAACCTACCAACACATTTTGATTACCATTGGAATTCAGTATCGCTTATTGACTTCTTTTTACTAAATGACATTAGCAAGCTTAAGTACTCTGGTCAATTTCAATGTCCTAATATATCGCGGCATGCTTTTATCTACATAAGCGTTGATTTCCTTGCCGAAAACAAACAAAGATTTATTGAATATCGTGATTATAATGCTATAAATTTCCAACAACTAGAACGTCGAATAAATAATATTATCTTGAACTACATTTTTGAAACAAATAGCGTAAATGAGCAACTGCAATGCCTTAATGACGTAATATCTGACTCTTTTTCTATGGTACCTATCCGTAAAAAAACTCTGAAAACCGGAGATATGGACCCCTTCATGAAAAGACCTGATGTAGTCTATGCTATTAGTTTGCGTGATTTGGCTTATAAATCTTTTATTGAAAATAACTGCGAAAGTAACTGGAAGATTTTTTCAAAATATAGGAACAAAGCGAAGTCTATAATTCGTAAAGCAAAAATCCAGTATGGAACTGCACGTTTCCAAAACGTAAATGGAAAGCAACTTTGGAATATGCTGAGAGGAGATGGATGTGTGAATGAAAATAGCTTCTCTGATGATGTTGATCCAGATATGCTAAACTCTTTTTTTGTCTCTTCTCAGGTACGCTCCAATAATGCATATAGTGATTTTGACGCTGATTCAAGCACAGGATTTATGTTTAGAAACATCACTCTTAATGAGCTCTACTTAGCTACATATCGAATAAAGTCGAACTCCATTGGTTCTGATAATATTCCCATAAAATTTATTAAGATAATATACCCGTTTATTGAGCAGTATTTATTACACTTTATTAATACAATAATTACTACGTCAACATTTCCCACTGCTTGGAAAACAGCAAGAGTGGTTCCGATTAAAAAGAAAGGAAATTCCTGTGCTTTTGAAAACTTTCGGCCTATAAGCATTCTTCCATCACTCTCAAAAATTGTGGAGAGTATTCTCAATGCCCAAATATATGATAATCTGAGCGATTTAAGTAAACTCAGTCAATGTCAATCTGGATTCCGCAATGGATATAACACAACTTCTATGGTACTAGGACTAACTGAAAAGATACGTCACAACTCCAATCAGAACAAGCTCAGTGTACTACTTTCTCTTGACCTGTCTAAGGCATTTGACTTAGTTGACCATAATATCTTAATCCATAAGCTTGCACAAGATTTTCTTTTTTCCAGCTCTGCATGCTCCCTTATTAAGTCCTTTCTAACTGGTCGAAGACAATTTGTCTCTTGTGGCAATCGGTTGTCAAATACTTTAGATGTGCTGAGTGGAGTCCCTCAGGGCTCTGTATTGGGACCCCTATTATTTATGATTTATATTAACAGTCTTGTAGATCAAATAGGTATAGATAGCTCTAATATCTATCTGTATGCTGATGACATATACCTGCTCTTCTCTTCCAACTTTGACTTTGTTGACTCGCTACAAGCTTGCATTAATTACACAACTGATCAGATATTATATTGGATGGATGTGAATAAATTAGTTATCAACTATAGCAAAACAAAAGCTATTATATTTAATATGCCTTATAATAATGATGAAATACCTATTTCAATTTCTATAAATAACATTGAAATTGAATTCGTAGAACACTTAAGATGTTTAGGCATTATAATTGACTCCAACCTCAACTATAAGGCTCATATAAACAAGTTAAGTAATAAGATCAATTTTATGTTACATAAATTATATAGCATGAATACCTACATGCCAACTCCAGTTAAACTTAGTGTTGCACAAGCACTACTTATGCCCCATATCATATATGGGTTAGAGATTTATTCTTGTACTAATCTGTGCAACATTAATCAACTGCGTCGCATCTTTAATAGGATTATTCGGTTTGCTTTCAACATCCAAGTTCGTGATCATGTTTCGGAACATGTTCTTATGTTTCTTCATTGCAATTTTATTAACTATATTGAAATGAGACAAATTTTGCTATTTTACAAAGTTATTAAAACTAAAACTCCAATTTATCTTTGGAATTTATTTAGTTTTACTAGGTCTCGAAGAAACACACAAATATTAATTCCTCGTATCTACAAATCTATTTTTGAGCGGTCATTTCTTATCAAGGTTGCACGTGTATGGAACCTTTTACCTAGTAGCTTTAAGCAATTTTCAGACTCATTAAATACTTTCAAACGTAAATATTTGCAACACGTTAGTGAATTGGCTTAATCGTAACAGCAGGTCTTATTTCGTCTGATATAGGGGTTGTCTTGTGAAAAATTAAATAATTAGGGATTTTAGATTTAGGGTTTCCACAATTTATTATTTGTATTGAAATTGAAAAATAAATATACTATATCATATTGAACTTTAAACTATAATAGAAATTTATAAACATCTTTAATGTAAAATATAAACTTAGACTTACTTGTACAATTATTTACTTGTAATCATATTGGCCTTAATTGGCTTCGATTATACACATGAAATAAATAAATAAATAAATAAATAAATAATTAATATACACATAAAATACGTTTACATAGAATTTGTATTTACATAAATTTCATTAAATTTCATTGACATTATTTTCACTGTTTGCGTTAATAATTGAATTATATTCTAAATAAGATACTAAAGGCGTATGGTAGCTGAAATAAGAAACAAAAAATTATTGGACGATGCAGTCCCAGTCATGATAAAATTATTATTAGGTAGCTTTGACAACTATTTATTTTCTCACGAGCTGCGACCATCGAATTTCACACAAAAGAAAATAATATAAAGTGCGTGTGTCACACACATTTGGCAGCTTTCAGCGGAGTGAATAGTTGTCAACTGTTTTTTTAAATTTAAGTGAGAAACCTTTGCAATAAATGATCCATTCACATCAGATGACTCCTCTGAATGCGGTCAATGTGTGTGACACACGTTCCCTATTTTGTTTTCTTTTGTTTGACATTCGAAGGTCGAAATACGAAATATCACTCCTACCTATTACTTATTATACCATGGTCCCAGTCAGAGAATATGCTGGCGACATTTATAAAACTACCAATGTTTTTTATGTTGGTCATGAAACTCAAATACACTCTCTTGGCTACCAGGCGCTTAGCAAACGCAGCAAGCAATCACCAATAAGTTTATCTGCTGACAAATCGGTCTGTCATAAAATAATCTTGAAGTATATTTACTGTTTTTCTTTCAATGTATGTGTAGATCTGTAGCTGAACCATAGAAATAAATAATAAGGAAATGGCGTTCTACTCACACACACTATACGAGTGTAGAAGGAATTTTAGACGCTGAAGAAGCGAGATAGAGCGTCATTTTTTGACATAAGCCCTTGCCGAGCAAAAAAAAAAGATTGTTGCCCGCTATTTTTGAGCAAGAACATCTGTCAAAGCACAAGTTCTGCTTCATGAGCGCATAAATTATTTTGGGGGCCTTCATTTTTTTTCATATTGGGATAAGCTTTAATAGTTATTTATTTGTTTACAATTTCTTTGAAAACTTGACGTGAAATTAAAGTGGATTAGCGCCCTAAGGTTACAAGCTATAATTAGGTATTTTTATATAAAAAAAAAAAACTAATTACAAGCCGACAGTTCGGAAAAAACTACACAAAACTATTTATTTTAAAGGAGTTTAATTTAGTATGTATTTAAGTTGTTTAGTTTTTGTGTTATTTTAATATCAATTATATAGTTTATAAAAATAGTTTTTTGAAATGAATTATTAATAAATCATTAAAAGTAACTTTTGTCGTTTCAGTTTTATTCTGAGTTTATGTCTTTTACTTTATTTTAGTAATGCTTTTCTCTGTAAAGAAATTGGTATCGCAACATATTATATAACGGTGCTATATAAAAATTACATAGTAAGCATACATCTAAAAAATAAAAAAGAATTTATGCCTTTCATTACTACATAACTGAATGCGGCGCTGTTTGAATGTTTTTGTGTTTGTGTCAACTTCACTGTGTTTGTAAAATACTTCATTTCACTTCAACTACACCGCTTCCTTATATTTTACTTCTATGAGCTGAACTAAAATACATTTACAACAACAATTACAAAGCAAATCTACTACAACGACCATGATACAAAGAGTTACAGGTAAAGTATTCCCTGCGCAACAAACAAAATTTACTGCGCACCTCGTCATTGGTGCTCGTCAAATGTGACACTTGATGAATACATTCAAAAGAAAATGTAGAAAATTGACGAAGATAGCAAAATGAAAACGAACAAACAGTCAAAATTCTGTCAAGCACATCAAGCAACGTAGCCGCTTTTTGTGTAAATCGGTAAAAATGGGAAAAAGCACTTCTACGAAATATGCAAATTTTTCTTCACAAACAGTACTAAAAAATATATTTACTTTATTTTGGACATGTGCTTTATATAACAATATTTATTTAATTTCAGTAAAACAAGTTTTTATAAGAAAATGTAGGCATTTTAAAATCTTTATACCCTATGAATAAATTGTGACTACGTTTCAACCAAGGAGCACCTTGCACGTCACAGCAAAGATGGCGGACATGCGCAATACTTTATCTGTAGTTCTTTGTATCATGACAACGACGAACAAAGAAGAGCGGTATCGCATCGGTTGCGCAACGTTAGAGGGGATGAACCGAATTGGCGGCGGAAAATAAACAGCACTTTGCTTGCTATGTTTTCTGTTTGCCTGGTAGCAAGATCTCAAGTGGAGGCATTAAAAGAGACTTCACAATTGATGAGTGAACACTTATCAAATCGCCATCAAATCCATACAAATTTTGTTGGTCAAATCATTTGTCAAATCATTTGATGATCGATTTGATGAGCGATTTAATATGTGAACATCCCTATTGATGACGAGAGTTGCTTGCAAAATGACGATGACGCAAACCAAAGATTAACCCTCTACCAAAATCGTTCAACGTGCCTAAAGAAGTTTTCACATCAAAAAAATTAAATTTGAAAATGTTTCGGGCATGATACGAGAAAGATTTTACCCCTCTTTGAAATATATATAATTTTCTTATGTGTACAAGCGTGTCTCAACCGACGTATCATAATAACAAAATTAGTACCAAAAATCTCAGAAAATAGAATTAGATAGGTTATAATTTTTTTATGTGCATTCTAGACTCATTTATGCCTTTGCCCTCCCCCCTAGAACAAATCCTGCGGACGCCCTTGTTGATGCTCCATACGCACATAACAAATTTTATATCTATAGCACATATATAAGACCTATTATTGAGATTTCACTGCCTGAGCGTAATTTTAGATTCAATTGGCAAAAACAGAGTATGCCCGTATTCTACGACCAAAATACATTGTCTCGGCGTTTTTTTGTGTCTTTTTGACGTCCAGAGCTGGGTCAAAAAGTACTCATTACAATTCAATTCCAATTCCTTGGAATTAGGAATTGGTAATTGGTGCTCTTAATTTCTCAGGAATGTAATTGGAAAAAAAAATCGTCAATTCCATTACAGGAATTGGAATTAGTAATTGAACACCTCAATTTCTTGGAATGTTATTAGAAAAACTGGTCAATTCCATTACAGGAATTGTAATTGGTAATTGAACACCTCATTTCCTCAGGAATGGAATTAGAAAAAATGGTCAATTCTATTACAGGAATTGGAATTGGTAATGGAACACCTCAATTACTTGGAATGGAATTGGAAAAAATTGGTCAATTCCATTACAGGAATAGTAACTGAAAATTGAACACTTCAATTCCTCATATATGGAATTGGAAAAAATCGTCAATTCTATAACTATTCTAATGTTAATTCTAATGTGAAGTTAAAATTTCAATTACTTCTTTATTAACTCAAAACTATTTCATTATATATTAGAACACTTTATTTGACTCCTACTCTTAGTCGGTTAATGAAATATTTGCAAATAAAGGTTTTATCGAAGAAACCAATTTTTTAATTTAATACATTTTTCCATCTACTCGAAATCTTGAGATTTTGTGAGATTTCGTAAAATCCGTATTGAAATCAACAGAGTTTTCTAAACAAGTTTAAGATTTTATGATCTTGTGATTTCAACAAAATCTAATACAAAATCTCATAAAATGCAGTGCGGTATCCCTGAAAAGTTATATCAGTATCCAGCACTATTCAGCTTATGTCTGATTTTTCATACTGACAATTGGCAATGACATCTAATTAATTATAAAAAAAAAAACAATAACAATAACGATAAAAATGGAAAGGCCTTTCTTTTGGAAGTATGAAAATAAATAGGCTAAGAGCTTTAGTAAGGAGCATTTGTTAGTGGCAATTTTGGAGAAAAAAATTTAAGAGCTCCGGAAATAGCAAAAGAAATGCAACAACGCAATTGCTTCTTCACGATTTGCTCATTCTTAAATTTATCAAATGAAGTCTTAATTTCAAATTAAATCTAGCTGTCATGACATGCCAGATGGAAACACCTTGAAATCACTCTTTCAAAATGTCAAGATTTCGAGCAGATGGAAACATAGTAATGGTATTCCCTTAAAAATATAAATTTCCCATTTCGTAATCATGTAAACTTCAGAGCTCTTGTTAAGGGAATGCACTCTTTGTCATTCTGTTTAGTTTTCCGCGCATATGTCAATAACAGCTGATGCTATAAATTGAACAATATAAAATTTAAACACTTATGATGCCTAAGCAAAGTGAAAAGAAAAAATTAAATTAATATTTAAAACAATCTGCATTTCAGCAGTTATTAATTGAGCATAAAATAGAATTGTTTCATGTTTGACAGCTGATAGTTTAAACAAACATGTTTACATAATTTACGCATAGAAATTGTAGCTTAAACCTTGTAAAAAATGTTGCATACAAAATTTGCTTAAAATTTCCCAATTGCTTAACAGTGCACCCTAAACAAGTGCGCGTTGCGCTGCGTACCCAAACGCCACGCAATTTTATTTTACGCTTAACCTAAACAAGTGCGCTGCGGAAAGAACTGCTGCTCTCGAACTAGCTCAGTCTGATGGTTTAAAAATCTTAAAGAAACTTTTAGAATTGTGTAAAAATCTATTAATATAGCAAATACTTCCATTTGTAATTGAGATTAATTAATTAAAAGCAGCTAATTGCTCTTTGTTCTAATACTTTGGTTTTATGCAGCCAACTTCACATCCGAACGCACTGTCAAAATTGGAAATTCGATTCATGTTGCGGTAGTCCGGTACGTGTTTCGGTAGGCTTCATACAAAATGTATGTGCATGAGCCGATTTTGACAGTTAAACCACGCACGCGCACTTGTTTAGGGTGGACTGTAAAGTTAAGCAGTTTAAGAGGTTCAAGCAGTTTAAGAAGCGTTAAGAGAATACAATTAGTGTTAGAACGAAATATATTGACTTTGAAATCAGAAGGCGAGTTATCGAAACCAGGGATGCTATGATTAGGGCGTTTACATGATACTAAAACAGTAAACACTTTTGAATGACTCATTTCAAATGAGTCATTTGGTCCAATATAAACGTAGTATAAGGAATTGAGGCCGGTAATGGAATTTACAATTTTTTTCAAATCCATTCATGAGGAATTGAAATGGTCAATTACCCATTATAATTCCTGTAATGGAAGTGACGATCTTTTCCAATTCCATTCCTGAGGAATTGAGATGTTCAATTACCAATTATAATTCCTGTAATGTAATAGAGAAGTTTTTTAATTACAATCACCAATTCCTAATTCCAAGGATTTGGAATTGAGGTGGAATTAAATGAAAAAGAAACCATTACAACCCAGCTCTGTTGTTGTCCCTACAGTGTAATTCACCTCCACAGTTAAAGGTTAAAAATAACAAAGTTGTTACACTTTAAAAATTTCACTTTCAACAGTTCCTATCACTTTTTTAACAAAATACAGTTACATAAGTAAAAGATAATATCATTACGTCTTCAATTTAGTGCATTTCTGTTACTTTTAAAGATATGTTCCGACAACAATGCAAATGGATAGTTGACAACAAAAATTCAACACACTCGATTGCGTGTTCTCTCTCGTTTGATCTCTCGGTTGAAAATTCCATAGTGCTTTCGTATTTCAGTTGATTGAAGTAAACGGTAGTTTATTGAACGCAAAATTAAAAATAATTTTAGAATCCTGCTAAAACGAATGGTGCCACAATACAAAATTTGGCAACAGAACGTTGTTACATTTGAAAAAATTTAAAAAAAAGATAAATTTTTAAATGATTTTGCAACACTTCAAATGCAATTCTAAGCAAACATAACTTCATTTGTTTTTATATTACTTTTTTATTAAAACAGTATTAAGGACTTATATGCAAAACAAGATATAGCTTATTAAAAAAACTTATTGTTATTAAAAAAATTATAATGTATTTAAAAAGTTCATAGAAAATAATTATATTTGCAAAACCTATTTTTATTGATTTTATGGAAAAAAATAGAAATATATATAGATTTTATAAAAGAATATGTCTTTCTTTCTTATATATGATTTGGTTAAGCGTGAAAAGCATGAAGTACATCAGCGTTCTGAGGATGGAGCCATCGATTTTCTGCCATTCATCTCAAAGAACTGTTTTCAGATGCTTCATCGACTCGAACTGGCGCCCGTTTCTATAAAATTGGGCCGAAAGAATGCCCCACAGGCTTTCGATAGGATTCAAGTCATGGTTAACAGCAGGTCACAACAGTACGGGTATATTTCAGATTTATTGAAAGTCATTTGTGGCTCGGGAAGAATTTGTTGGTGCGTTATTCTGTTTGAAAGTCCAGTTATACTGGTATTTATAGCATGTGAACTCAATAAACACATCACCTAATAACTCAATATACATTTGTGCATTGGATTTGCACGAAATAAAGTACAGGGGAAACTTTCAAAGAATCTGAAACCGGCTGAAATCATCAATGATCCCCGCCCATGGTTACGCGCCTACCTAACTTGTCGTGGCTATCGCAAATTGTGCCGGTATTTCTGGCAACCGTCGGGCCAGTCAAGGTTGAACCTTTTCTCATCACTTAATATGACCTTCCCAAATTCTTTCTAACAAAATTTATATTTTTCGGCTTATGCTAGACTGGCCGCAATGTGTCATGGTGGAAGCCTGGGTTTAGAGAAGGGCTATTCATAACTGACGTTGGAATTTTCATTAAAAATTTGTTAGATTTTGCTTCTGGTCGAATTCGTCTTTTATGCCGTTGGCAGATCACGGATTTTCTTTTACTGCGCTTGATTATAGCATAGTTGCGAGAGTCTTTTAAAAAATTTATTATGGTGTTTCGGTAACGATTAATCCTATAACCTATAGCACCTACTTTTATACCGGTTACATTTAAGTCTTTTATATATCAGCGATCTTCAGATAAAGTGGTTCCACATGGCATTTTTATTTGAAAAATTAAATAACTCTAAAAAGTGCACATATTTTGTTCCAAAAATGTATTACCGTTATGTTTATGGTTTTTCTTACTAAGGTTATAAACAAAATTTTGTAATTTTTACGTTTCAGCAGTTAAAACACAAAAAAAAAAGCAATTGTGCACATATAAATATTTTCTATTGCACACGCGAGATTACACATTATTTTCGATTAACGGTACTACGAATAAGAGGAAAAGAAGAATTCTCTGTTCGACTTATAAACTTCATCCATTAACAAAAATTTTGGCAAACTCAAAAAAGTTATACTGTTATAAACCAGGGAGAAAAAATAAAAAATATTTGTGCACATATAAATATTTTACTGAGGTATGGTAAAGTGTAAAACTTAAAGTTGCTCTCTACTCTTCTCTTTTTGGTCTCAGCTAGCACAGCGCAACAAAACACCGCTATCTTCAAAATGAAACGAAGTCTGGAATCGTCTTCGGGTCATTCACATAGACTTAATCCTTCCTGGAACCCCACAGAAAAAAGTCTAACTTTGGCAAATCGCATGATCTGAGCGGCCAATTCACATAACCGCGACGAGAAAAGTCCACAAAAAGTCCAAATTGAGGCGAGTTGTGGGTAGTGTAGCGTCGTCCTGTTTAAACCACATATCGTCCAGTCCCTGAGTTTCAACCTTTAGCATAAAATAGTCCTCCAATATAGCGTGGTACTGCTAAGAGTTGACATTTTCGGTGTTTTCGTCCTCATATTTGAAAGAAAAACGGACCGATGATGCCTCCGACTTTCCGCGTTCACTTGTGGATTTTCCGAGTCCCAGATACAGCAGTTTTGCTTGTTAACATAGCTTTTTGGAAAAAAATCATCATCCTCAGCAGGACCCAATAATCGAATGTACGGCGTTGTGCATGGTAACGAGGCAACAGTTGCTGCGTCAATTAGACTTTACATGGGTGTAACTTCAAGTCCAAGCCCAAAATTCGATGCATGGAGGTCGCGGAGATGGCCAATTGTTGCGAACTCGGAACATCAAGTACGGACCAAGTTTGATAAATTTTATTCACAATATTGCTCACAGTTGTTTCGCTAATGTGGTGATTGCGACCCCATTTTTGGTGAATCAATCGTAGCGTTTGCACCATCGACTGGGAATTTAAGATTAAAAATTCGACGATTTCAATGCGTATCCATAACTAAAATCTTATACCCTTACAATGACAATGACACAAAATATTGCGGACAAGCGTCGATAATGCAAATTTTAATCGATAACCAAGTATCACAACTACTATTGGAACACCCTTCATCATTAGAATTGCGACCGCTATCTTCGTTTTATTATTTTTCGTAGAAAACTTTATCGATTTTTCCTATATTGTTAAAAATTTTAACAACTGATTTTCAGATCTTCTGGAAGAAAACCAGGATCTTCTTACAAAATTGCATACAAAATTGGATACAAAATTGCCGTATTTATGCCACTGAAAATCCACAAGAGATTCAAGAGGTACCTCTTCACGATGCAAAAGTCACTGTTTGGTGCGGCGTTTGTGCTAAAATGCTCATTGGGCCGTTCTTTTTCGAAGATGATAATGGCCACAGAGTTACTGTCAATCAGGAGCGTTATCGCGATATGATAAACAATTTTTTCATACCAAACCACACACAAGCCGCACTACAATCGATTTTTTGAAGCAATTGTTCCCTGGCCGTTTGATGTCAAAAAATGGTGATTTCGATTGGCTGCCAAGATCACCAGATTTAACGCCTCCAGACTTCTTTTTGTGGGGTTATTTGAAATCAAAGGTTTACGTCAACAAGCCAAAGACTCTAGAAGAGCTGAAAACCAACATCCGTCAAGAAATAACCGCCATTCCCATCGAAATGTTGAAGAAAACCATGGAAAATGCTGCAAAACGGGCACAATATGTCGTAGAGGCCAATGGCGACCATTTACGAGATATCATATTCAAGAAATAATGTAAGCAAATCTACGTGAACCCAATTAAATGATATTCATGACGAACAGACAAAAAATTGTGGTTTCTTTGATTTATTTAAAAATAAAATGGGCGCTTCAAATATTGGCAACCCTGTATGTACATTTTATACTAATGACATAATATACAAACAAACATATACATAAATATGTACTATTTATTTGCATATTGCAGAAACATGGTGCATGTTGAATAGAAAAATTCAATCACGGTCTTTAAAAGCAAATCAATTCTTAATTTTGTCGCAGAAACTTACAGTCTACGTACTGTTTTACAGGTACCAAAGTTTAAGTTTTTAAAAATGAGCTAGATATAACGGAGTAAGATAACAAACTATTCATGCACCTACCTAAAATCGGTGATTTTACCACAAATCCCGATTTTGAGAATATATTCAAAAAAACTAAGTATGCTTTGATTAATTAAATTGAAAGCTTTGCCCATATCGTTCCAAACCAGTTGTGGATATATAATAAGTTGGGGATTTGCCGAAGCAGACCACAGTGGGTCCCTTTTCGTCCCCTATTGGACAAAGGGTACTACTGCTCGGAGTACTCGTACGTGAGCATGCTCCTCGTGTAAGCATCCTTTGTCACCTCAAGCATATCCTTATAGGTTAGTTGACCAATCTCGGCTTCGCCAATAAATGGGCGTCCCAGAGTGGTCAATCTTATGCTTGCCAGCGCCGGACACTGGCACAGAATGTGTGCTGCTGTTTCCGGCTCCTCTAGGCATAACCTACACGCATCGTCCTCGGTCAGAGTCATCTTCCCGAGATGGTACATGAAGGGACCGTGTCCTGTGACCAGTGCAGTAAGCCAGCTTAAAGTCCTTCGATTGTATCGGATAACTTTTGCTGCCTCACTACGAGACCACTTCACGGCCGCCTTTGATTGCCTGCAATTAACAGCTTCTTCCCACCTTTTACTGTGTTTCGAGTCCGTCCATTGTTTAATAAGGCCTGCCACCATATTGTCGCCTAAGGCGATACGTGGTTCTGGTCCACAGAATTCTTCTGCTGATCCTGTTCTTGCTAAAGAATCAGCTTCTTCATTCTGTTCTATGCCAGAGTGTCCTCTCACCCACATAAGTGTAAGCTCATTTGTCTGGGCGCACCTATTGAGTTTTGTAAGACATTCTATGGCCAACCTGGAAGTGATGTCTGTCCGTTGCATACACCTAATCACAGACTGATTGTCGAGAGCGATGACAATTTTCTTGCCACTGATCCGGCCATCTATCAGGTGGTCCAGCGCATGCACTACGCCAAACATTTCTGCCTGGTATACAGACACAAACCTCCCCAACCTCAGTACACAGGATAGGCTTAACTCTTTTGAGTACACGCCTGCCCCGGCCCGGCCATTCATCAGAGAGCCGTCTGTGAATATACTGATATCGCTACCAGCGATTTCTTCACAAACGGCTCCATCCGTTATAAGAGTTTTATAACATTTTTCTGTTATTTTTACTCTCTGCCTTCCATCCATAGGCATAAACGCCTCCCTGACATCTCTCTGTACAATATCAAGGATGCGAATATGACCATGCAGGGCCGTTGCCCCATGCCACGTAGCATTTCGCAACATCCTGAGGGCTGACAGCGCCGCTGTTTTCTTTATTTCTAAATCCAACGGCAGCATACCTAACAGAACCTCCATTGCGCTTGTTGGAGTGGTGCGTATTGCACCTGTTATTCCAACACACGCCAGCCGTTGGACTCTGTCCAGTCTCTTCTTAATGGTTTTCTGGCTGACTTTTGTCCACCAAATCACCGAAGCGTACGTGATGACAGGTCTAACCATCATAGTGTAAACCCATTTCATAGCCTCTGGGTTTAGCCCCCATTTGAGACCACAAACGCGTCTGCACTGGAACAGAACCCTCTTGGCTCTTTGAATCCTATCTTCTACATGCTCGTTCCAGTTCAGTTTGCTATCAAGGGTTACCCCTAGATATTTAACTTTCGTGGACATGTTGATTTCAGCTCCAAAAAGTCTGAGTGGTTCTGTACTCAGGCCTACCCTCTTTCTAGTAAAGAGAATATTGTCTGACTTGCCTGCGTTTACGGTAAGGCCTTGTTCTCGACACCACTCCTCCACCATTCGGAGTGCTCCCTTCATGATGTCAGAGATGGTGTCAATGAACTTGCCGCAGACCACCAACGCAATGTCATCTGTATACCCTATCGTGTGTATGCCCGATTCATCCAGTCTAACCAGTAGTGAGTCCACAGTTATGTTAACATAACCAGTTGTGGATACATCTATATTATTTTATTTCGTAAAAATTACTCTACAGGGTACATAAAATGCCTTCTACGAACCCCTTAAAATCTAGACATCATATTTTTGCGGTGATTTGTTTTCGTCCCTTAGCATCCACATTGTAGCGATTTGTCAAATTGTTGTGCAAACAGTGAGCAATCAAAACAAACTCTTGTCTGGTAATTGGCTGACATGGCAGAAACAAAGTTAGCTGTTTGCTCTGCGCCCATTTTCACCATACCAAATTCATCAACGGTAATTATAATACGTTACTCAAACAGAAAACAAGACAATCAAATATGAATGCAAGGCGAAGTATTTTCGCTCATAACAATTTGAAAACAAACACATCTTTCCCATTTCGTGCACATACATACATATCACACAAATTGTTAAGAACTTCTTCACCTTTTATAACATCAACTCCATTGGAACTCGATTTAAGCTGAAAACAATTTCGTTTAAGACAAAACGTTCTAATTAATTAGCTGTTTTAATTAAATCAAATGTGTTAATTTGTTGTTGAAAAAGTTTTCCTTTTAAACGATGTTAAACTTGCAAATTTATGCACAAGCTGCAGAGAACAACAAAAATATTGCGGATTAAAGCCATTCAAGAAAGATGACTTCATTAACTAGCTACAGTTGATTAAGACGCTTAAGCTTAACACTTAAGCTTAGAAGGAAGGTATGCATTTATTTCGAGCATATGGCTGCAATTCTCGTGTAAAAGGGTTTAAACTTCCTTTAGGACTTGCTCCTTTTGTTGGAATTTAAATTTGAATATAATTAATGGTAAACCTTTCAAAGTTTTAAAAAGAAATTTCAATTAGCATAATGAACAATTAGCTGAATGACAAGAAAATTATATAAATAGTTATGACTTGGTAAAATGGAATTCTTAAAAAGAGGGTGTCGTTGCCAATTCGGTAACTTAAAATAGAGACGTTAACAACTGTGGATATAGAAGTGATTACTTTCTCGGCTCATTTGAGTGGATTATTTGTATAATGTGTTATTTGGGCATGTGTTTAAATGCTCTTGAGACATGCTTTTGCGATGTATTTTAAATGGACTCTCATTTGGAACTGCATCAATACTTCATAACGGGGGAGTCGTTTTATTATATCTTTGTATAAGCGCAATGTGCAGGACTAACATCTTGAGAAACAAATTAGGGCTGTTCACAATCTGCTGTAAATAGCCATGTATCATAACATATGCAAAATGGTACATTTGGTAAATTTACTTCGCTATTGCAAATATGCAACACTAAAAACCTAAAGTTTATATTTACTATGCATATGCAATACTGAATTGCAATCTGACAACTGCCCAGCAAAAAAGTGCTTCCAAAAGAAGGTAAAGTGGAAGGGAAAGTCTTGAATTCCATCTTTTCCACTTTCATACCCAGAAGGAATTCTTTTAAAATATGCATGTCATTGGGAGGAATGCTTTCCTTAGTCTTCTCTAGAAGTGCTTCCAGAATTTTTTTCAATGGAAGATTTCTTTGAGCCCTTAAATGAAAGGATCCTAGTAGGTGTTTTTGAGGAGAACTTTAAGAAGGAATTCCATGGAATGAAATGGTTTTTGTGGTTAGGGTGGCTTAAAAAATTCCACCAAAAATGTCCTTTTTCCCGATTTTCTCGCGATTTCAGTGTTGGAAATGAGAAGTGTTTGGGTTTTGTTGGGGGCTTAAAAAAATCCACGTAAAATATCCCTTTTCCCGATTTTCACAGCATGTTGGTGTTTGAACAAGGAAGTGGTTGCGTTTTGTGGAGGTTTGAAAAATCCCACGGAAAATGAAAAAATACATCAAAAAATAATTTAAATTAAATGATATTTAAAATGTCTTTGAGAAGTGGTTTATGAGAATGCTTCTTGAAAGCACTTCTTGATAAGGCTTCGAAGAAGCACAATTGGATCTATAGAATATCTTCTGGAAGCAGTGTTCCTAAGAATGCATGTCATATTTGTAACAAAAATTTTGCTGGGTGATAGCGAAAAAAGAATCTGATATTGAAGAAGAGCAAACACAAAAATGAATCAAATGTGCACTTGTGTTTTTTTTTTTTTTAAATAAAATGTATTTAAGCAAAATTTTCAGTAGAAAATAATATTGCTGATTTATTCATGAATCAGCTGTGAATTTTATATTTTGCCGACAAGTAAGCCGAAAAAGACCAAACACAATTGATGGGAAATTTTTATAATTGCACAAATTTGCTTTCTTGAAAACACAAGTTTCACAAAAAAATACCTAAATCCTCAATTTTTAAAATTTACATTTCTGAAATATAAACATGCTAATCTTTAGTAAAATGTTCAAATATTAATTCTCAATTCACAGATTTTATTAAAGGTTTTGTTGTTTTTGTAAAATTTACAAAAGTCAGGCCATTATGAAGTTGTAAGAAACGTCATCCTTTATCTAAAATTGAACCAAGACTTTTCTAAATAAGTTGACCTTTTACAATTTGATTTTGATATGTTCACATAATTTGTATCTTTGTTATTCATTTGCAAAAAATAAAATTCTCTTCATAATTTTTTATATTCATTCGATAAATTTTCAATTTAAGCAAACTCTAATTTTAAAGATAAATATCTTTGTACAGTTGTAAGGCAATATTTACAACATGTTTGTCAAGGCTAATATCTCACATAATAAAAAAAAATTGCCACACCCCTTATTACCGCCCACAAGCCAATAAAAACGCTATATTTCGGACGGTTTTGGTCGTATTAAACTAAAATTTGGTAATTTAGTTCATATGGTCACTAACGGAAACTGAACTAAACATGGGCGTGGTCGCGCTACAGTTTTGCCAGTTCAGATATATAAAATAATTTTTTCCGATTGGCATGAAAATTCTTATTTGCTAGTAAGGCAGTCTGTGGCAGGACAACGTCTGCCTGGGATTACTAGTTAATTATAAAATGCTGCAAAGTTCTCGTTAAAAATTACTCATCTATATATATAAAATGGAATATGTGTTTGTTTATTTGTTTGTTTGTACCTTATAGGAGACCAAACCTCTGGACCGATCTTCCTGAAATTTTCACAGCATTTAACTGGGACTCTGGCAAGATTAATAGGGTACTTTTTTCGAGCACACCCACTTTTACGCCCACTTTTTAAAAATTATGTAATTGCTCCCATATAGTTTTTAACAGATTTACTTCAAATTGTATACACATTATACTCCAGGCGAGGTAGACGTAAACATTTCTTACGCCACGCCCCCTTTCAAGCCCCTTTTCACGCCAAATTTAAGTTTTAAACTTTTTGTTATCTGTACAAATTTGTTCCTTCCAACGGATTATTTTTTATTTGGTAGTATATTGCTCTTAATACTATCAACGTCGCCATATTACTATGAACCACGCCCACTTCACCGCCCCTTTTTTAATTCAGATACTTACTTAAACCACTAACAATGTTTGCTATACATAATACTTTTTTTGTAATATGTATTTACCTAAAGTTTTATATACTTTTTATCTACAGGTAAGGTAGCCATAGATTATTTTATTACCAAATCCCCCTTTTTCGCCCCATTTTACTTTAATTATAATTAATTTGCTTTCAATATGGTATATATTTGGTGTCTTTAAAAAGCGTTGATGCACAAAAACATTCTGAAATAATTTTTTTATTATTTTTTTTTTTTAATTATTATCAACACAATTAAATTGGAATATTTATATTGCATTACTTTTCCTTC
The DNA here is from genome assembly GCA_963920525.1 of Dichetophora obliterata. Lineage (NCBI taxonomy): Eukaryota > Metazoa > Arthropoda > Insecta > Diptera > Sciomyzidae > Dichetophora > Dichetophora obliterata. The sequence continues at coordinate 60,724,312 of OY986436.1, read as the reverse complement.
AAGTGTAACATGAGGTGCGATTGCCAACGCGTGTTATAACGCTTACCATATCATTGACATACTTACAATTAAAATTATGTATATGGCAATTCATTTCACTAATTAAGAACACTTCTGATTGGCTGCCGTAAGAATAAATACTATTTCACCAAACGGGAGCTATGTTTGCAGCCATTAAAGCTGAAACTTTCACAGCATGTTACTATGACTCTGGAAGGAATAATAGGCTATATGAAGTTTTTATTGGACCAAGGGGCGTGGCACCTATCATATAACCCAAAGATTTAAATCGCCATATTTGGGGCACTTTTTGACCTACGTCGATGATATTTGGTACATATGGTATTGGCATAATTAGGAATACGTACCAGGAGAAAATTGGGTGGGACCACGCCTCTTTTCAGGAAAATTAAAATCGCAATATAGTCTTAACTACTGGACCGATCTTCATTAAATTTTCACAATAGGATATTCTTACGAAATAATAAATTCTTAACTATATAAAGTTGTGAGTGGACAAAGGGGCATGGCCTCGCCCATATATGGTATTGGCATGAAAAGAAATACGTACCAAAAGAAAAGTGGGCGGAACACGCCCCTTTGTTTGCGATATATTGGAGGCTGGACCTGTTAACCGATCTTAAATTTTCACAGCGTGCACCTTTGACTCAGGAATACTAATAACATGATAATATTTTTCAACCATGCACACTTCTGCACCTACTTTTTTACTACGTTTATTAACGCCTTTACCTCAAATTTAAAATACATACATAATAATTAAAATAGTGGGAAAGCCCCATTCTCTTTCTCCCACAACTTTCTGCAAAACAGCTGATTTTGTAATATGTGTTAATTAAAATAGAGAGTGGAGTAACCCCATTCTCATTCTCCCACAACTGACTGCGAAACAGCTGATTGTGTAATTGCTGCTTTTTGATTAATCTAAAAATAAAAAGGGGGAGCATGAAGCAAATTACATGCGGTTCAGTGCTGAATTCTAATTGGTTTACAACAAAAAAAGGGGAGAAGCATTGCAATAATTAAATTAAAATTAAAAACATAAATTTTTGTAAATATATAAATACTTTTAATTTTATTTTATAAAGAGGGGGGTAGCGAAGCACACCGGGTTCAGCTAGTAATATATATAATAACTTTTTTGTACGCCCAATCAATGCCTAAATTTTGTGCACATAAAAAGACAAAAAATAATTTAGTGGCAACCCTCTTCTAGCTGTCACTCATCTCTCAAACCGGGAAGATCAAACAAACTTGCAGCATTGTCTAAAACTAGTCTACAAAGTACTCAATGGTACAAAGTACAAATTTAGGGTACTCGTAATAATCAAAAGTACTCAATCTACCCTTACCTAACTACCCAAGTTAGTGTGAATACCCCTATTTGGTTTTTGGATACAAATTTCCTCTCTATAGATATATTAGCCGTCGAATTATTTCTTCAATATACCTTCAAAATTGTACCCATTATTGTATCTTTTGTAATAATTAAAGCAAGTAAAAAGTAGGTTAGGTTAGGTTAAGGTGGCGGCAGGTCTTTAGACCAGCCCACTTAGACCATATTATTGGTCTGTTGTGATACCACAGAATGAAAGAAGAGAGCAATGAAGTGAAACTATTGTGTAAGATGTTCTAAATGTTACAGAAGCTGTATAAACATGTGTTATTAAATCTGAAGCAAGTGTTATGCCTCGACCTCAGTTAAATCAAGTTACTAAGCGTTCCTCTCCACAAATTTTTCCTACAACCACTAACTACAACTTTTCGTCGTAAATTGATGTGCTTTAAAGCTCCCTTTTAAATAAGAAATAAGGATAGAAAGGTTATAGCTTCCAGGATTCGAACCTGGGACACCTGAGCTACAGTCTAGCGTGCTAACACTAGACAATCGAGGCCGCCAAGCAAAAAGTAGGTGGACGGGCCATTTTTGCGAATTTTTCTTTAATTTTCTCTCTTTGATAGTGTAATTAGGAACGAATAATCGTTTTAGTGAAATGCTTACATTCAGCTGATTATGCTGTCAAGTCATGTTGGCCTGAGTTGTTTAACTTACGGATAGAAAAATTAGGCATTTGTGTTTGAAAACTTCACAAAAACTACAAAACTTACACAAAAACTAATCTAAATACTTGAAATTTCGCACTTAAGCTTTAATCTGAAATATACTTTCTGAGTTTGAAATTTGTTTAAATCGAATGAAAGCTACACCTACCTCCCATACAAAGGTTAGGATAGAACAATTCTGGTACTTAGTATTATCGGTTGAAAAGAAGCCATAGTAGAAATGTTTAAGGATTTCCGTTGAGTTCACGAATCTTAGGAGTGATTTGAGAGAGATTTTGGCTACATTTTCCAATAAATGAAATGACGGTGAACACGGTTGCCACTTCAAACTCCCACGAAAAAACCTTTTTCCCACAATAGCAAAAATTAATAGCCACGAAAATTCCCATGGTATAAAATTGAAAAAAAATCCCATCGCAATAAAAAAACCACAAAAAATTCCACGGACATTTAAAATAACCACGAAAATCCCTTGCAAATAAAAAACCCACGATAAATCCCATTTGTATTAAAAAACCACAAAAAATCTCTCTTCTATTAAAAATTACCACAGTAAATAATACAGACCTAACAAATTGTCAAAAATGAAACAAAAAATTAAAAAGAACTAGCATACTTCGTCGTCTGTGTTTTAATTAGTCTTTTAGTAATAATATTCAATAAAAAATATTTGTTCACCACCTTAAGCCTGTATAAAGTTTACAAAAAGAGTTCCAAATTAGTTTTTAGTCTTTAAAAAGCCAAACACAATCACGAAATTCTTATAATTTTAACAATTTTTGCTCAGCACGCACCGTATCAAAAGCAAAATTCTATTCGACTGAAAATTCTATGAACAACGAACATTTCAACAGGGTTTGACTTTCGATACTCGCTGTTCGATAATCAGTAAAGATTACGTCGAAAAAAATTCGAAATAAGGGCCAATCACAAATCAATTTTAAGATATACCAATTTTGTATATTAATAAAAAAAAATCACTGAAGCATATTTTCCCAATGCATGTAATTATGTCAAGAGTGAAAGAACTTCCTACCAAACCAAAGTAACCGAAATCTTAACGAGTTCGTTGCGAAAATCATAAAAATGGGTTGAGACGATTTTGACAATGAACAAAATATGAAAAATATACACTTTTATGTATATATATTTATATTTACATATTTTAACTGAAAAATAAATTCTTCAAAACAAAAAAATCCCACAAAACAAAAAAAAAATCCCACGTGAATTAAAATAACCGCACTTAATTAAACAATCCCATTTGAATTCCCATTTCCCACGGTAATTAAAAATAACCACAAATGGGATTATTCCCACAAAGGTGGCAACCGTGACGGTGAGCCCAAGTACTTAAGTCTCGTCACATATAAAGTAACGTCATTAAAATAGTAATGCCTCTACAAATTCTACAAAAATTAATGAATTGACTTGATATTTTACACATAAGCTTTCGTTATTTGAAATGTTTTCTGAGTTTCAAATTTGAAAAAATTGGATTCTGTCAAAAAATTACATCTATTTCTCATAAAAAATGACGCCATCAAAATAATAAAACATCTTAACTTCGAATACTTCGAATATACTAAACCATGAGCGCAGGTTATTTTAATATCGGCCCAGATGATTATAATTCCGTACTTGTTTAAAAAATTTTTGATTTTATTTAATTTTTTGAGTTTTTTAAAGTCACATTGTTTTTAATCTATAATCCAAGGTACAAAAAAGAAATCCATTTATTTTAAATTTTAGTGGAAAAATAACTCTCAAATATAAAGTTCTTATAGCTTAAATTACAGTTTTGTAAATATACTTGAATCAAGCAATTTATTCTGGATTTATAGTAGTGAAAATATAAATATAAATAGTAGTGAATAAAAATTGACTATTATTTTTATTTTGATAAATAGTAGTATAGTAGTTTGGACTATTTATATTTTGATAAAAAGTAGTGAATATTAGAAATACTTACAAATATTCTTTCGAACTTTTTCTAATCAATAGTTTAAAATGCTCGATGCAAGTAAATTACAATTCATTTGACATATTCTCTGCATCAAGCAAAACTATTTCTCAGTAGAAGAAAATTATTTTCTTCCATGTTCGCATTAACTGAGTACACGTTTTTTGATGAGTAAGTTTTCTCACAGTTAATTGTTATTTTCTTGATTTAAATAGTCACTTTCTAAGGTTCTGTTCCAAATTGCAAAACGTTGTTTTTTATTTAGACACTGACTGCTTGAATTCCTTCATAACAGAAATCCGGTTTGTTTTATTTCTAGATCCTCTCGGCATATCTTCGAGTCCCATTACAATCAACGATCGTTCCGATGGTAGTCAATCACCGAACTCAATGCTTGATAAGTCCACGACACCACAACAATACCGGGATCTCAGTCATTCGCCCAAAGACATTTGTATGTCACCGGAACCGCAATCGGGGGCAGCAGGTAGTCTTCAATCGGTAGCGCTAAGCAGTAAACAGCGAAGATCACGTACCAACTTCACCTTGGAGCAATTGAATGAACTCGAGCGCTTATTTGAAGAGACGCACTATCCTGATGCTTTCATGAGGGAGGAACTTAGCCAACGTCTAGGTTTAAGCGAAGCCCGAGTGCAGGTAAAACTATTACCCAAACAATCCCTTGGTTTTAGATAATAAATCTAAAACGTAACAATGAGAAACATCTTTTCTTTTTGTTGCTGGTTAAATAAATGTCCACTCTGGTTCTTTCACGAACAAATGTTTTTCCAATTGAGATTAATTACTTTTACAAACTTCTGACAGGCCATAACTCAGCCCTTTAGCGCAATGAAGAGATTGACACTTAAATGGTTTGTCCCAACGTCAGTCTCTTGCACGAACACAGACGATGGGGTGGGTGTTAAACAGCATAATCAGTGACGCAAAACACCAAAAACACTTTCCTTACCGCTACAGCCACCATCTATCAGTGGCGTTGGCTGGGGGTTAAATGGTAATTGATAGGGGTGCTGCTTAAGGTTTTTATTTTATTTTATTGAATGAATCAAGTCGTATAGCAAAAACATTTATTGGCACTTCGGTCACCCGAAATAAACTTCACAGCTACCAGTAAATGACTAACAATGTCTCAAGTTGTTGGCCTGTTTGGCCCCAAAATGTATGGGCTGCCAACTGACAGTAAAAGCGTCGAGCGAGCAACAATTTATTTAGCATTCGCATTAAGGACATTGAAGGAAGGCATTAAGGATACAACATTGGCATTCAATAAAATAAAATGCTATGTAATGCATGTAGTGCGCAAAGTGTTTTTCGCAAATTGTTTTGAAACGGCGACACATTTATTTATGACAACAGTTTAATGTCTTGACATTTTGTAAGGACCTGCTTGAGCAAAGAGGCAGATTAGTAAGATTTTATTATCAAATTAAATGAATTGATTACAGTGATAGAAGTGCTGATGGAATAAAAGGATAAAGTGGTTGGATTGTTTTATAAAATGTTTTAAATTATGGATTGCTGAGAATGAAACGTTAAAATAAAGCTTTTAACTATCGCTTTTCTTAAGTGAAAGATTATGTTGGAAGGCTCATTTTATAAAATAGCTTTCTTATTAATAGGTAAGAATTTTAAATTCAGCCCTGAATTCACTCTTTATTACTAAAACTACGCTAAGTATATTAATCTTAGATTCATTTTATATTCATTCATGTTCGAAGATTAATTTTATAAAATAGCTTTCTTATTAACAGATAAGAATTTTATATTCAGCCCTGAATTCAGTCTTTATTACTAAAACTGCGCTAAATATTAGATTCGGAAAAGCGTTTGTTCTGTTTAATAATGAAAAAATGGTACAAATATGAAAAAATACTTTATTTAATTTTAATTACCTTCTTTAAACAGTAACTGTTATATGACAGAAATTTCTTTGGCTTTTTTTGTATTTTGACTTTTTAATAAGTCCTGCATAACAGGGTTATAAAAAAATTTGGGTACAAGATTTTTAAGATTTTTAGTTACAAAATATAATTTTTTAACATATATTCTGAATATGAGTATATTCTTTTTAAATTTAAAAAAAAATTCCGTTATTGTGACATCAAACTTTTGGCGACATCTCGAAAACTCTAGAATTTCTCAGTACAGTGCATTTTTGTATGAAAACTCGTTGAATTATAAAAATAACGGTAAACGGAAGCTTTTTCGAAAATATTTTGTACGGATAGTATGTTGAAAAAAATTCTCGTTACTAAAATTATTGTGACATCTCGAAAACTATAAATTTTCTCAGCATAACGCATTTTCCTAAGCCTCAGAATGAGAAAAATACGATTGAAATTTCAAGTTCTTACTTAGCAAGCAAACATCTCCGCGATTTTAAAATTGATTTTCATCAAATTTTCTTTGTCTGAAAGTTCAATTAAGTGAATTTGGAGAAATGAGAAAACATTTACTGTTACCTCACAAATCCAATGTTTTAAATTGTTTTCAAAAAACCTCTAAAATGTTTAATTTGTGCTCAAAAATAGGCCAAAATTTTTTGTTGTTGTAAGTTTTTTTTTAATTTTAATTTCTATTTTCCCCACTCTTTCATATGACATATCATTTATCCTCAGCAATCAAAAGTTATTTTGACACATTATTCTATAAACAATTTCTATTATTAAAAATCATGAGCAAAGTATAATAATACAAGTAGTAGCAACAGTTCTAGCTGCGGTCAACGAATGTCAAACAAAAGAAAATCAAAGTGAGAGCATGCTATGGTTGCTATGGAAGCTGATGCAAAGAGTAGATATCAAAAATATTTTGAGTCGAAATGGTTTTTAGTTTTCTTTTGTTTGACATTTGCTGACCGCAGCTCGTGAGAAAATAGGTAGTTGCCAAGGCTACCTAATAGATTGTTTTATCATGATCATGCGCTAAGATTTTTGTGATGAAAATTAATTTGTTCAAAATGTTGTTTTTATATTTTTTACGCTGTTCTACAGCTTAAAAAATAAGTCCTGTAAAAAAATTTTCATACACATACAGCCATGGACACTATATGAGCACAAAATGTTGTCTCAAAAACAAATATATTTATTTTTTTTATTTCACTCTAAATAACAAAAATTCTTATCATAAAAACTAAAGATATGTATTCTTCTTAAAAAACAAACAAAATTTTAACAAAGTTAGTTGTCTGCAAATTATACCTGGTTAATACTTAGTGGAATAACCTTTACTTTCAATTACGGCTTGACATCTACGGGGCATACTTTTAATCAAATTTTGGTAACGCTCTTTGGGAATCGAATACCAAGCACTCTGTATGCCGGTCCAAAGATCATCCAAGTTCTTATATTTATGTTGAGCGATCTAACTTTTCACATCATTCCAGAGGTTTTCAATAGAATTCTTTCTTCAGCAAACCACTCTTTAACAATTTTTAATGTGTGTTTAGGATCATTATCATGCATGAATGTGAACGATACTGGCATTTGCTCAAAAGCATATGGTTCCATTTGGTTCTTCAAAATATCCAAATACTGATGACGGTTCATTTTTCCGTTCATCTTCACGATAGGGCCAACTCCATGCCATGAGAAAGGTCCCCACACCATAATGCTTCCTCCGCCGTGCTTCACGGTTTTCTGTGTGTAGCGTGGATTGAGTGCCTGGCGTTAAGGGCGATGAACTATTACTCTACCATCCAGACTCATGCGATTTACCTTTGTTTCATCACTCCAAAGAATTTTTTCCAGAACGGGAGGTCTTTTGATTTATGGGTATGAGCAAAGAGTAACCGCTTTGCAATATTTTTTTTGGAAAGGAGTGGTTTCTTTCGGCTTGCGCGCCCAAAGAGCTGAGCGTCATTGAGACGTCTTCGAATAAGCCTGTCTGACAAATTTAACCCAAATTCAGAGCTTACTTCGTTGGCAATATCACGTGATAACGTGAAGGGATCTTTCTTTGACCTCCGGACAATAGCTCGGTCCACTGCTTCAGTTGTTTTTTTCTTACGTGGGTTCTTTTTTTTCTACTAAATTTTTTTGTTATTTTTACGGGAATATATAACATTATACACCAGTTTCCTCGATCGTTTGAGAATTTTTGCAATTTCACATGGCTTTTTGCTATCACAACACATATTAAATATAATGCGCTTTTCCTCTGGCGTACAATCTTTTCCCCGTCCCATATTTAGGCAAAGTTTTAAGAAATTGCACAAAAATTACCGTTAGGCACAAAATACGCCCCAAAAAACTTTTTATGACTGTTCCGATCGCGTTGTGCTAATTTACTGTCCAGAAAAAAAGATGATTAATGCACATTCCAGCAATTAGAACATAAGAGAATAGAGATAACCTAAGAGAATAGAGATAAAAAAATTTTATTTGAGAGAAGATTGATGCTCTCTTGCAACAGTGCAGACCATAATAATTGGTCTATATAGTCAAAAAATTAAAAAAAATGCTACGCCAAACTTAAGAGTGGTTTTGTGCTAATTTAGTGTCCATGGCTGTAAATCTATGTTTTAAGAATGTAGTCTGGTGCTCAAGTTTTAAAAATCGATTTTTATCAATGTTTTTAGAACGCACAATCCGTTTTTTTACGTGTAGCGCTTTATAAATAAATTTGTGAATAACAATATAAATTTTGTTATTAATGTTTATTAAAAATATTTTTTTTCTCGAAATTCAGTTTTTTGGCTTTAAAATAGAAAAAGAAAAAAGTTTGTTGCTGAAATAGAACCGGAGTTATACATTTTCAAAAATGAGTCTCCAAGCCAAAAAACTCGCTTTTCTCAAATTTTCGATCATTTGTATGCGAACAAAAATATGCGAACAAAAAACAATTCTCGGGCACGCATATCTTATTTTTTGATATAGAATCCGTAAAAAAAGTTTTAGCCAAATCGAAGATGTGTCGGTCAATTTTCATCCAAAACCGTACGGTTTATAAAAGAATAACCCATATACCTATGTATATCATGTATATGGAGCGCATAATTTAATACTAAAGTATATATCGTCGGCCTAGTGCACACTTGTTGTATATCCATACTTTTTTAACCCTTACCCTCCTGACACGGGTACCTGGGTACCCGAACCGACTTTGAAGTCAAATATTTTTCAATCCAAAAAAGTTAAAAATTGTAGGTTCCATGACATCTTACAAATAGCCGTTTTCTATCGTTTTTTTCCGCATATTTAGCTTTCTAGCATTGTTTACTAATACGACTTTGCAGGATGACACTGAGCAACACCAGCAGCGCAGTTAAAATCGGGAAGGACCTCTCCCACCATTTGTTACCAAACGAGGTTTCAGACAAGGTGATTCCTTATCGTGCGACTTTTTCAACCTAATTTGTTTGAGTTTATTTATTTATTTATTTATTTACTTGATTGCTAAACCTGAACAGGTTTTATAGCAAATTTAAAATTATAAAATAAGATATTTAATACAATTCAAAAATATAAAGTATGATTTTGAAAGAAATAATGTATTATTAACAGGCCCGTAGCAAGAAAATAAGAGCCGGGCAGGCTGAGCCTCCAGTAAAAAAATACAAATTTTTTTTCATACATCTGTATGTAAATATAAATAGGCATATTAACATATTTTCAAATGAATTTTTTATATTTTTACATATTATCTAATGATTTTATTGTTCAAATGTATATTTTAGTAAACAAAAAAGTTAAGTATATTAACATATAAAGCCTAGTACTCTGTTCGCTTGCGTGAAACTTCGCTGGCAACATCTATTTCTTTGTTGCGTGAAATTTCTGACTTAAAGTTTGTTGCGAGGAATTTCTATGGCAACGTTTCTCAGAGAGACTCAGAAAATAAGTTGGAAGATTTCATATGATATCTCTCTTTTCACTTCAAAAGAAATAGGCAGTACAATTAAATTGTCGTGAAAAAATGTTGCTCAGAAACATGTTGCGATAATTTCACGCAGCGGAACAGAGTACTGCTCTGACGAACATGTTGTAAAAATTTCCACACTTGTTTCGCAGCTGTCGCTTTTTGTATGGAGATTTGAGTGGAATTTCACATGAAACTGAACAGAGTACTATGCTTTAAATATAACATAAATAAGTTCAATGTTTGAAAGCGAATTTCGAATGTATTATATTGATTTCCACTACAGTCACAGCTCTGCTGTTTAATACAAAGGCAATCGTCTTAGTTTCTCATTAAATTTGCGAAGATAATCTTTGAACTCTGTTGATTTGGTTTACACGGGAAAATTGTGCTTTCGCCGTACCGCCGGAATACCGACTCAAAACCGCCGTACTGTTGCCGAATGGTTCGATTGCACAAAACAAATTATAAGTATCAGGAAACGCATCGCGCATTAGATACAATTCATTAAACGTATAAAAACTGATTGAATTTGGTGATGTTTTCTGATGCTCATCCCTTTTTTGCCCAGATATTTCTTTGCGACAGACATCTCGGCATCAGAGGGTATTTTTAAGCCTACAAAACATAATATTTTCAAACAAGCCGGCTTCATTTCGTAAGCTTATGACAATGCCAACAATATACGATCATTTTTGGTGAAACGCTTTTTTAATTTGAATAAAATATTATCAACGATATCAAAGTAAGCCGGCTTAATTTTAATAGAATATTCACTTCTCTCACCAAGTGATTGTTCTACTACTGAGTTTCGCGTGATATAAAACCTTGTTATTTGAATTGTTTTTGAGAAAAAGTACTTCATTCAATCGCAAGCTATGTCTGCAACATCCATTATTTTCCTTTCAGCTTTTCCAAATTTTTATGCTCCCAATTAGTAGTTTTAGTTAGACTAATTAGACTAATTATTATTAGTAGATTGGGGAAAGTATGTATAACTATTTGAGAATGAATGCAAAGTATTTAGATTACAGGAATAAGTGAAGACTGCTGACCTGGTACAGCCGCTTAAAGTTGAAAAATCCGAAATGCAGTCATCTGGCGCTTGAATCATGATATAATTTCGAAATCCTCCCCATTCATCCTCAAGTAGATGCAAGTGTTTTTCCTAATCAGAACAGCAAACTGGGAGACACAAAAGCTGGAAAAACGACTGCAATTTTTTTTTGTGTATATTTAGTTTAAAACACTTAAATAATAAATTATCTAAAAAACTCGCTCAAAAATCTTGAAAACAATTAAAATAACAACATTCTATAAATTTTCACCAAAAATTAACTTTCTTTACAATTTTTTGCCAGCTGTTATTGGCAATGACTGACAAAAGAGGGCAGTTGTAAAAGCATACGGAAATTTGGCTAGGGCAGGCTCGACGGATTCTAGGGTAGGCTAAGCCTGCCCTAGCACCATACCAGCTACGGGCCTGATTATTAACAAACTAAAAAGTTTTAGTAAATTGCTGAAAGTATATAATTTTATTAAAGTATAAAAAAGAATAGAAAAAAAGTTAAGTCAAAATCGATAAAATCAGACAGCATAGCAGGGTTGCGTTTTCAAGACAAACAAGGTCAAGTCAGCAACAATTTTTGTATACGGCGGAGTCGTGTGATAAACAAGGTCTCATACCCAATAAAATACCACTCCAATAGGTATATATATAATATATAACGTTCTGTCTCCCTGAAGCCGGTGAAATCCTGGCTTGACAGGGTGGTTACTCGACAAACTAGGTCAACTTCACCAAACCAATTTTCATAAAATAAAGAAAACCAGTTGCGAACGCAGGCCCAAGACAAACTAGGTCTTATCGGCCACTCATATTAATATATTACAAATCGATCTAACGTAGTGTTTCAAGAGATAAAAAGACACCAAGACACCACGGTACCGTCGACAAGTGTAGTTACAATCATCATGAAGATATGAGGCAACTGAAGATCCCAGGTTTAGGTCCATTCAGATTACTTAGATGTTTATCCACCAAAATTTTCCATTTTACGCTTAGATTTATCCATTTATCCATTTAGATTGTTATATTAATGTGTTTACAAATCACCAGATGCATCAGATATATGTTTGAAAGAACTTTACATAATCAACGACGGTACTGCAGGTAATCTATAATTTTATGTTTGATTGAGTCCATGGATTCACTTAAGGATATAAATAACATCAGATACAAAAATCACCGCAAGCGCTTCTAAGAGGTTCATTTTGCAAATAATTAGTTCTACAAAAGTTCATGTGGAGTAACTCAAAAGATCTTCTAGGACGAAGAGGAATATTAAAATATATTTTACTCAATAAATATGGACTGTTTACATAGCCATGTAAAAGTTTTATAATCCAACAAGCATTTATCATAATTCTCCGATTTTTTAAAGAAGGAAGATTTAAGAGTTGTAACCGATATTCATAAGGTGGTAAGTGAAAATCAGTAATACAATAAAGATAGCTTAAGCAAAAGAAAAGAAATTGTTTCTGCACTGATTCAATGTCGTCTATGTAACAACCGTATCGTGGGTTCTAAGATAGGCCGCACTAGGGAAGTGAATAAGGTTTTCGTTATGAAAGGATCATTAAACTCTTTTGCCCAACGTTTAATAAATCCTAAAGTACTATTTACTCTATTTATTATTTTATTTACATGAATATTAAAGCGTAGTTTAGGATCCATTGTAACTCCAAGATCATTGAAACTATCTAAGGACTCCAATGGATAATCACAAATTTTGAAAGTACATTTAATTGGTGGTTTGCGCGAGAAAGACATATGCTTGCATTTCTTCATGTTGAGGTTCATACGGTTCGTTTTGCATCAGTTATGAAGATGATCTATGTCGGCTTGCAAAAATACAGCGTCATTATCATTTTTAAAAGAAAGGAAGAGTTTGACGTCGTCAGCAAACATTAAGATGCTGGAATGCATTATGACAGATGGCAAATCGTTTATAAAAAGTAGAAACAGAAGAGGCCCAAGATGACTTCCTTGAGGTACTCCTGAAGTAACAGGAAACTCGTGTGATTTCTTGAGCTTAAAAAGAACAGATTGTGTTCTATTGCTCAAGTAAGATTCAATCCACTTTACCAACGGTATAGGAAATCCAACAAGATGTAATTTTAAGATCAGTAGTTTGTGATTTACAACGTCAAAAGCTTTGCTAAAATCCGTGTAAATAACATCAGTCTGCATGCCTTTTCCAAAGTTTTCTATAGTTTTTGATGTAAATTCGAGAAGGTTAGTAACAGTGGATTTTCCAGAAAGGAATCCATGTTGGAAAGGAGACATTAAAGATTTAACGCTATGAGATAGTCGTGATGTAACAATTGCCTCTAAAAGTTTAGGCAAAGCTCTCAATTTTGCGATGCCACGGTAGTTATCAATTGAAGACCTATTTCCGGATTTATGCAGCGGAATGGTAAATGAACGCTTCCAGGCTGCAGGAAAATAGCAGGATTTTAATGATGAAGTAAATAGTAAAGAGAATGGAGTTACTAATTCTTCACAGCAGTATTTTAAGATACACGAAGATATGTTATCAGGATCACTTTTATATGATGTTTTAATATTTTTTAAAAATGATAAGACTGTGTTTGTGTCAATTATTGGGAAATATATATCCCCAGATTGAGTATTGAAAGGATAACTTAAATAATCATAGGACGATGATGAATAAGTCGACTTGAAAAAGTCAGTAAAAAGATTGCAAATACTATTATCCTTATCAGACTCAACCGAATTATACTTCATAAAAGAAGGATAGGAATCAATCTTGCGTTTTGTGTTAACAAAGTTCCAGAAGGATTTAGCATCAGATTTGATGTTTAATTTTACTTTTGTTAAGTAGGTATTATAGGATTGTTTGCATAACTGTTGATAACTGTATTTAATCGAGGTATAGCATCCAAAATCACATATGTTATGTGTTTTTTGATATTTTTTATAGTATTTAGATTTCAAATTCCTCATTTTTCTTAATTCATTTGTATACCATACCGGACCCGATGTCAAGGAGGCTTTCCTTTGCGGGACAGCTTTAAGAAAACAATCATTGAGCGTTCTATCAAACGCATATACCGCATCATCAAGAATCTGAGAAGATAAACTATTTGTATTAATATTTAGAATAGAATTCCAGTTGAAGTTATTCTTCAAAATCACGTAGTTTGTTTTTTTAAAGTTAAACTCAATAGGTGGTTGAGAATCATAATACTGCACAGATGGTTTTGGAAAATTTAAAATAATTTCTAATGTGATGAGAATCTTCGGGTGTAACCAGAGGATCTGATTTAGACACAGAAGCGATATTGCTGTCATCAAAAAACACCAGATCAAGCAAACGATTATTTTTGTTAAAAATGCAGTTAAGTTGGAATAGCCCTTGTATTGAGAGCTCGTTTAAAAAGTAATTATCGGATGAACTTTCAGACGAAGGTAAAAATATTTCAAGAATTTCAGAACAGCAGTTCCAAGAAACGTTTGGCAGGTTAAAATCTCCAGTTATTAAAATATGATCATTTGATTGCAGTTTTGAGCAAACTTTACTAATAGAAGCCTTTACTAATAGAAGAAAATGTTTGCTATAAACTTCTAAGGTAGAAAGGGGAGGAATATATGAGCATGTAATAAAAAGGCTCAAGGAACCAAACTTAACATGAACACAACAGTTTTGTGTTAATGCCACGAACGTTTTGGTAAAGGATGAGGAACTGAAAGCAACAATCTAGTTTTTTTGATTCTTGTTAAAAACCGAAAAAGTAGAAAAGGAAGTTGTAGGCCGAGGTCTAGAAATAAATTCATGCACCATCGTATTGTCAGGCCAAAACTTTTGATCCAGTACCTTGTGAAAAAGATCACCAGGCAAAGATATTTTAAAAAAGGGCGTAATACGCTCGTATGAAAAATTGAATTTGTAAACAGAGATATTTTTATTTACAACATTTAGCTTAGAGTTTATATAGAATAACACGTCTTCACCGGATGTATCAGCTGCAAAACGAGAAACAAATATAAATTTTGCAGGCTCAATAATCATAAGTTCTTTATAAACAGGGGCTTTGATACTGCTGTTCGATATTTGTTTCGGTATCGCTCCTGTAGAAACCGGAGTAATTTGAGAAGGTGCAGGGACCACATTTGAGGAAATACAAGTTTCAGCGTAAGTTTTTTTTTGTGGCAGAAACGCGAGGAGAATCAGCATTTTCCTCTATGATTGGTATTGCTTCAACAGAAAGAGAAATCTGATCAGCTGACGCAGCGACCTTAGTTGGTGCGATATTATCAGTAATTTGATCAGTATTGACAGCTCCAATTAATTGATCTTCAAGTTGTATGTTCACATTAGGGAAAACAGTTAAAGTAGAAGGTAGAACAGTATTATTATTGGGCGATGGCATGGCTATATCAGTAGTTTTAGCTGAACTACGAAGATTTTTGTTTGAACGTTTACGTTTTGGAGAATTGTAAGCTTCATCCATAATTTTAAACTTTTTAAACAAATCTTCGTATTCACTCAGTCTATCTTGTGCTACCTTTAGATCCTTAGCCACCTCCAAAAAACCTTTCCGAGATTGTCTAATAAGTTTAAAGATCTCAACGTTTGTGAACCTGCAATCTTCACATGACCAACGAAGTCCCTTACTTTCGTTGAGTGCATCGAAGATCCTCGCAGTCAACGCTGCACACTTGATATGAAAAAATGAATCACACAACCAGTAAGTAACCAGCCGGTCTGATTCACCTTTTACAGCGCAGTTTCGGAAATTGCAGATCATTTTCAGTTTAATAGTAAGTTTTGCAATATAGATGAAAGTAAAAGGAGAAAAATGAACTTAAATGCTTTTAATGAAAAACAGTTTATTTTGTTTAAAGACACTGTACTGTAGAAACTTTGCAGCCCTGATTTTGTAGAACCAACGAATTGAAAGTTTAATAAGCACTAGAGTTTTTGCAGTAGCGTTAAAACAGATGTAAAAAGAAAATACGATAATTTGCTCTATAGAAACCTGTTTGCGCTAAAAACAAAACAGGAAGAAGGAAAGAAGCAAATTATAAACAAATATATATATATATATATATATATATATATATATATATATATATATATATATATATATATATATATTATATTAAAAATTAAATTAAATAACAAGTATTTTAAAAGGATGTAATCCACGTTATCACGCTTCAAGATGTATGAGCACGCCGATCAAAGCTGTTTATTTTTATTTATATATATTAATTTGGAACTTTTGGTTAAAGATATCTTCAAAAGTAAGAGCTCGCAAAAAACACGTCTAAACGGTAAGAAGATAACGAACGAAAGAGGAATGATGGAAAAGATCGTCCGAGCTGCTGATCTGAGACGTAGTTGCACAATATTCTACAAAAGTGTTATGCTGATGACATCGATATCATTGGCCATAATACGCGCGAAGTCAGTGCAGCATTTTCCAGATTAGAAAAAGAGTCTAGTCGAATGGGTCTGGTAGTGAATGCAGATAAGACGAAATACTTGGTGTCAACAAACAAACAGTCCTGGCGTCTTGGAATCCACGTTACAGTTGACAATACCTCCTTCGAGGTTGTGTAGGACTTCGTTTATCTGGGATCCAGCATAAACTCAACCAACGACATCAGCATTGAGATCAAACGAAGAATAACTCTTGCCAATATGTGTTACTTTGGGCTCAGTAGGCAATTGAGAAGCAGAGCCCTCTCTCGACGAACGAAAATCACGCTCTATAAATCACTCATCATGCCCGTTCTACTTTATGCATCACAAACCTGGACGCTGAGCAGTTCAGACGAAAAGACTTTAGGAGCATTCGAGAGAAAGATTCTTCGTAAGATCTACGGACCAATCTGCATCAATGGCGAGTACCGAATACGCCCAGTAGCGGATGGAATATATTCCGAATATATGAAGCATCAATTACCTTGTAATGACCACTACTTCCGACTATATTACCTTACTATGCATAAAAGGCCTTACATTTAACATTGAATGAGACAGGAGGTAAGTGATCGCCTCCCTTCAGCATTACCTAGAAGTTATGGAGTAACATAATACTTGTGTTAAGTTATTCAGATATTTGCAAAATCACTGCATTACTTTTCCTTGTATGCTACATTACAGGTAATGAGGTATGAGTTAATTACTTCTGCTGTATGCAGACGCATTACTTTTTGAAAAAAATAATGCTTCCTTACCTGGTAATTTATTCTGTATTAGTTCTATGGTAGCCACTGGCAAATCCGCTGCTGGGCGGTGGAATGATGAACTGTATGAGCTGTACGCTGTTGAACATAAGCCGCATGCAGTCATCGCATTTCTATCGTGTCTTCTTATCGGACTTGCCATCAATACTCATGGAAATGTAGCAACGACACTTCGATGGCCTCCGACTAGTTTTATCTCTCTTAGCAAAACCGGATGGGACGGTAACGTCCGGGAAAACTGACTCAGAAATTATTTTATTAATCATAATCTCAAAAGCTGTGCGCTCTTTGGTGTATCGTGTTGTTCGGTTATGAGTGGCCTTTTATGTTTTTTATCGCCAACTCTACGCCAAGTGATGTCAAAAAGACTTGACAAGAGCTTCTTCTTTATTGCCATATGGTTGAATGATAAAAAATACACAAAATGCACCCAACACAGCTACGTTGATCATGTTGTAAAAAATGGCAAATGACCATCTATTTGTTTTACGTTTGGTGCTATATTTAAATAACATCTGATCCATTAAGTCTACTCTGCCTTTGGTTTTGTTGTAGAAGACAATAATCTCCTCTTTTCCATTTACTGCTAGCTCTCTTCGTAAGTAATGCATAGCTGACAAAAAGGAAATGCTTTTCTTCTTCCTGGTTACGATTTATAAAGCACTTCTAATTTGATTGAATGCATATCGGAGTAAACCTGTATCCTGTGTGGGGTTTGGTCTTAGGTCTCTGGGATCAAAGCTTTGTTTTGTCGTAGAGTACCGATGAGGATAATTCTTCTCACTCATAGCTAATTGGCTAACATTACTTACGCGGAGATATTTAGATAACCATTTCGCCATGGTAAATTCTCTAAAATTCTATGATTGTAAATTTTTTCTGGTTTCATGGGGCTGGCGTGGGGTCTAATGGACAGCAGTACTTGGTTTAGCACTAGATTATGGCACTGCGGAAGAAGATTCGCCTACAGATACTTTCATTTCGATAAAAGATGCATTTCATTTGCACGACATCAAAATTTTATAAAATCAAACCAAAGTTAATCAACTTTATGATCCGAAACCTAAACACGAACTGACAATGCGAAGAAACGATGAGCTCACACACAATTAAACATTCACAAACACACATACACAACCGATCATTGTCTTCACATCACGCTAGGCCTAAGGCCTTTTTCACACTTGGTCAACGGAATTCCAACGCAACTTCAACGCAACAGCGAAAAAGTTGAAAAACAATGCAACTATAAACCGAATCCTTTCAGACTTATACATTCAGACATATAATAATTGTAATTATATAATAACTCATGTTTTTCGACTTCTCGACTAATTTAATATTTAACACTCTCTCATTCATCCTGCAAACTATTTCTTCTTCTTTAAGATTATATTAATGAAAATAGGAACAATTAATTAACCTATTCAGCTTGATTAATATAAAGCGTACTGCACTACAAATAATTGAACTCACAAAACAAACAAACTGATGCAACAAGTCGCAGATGAAAATTTCGGAAAGCTGCGTTGCGTTGAACAGGTTGAGAACGTGACGAGAACTTGTTGCGTGCAAGTTGCTTAATCTGAAGGTTCCGGTATAAATACACAGGCTAGCAATTTTAGTTGGTGTTGCGTTGACCAAGTGTGGAAAAGGCCTTACAGTAGCATGCACGAACATATCCCTCCAGGAAATGTGAGCATTCCCGGATGTTACCAGGAAACATTCCATGGAATGTAGGAAGCATTCCCCTTTGTTGCACACCCCATTGCTTTTTTAACATTGCATGTCATTAGAGAGAAACATTCCTCCCCGCTGTGTTAAAAAGTCATGTGGAAACATTCCTCTCCGCTGTCCTCAAAAGTGAATTGGAAGCAGTCCTCTCCATTGTTTTAAGAATTAATGTGGAAACATTCCTCTCCCTTGTTATGAAAATGGATTCGGCCAGGATTCGAACCCGGGACCCCTGAGCGACAGTGGAGCGCGCTACCACTAGACTATCGAATTCTACAATAAGCGGCTAGAAAACAATGATATTAATATTTTCTATTGTCATTGCTTGACAATAAATAAAAGTTTCCACATGCATTCTTAAAGAAGCGGTTTGGAAACAATATAAATACAAAACTACCCTTAAGCTTCCAAAAGATACGGTGGAGAAACAATATAAATACAAAACTACCCTTAAGCTTTCAAATGATACGGTGGGGAATGATTCTTTATCACTTTTAGATGGAAGCCTTCCGATTTTTCCTGGAGGGATCTTATCTATGACTCTCAGTGTTCCCATACAAATTACACACGGGTACACGGGTAGATACCCTTATCAGGAGTCAACGTATGAAAATGTTATCAGGACGGTAAGGGTTAAATTGACTTTTTGATGCCATTGTAAAGGGGGTAATTCAATCTCTCTTTAACACAATCATTTTTTCTTCTAGAAATTATAATTATTGTAAAATTATTGTATATCCTGTGATGAAAAATTTACTTGTGCACAAATGTTTCTCCATTTTTTGTATATGATAAAAAATTTTTTTTTATTTTTCTTATAAAAAGTTGCCAGTTTCTTGGACGACAAGCAAATTTTTAGTATAGATATCTATTAGCGTTCCAATAACTTAAATTATGGTTGTTTAGCAGGATAATGAAAGTTGTGGTATGTTAGTTATCAGTCAATTTTTATTGAATGTTTACATCTTTTTATAATATCAGGTGCTATCAATGTTGAGTCACCGAAAATTAAAAGAGTGAGGCGAGATCAAAGTTCTTGGGCTAGAAATATTTTAGCAAAAAAGCTTTTGGCAGGTAAAGCTCATATCAATAGAGACCAGCGACCTATTCGAGCTAAAGCCATGTTTTCTGAAGATTGCCACTGTAGGTATAACTGCCGAAAAAATTTCAACGTGGAGCATCAGCAAGAACTATTTAATGAGTATCGCGCTCTAGAAAGCAGTGAAAAACAGAAAGCAATTTTGGATAGCATGCTGAAAGTTAAAAATGTGAAATGAAGCGCCGCACAGTAGGCATGAAGGCCCCAAATGGACTTTTGCGTCACAAAAATCTGCAATTTTTTAGTCTCTAGGTATAATTAAGCCAAACTTGAAATATATTATCTATGATATTCAATAAATCGTTTGAACTATTTTTTTTTTCAAAATCCATGCTGTTTTTTTAACTAAAATTTTATTTAAAGTTAAGAAATATACGATTATTACTTGACTTGTGCGTTTCGAAATTCTCTAACTTTCGTGTCTTTTGCAATAATTAATTTAAAATATATTTTCTATGATATTCAATAAATCATTTAAACTACTTTTTTAAAAATTTTAGTTCTTAGCAATAAAAATTTTGTTTTAAATTTAAAAAAATACGATTTTGGCTTTAAAAAATCTGTAACTTTTTTGTTTATTGAAATATTTTAGCCCAATTTGGAATGTATTTTCTTTGGTATTCAATAAATCAATTGAACTACTTTTTTTCAAAATCCATTTTAGTTTTTTCTACTAATTTTGTTCAAGTTAAAAAATACGATCTTGCGTTTCAAAATTGTGTAACTGTTTTGTCTCTTGCAATAATGAAGCCAAATTTAAAATTTATTTTCTATGATATTCAATAAATCATTCAAACTACTTTTTTCAAAATCCATTATTTTTATTATTACAAGCTTGTTAAGATTATTCGTACAAACTGATAGAAATTTTTATAATTTTAGAAATCTGAAAAATAAAGTCTTAAATCTAAACTTTAAATTTAAAGTAAAGTAGTTTGTGTAAAGTGTTTTGTTGTGTGTGGTAAAAGTGGGGCACCACATTCGTGAGATTATGGGGCAGACTCCATACTCCACATATATAACCATGATCACGCAAAACAACGCATCAACACAAAAACCGTATTTGTTGAAGAATTCTGATATAAGCCAGAAAACATATGTTATAGAATAATACGGAGTAGGACACTGTCTTCCTGATTTTTTGTGTTTAAGGCATATTAATTTTGGAAAAGACTTTTCAAAATTAATTTTTTTGTTTTAATTATTTTTTATGTAATCATTAAGCTGATTGATCAACGTGTTTTATTTTTTATTGGAGAGTTTTGTTCGGATATTATTACCAATATAACCCGCGGATGAGAAGCGCCGTTCTGATTCTATGCTAGTTGTAGAAATAGTTGTACGATAATAAAAAAATTCTGATTCTATGCTAGTTGTACGATAACGACTGCCTTCACCACAAAAAAAAAATTATTTCCTAAGTCAGAATATCTGACAATTTTGAAATAAATAGCTTACTTCCCGATGTTGCAATTCTTCTTAAACTTTGCAAAGTCTTTGCACCAGTGATTCGCACTCATCGTCCTAACAATCTTTTTCAGCCTCAATAAATGGTTTTTCTTATTCTATATTCATATCAACTTAAAATTAAATGTTTGCATTTACATGAATATTTGTAAATTTTATAAATATTTGATATTGAAAGACAATCCCGGGATTTAAAGAGGCTTAAATCATCCGGGATTGGCTTCCCTAATACATACATGCGAACGAAGCAAGTTAAATCAAAGCTTATAATAAGTTTTCACGAAAAAAGTAGTAAAAATAAAATGTAGTACTTTAAATAGTACCTTAAATAAAAAAAAGTACAGCAGTGAGGGGACTGCCGACCGAAGCGAAATCATGTATGTAAAATATTAGTATTCCCTGGAAGCCTTTGTCCTGCCACGGACCGCCTTACTGCTAAGAATTTTCATGCTAATCGGGAAAAATTTTATATTTTCACACCCTCAACCTTTGATTATTTCTTTCAAAATATTTTTTATTCAGATAGCATTTTTATTTTATAATTACACCAAACTATATTTTTATATTTAAATTGAATATTGTTGATATAAAAATAAAATACAGGAAGCACTATTGAATGAAAATTAATCCTCAAAAAGGATATTTAATTTTTTTTCTTTCAATGTATATGTAGAGCTGTTGCTAAAATAAAATAAAGTTACTATTTTTTATATATGATATTTTGTTTGATGGGTCTTGAAGTCTCTTTTAATGGCTGCATTTGAGATCTTGCTACGAAGAAAACAGAAAACATAGCAAGCGAAGTGCAGTTTATTTTCTGCCTCCGATTGGCTTCATCCGTACATCCGGTTCATCATTAATGCACATTATTTTCATCTTCATTATATTTTAAATTATGGGTTTTAATATAAAAACAAAGTAAAATATAAACAATAATATAAATTAAACTTATTGAAATAATTAATATACACTTAAAATACATAATACTGCACACATACATAAAATTTGTATTTACATACCTTTCATTGAATTTCATTTACATTATTTTCACTGTTTGCGCCATTTAGAGGTGGGTAATAGCACAATTTTTTGTGTGTTGACTCATCAGCACATGTGCACCCTTGTGTGTCAGCACACTGTGCTAGCACAATTGTGCCACAATAGAACAAAGCACTTATAAAAGTGTCGATAACAAATAAGTGCTAACACCCTTCTCTATTGACTTGTTTACAATATTCACAAATTGCATATTGTCAATTATTGCAATTAAACCAAAGTAAAACAAAAAACAACTTTACCAAGCAAAAACTTACAAAATGTAAGTAATGCAGTGCATAGTAGCAATAACCAATGGGTGTCAGTGAAGAAGCTTAGCACAAAACTCTGCTATTTATCCCTGTACCAAAAGTAACTTTACGCTCAAAAGTTCGTCTAAGCTATGCTCTTTGCGTGCTATTGTGCCACTATGTGAGTCCACGTAGTGTTCTAGCACACATGGCACACTACAGAGAGTCAGCACAGAGCCATAGCACAGCACTGAGTTACCCACCTCTAGCGTCATTAATCATTGCAAAAGATACTATAGTCTTATGGTAGCTGAAATAAGAAACAAAAAATTCCAAATTTCCAATTTTTTCCGATGCAGTCCCACTCATGATAAAATTATTATTAGGTAGCCTTGACAACTACTTATTTTCTCACTAGCTGCGACCATCGAATTTCAAACAAAAGAAAACAATATAAAGTGCGTGTGTCACATACATTGGCAGCTTTTAGCGGAGTCAATAGTTGGCAAATGTTTTTTTTTTTAAATTTGAGTGAGAAATCTTTGCAATTAAATGATTCATTTACAGCAGGTGACTCCTCTGAATGCGGCCAATGTGTGTGACAGACGTTCTCTATTTTGTTTTCTATTGCTTGACATTCGATGGTCGAAACACGAAATGCCACTCCTACCTATTACTTATTATACCATGGTTCCAGTCAGAGAATATGCTGGCGACATTTATAAAACTACAAATGTTTTTATGTTCGTCATGAAACTAAAATACACGCTCTTGGATATTGGCTACCAGGCGCTCAGCAAATGCAGCAAGCATGGCAAAATTAAATAAGTTAGTGTTAGGGCGGAGAGCCGGTGACCTGTGAAACTGTCAAAACGAAGTTGACATTTCATACAAAATCTGCAACCAATGAGAATGCAATATGAAAGCAAGAATTGGCAAATATATCAAAATGGATGATTTTGACAGTTATGGTCACTTAGAAAGAGAGCACATTCAGCCCTAAGACTACCTTATCTAATTCTACTATGGCAGCAAGCAACTATCGATGAGTTTATCTGCTGACAAATCTTTAATTCATAAAGAAATCATGAAGGATATTTACTGTTTTTTCTGTCAATGTATATGTAGATCTGTAACTGAACTAAAATATTTTACAACAACACTTAGACCCCTTTTATATTGGTCAAGACTTGAAGTCAAGTTTCAGAGTTTGTAGGCAATTCGCCGCACTTCGGAAGCGACGGAAGGGAAAAAGAAACTTGAAGCTGTACCGGCAATTTTTCGGGTTTTTTCGTGTTCCTTTTGCTATTTTCGCGTTGTTGACAGTGCTTTTTATTTTATTTTTCGCATATCAATGTGAATTTGCTAGACTTCAGTTGCATTAAAATTGTTTTGCATATAATATAATTTAATTTTGCATTAAATTTTTAAGCAAAAACGTTTTGTTAACTTCCATCGTGGTAAAAAAATAAAATTTAGTTTGCAAATTTCTATAAACTTTAATTCATTTGCTTGCTACCTATCTCGTTTTATTTTTAGAAAACAAGGAAAGAAGACAAGAACTTGAATTCAAGTCTTGAACAATGTGAAAGCTTTCGTCAAGTTCAAAAGAGAACGTCAAAAAAACTTGACTTCAAGTCTTGATCAATGTAAAAGGGGTCTTACCAAGCAAATCTACCACAACGATGAACAGAGAAGAGCAGTATCACATTGGTTGCGCAACGTAAGAGGGGATGAACCGAATTGGCGGCGAAAAATAAACAGCACTTTACTTCCTATGTCCCCTTTCACATTGGTCAAGAATTGAATTCAATTTTATTTTACGTTCTCTTTTGGACTTGACGAAAGCTTTCACATTTGTCAAGAATTGAATTCAATTGAATGTCATCTATGCTTGCTTTCTTAAAAACAAGAGCGATTGCATCAACAGCTTAAAATTGTTCGTAAAATATTAATTATAATTCATAAGCGATGGAAATATGCTTATCTATAGTAATAAAACTCATTTTCTGTTTGTTTGTTTGTTTGTTTGGCCTTTATACAAATCTAAACGGCTCAACGGATTTCGCTCAAACTAAGTACACATATTAAATCTATCCCGACTTAAAATGTTACATACTAAGTTTTTGCCACGCCTCCTCCGAAATTTTTCAACTAACGGTAATTTTGTTATTGTAATACTTTTTCTATCGGAGTTTTTTGTGTATTTAATTTTAAAAAATTTCTAGTATTTTGACATAAAAAACAATCACATATATTCAAAATTGTAGAAATTTTCAGTACAACGACTTTTTCATAAAACATCGGTACCTAAGAATGAGAAAAAAAACGACATGAAAATCATAGTTTATTCTTTCGATGCAAATATCTCCGCTGTCCATTAATATATTTCATTCAAATTTTTTTGTTTAAAAGTTCAATAAAATCACTATACAAAAATTGTAAACTGTACCGTTAAGTCATTGTATATATTTTTTATGATTATGTCAAAAAGGTCCAAAATATTGACTTTTTACTCAAAAAATGACTCAAAAATTGTTGTTGTTATAAAAATGAAATCAATTAAAAATTGCACATCTTGCTACCTTTCATATGACAGCATTTATTTGCAAAAATTCTTCCAGCTAAACGCAAAAATTATTTTACTGTTTTTGTCATCAAAACAACAAAGGTTGATTTTTTTGACATTGATTTTTTTCCAAAATAAATTTGGAAAACGGCCAGTCAAAAAAAAAGCAAACATCAAAAATTTATTTTATTTTAGCTTACAGCTAGCTCTACATATACATTGAAAAAACAGTAACATTCAATACCCTTCAAACCAAGTTCGGAGCGCTCATAATTCGGACTCTGAAAAGAGCCTTATTAAAGAGGATTTTATGAGTTCCCTCTTATTTATGAGTTTTTAAAGTTGTTTTTATATTTTTTACAAAAAAGTTGAGTCTCAAAAATAATTTATGTGAAAAAATTACCCCAATATCTCTTTCCAATCAAAAGTTATGGCTAAAAATCTATTTTTTCATACCAGACTATTAATATTCGTACAACTTAGTTTTGTATTAAAATTCTCTATATAGTTTGAACGTCCCCATTTATCTCAGAATGCAGTTGTGTGTCTAGAGTAATTACAAACATTTTGGTTTGTATAAAGTCTTCCTTATAGTAATCTACTTAGTTTTTTCCTCCCCACTCCCCGCCCCCCTCCTGTTAAATTTGTTTTGTTGTGATGGCTCTATTTTTTCTCACTATTGTGTCACCGTTGTCACTTAGTTCTTTATCAATGGTACTTTAAATGTTGTACATATATCACAATTTTATCGAAAAGATGACTGTGAATAAGAATGCTGTAAAAGTTAATATTTTCATGTAATCAGTTTCAGCTATATGGCGATATAATAAAACATATGCGCATCTGGTGCGTTAAATTCACAGATAGATGGCGCCACATTTATAAGAACTGTGGGTACAAACTATACACCTTGCGGTAAATAGCTGAATAATGTTTTTTTTAAAGGTTTCTTCAAATTTAACCCCACACATTTGGGATTACAGACAGGTGGCGCTATTTTCTGCTTACAGAAGAATATCTGATGTTCTTATGCAGCCAACAGATAAGTTTTGCGAAATATTTTGCGTAAATGCTATTGCTACCAAACTTTTAAAAAGTAAAGCAGCGTCAGCTGGCGTCATCAACACTTAAAAACATAGAATTGGATCAATTTAAATGTCCAGCTCACTTGCTGGACTTTTTGTTGTTTTTGCTTTGCTTGCAAATGCGATTATATGATCCTGATCTCCAATGAAAAAACGCAGCTAATAGAAATTTTAGTAGGTACTCATTTTTAGTACAACGAATTTTCATAAAACATTGATAGCTAATAATGAGAAAAAAATTATATGAAAATTAAAGTTTTTAATTTTAATGCCAATAACTTCGCTGTTTTTAATATATTTCATTAAGAATTTTTTTGTTAAAAAGTTCAATATATTTTTTAATATAAATCTTTGTTTAGACTTTAAAATGTCCATATCTCAAGGACGCATTGAGTCCCATCATACTTTTTATATTGTTGAAATGGTAATT
Source organism: Dichetophora obliterata (assembly GCA_963920525.1). Taxonomy (NCBI): domain Eukaryota; kingdom Metazoa; phylum Arthropoda; class Insecta; order Diptera; family Sciomyzidae; genus Dichetophora; species Dichetophora obliterata. The sequence continues at coordinate 60,697,432 of OY986436.1, read as the reverse complement.
TTGCTAGCTTTAAGATTAAGTAAATATAAAAATTCTTTTTAATTTTTAAAATATGTTTTTCGTACCCCTTGAATTCGAATTACCTCACGCAAGAGATGGAACCACCAACAACAAAAATTTTCCACAACTTTTTTGGATTATTGTTCGTTCAATTACTTTTCTAACGGTAATTTACAAATAAACTTCAACATGTTTTTCATTATTCCAAATTTTAAAAAACATTTAATCGAGAAGTGTATGTTAAAATGTTTATATAAATGACTCTCGAGTAACACCGGGTATATCAGCTAGTTATAAATAAGTATCGAAAATAATTCAACAAAATAACTTACATTCAAGTTTCAGTACAACAAACGTTCACCGAAAGACAAAAAAGAAAATTAAGCAATCTGAAAAAAATGAAAAAAGAACAAAAGGAACACAAAATATTGACGGTACCGTCAACTTTTTCTCCCTTTCGTCGCTTCCGATTTGCGGCGAATTGCTTACAAACTATGAAAATTTAATTCAATTCTTGAGCAATGTGAAAGGGGTCTAGGTTTTTTGTTTGTCTGGTAGCAACATCTCAAGAGGAGGCATTAAAAGAGACTTCACGGCCAGTCAAACAAAAAGCAAATATCAGAAATTTTTAATTTATTTTATTTTAGCCTACAGCTAGCTCTACATATACATTGAAAAAACAGTAACATTCAATACCCTTTAAACCAAGTTCGGAGCGCTCATAATTCGGACTCTGAAAAGAGCCTTATTAAAGAAGATTTTATGAGTTCCCTCTTATTTATGAGTTTTTAAAGTGTATTTTTTATATTTTCATTTAGCTCTATTCAGCTCTATTTCTGATCTTAAAATGTTGCCCTCTACCAAAATCGTTCAACGCGCCTAAAGAAGTTTTCACTTCAAAAAATTATTTGTAAAAACTTAAATTTTCATATTAACAACCAGTTTCGGTTTCGGGTTTGGCCGAATATTATAAAATGGCCGAATATTCGGTTTCGGTCGAACACTAGTCATAACGCTTGCAATCATAAGTTTTCTCCAGTTGCCCAAATGTTGTTCTGCCAAATTGGCAAGATCGTCGTAGTTGACGCAACCAGCACCAGATAGCACAATGCGCAATGCTTTGTAATGGTTTCTAATGTTGTCACTCAGGTCGAGCTTACCAATGGATCTCATGTTCTTGATGGGTCGGAATATGGTCTGGCCCAAAGGTTTGCTCGGGTAGGCAGTTGTGCCTACAAAGCCTCAGTAGTTTCCTGCATCTAAACAATAGTACAATAAGCAATACTTTAGAGAACTGAAGTTTTTCACATTTGGATTGCCGAATGTCAAAGTAAAAGAAAACTACACCTAACAGCTGTTTTTGACATCCTCCAACAGATATGTTCTCTCAGCTTACTCAGCCTTATAATAGTTAAATCATGGCTCAGATAATATTCTTTATGTACCATCTGAAATTCTGGCAGGAATTTTGCATATCCTTTAAGCGGGCTTTTTAAACTATCAATTCCCGGTACTTTGTTGACAGACAGAAAGCATAATACTCCTCTCACATACGTATAGTACCCAATTTTATGATGAAACTATTGGCAGCATTCAGATAGTAACAACACCACATGTGGTACTGCAATTATGTGTGTAAAATAAATTTATTGCTTAAAAGAACTCGAAGATAGCGTACATTTCAAGCAGTGTATAAATTTCAATTTCAATTTTCGTATTTTTTTATGTTGAATGTAAAAAATCTTACGAAATGCTTTGAATTTGTCCAGTGTTTTATTTGAGTACAAAATACATTGCATCTATGTTCTATTGTTTATTCCTGCGAAAGGATGTGCTGCCACTTGTTCATTTGTAACGGAAATTCAAATTTATATTCCACTTGCAATTTTATGTGTGTGTGTGTGTGTGTGGGTGTGTGTGTGTGTAAAACGTGTATAGGTTGGTATCCTCATGTTGTATCTACGATACGTACGAGGCATGTAGATACCGTCTAATGTAGTAAATGTTTATTATATGCATGCGCTGCACATTCAGAGATAATTTATGTTCTATCGAAGGTAGTTGAGAAAAAACGTAAAGAAAAACAACAGATGCTGCAGGAGCAAAAGCTGCTTTTAAAAATTTGGACACAAATTGGACATTGAAATGTAGATCTGCCTTAAGGGAGAAAAGTACTATAGTATTTTGTTTATACACAAGTTATTTATTCTGTTGTAAGAACATGCTAGAACTGTTCGATATTCCTAGAGTATATTTAAGTTGAACTTAAATATTCTTTGCTAACAGTTGAAACTTTTCGATTAAAAATTGTAAAAACTAAAAAAAATCCTGTAAATGTAATGTAATAAGCAGGGTGCGGAAAAATTTGTTCGCAATTGATTAAAATACGATCTTATCGTTCGTTTTTTGCTGAGTGTGAGAATTTTTCAAACGAAAAATTTAAAAGCAGACGAACGTTTGCAATCGAAAAAGGAACGCTCTGCTTGCGTCGTTTTTTTTTATCACTGATAAATTTGTGAGCTTTGTATTTTTTCGACGAATTTTTCACACAACAACAAAAAGCCACAAACGCTCGTTTGGAATTGTTCATTAAAAATGAGCGTTTGAAAAAAAAATTCACGAACGTTCGTAGGTACGTAGAGTTATTAGACAAAATATAAGTTTGTTGTTGTATTTTTGTACACTTGCTGACATGAAAAGATGAAACCAAAATACAGTTGTGTACTGCACATATTCATATGAGGAAAAAATAATAAGGGTTCTCATCTAAGCATGTAGGTGGCCCGTAAACATTGTAAACCTTGTGAACTTATATGCGCGTAAACTATCTGTCAAAATTTGTATGGGAGTGAGTTTACATCATTTCCGAGCCTATTTTGTAGTGTAAACTAGCATGTAAATAAATATACATGTGTGAATGAGGGTTGTCTTTGGCGCTAATCATTACATATTCAAAGTAGTTGAAGTAAATATGAACACGTTGTATTAATTTTTCTATGTTAATAAAGGTTTTTAAAAGGTTTAAAATTTAAAAAGTCATTATGTTGTCGTAGCCGCCATTTTGTCGACATTTACGCTATATACACTTTATCGCTCATCAAAAGTTTAAATGCTATACATGTTTATGAGAACCCTTAATGTTTTAATATGGTAAATAAACTTGTTATTTTGAGGTATTGTGGTATTTTGTAGTAATTTGAGGTTGAGTAATTTGTAGTAATTTTGTGGTGTTTTGAGGTATTTTTTTACCCACGCGAGATTTTTCTCACAAAATAACATGAGAATTACCACATCCCACAATCGTTGAAAAATACTATAAGTGCTATTTATCATGCTTTTCTGGTAATCCAAAACTACAAATAACAAACATAATCCAAAATTACAAATTTTTCCGTTCAAAAAGAGGACATAGTCCCAAAAATTGTATTTAGTATTATGACCGCTTAATAAGCAGTTTTTCATATATTCAATCGCCATATAAGTTAAATGGAAGAGTCTTTTGTTATTGTGTCATAACTTTGTTTTTGGTCATGTTAAAAGCTCTAGATTTTGTGTGTTTATAGCGCTATATGCTTAGAACACTGCTACATCAATAACTTGGATCTGTCGTAAGTCGAGTTAAGCTATTATTGCTTATCGACACAGATATAATGACAAAATTATTCGCCCTTGTACAGAATGGTGATAACATCTACAAGGTCAAATAAATTTTTTTGTGTTTTTTATGATGAAATAATTTGCCCTTGTACGGAAAAATGTTAATTCAACAGCAACACAAACAGCGCTCGATGCTACACATTCGCAACAATTTTTTCGCGATAATGCAAAAAAAAACACGTATACAAGAAACAATACATACCAAACTCGATGACGCATACATTACTGAAAAGAATCCTCGCTCGACGATGTGGATGCTTATAGTCGGAACATAACATTCTTTAGGAAACGAACGTTCCTGAATTTTTCTTTGAACGATTAATTTTTATGAAAAATTAAAAACGAACGTTCGTTGCTTACTATTTTTTTTTTGTGAAAAATTCGATCGAATAAGTTTGAAACTGACAAATTTTTCAGAGATAAAAAATACGACGCCAGCAGAGAGGTCCCCATTCGTTCGTGATCATGGTAGAATAACCAGGTAGATGCACTAGAAATACGCTCTCTCCGACAACAAAACAATAACAAAGGCGTAATTATAATGTCAAAATGAGCTGCTTTGAAAATGATATCAATTTTGACTTTTTTATTGGATGATTATCAATTATAATCAATTCTTAATTATAAAATATATAATTATTTTTTGCACTACACAGCTGTTCTTCCGATTAGCAACTAACCGGAACCTCAACTTGCCATTAACTTAACCGGCACTTAAGACCTAACCGAACATTGAGAAAATGCTTTCTTGCTAACAGCCGGTCAAAGTTCCGATTAGTGCTTACCGGACATTGAGAAAACGGCCTTTAATGTAGTAATTTCGCATATTACTTATTGCCGATCGAATCGAATTAAAAACGTAGCTGAAATCTTAAGGACAATTAATTTAATTAATTTTTTCAAAGTCCCAGCAAGTTATTAATTACATTTTAAACATTACAATTTGAAAATTACACAGAGCACAATTACTTGCAACACAATACACATAATTATTTTAAGATTGTTTCTTGAATTTAGCACATCCGTTTCCAATCCGGTGGACTTAAACGTAAATAGCATGTACTCCCAAGCAGTTTATCTTGAGTATTTCAATTGCGGTAACTGCAAATGTTTAACGACAACTCAGGATTGACAACGGCTTTACTGGACACCCTATAACTTCCTCCCGTCGCGATAATTCCAAAACAATTCATCAATTGTTGGCAAATAAACAAACAATCGTCGATTTCATTAAATAAATTTAATTTTTTCAAACAGAAATTTCACTTGTCAAAATATATTTTGACAGTTTAAAGAAGCCGTACATAGCTTTACAAATAAATTGGTTACTGAACAATCGAAATAAGTAGTCGAATGAAAATTATATTAAAAGTAAACTTTCATTTGCTTCATTTAAGGCAAAACTACAATTAGTTTAAACACGGCTCATTTAATAAAATTTTTAAGATTTTTGTTTACTTTTTTTACATGTTCATACATAAAATCTGGGTACTCAATTGATTTATACGGTTACAAGTAAATTAAACATCCCTATGGCTGAACGAATAAACATAAATTGTCAATAGTGACATTATAGTTAAGCCAATGTTTTGCTCTCTCGTTTTTTGCTCTCCGAATTGCATCTACCTGGTTATTCTGCCATGGTTCGTGATAATTTGCGAAACACTTTTATATGAGGAGAACGATAATTGAGAACAATCGTATTTCAAACGTTCTCCGCACCCTGGTAATAAGTGAAGTTTTCTAATCGGAACTGTATTTTTTTAGGTAAAATAAGAAGCCCATACCAAAATAATGAGCGCAATAAAATAAATTTAAGGTCAAAAGTCGCGGCAAAAATTGTTTTCCCTACTACGAGTATCTACTAAGCTATTGGTTAAACGACAATTTTGCCATCATGAATATGTATATTGACTAGTTTAACACAATTTTAGTAAAAGATTTTACTGTCATGAGTTCGATTTTTAGATAATCTTATATAAAATAGATTCTTTAAAAAATTTCCAAAGCAATAGTAGATTTCGGCATGAGTAAGAAAAACTAGAATAAAATTGAAGTGCTCTGTATAAGAACATGATAACTATGCTACATAATACAAATATCGAAATAATAAATTTAGAGTTTTGAAAAAATCTATGTTTGTTTGTAAGAATAGGATTGTACAAAAAATTTCGTAGAGTTAGTTCTTAAGTGAATGGAAAGAACCCACGATCTAACCACTGGGCATTTGCACTGTATAACGTATTAAAACCAACATATAAAATAAGAATGAATTTTTTAAATCATGAAGCTTATCGTGTTTAATTATTTATTGCATTCTTTTACTGAGCATCTACCTTCACAGATATAATACAGTAACTTAAACTAATAATATTAAACTAGAGATAATAATTCAACTAATATTTTCTTAAATATTTCTCTATTAATACTGAAGTTCTCGTGACTAGCAACAGAATAACAAAGACTTAAACATTTAGAGATAGCCTCATTTCGGCTAAAATTAGTTTTATGGGAAAAAATATGGTTAAGTACGTTTAGTTAATTAATTAATAAATTAACGAACAAGGTAGCAATTCTTATTATACCGTACCACAATTATCAAAAAAAATTTCACTTACGATGTAAACCATATACACATGAAACTGTAGGCAAACGATACAAAACTGCGTTTTTCTCTTTATCTCATGAAACTCAGAATTTTTTAAAAAGGATTTTGAACTAACAAAATTTATTTAAATACTTAAAACAATCCAAACATTACAATAGGGGTATCCAAGTAACGTTGGAATATTCCATGAAGTGACCTGACCAAGCTAATAAAAATAGATTTCACTGTGTGTGGATCAAAGAACTCCATGGAGTTTTTTTTTTGACAAAACCTAGTTGAGAGTTTGCCCTCGAAATAGCATAGTCTCTATGAGTTTTGAATGAGAGGTAAGGATCAAAATAAATGCCATATCTTTAATGGTTGTTGGTCTTGCGTAAAAATTGTGGACACTATATGAATATTGGTGCGTAATGCAAAAAATTTTACGACAAAAAGTTAAGATATGGCATTTGGAAAAATGGTTAAGTTCCAGCAATTCTAGACATTGGATCTTGCCATCTAAAATTTCTTTGATAAGCCATCAATGCCGTAGATAGGTATTATATGAGGGGGGAGGGGGGTTTCCATAGAGATTTTTGAAGGCCTAAGATCTTTTGAAATTTCTTAATCGATTTCAACGATCGAAGTGAAAAGAGTTAATGACATTTAATTTATTTTAATTTTTAACATACAAAATTGATTCGTTCGTTCGTGTTTGAGACAAAGGACAAGTATTTATTTAAGTAAAGCAACAAAAACAGATATTATAAAATTATTTTTTTTTTAGTTTACATAGTTTTAGATACTTATATAGTTCTTTCGTTAATTCTTTTTGAGCGCTAAGCGAATTTGTCGATGACAGTTTTCTTGTTCGCAGAAATATCCTTATGAATATTTAATAGCTCTAAATCAGTAAGGCATTCCGCTGCCAATTCTATCATTTAGAAGCCAATTTTTTAAACACTTTAATGTGGAAAAGGAACGTTTACTGGAATCTGTACCACAGGGCAGAGTTACAATTATTTCCAGAATTTTGTAACATTTCGGAAACATTCATTTTTATACGCTACATTTATCACCGTAATATAATTTAAGTGTTTCAAGAGCTGTTTCTCATTTCTTTTGTTGGGCCATTTAGTTTTCTATAGCTCAAGTTCGGCTCCCATTTTTTCTGTATCTATTTTATTTGGATACAAGTCCCTTATAAAGGGTGTTTTTTATAGAGTGATACAACTTTGAGTTAGCATCACTGCTTAATTTGATAACCCATTTAACAGTTGATGGTTGTTTTTTATTTAGTTTGCTTTGACATTTTATTATATTTCGACTTACACCAGAGCAAGTGTAATTATGCAAATTGTGGAAATTTTTAATGAAAATAATGGTTCTGTGCGTCAAACTTATCGTGCTCTTTATCCATTTTATGGCGTACATAATCGTCCTTCAGAGCTGCTAATTCGATGAACAATAGATCGTTTTCGGACCACATTTACTGTTAGTGATAATGAGCATCCCGTGAGACGCCGAACAGTGTGCACTGAAGAATCTGTAGCCGCTGTACAGGAAAGCATTGAAGATGATCCTAATCAATCAATTCGTCGCCGTTCTCAGCAACTGGGGTTGTGTCCTTCCACTTTATGGAAGATTTTACGAAAAGATCTTGGCTTAAAACCTTTCAAGATTCAATTTGTGCAGGAATTAAAGCCAAAAGACCATCGTATGCTCCGCCAATTCGGCGAATGGGCTGAAGCACAAATTGATATTGATTTTGAATTTCCATGGAAAATTTTATTTTCCAATGAAGCCCATTTTTGGTTGAATGGGTACGTAAATAAACAGAATTGTCGTATTTGGAGTGAGGAGAATCCAAAAGCTTTTGTCGAAACACCATTACATCCACAAAAAATTACTGCTTGGTGCGCTTTATGGGCTGGCGGAGTCATTGGCCCATATGTCTTCAAAAACGATGATGGTCAGAATGTTACTGACAATGGTGAACGGTATAGGAACATGATTCGAAGTTTTTTCGTACCTCAATTAGCAGCGGGCGCTACAATTGATTTACTCGAGGAAACTTTTGACGAAAAAATAATTTCACGAAATGGCCCAATTAATTGGCCCACAAGATCGTGTGATTCAACCCCATTGGATTATTTTCTTTGGGGTTATGTAAAGTCACTTGTCTACGTCAATAAACACAAACAATTGAACACCTGGAAATCAACATTCGAAGAGTTATCGGCGAGATACGGCCGCAAATGCTGCGAAAAGTTTGTGAAAATTGGTGTTCCAGATTGCGCCTTGTACGCACCAGTTGTGGCGGCGACATGGCCAAAATCATATTTAAACATTAATGTCATAAAATTTTCTATCCAATAAAGTCCGTTTCATTGATATTGAAAATATATTACTGTATTTTGTTATGATTTAAACTTATATCACTCTATAAAAAACAACCTTTTATCAGTTCGAAAAGATTTTATATATAACTTATTTAATTATTTATTTTAGAAGGACATATGATATGTTTTAAAAATTTGCAACTATTTGAAAGTGCTTAGAAATGTGCCATTTGGAGGGCATTTTGAGCAATTATTATGAACTAGCTGATATACCCGGTGCTACTCGGGGGAAAAAACGTACAATTATGATGTTTAGGTTTTATCGTTCAGAAGATAACGATTTTAAGCCAGAAAAAAAGAAGCTTTTGACGTAAAGCGTATGGAAATATGCAAAATGGTTTTTTGTCATTCTAAGGAAACGGCGTTATTAGAAAAAGACGTTGTACTAAAGATTTGTGCAATCTTGAAGATATGTGAATTTTTTTGGAGTCATAATTACAGAATTTTTTTAAAATAAACTAAACGAAGCTTTTCGCTAAAAAAAAAATGGTAGTTGGTTGATTTCCTATACTTGTAAAAGGGTGGAAGAGGCGTGGTCAAAACAAATTTTGCCAAAGAATAATCTAAAATGTCGGCTCAACCATCAGTTTTGAAGCCATGAGTTAGTGGGATCGATTCCCACAATGAGCGGAACAAATGATTTTTATATTTTTTTTTATTTTAATTTTTTTTTATTTTAGGGAAAATTGCAACAAAACCAACTTTATCAAAAAGTAATGAAGATAAAAATCTCTTTCAGTTGCAAAAGTTACGGTTTTAAAATTAAAAATGAAGAAATTTTTATTCGTTTAAAAGATTTGATTTTAATTATTAAATGCCAGAAAAAAAAGTTAGTTTTTGCAGTAAAGTATATTGAATTGAACTGAAGTTTCCAATACCCGTGCCAGTTTTCCAGTAGAAATGCCTGACCAACAAGTAACTCCATACTGAATTTCATTGCTTTATGATATTTATTTCCAAAGCTATTCGATATCAAAAATTTGGCTTGTATGGGCGGAGCCACACCCACTTGTTCAATGACCGTCTCAGTTTTCTAGTACAAGGATATCACCCAATAGTAATTCCATACTGAATTTCGTTGTTATACGACATTTAGTTCTAAAGCTATCTGATATCAAAAATTTAAAGTGTATGGGCGGAGCCACATCCCCTTTTCCAAAGCCCATCCCAGTTTTCTAGTAGAAGGATATCACCAAGGGGCAACTCCATACTGAATTTCATTATTATACAGCATTTAGTTCTAAAGCTATTCGATATCATAAATTTGAATTGTATGGGTGGTGCCACTCCCCTTTGGCCTATACTTACTCAATTTTTCCAGTCGAAAGATACGACTAAATAGTACGTTCTAACCGAGTTTCATTAGTGTGTGACTTATAGCTTGAAAGTTATACTGAAAATTTGACCAGTAGAACGGCAAGTGAAAATTAAGGTCAAATACCGAATTCCGTTGCTGTGCGACCTATAATTCCAAAGCTATTCGATATAGAAGATTTGATTTGTATGGGAGGTGCCACGCCCCCTAAGTTTTTCCGATATTTTAATAGTTATTTTGCTATTCGGGATGAACACAAATCCAACAAATAAAATATTATTTAAATCGGTCCAGCCGTTCTTGAGTTATAAATGGTGTAACAAACCCGACTTTGTTTTATATAAATAGATTTTGTATTTATAAGGTAAGAGTTTATACATTGTAAAAATTTTGAGTGAAAACCTTAATTGGAAATCAATAACTTGTGGCTCAAGCTATCAAAAGCTTTAACAAAATCTATATATAATACATCAACTTGGAAGCCCTTCTCTACAACAGTCATGCAGAAATTTGAAAAAATAGCTAAATTTGTTTTTATGTGTGCCAGCGAAAAACCCATGCTGAACAGGCGATATATGATTTCGCACTTCGGGAAACAATTTATCGGCAGCTAATTTATCTAACAGTTTCGAGATGGCTGAAAATTTAAAAATTGGTTCGTAGTTTTCAATGAGAAAATTCTATCCAGATTTGAAATTTGGAAAAATATATGTTAATTTCCTTTCGTCTTAAAAAAAATCCACTCAAGAGAGACTTATTAAAAATTCAGAATATTGGTGGCAGTAAATCGTATCCACCACCCTTAGAACAGTCCATGATATAACTAGACCAGGTAGGTTTAGGGCGGAGAGCTGGCGTCCGAAACGGTCAAAACGAAGTTGACAGCTCATACAAAATCTACAACCAATGAGAATGCGATAAGAAAGCAAAAATAGGCAAAACTAGCGAAATGGCTGAGTTTGACAGTTATAGTAACTAAGAAAGAGCGCCCATTCAGCCCTAACACTACTTTGTCTAGTTATACAATGAAACAGTCAATACTTTGAAGAACATCATTTTCAGACCGAAAATACCGAATAACTTGGCACACATGAAAACTAGGATCTTGAAATTTAAATCAAAGGTGTTATCAAAGTATAATAATGCGTTTACACCAAATCTTCAAAACGTGTTTTGAGCATTTATCGCGTTTAAGAGCCAAAAGACGACTTATTTTAAGTGTTTTACCATACAAAATTTAAAACACCTCACAGCGCGTTATAAAACACCATTAAACACTATAAAGGTCGAAACATATCATAGTAAAAATGAAAGGTGACAACAACTCAAGCCGCCAAAGCTTCATTTTTTCACGAAAATGAGCAAAACGGAACAGTAAGAAAATGGAACAGTAAGAAAACATAAACGTCAAACTAAAACGGCGGTGTAAACAGTCGTGTTTTGAGATAAGATACAATTGGGCCTATTCTACCAGATCTGTTATTCTTTTATGAATATTCTGTTATGAATCATAAAAGATACCGACCATAAAAGATCTGTTGAAATTGGAATTCTGCCTTTCGATCTTTTATGATACCCTGTTATCAATCTTCGAAATCAAAAATCTATTACCATTCCGTTAACTTCTGTTATAAAGCAGCTGATTGCTGTAAATATATTGAAAAATAAATTAATGCAAGTTGAAAGAGTTTCGCTTTTAACATGTAAATTGCAAATATTTTTTACAAAATTCGCACGAAAGAAGTGCCGTGCTTTAGCATTGCAAACTAGCATTGTTGATGTGATTAAATTACTTGTTTTAAAATAATGTTGGACTGGGAGGACGACCCAGATCAGAAGCTTAAGTTTCAATAAAAGTTATGACTGACGCAGTTATGGTGAAGGTGGAAGAGGCAGAGGTGACCGCGTAGGTTACAAACATAAAGAGCAACTTGGATACGAGCTGTTGCGGTGGCCAAAACGCTATTCGAATGACAATCGTCGTGGCGGCGATAGTAGCAAGTTATACTACCAACGACAAGATGTTGAATGCAGGAGGAAGCGAACTAGTAGCTATGATGGAGGCGATGCTGAAGGTTCTTCATACAATCGACAGGATAATAGACGCAACAATAAGCGTAGTAACTATAAACGAAAAGACAACGACTTCTACAATAGTACATCATCATGATACAAAGAACTACAGATAAAGTATTCCCGACGCAACAAACAAAATTTACTGCGCACCTCGTCATTGGTGCTCGTCAAATGTGACACTTGATGAATACATTCAGAAGAAAATGTCAAAAAGAGATGAAGATGGCAAAATGAAAATGAACAAACAGTCAAAATTCTGTCAAGCACATCAAGCAACGTAGCCGCTTTTTGTGTAAATCGGTAAAAAGGGGAAAAAACACCCCTACAAAATATGCAATTTTTTTCACAAACAGTACTAAAAAATATATTTACTTTATTTTGGACATGTGCTTTATTTAACAATATTTATTTCATTTCAGTAAAGCAAGTTTTTATAAGAAAATTTAGGCATTTTAAAATCTTTATTCCCTATGAAAAAATTGTGACTACGTTGCAACCAATGAGCACCTTGCTCGTCACAGCAAAGATGGTGGACATGCGCAATACTTTATCTGTAGTTTTTTGTATCATGGTACATCATAGTAAATTCAACAGCATCTTTCGTAGCAGAAACGGTTGACGTAGTGGCGGCGGTGCACGCCAAGATAATAATTAAACTATAAAGTTGCAGCAAAGTTTAGAATTTCAGAAAGTAGAAATATAAATTCCTTTCTCAATTTAAGTTCAGCTTAACATTTACTATTATATTTTATGCTGAATTTCTTACACAAATAAAGGCATGATTTTACTTTAACGCCCTCTTGTAAATATTTTTTCTTATTTCTATTTAATGTATTTAGGCCTCCTTAGTCCATAAGAGCAAAAACAAAATGTCGGTCTCGAATGGCTTATGGCCCAGTTAGCCTCGCATGGCACAGCAGCACATGCAACGCAGATAAGCAGCTAGCACACAGCCAAATAAATGGTGATTATGCAACGCCTAGTCACATAGTCAAAATAAAACAATAAAAACAAGAATACAACGATTTTATTTTAATAAATTACACGCACTTGATCAAACAATTTTACAACTTCATATCTGTTTTGCCAAAACGTCAAATACATAGAAGAATACACAGATATTAAAATGAAATAGATCTTCCATGTTTATCTATGTAGTCAGAGATGCATTTCTGTTTTTATCTGAGCATTGCCATGCGTTGCCATGTTGTGCATAATCAGATGCACACAAATCCTATTAAACAGATTTCGATGTGACGCTTGCTAAGCCATGCACTGCTATGCCATGCGAGGCTAACTGGACCATAAGAAGATAAAATTCGTGAAAGTTTAAAATTAATTATTTTAGCTATTTTTCCTGGAACAGATATATTAAGAGCTTCTAATTCCAATTCTGAAAAAATTAATGGCCGCTCTCATCTAGTTTAGAAGTTATATGAGTCAGAAGTTGAAAAAATGGAAAAAATAATTCGCACTTTCAGCTTAATATATAAAAACATGCATTTTTCGCCAGCATTTTTCCATATTATGTATGTGTATAACTACGTTCAAAAATTTTAAAAAAGGCCATTTTAGCTTAAAGTAAAATACTACCAAAATGTTAAGTGTGTAGAAGCTGATTTCCTCGTAACTTTGTTGAATTTTATCTCCCAAACCATAAGAGACAGACCATTGCATTTAGGAGACCAAAATACATATGAAAAAATACTGAAAAAGGGGCGTGGGCTCTAAATTATTACCAAATAAATATATGCAATTCCTAACAGTTTCCATTTAGTTATTTTGTGGGAGGTGGGCGTGTTTTTATGGTATTTTGACAAATTTTAAATATATGGTGCTTACGCATAGTCAAACAGATTACGTTCTCTTCCTTGAACACAGAACAAATATTAAATTCTGATAAAAGGCAGAAAAATGTATCTGTTATTCTGAGTTCATAACAGATTTGTTCATGTAGAATACCAATTCAAGAGAATTCAGACCAAAATGTTCACTTTTTAAAAATTTGTTACGATAAAAGACAGAAAAATGTATCTGTTATTCTGTTGTCTTTCATAGCAGATTTTGTCATGCAGAATACCAATTCTGGTCTCGTAATAGATTTTTTGACCGCTCAAAAATTTGTATGGGAAATCATAACAGAATTTTTCATAAAAGATTCCGCAGAATAGGCCCAAATAGCCATAAAACGTGTTTTAGTTTTGATGTAAACGTATTATAAAGAAACGGAGCGTAGCACCTCACATACAACTTCAGTAACTTAAACACGATATTTTGCAACTTATGAAAGTTAAAGCCTTCAAATTGGGAAGAGCGATGAATTTTGTATTTTTTTTTTATTTCCCGGCTTTTTATTTTTTATAGAAACTCATCACCACAAAAATTATATAAAACAAAAATTATATGCGAGATTAAAAAAGACAATGTGGCACCATCCATACATCTCCAAAAACCTAGTAGTCCGAAACAAAACGTCGCACGGTGGGGCGATCCCATACAAAGGATTGGATATCCATAAAAAAGTGAACCTTTCAAATTATTATAATATTTTGATACATTTCGATAGAAATATATTTGGGCTATTTGAATTCAGCAGTTTTTTATTTTAAAGTGCGTACTTTTGTTTTTGTAAAGCCTCAAAGTTGATATTTTGTAGTATAACAAAATAATAGTCTTTTTTTTAAAGTTCTATAACATTTTGTTAAACTGCTTAATTGAACAGATCTTTATATTTTCTGAAAGGGTATACTCTAAACTTGTAAGCCAGATATTTTGTTTTTAAGTTTTTTGCTATCCCATTATTGCGATAAGGAATAAAAATTAAAAATTAAAAAAAAATATTAAATTTAAAAAATAAAAAATGGCCAGGGTTGGCCAGGATCAAAGGACTTTACATTAAAAAAACTGATAGTGAGAAATGTTTTTAAAAAGAATTGGCTCGCGCCATCCAGCGCCTTCTGAGAATTTCACTATCAAAATTGTATTCCTCGGCTTTTTTATAGCATTTCTCACAAAGTTTGCCTATTACAGCGTAACTATAGGAACTGATTGAGTTTGATTAGTAATAAAAGCTTGCGATCGGGAAAAAAAAATAAGTTTGGAATGCATATATTTTTTTTTTGACCCATTCCAGCCCGGCTCCGTGACCTTTTGTAAACGGAAAAAATAGATCTTTTGCTTTGGTTGCGGCATAGCACCCATACTAGTAAAGTGACATAAGTTTATAAGTGTAAGTAAGTAAATAAGTATAGACAATTTTAATGCAAATATTTTGGTATACTGTTTATTTATCTCTGAGACGTCTGGTTCTTGAGATATATTTGAGACACGATCCAAATATCGTTTAGAATACCAGTAAAAAAAATTGTAAAAACTGATACAGTACAGATAAAGGGTATGAAATCCACTTAAAAGTGATCTGCCAATAAACACAGATGTTAAATCTTTAACCTTCAATAATTTATATGAAATATATTTTAAATGTTCAGTGCAAGCAAGATGTATTAATGAAGGTGGCAGAAGTAAGTGACGTCTATCGAATCGGCAATGTGTAGCAATGTCAAAATAAAAAGTGTCAATATTGCCTGTGTAAATATTTAAGTGTCTTTTAAATAGCTTAAAGGATTATATCCTTTATAGGATATAAAGGATATAAGCTACGCTTATATAGGTTAAAGGATTTAATGAAAAATTCGTTAAAAAGCCTTGTTTAAAATTTTGTCAAAATACATCAAATGGTTCCAGAGTTACAATAAATTATTTAAAGCAATATGCGATGTCCAACCCTTTGTATGGGCTCGCCCCACCGTGCGTCGTATTGAGTTGAAAAAAGTGAATCACATTTTTTAATAATTAGCCACTTATACAAAAATGCGTATGAATAAGTATAAGTAGTTTCCAAAGTAGTACTCATATGTGATTGATTCAAAACAAAGTTAATCAAATAAGTATAGAATGAATTAAATATTAAGGGTTGATACCTGATGTATTTTTAAGAATTTTAAACATAATTTAACAAAGTAAGGGCCAATTTTTCAGAGCAAGTTTAAACTCTAGTCAAATTAAACCGAGCTTAACTCACCAAAATTGAACGTTTAAACTCGGTTTAGGCAAAAAAGAAACACATTAAATGATAATTTAAGTCAATTTAACTTAAACGAATGCTAA
Organism: Dichetophora obliterata; assembly: GCA_963920525.1. Taxonomy (NCBI): domain Eukaryota; kingdom Metazoa; phylum Arthropoda; class Insecta; order Diptera; family Sciomyzidae; genus Dichetophora; species Dichetophora obliterata. Next base: position 60,681,228 of record OY986436.1, on the reverse strand, counting down.
AATATCTAGTTAAACCGAGTTTAAACGTCAAATTTTGGTGAGTTAAGCTCGGTTTAATTTGACTAGAGTTTAAACTCGCACTGAAAAATTGGCCCTAAGAGGTCGCTGATATCGAACCTGAATTCAGAATTTTAAAATTCAATATGGTTAATAGGGTTGCCATCTTAATTTTTTATTTTTACGAGTTCGATTGAAGCAAACACTAGGTAAAAATGGATCGCTGAATCCGAATCCGTTGTCAGAATTTCAAAATTATGTACTTTTTTATAATAGTGTTGCCACCTAATGATACGTATTTTTAAGAGTTTTAAACATCATTGAACAGTGTTAAGGGGTCGTTGATCTCGAATCTGAAGTTAGAATTTTAAAATTCAATTTGGTTAATAGGGTTGGCACCTTTATTTTTTATTTTTACGAATTCGGTGCTGGCGCGAACAGTAGATAAGAATATGGTCTGCCGAAACCGAATCCGTTGTCAGAATTTAAAATTATGACATTTTTTTATAATAGGGTGGCCACCTATTAACCATATTGAATTTTAATATTCTGACTTTAGATTTGAAATCAGCGACTCCCTAACTCTGTTAAACTATGTTTAAAGTTCTTAAAAATACATATTATTAGGGTACAATCCTTAATATTTAATTCATTCTATACTTATTTGACTCACTTTCTTTAGAATCAATCACAAATGAGTACTACTTTGGAAACTACTTATACTTATTCATACTCATTTTTGAGTAAGTGGCTCATGATTCAAAAATATGATTCACTTTTTTTCGAATCAATAACTTATGAGTACTACTTTGGAAACTACTCTGGAGTAAGTGGCTCATTGATTTAAAATGAGCATGTTTAAAAACATGTTTAAAATTCTTAAAAATACATATTATTAAGTAGCAACCCTTAATATTTAATTAATTATATACTTATTTGATACACTTTTTTTTTTTGAAACAATCACATATGAGTACTACTTTGAAAGCTACTTATACTCATTCATACTCATTTTTGTGTAAGTGGCTAATGATTAAAAAATGTGATTCATTTCAAATCTCTGAGTTGTGAACGAATAGTACTCGAGTCCTAGTTATTTTTAAGTATTCGTTGCAGATCTCTGATACAGACACACAACATAAGCTGCAAATTTATAAATATATAGGTAAGGCGTAGCAAAGCGCGTCGGGAAATAGGTAGTATCATATAAAGACCATTTACTCCAAAAATCATAAACAAATTCTCAGTAGTTTTGCGTCAGGTCTGAAAGTAATAAAATCATTGATAAATTAGAAAACTAACTGATGAGCGTCCAGAAATTTTTAATACAAGTCCATAAAAAACTGTAGATAAGTTTTAGCTTGCACAGCACTTTTTCATAACATAAAATGCTCCGAACATCTCAATAGCTAAAGTACCTACGTTCCATGAGTATCTTCAGCGTCATTACATCATGCAATGTGCAAAATTTTAATCCAATTACTCTGCATAAAATAGTGCATTCGTAAATTTTGAACATCGTGTCGGTCTGCTGCTGGTGCTTTACTGTTTACTGCTGCTGCACATGTAAAAGTTTTAGTTTCACAAACTATAGTTTCAATCAGCTCACGTAGTTTTGATTTATTTGGCAAATTCTATGATTTATTTTATTCTACTTATAGAAGCTTTTGCTGGCCAAGCATGATTGGCAAATGGGTAGCCAGCCATTCAATGCATGTTAGGCTATTATTTTGTAAGGTTCATAAAAGTTTTAAAGATGCTTCAGAATGTTTATTTTAAAAAGTTTTTAATATCATGAAAAAAATTGGTTAATAACACTAAAGTGCTGTTCATAGTGAAAATTTACTCTTTTCGGTTTGAAAAACAGACAAAGTTGATGTAACAAATTCTTTTTTTGTTCTTTTCTTTCTGCAAGGTTTGGTTCCAGAATCGCAGAGCAAAATGCCGGAAACATGAAAATCAAATACATAAAGGTAAGTTGATTGAAATAATGCAAAAAACTTTATAATACATACTATATAAAAACTAACAAAAAGTTTGTCCTTTTACATTTTAATGCCTTTTTGTAAGACCAAAATATAGCTTTGACAAAAAATGCCCTTCAACCCAACCATGCACAACCGAAGGTCTTGAAAATCTACAAAATTTAATGTACTAACCCGTCAACGCATATAAATCATTAAATCCATCTCTTCGACTTGAGCAGCACCCCAAAAACGCAGACCAGAGAGGAGTTTATCAACTAAAACCTGCTAAGAGGTCCTGAAAATGACTTTGATTTAATCCCCAGCTTTGAATGCAATACAATTTGTTAAAATGTCACCCACCATATAGCACATACACATACACACACACACACGCATACATCCGCTTTGCTGCGGCTATAAAAGCGAGTGAGTGAGCGTTGCTTCCCGGCAGCAGAGGGTGACATTTTAATTTATGCCATAGCAAAGCCAAAGTGTAATTTGTTCTGTAAATATATCCAAATTAGAATGTTTGTCTGTCTATCCGTCCGTCCATCTGTCTGTCTGATTGTCTGTCCTCTGATTTGTTGCGCCATTCTTCCGTGTGTTCGTTAGGTACTTCATCTCGTCCTGATGCATGATGATGCATGGGATTTTGTCCGTTTTTTAACAGCACTTCCGCTGCTAACATCATTGTATACCATTTTAACGGTTTTGCGTTTTGTTTTTATTTGCTGTGTTTTTTTTTTTGTTGTTTTTTCGGAATAACTTAATTTGATTACGTTGATGATTTGTGTGCTTGGCGTCGCATTGACATACGGTTCTGTGGTTCGGTTTTTTGAAATTTGTTATTGTTGTAGTCCCTGTAAATTTTGGGGGGAGAAATCATAACAGATGTATGCGTGATGTACGTGTTGTTGCTTTTTCTTTTGGATGCACAAAATGTTAAGTCAACATTGACAGCTTTTTTGGCTTGGAATTTTATTAGAAAATAAATATTTTCCATATTGACTTGTATCAACAATTTGCTTTTGGTTTAAATATGTAGGTATTTGTGATATTGAACGGTGTATGTATTTACAAGCATATAAATACACTGAACGATTTTCAGTTTGCGAAAAAAAATTAGATATGTCAAGCTGGATACTTTGCAGAAGCGAAGCTTCTTCGCAGTTTTATACTTACTTACTTACTTAGTTGGCGCTACTTGGTCTTTCCAACGAAGATGCGGTCTTTCCAACAGTTTTATAGATTTCATAAATTGACGAATAATTGTTTTGAATAACGGTATTCACGATCTCGAGTTTTTGTGGTATTTTTAGTAAATTAAAAACAAATTTGCTACAGAGCAAGAGCACTACTCTTTCTCCCATATGAAATTTTCTTCTTTTTCCCATGTTTTTTGTAGCAAATCTAATTTGCAGTGCTACCATATCCAAAATTTCCTTTATTTTGCTAAATAAATTTACAAGACTTGTAAGAAAAAACACTTGCGGACATGTATCTATTCTGAATCTCTTTGGAACCGAAGAATCAACAAGTTGTCGAAAAATGGTTTGCACGTTTTGAGTACATACATACATACATACATACATACGAACGAAGCAAGTTAAATAAAAGCTTATAAAAAGAACAACCGACTATATCATACCCAGTGTGAGTTTCGGCACAGAATATACCACATCCAACCCCAACAGACAAGAATGGGAAGAAACGGCCATAGAATTCAATGGCAATCTCCAATTATATACTGATGGTTCCAAAATGGAAAACGGAACTGAATCAGGTGTATATTGCGAAACGCTACGAATCAAAGAGTCCTACAAACTCCGCGGCTACTGTAGCGTTTTTCAAGCAGAAATATACGCTATTGAAGAAGCTGCACAGGCCATTCATAGGGAAAATCTTACCCCCACAAGGGTATTTATTTTAGTGGATAGCCAAGAGGCCATCAAAGCGCTGAATAGTAAAACGACGAAGGCTCGAACGGTACAAAACTGTAAGCTGGCACTGAACAGTATCTGCAATACCCACAACGTCACTCTCTGCTGGGTTCCCGGACATAGCAATATCGAAGGGAATGACGTAGCGGATGAACTGGCTAGGCGTGGAGTAGCCACAAGTACAAACAGAGCTAATACAGATGTGTACATTCCAATAGGCGTCGTCAAAAGGAGTATAGACCATAAAGCCAGAGATAATGCTAGCACTAACTGGGCCTCCAGAGCTGACTGCAACATATCTCGAAGGCTCTGGCCGGAGTTAAATGAGAAGTAAACCGAAAGCCTTCTGCTTTTGGCCAAACTTAGAATGTGAATCGTGCCTGCGTATAGGACGGGTATACGTATCTTGGGAAGATTTCATACCTCCGGGCGAATGCAAAAAAAAAACAAAAAACAAAAAAAAAAAATCTGGATTCTTGTGGGAGTTCTAACAGGTCATTGCCAGATTGGGGTAATGGCCAATAGAATGAACATAACAGCCCCAGACTTTTGTCGGAGCTGCAAGGATCCGGAAGTAACAGAAACAATAACTCACCTTCTATGCAAATGTCTAAGTCTACAAAATCGTCGACTCCGATATATGGGAACAGATTTTTCAAAGAGCTGGAAGATTTAGCGAACACACCACTGCTAGACATCTGGAGGTTCATAAAAAGCACAGGCTGGTTTGAGGAATAATCTAAATTATTATGGTTATTATGGTACCACGATGAAAATAAAAAAAGTGATTCGCAATGGACCTATAGGCCCCCACCGAAGCGCCGGTAACGGTGCACAACCCTATTTACCTAACATTAAAAAATGTTGTGGCAGTATCGCATATCACCATGTCAGCTGATTGTCAAACACACAAATGGTTTTTAGCATTGTAAATTCCCCCTATCTATGTCACTGTTTTGAACCCGGGTTACCAAAACAACAACAACAACAATACAGATTTGATGATATATATATGTGCATACTAGGGTGACCGCAAAAAATCTATGTCGGAATTTTGTTCGTCTGGATCCCACAAAACGATTTCCCTTATTAGATATTGAGATAGCCGAAATTTGAGTTCGATTAAACGACGTTACGTCGTGCCACTCGTCGTAGAAAGTTTGGAAAAATCCAAATTGTTGACAAAAAAGCTGATATATGGAGCCATAACTCCGGAATGGTAAATAATAAAAACACGCTTAATATCTCAAAAGAAAGCTAATGTTGTTTTTCAAAATTTATATTCCGTACATAATTGTTGTTATTTTAAGTCAAACCGAGTTACAACAGCCTTTAGCCCCAAAAACGTGACCTGGTACCAGTAGGAGCATACTTCGTATATTTTGTTGTTAAGTGATGAATTTTGCTTTTTTTTGTATATTTTTGAGTTTGAAGTAGAAATATAAAAAAAAACAAGTAATACTGATAAGTCTAATGACATTTTTTATTTTAAAATATAAAAATCAGGTATATAATACATAAAAATAGACACAGAAAAGATACAGACGTATTACCTACATGAGTTGATAATTTTACATAGTTATCTTATCTATTCTAGAGGTTTTGTTAAAGTAGTTTTTAAAACGTTAGGATATAATGCTCGGCATTTGCTTACAACTTGCAGGACATATTGCTTTTGGTCTTCATCTTTAAGTCGGTTAATAATAGCCATATCATTAACTACTTTTAATGTTTTGAAAATTTTCAATCCTTCTAGGAAGTAATTATGATGTTGTCTTAGGAAATCTGTTTTTATATTAAATCAGTCAAAGAATGTAAGCGTTTCTTTGGTTAGTAAATTTACCAATCCTCCATCAACTTCCTCTTTTAATTTTTCTTTCCAAACTTTTGAATTTACAACCCTAGCGTGCTCTGATGGTTTTTCTGTGCTACTGAGCAATTTATTAGCCATTAACAACTTTTCATCGTCTGTAATGGTGGGATCAAAAAACGATAGTCCCACCAACTTTACACGGTGTCCAATAAGTTTGAATAAAAATGCTTTTAGATATTTTGAGAAAATTTAACATATATAATACAAAATATTTATTGAAAGCAATGGTCTTACACATTTCAAGCAATTATGAAAGATTTTTGTTAATTGTAGCCCCCTTGCCTTTTTTTACTAAACGTAATCTCTTTTCAAAGAAGGCACGTATATTACTCATTGGAATTTCTTTCCATATCTTTTGCAAAACTTTGCGTAATCGACTCAAATTTGATATTTTACATTCGTTAAGTTTTGCTTATATATATCCCCAAGCAAAAAAATCCAAAGGATTAAGATCAGAGCTGCTTGGTGGCCATTCATCTTTATGCAAAAAATCAGCAAAATTCGCTTCACACCAATCCTGAACAACTTTCGCAGTGTGTGTTGGTGTACTGTCTTGTTGAAAGCAGTAATAGTCGTCTCCAAATAAACTTTGACAAGCAGGGAGCACAACTGACTTCAAAACGTGCTCTTTGTAGTTCTCAGCATTTATTTTCACCCCTTTTTCTATAAATACGAAGGGCAATTTTCCCCTTTTGCAAAATCCGGCCCAAACCATGACTGAAAGAGCACTCTGATACCTGGGCACGAACAGTGCAGATTCGGGAACGTCTTCCAAAGTTATGGCTCATACTCGGTCATTTTGTGAGTTATGTGATAGCTGCAACACAAAAAGCTTTTCATCCGAAAACACGAACTCATCCCCTCCGTCCCAAGCAAATATGCTGCTGACTCTCTCAGCTTTCTTCTCCTTCGAAGATACGGAAACTCCGTGAATTTTTTGTTTTTTATACGCCTTAAGTTCAATATCATTTTTCAAAAGCAAATGTACAGTTGACTTGCTTACATTTAATTTGGCAGCGATTTTCCTCACGGAGCGACGCATATTTCGCCTGATTTGCTCTCTTACAATTTTAATGGTGTTTTTTGTGCGCGCAGAGCGTGGATGGCCACTTTTCAGTCGATTTTCAATAGAACCCGATTCCTTATATCGTTTGATAGTCTTATAAACGAAATCGCACTTAATTCCCGAATTTTTAAATGTTTTGAATATTGCAAACGGCTTCATGCCTTGCAAAAATTTATCAAAAATTAATTGACGCACGTGCTTCATCTCTTTTATTTTCCTCAACTACAGCTTATACAAATTGAAATCTACTACAAGATGCCCAAAAGCCTAACGGAACTTCACTAAAGGGAAAACAAAAACTTATGGGGCATTTATTTAATTTTAAATTAACGAAAAAGTTATTATTTAAACTTATTGGACAGCGTGTAAATTCAAATACCACAAATGGTTCAAAAATTTAGCCAGGGCTATTTCTGCAATGTGGCGACCGTAGCCTAGTGGGTAGAGTGCGTGGCCCCTAAGCTAAAGTACAGCGGTAGCCCGGGTTCAACTCCTGCTCAGACAGATAGTTATTTCAATTGAATTAATTTTTCTGTTCGGTCGTCACCTCTCTGCAGACAATGGCAAACCTCAGAGAGTAAAAATTGCCATGTAAAGCTTCTTGATAACATAAGCCGTTCGGAATCGGCATAAAACACGTAGTTCTCGGTCATTTGTGATCAAACATTTAATAACACGCACAACACAATTGATCAATAGAAGCTAGGTCAAAGTCCTTCCAAGGGCTGAAATGGCCAGTTTATTTATATATTTATTTAGATATACATATTAAGTGCGTTTTAACTTAAAATGTTACATACTTAGTTTTTGCCACGCTCCCTCCAAAATTTTTCAACTAACGGTAATTTTGTTGTTATAAAACTTTTTATGATCGGAGATTTTTGTGTATTTAATTTTAAAAATTTTTTGTTATTTTGACATCAAAAACACTAAGGGGTCGTCCATAAACTACAATACCAATTTAGGGGCGGGGAGGGGTTTTGAAATGCACTACGATAAGTAACGGTAGGGGGGGGGGAGGTGTTTAGATATTGTAACGTTAACAAAAATTAAAAAAATCGACGAAAAACCTCTAATTAATAACACAATCATTTCAAAAATTTTTAACCTTACATGTTTATGTTTGATCGTCTAAATTGATGGTTAACTTTTGTTTCAACGATTTTTTCTAATGCCACCGCCTTTTCCCTCGACACGGGAACCTTTTGGTATTCCTTCACCATCTCAGCACACGTCTGAAAAATTTGGGTCTTTGCTTTTGCGACAGGCTTTGTCGTTAAGGCCTCAATGTTCTTGATCAAAGGAGATACCGTATGACATGTACTATCCTTCTCAGAAAGAAGAAATCGGTTCAAGGTCGTGTCCTACCTGCGGCTTGTATTTCGTTTTTAAAACTTCTATGAATTGCCATAAGTTTGTATTATATCGTTTACAATAAATCGGAATAAAAAATACTATTTAAATAAATCAATTTTCAGAAAGAATTTACACAAAAACACAGAACTTGGTGCAGCTCGGGTGCAGCCTTTAAGGGTACTCTGTCAAAGACCAGGTGAATTTCTTTGCGTTAGAAATGAGGATTCACCTGCATGGGTCGACATAGAATCCGATGAAAAATTCTATTTTGAAGAATCCTCAACAAAGCTACCAGCTTCTTCTATCCCAGTGATTGAGAGCATCGAATCTTGGATCGCAGATGGAATAGCTTTTACAGATGATATTAATTGATTTTTTTCCAATTGTTCCTTTAATGTATCTAGTCATACTAGTCACTAATACTAGTGAAAATTGTCAGAGCTAGTCAAAATATATAATCATTCTAATGAAATAATTTCATATGTCACGTTACTTTAATTGTTTTGAAAAGCACTACGAAAAGTAACGCAGGGGGAGGGGGGTAAAAAAAAACGGAAAATTAGTAACGTAGTTTATGGACGACCACTAACATATATTCAAAATTGGAGAAATTTTCGGTACAACGACTTTTTTATAAAACATCGTTACCTAAGAATGAGAAAAAACGACATGGAAATCAAAGTTTGATCTTTCGATGCAAATATCTCCGCTGTCCATTAATATATTTCACTAAAATTTTTTTGTTCAAAAGTTCAATAAAAGCACTTTACAAAAATTGGTTGAACTGTACCGTTTAGTTGGTGTATATATGTTTTATGATTACGTCAAAAAAGGTCCAAAATATTGACTTTTTACTCAAAAAATGACTCAAAAATTGTTGTTGTAAAAATGAAATCAATTAAAAATTGCACATCTCGCTACCTTTCATATGACATAGCATTTATTTGCAAAAATCATTTATTTATCTGCAATTTATTTGTCATCAAAACAACAAGGGTGTTGATTTTTTTCGCGAAATTAATTTTTTCCAAAATGTTTTTATATTTTTTACAAAAAAGTCAAGTCTCAAAAATAATTTATGTCAAAAATTACACCAATCAAAACTTATGGCTAAAAATCTATTTTTTCATACCAGACTATTTAATAAACCTGAGTTTTGTTTTAAAATTCTCTATATAGTTGGAACGTCCCCATTTATCTCTTAAGAAAGTAGTTGTGTGTCTAAAGTAATTACGATTAGTTTGGATTATATAAAATCTTCCTTATAGTAATCTACTTAGTTTTTTTTACCTTCCCCCGCCCCCTCCTGTTAAATTTGTTTTATTGTGATGGCTCTATTTTTTCTCACTATTGTGTCACCGTTGTCAGTCAGTTCTTTATCAATGGTACTTTAAATGTTGTATATATATCACCGTTTCATCGAAAAGATGACTGTGAATAAGAATGCTGTAAAAGGTAATATTTTCATGTAATCAGTTTCAGCTTTATGACGATATAATAAAACATATGCGGATCTGGTCAGCACAATTATTTCATTAGTTTTGTTCTGTGCGTTAAATTCACAGATAGATGGCGCCGCGTTTGTAAGTACTGTGGATACAAACTATACACCTTGTGGTGAATAGCTGAATGATGTCTACCAAAAGTTTCTTCAAATTTAGTTCAACGCGTTTGGGATTACAGACAGGTGGCGCTATTTTCTGTTTACAGAAAAATATTTGATGTTCTTATGTAGCTAGGAGATAAGTTCTGCGAAATATTTTGCGAAAATGCTATTGCTACCAAACTTTTAAAATGTCAAATAATGCAGTACTGCCAGTTTTTTGAGGCGCAGCGTCATCTAGCCGTCAATAACGACTAAGCGTTGTCTACTTTTACAGTTGCGATTTGAACACTTTAATACATAGAATTGGATCAATTTAAATGTCCAGCTCACTTGGTGGATTTTTTGTTGTTTTTGCTATGCTTGCAAATGCGATGATATGATCCTGATATCCCATGAAAAAAACGCAGCTAATATAAATTTTATTACAAACATTTTTAGTACAACGAATTTTTCATAAAACATTGATAGCTTATAATGAGAAAAAATTTGTATGAAAATCAAAGTTTTTACTTTTAATGCCAATATCTCCGCTGTTTTTAATATATTTCATTAACATTTTTTTGTTAAAAAGTTCAATATATTTTTTAATATAAATCTTTGTTTAGACTTTAAAATGTCCATATCTCAAGGACGCATTGAGTCCCATCATACTTTTTATATTGTTGAAATGGTAATTTTGCTAGCTTTAAGATTAAGTAAATATAAAAATTATTTTTAATTTTTAAAATATGTTTTTCGTACCCCTTGAATTCGAATTACCTCACGCAAGAGATGGAACCACCAACAACAAAAATTTTCCAAAACTTTTTTGGATTAAAGTTCGTTCAATTATCTTCTAACGGTAGCTTAAAAATAAAATTCAATATATTTTTCGTTATTCCAGAACTTAAAAAACATTTAATCGAGAAGTGTGTGTTAAAATATTTAAATAAATGACTCTCGAGTAACACCGGTTATATTAGCTAGTAATAATTATAAAAACAATAACACAAACTTGGAAAAAAAAAACCTTAAAATATCTTCACTAGGTAATTTTTCGATCTAACCAGCTCAAAGGCACTTTAGAAACTAAAATGAATAAATAAAAGGTCGGTTGCACGCTGAAGTAAAATCACCATCCCTAATATATCACTTAATAACAAAATATACGAAGTATGCTCCTAGTGGTACCAGGTCACGTTTTTGGGACTAAAGGCTGTGGTAACTCGGTTTGACTTAAAAAAACAACAATTATGTATCTTCTATCTATATATATAAAAATGGATTTGTGTATATGGGAATGTGGATATGTGGCTATATCACGTAAAGACTCCAAAACCAATTAACCCATCTTTATGAAATTTTCAGGGAAACTGAAGCCACATCTTGGGAGTGTTCCTGTGAGGTTTAGTAACGATTGGACGAGGGGGCGTGGTACCTCCCATACAAGCCAAATTCGTGCTATCGATCACAAACCAAAAAAGGATATACACTTGTGCTCATATAATTAAGTCACGTAAATGATGAAACGAAAATTTATTTAAAACGACTTGTATACTAGATAAAGAAAGACTTTTTTTACAAAAATCAAAGTAATTTAAATGTAGTTCCAAATGGAAAACTTATTTTATGTCTAAATTCTATTATAACAAAAACATTTCGTTGATTTGCTTGGTTTGATCAAAATGTTGGGCTCATATAATTCAGTCATCTGAAAATTAAGATAGATAGTTGAAGAATATGGTACTCTTAGCCAGATCTACCTTATGCGGAGCTAGTATTTAGTTGGAAATCCGTTATTACGTAGCACTTCAGCACATCTCTTCGGCATTGTTTGGACTAAGGCAGCGCATTGAGCGGAGCTTATTTTATACCATTCTGCCTATAGTATTTCCCATAAAGAAGCTTTGTTTGCAGGTTTTCTTGCAGCTACTGCTCTTTTTATAATCCCCCATAGATTTTCTATGGGGTTTAAGTGTGGACTTTGCGCTGGCCAATCTAGGGTTTTGATATTGTTAGCACTAATCCAGTTTTTAACGACCCGCGAGCAGTGCTTAGGATCATTATCGTGTTGGAATATCCAAGCTAACGGTAAATTGTCCACATAGTCACCATCTAAATGGTTTTCCAATATACCCCTGTACATTTCACCTGTCATTTTTCCTTCAATTTTAATTATCGGACCAACTCCTGATGAAGTGAAGCAGCCCCACACCATCACTGATGAACCACCATGCTTAACAGTTTTTTTAGTGAATTTAGGGTTAAATGCTTGTAGTGGGGGCCGCCTTACATATGGTTTCCCATCATTACCAAACACGTTGAATTTGGATTCGTCACTCCAAACCACCAATTTCCAGAATTGTGAATCCTTGAGCAGATGTTCTTTTGCAAACGCTTTTCGTTTTCTAATATTTTTTCTTGCAACATTGGGTTTTCGTCGTGCTAAACGTCCATTCAACGAATTTTTTTGTAATCTGCGTCGGACAGTTTGCGCGGATATTTGTACACCGTGATACTTCTCTAATTGTGCCCTGATTTCAGTAGAGGTTAAGAATGGTTCCGATTTGCTCAATCTAACCAAGCGTCTATCGTCGGAAAGGGGTAGTCTTTCTCGGCTTTCTACGTGGCAAATTTTCAAAAGTTTTGTTTTTTTTATAAAATTCTATGGCATTATTAACTTTGCCACGTGAAAACCCCAAAACATCTGCAACTTTCGCAATACATTGATGTTTTTAAAAATTTTCCCATATGACCTTTCTTTCGCTTGAGGTTGAACTTTTATTCTTGCCAATGACGACGGTGACTACAAATTGTGTTGAAAAGAACTTTAATTCGTTAAAAAACACAATATTAATGTAAATTACAGCATAAAAACATTAAATTTACCTTTTTCAAAAACAATGACTTAATTATGTGAGCACACTTATAATGCCACGAGCTGGAAAAAATTATTTAAATTCGCCGAAATGAAAACGTTTGAATGCGAAATGAATCAACACAGTTGCTAATATAACGGAACTTTTTACTTGTGCAATATCAGGGGTGTTAAGTAAAAAATAAAAACTTTTTTGGAACAATTGTAAAAAATCTTGTTGATGACTTAATTCTATGCGCACAAGTGTATATCAGACGGTTTCAATCGTTAAAAAACAAAGATTTGGTAATTTCGTTTAGATGGCTACTGTCGGTAACTGTACAAAAAATGGGCGTGGTCATAATATAAATACGCCCACTTTTTCGAAATGATGGCATTTCCGGAGTTCTACACATTTTTACAGTGAAACTTGCTGTGTAGGTGCTCCAAGAGGCGGTCACTATATATAAATGTTTTCACGCCCACTTTTACCGCCCACAAATCAATATCTATATATATATAATAAGCAAAACGATGTGTGTCTGGCTCTGTGATGTCTATAGACTCCAAAACTACTGAACCGATTGACCTGAAATATTTGGCAGTCGATTTGTTTCAGGTACGAGATGGTTGAGGAAAAAACAATTGGCCACACTCCCCTTTTATCGCCCCCAAATCAATAAAAATGTTATATTTCAGTCGGTTTGGGTCGTATAAGGTTAAAATTTTTTAAGTTAGTATTATTACTGTCGACAACTGTACTAAAAATGGGTTTACACGCCGCCTCTTACACCCAAAAATAATGAAAATGGTTTATTTCAGACGGTTTTGGTCGTAGAAGACTTAAATTTGGTACTTTGGTTTGTGTAGTTGCTGATAGTAACTGTACGAAAAATTGGTTTCCACGCCCCCTTTTTACGCCCACAAATTAGTGAAAATGCTATATTTCAAACAGTTTTGCCGTATGAGACTAACATGTGATACCTAAGGTTGTATGGTTACTTTCGGCAACTGTACTAAAAAAGGGCGTCATCGCTATATAGCCTCACCCACTTTTTGAGAAATCATTAAAATTGACTACTGGGTCAATTGAGCTAAAATGTTGGCTTAGTTTGTACGGTTACTGTCAGTAACTGTGCTATAATTTGGTTTCCACGCCCCCTTTTACCGCTCACAAACCAATGAAAACGTTTTATTTCAACGGTTTGGGTCGTATTAGACAAAAATTTTGTAAAATAGTCCTGTCCCACTTTAGTTAAACTCACTTCTCGGGGAGTTAGCGTCTAGTGAAGTAAAGTGCGCCAGGCTTTACCTAAATTGAGCTGAAATTTGGAAAGTCGATTTGTTTCGATTACGAGATGGCTCAAGGGAAATATTTTACCGCACTCCTTGACATTTTCGTGTATGGCAGTAAGGCGGTCTGTGGCAGAACAACTTCTGCCGAGGAGATTGAGTGCTCCTGTGAGGTTTGGTAACGTTTGGACGAGAGGGCGTGGTACCTCCCATACAAGCCAAATTTGCGCTATCGACCACAAACCAAATAAAGGATATATATCAGACGGTTTCGATCGTAAAAAACTAAGATTTAGTAATTTTGTTCAGATGGTTACTGTCAGTAACTATGCAAAAAATGGGCGTGGTCACAATATATATACGCCCGTTTTTCGAAATCATGGCAATTCCGGAGTTCTACACATTTTTACAGTGAAACTTGCTGTGTAGCTGCTCCAAGAGGCAGTTACGATACATAAATGTTTTCACGCCCACTTTTACCGCCCACAAATCAATGTCTGTATATATAAAAATGAATCGAGATTTGTTCGGATGCTTTAAACTTGAAAACGACTGGACCAAATTGGATACTTCCTTCTTAAACGCAAAGGTTTAGGAAAAAAATAATGCCACATCCCTTTTATCGCCTACAAATCAATAAAAATGCTATATTTAAGACGGTTTTGGTCGTATTAAATTAAAATTTGGTTAATAAGTACTATGATAACTGTCATTAACTTTAATAAAAACGGAGGTGGTCACACTTCATCTATGCCTACTTTTAAGAAAATATCAAAATACTTCGAAACTTTTGGTCCGATTGAGCTCAAATTTTGTAAGTGGCTTTGCTTTGAGTACGAGATGGATTAAGAAGAATGCCACACGCCCTTTTACCTCCCACAAATATATAAAAATTTGTGTTATCGAATAGCTTTAGAGTTATGGGCCGCACAGCTTAGAAATTCGGTATTCGACCACAATTTAGACGTATCGTTTCAGTGATGAAATTTTATAGGAGTTGGACAAGGGGGAGAGGCACCTCGCATACAACCCAAATTTGTGATATCGAATAGCTTTAAAGTTATAGGAATTCAGCTTTGGAATTTAGTTTTTGATCTCAATTTACACATGCAGTTTCAATGATTTTATTTTATGGGCGTTGGACAGGGGATCTCTCTTACAACCCAAATTTGCGATATCGACTTGCTTTACAGTTATAGGTTGACAGCGTAAGAATTCGGTATTCGACCTAAATTTATACATGCACTTTCATTACTTACATTTTGTGGGCGTAGGTCAAAGGGGAGTGCCACTTACCATACAACCCAACTTTGTGCTATCAAATAGCTTTGGATTTATAGATCGCGCAACGCCGGAATTCAGTATTCGACCTCAACGTACACATGCAGTTTCATTGATTTAATTTTATATTCATTGGTAAGAGGGGCGTTCCACCTCCCATTTAACGTAAATTTGCGATACCGAATATCATTGAAGTTATAGGTCTATTTAACCCAAAAAAGAGATATCAAACAGCTTTGGGGTTATAGGTCGCACAGTTTTTGAATTCACTATTGGACCTCAATGTACACATGCAGTTTCATTGATTACATTTTATGAGAGTTGATCAAGGGGGAGTGGCGCCTCCCATACAACGAAAATTTGTGATACCGAATAGCTTTGGAGTTCAAGGTCGCACAGCGTCGGAATTCAGTATTCGACCAAAATTTCCGCATGCAGATTTACTGATGAAATTTTTTAGAGTTTGTCGGGGGGTGGGGCGTGACACCTCCAACTGAACCCAAATTTGCGATATCGAATAGCTTTGGAGTTACAGGTAACTCAGCCTCGGAATTCAGTATTCGACCTCAATTTACACATGCAGTTTCATTAGTAAAATTCTATGGACGCAGGGAAAAAAGGGGAGTGGCACTTCCCATGCAACCCATATTTGTGCTATCGAATAGTTTTGGAGTTATATGTCGCACAGTTTTGGAATTCGGTATTCGACCTCCATGTACACATGCAGTTTAGTTGATTGCATTCTATGAGCGGTGATCAAGAGGGCGTGGCACTTCCCATACAACCCAAATTTGTTATATCGAATAGCTTTGTGGATATAGGTCGCACAGTCTCGGAATTCAGTATTCGACCTCAATTTAGACATGCTGTTTAACTGATAACATTTTATGGGCGTTTGACAAGGGAGAGTGGCAGCAACGCACCGGATTTCAGCTAGTACCTTATAAATCTATAATTATTTTTTCATTTACTACTTAATCACCACTGTATTAATAGAAAAGTTTTTACTCTTTTTTAATAAATTTTTGTCTTACATTTTAAGTTACCTTTACCTTAAATTGATTAAGTTAAACAAAATTAAATTCAATCCAAATATTCTTAATTAAGCATAGTTGTTATTGAAAATGATATTATTTTGTACTATAAGAAAACATAGTTCTAAGTGTACTAATGTATAGCTTTAATAATAATAATAAGCAAATAAATTATAAATAATAATAATAAATTAATGCTAAGGCCTCAGTATAGGAAGTCGGTATAGTTTTTTTTCATCACATTGCATCATCTTCTTATTTTTAAAGCTCTATTTGGACTTCTCAAAATTGGAAGTTTGGACTCAAAATTTATTTTTACTAAATGGGAGAGAACGAGCTAGTGCTATGCATTCAGAAAACTTTGTTCTTTTTTACTGTTTAAGTATTAAGGTAATCCTAGGTCACGTTTGTTAGTTTTAGCTTAAGAAAGTTTGCAAACATTATAAATAATTTTAAATTTAAGGACATTTCGAAAAATCGGAGGGAGGGAGACTCAAAACGCTCTATCTCCGTCAGTTTTTCTCTGATGAACTTAATATTTTAGCACAAAAATCTTGAAATGTTGTATTTTTATCTGACAAGTTTTGAAAAAAACGATAAAAATACTTAACCCCCCCCCCCCCCCCCCCCTTAATAGCTCATATCTTGTTTCAATACCTCTTAATTAAAAATTGCAGTTACCGAATGTCTTAATTTTGATTTAATGAAAAGGTTCGGAATATTTAAGCGAGATGAGGTAATTTACAACTAAACAATACAATAAAAGTAAGATTCCACAGTTTGCAAGCGACAAGTTTTCTCACCGGTATGTTGTTTCTAAAAAGTCATTCACTGCAACTAACAAAAACTCGTTGAATTTTCATACAATTTAACAAAAAACTTCTCTCAGTGTGCTGTCTCTGATTGTTGATTCGTTTTTTATTTGCATAAAGAGTCGTCAGGATTTTTAGCACGTTCTACATGAGCTAAAAATTTGATGGTGTGAATATGTTCATTTGTGTGGTTGTAGTGGTGTGTGTGTATTTATGTATGTGTGTATTTTTTGTGATATGTGGTAAACCTGTAATCAAAATGTTACACAAATTGTCTATTGACTCATCCAAATTGGCTGGCAAATATTGAATTTTACAAATGAAATATTTTGAAAAACTATTCAAATGAGATTATCATCCATGAGCTTTGTATTTGACATTTCTATTTAATATCCACTTTATGCTTAAAATAACTGTTATACGTTTAAGTTAGTTTTAAAATAATCTCGAAAACTATTCCTAATTTCACCATAACAAATCAACGTTAACGGTTAACCTCGTTTCGTAACACTCAATTAGGTACCTGTTTTCACCCTCCATTTAACGAGAATACCCCAGATTGTTGAAAAACTTAAGTGATATTTTATTCACTAAATCTACTGTTAATCAATTTTATTTGCTTGTGAACAAGTGTAATCATCCCTTAATCCATTTGATATTCTGAAATATCCTGAATTCCTTAGAATTCCGACGCAAAATATGCGAACCGTGTCTCGTTTACTTGCTACCACGTTGGATGCGCTCGTTGTGCGTATAAATTTTGTACTTTTTTATCCTTGATTCACCACCGTTGCCAACCCTCTCTGTGCAGCAGTTTCTTCCATGAGCATTCATTCCTTCGACCGAAGAATGTTAATTTGCAAATTGATTTACTTGTTTTACGCTCATTTAAATTTCGATTTTTATTTACTTTTTTAATTTTTGCGAGTGTTGTTATTGATGTTATTGTGAATTATTCGCTATAGCGTGCATTATTTGTATGCCACCATGCATGTAAAAATGCGTAAGGGGCATATTAACTTTTTCACTTCGTTTGTAACGCCGATAAGGAGGTGTGGCAGGTATAGAAAAGTATATATATTATTGATCAGTATCACAAACTGAGTCGAGTAAGCCATGTTTGTCTGCCTGTTTGTCCATCTGTGATAACTATTACAGCCGTAATTCTAAAGCTTTCGTCACGAAATTCAATATAAAAGCTATTATTTCAAAATAGAGGTAAAGTTTGAAATTGAGCCAAATCGGGTCAAATTTCACAAAAATGAATCAAATGACTTAAAATTTTGCACATAAGATTCAACCGCACTTTGAGTATGAAATTTGAATCGAATGCAAACCACGTCTATCTCCCATACAAAGTGACTTTATGAAAACTGTAAAATCTCCTTAAATTCCACAAAATTAAATACAATAACTTAAAATTTTGCAAATAAGTTACAATTTTTAATATCCACTCGATGTTAGTAAATTGGGGAAAAAAACTGAGAATTCTGCCCACCACCAATACAAAGTGACGTCATCATAATAGTAAATCCTTTATACATTCCAAAAAAAAAAAAATTATTTAAATTATTTATGATTTATTTATATATTGTACATATAAATGCAACAGAAAGTGTTCTCATCTAAGCATGTTACTAACCCGTAAACATTGTACGCCTTGTGAACTTAAATGCGCGTAAACTATCTGTCAAAATTTTTATGAGCATGAGCTTATAGCGATTCCAAGCACTTTTTTGTAGTGTAAACTAGCATGTAAATCTACGTGTGTGAATAAGGGTTGTCTTTGGCACTAATCATGACATATTCAAAGTGGTTGAAATAAATACAAATTTTGTTTATTTTTCTATGTTAATAAAGGTTTTTAAAATATTTAAAATTGAATAAAGGTGATTCTGCAATCTTAACCACAGCTTTCATTTACGCTTTTTACTCTCGCTCTTTATTAAAAGTGTAAATGTTTTACATGTTTACATGCTTAGATCAGAATCCTTAGAGTCCGAGTTTAAAATGTGAAATATTTGCATTAAGACCACGCCTTAAAAGTGACGTCATTAAAATAATACACCATTCAAGACTTCGAATAAAGTAAATGGATTTTTAACTTGATCTTCTATTTTTTTCGCAGCAAACAATATTTATGTTTGTTACTAAAATGTGTATATGTATATGAATTGGTATGCTAAATGTTGCTGTGGTATGTATTTTTTAGTTGTTATATCAGTTAAAAGTGAAAATGTTCCTTCAAAAGGGAGGGTAAACGTTGTGTAGCGTATCCTGAATTTATCAGCGTATCCAGCACTCATCATTTTTTAGCGTTCAAGTTTGTGCACTCTATAATTTTTATCCTCAATATTTCTTCCACACTTACCCACCTCCTATTAGTCAACCTTCTGGGACTCTCCCTACAAAAAACGTAACAAATATAAAAAATTTCAGAAAATAGTTCATAGCTCCCCCAAAGCGACCCTTAGAGAAGTCAAAAGAGTCCAAGAGGATGAGCTATTTATCACCCCCAACATTTCAAGATACACACATCTTGCTGCCCCTACTCTGGGATCCGACTTAAAAAAATTAAGAAACATGTCGAAAAGTTTTAATTGTTCTCTGAGGTGACCCTTAGAATGGTATTATTTTTTTCACTCACCCAACATTTCTTTTAAACTTTGCCACTCCATATCTGCTAACCTTTTAGGAGTGATTCTGTAAAATACATAAATAATAGGGGTACTCACGATTTAGTGCACTTGCCAGTGAAGTTGAGTACTTAAGGACTTGTGCACTTTACAAAAACAAAGTACACATGCGTCAAAAATCTGCACAAGTGCTTTTCTACTGTAGCTTCAAACTTGAGGACTTGAGCAGTTGTGCACTTGTGCGCATGGAAAAATTTAGCAGTAGTGAAAAATTTAGAAATAGTGATGGTGGTGTGTTAACGAAACCCTAAATGCACAACTGCACAAGAAAGTGCACTGAATCGTGAATACCCCTTATAATTATAGCTTCGTGAGTACAAATGTATGTATAAACTGGTCGTAATCGTTTTCTTTACTCAACATTTCCTTTAAACATAGCCACCACCTATCCTCCAACTTTCTAGGGTCTCTCTTCAAAAACCTCCAAAAATGTTGAAAATATTTTATATCTTCCGCGGATGATCTCTAGAGTATAAGCTTTTCCTGTTATTTTTTCACGCCTAATATTTCTTTCAAAATACCCACTCCCTATCTTCTGCTTTTCTGGGTTTCCACTACAAAAACACATAAGAGGACAATGTACTATATGTTGTCAAACGGCCAAAACGAACACAAAAGTTAGAGTTAATTTTTTTATGAGATCGTAGGATAGATAGTGTTTGTGTTCGTGCGAAGGAAATGTTTTAATTTTATTAATCAAATTAAATGTAATGTAATACAAATTACATAGATGGAAATAAACGGTAGCACGGAATGGAAATAAACCTTAACGAACGGTTCGTTTTTGATCTGATCTGTATTTTTTAAAGAGCGCAACCTTTGTTCCGCTTTATTCGTATATCGTCCATCGATTCAACCACTAATACCTCTTTTCCACACTGCAAGTTTTCTTTCCAGCAAATTCGAAATTATAAAGGAAAGAAGAGCACAGCATCTAAGAAAGAACAGTGCAGAAGAAAAACTTGCCAAAACAGACTTGCGTGTACGGCAGATTTGCTGGCAAGAAAACTTTCCTTGTAGAAAAGGGGTGTTACACTACCCTTAACAGTCCGAAGTGAGAGAGAGAGGGCGAAACAGAATGGTAGCGTTGTGGTAAATGAGCACAAAACATTATTTGCTTTGTTGTGGTCAAGGCTCATTTTTAAGGTTGTGCCACTTGAGAGCGAGCTCGGTGAAATTGTCAAAATGAATGCATGGCACAAAGAAAAGGCACAGTTGACAGTTTGAGCATAGGCGGAAAAGAGCGCATTTTTTTCAAGTGCCATAACCTTGTACCCCGCTTCACTGATTGTTACAGCTGCTGCCACGACCAAGACTCATTTATAAAGTTGTGGCACTTGAGAGCGAGCTCGGTCGAACTGTCACTGTCAATGGATGGAAAGAAATCAAGAAAATGAATGCATAGACCCCTTTTATATTGGTCAAGACTTGAAGTCAAGTTTCAGAGTTTGTTGGCAATTCGCCGCACATCGGAAGCGACGGAAGGGAAAAAGAAACTTGAAGCTGTACCGGCAATTTGTCGGGTTTTTTCGTGTTCCTTTTGCTATTTTCGCGTTGTTGACAGTGCTTTTTATTTTATTTTTCGCATATCAATGTGAGTTTGCTAGACTTCGGTTGCATTAAAATTGTTTTGCATTTAATATAATTTAACTTTGCATTAAATTTTTAAGCAAAAACGTTTTGTTAACTTCCATCGTGGTAAAAAAATATTTCTATAAACTATAAATTTCTATAAACTATAATTCATTTGCTTGCTACATATCTCGTTTTATTTTTAGAAAACAAGGAAAGAAGACAAAAACTTGAATTCAAGTCTTGAACAATGTGAAAGCTTTCGTCAAGTTCAAGAGAGAACGTCAAAAAAACTTGACTTCAAGTCTTGATCAATGTAAAAGGGGTCATAGCACAAAGAAAAGCACGATCTTTTTCCTCTGCGCTCTGGTGCATTAATAAGGTTGTGGCACTTGAAATATGCACTTTTTTCCGCCTTTGCTTGAACTGCCACTGTGCTTTTCTTTGTTCTATGCATTTATTCTCTTGATTTCTTTTCATCCATTCTGACAGTTTGACCCATGGTATAATTACTGGCTTTTTTCTCACGAGCGGCGATGGGTAGTTGTCAAAATTAGCTGTTCATGCAATTAATTAAAGAAATGTGAAATAATAAGCAACGACTTAAACATAGCTAGTCAATTGCAGCAGACTAAAACATTCCAATAAACTTCGCGAACAAATTACTGAATCAAAGAAAAGTTAAAAATAAATACATAGCTAGTCAACAGCAGCAAACTACAACTCCTTTAGCTGTTTTTGACAACTACCAATCGCCAAAAAACTGTCACGGCTATCTTGTCAAATAATTATACCATGGTTTGACCGAGCTCACTCTCAAGTGCCACTACCTTATAAATAAACCTTGCGCTGGTGATAGCGTTTGTAATAGAACGAATAGAAGGAGATAGAGTCTGCGGAGTTTGCGCTTTTGTAGCGCTACGTGAAAGGTACGTTTTTTTTTCTATTCCCTGCAAGAGAAAGCCAAATTATTTTCAGTTCAATTTTGCAGATATATTAATTGTCTATCTAGTTCCTTCTGACATCTTTTTCAAAATCATTCATTTCTTTCAACACCAGTGTTGCAATATGGCCCGATACATCGAATTTGTTACGATTTTCAGTCTTGAATCCGATAATGCGATATTTGGCAAAAATTTTGCGATTTCCGGAAGATTATATCCGATGTCTGCTTTTGCGTAATTTTTTTTTTTTAATAAAGCAATTTATATATGACCTACAAAAATAATATTTTTACATATATAATATTTTTTTACTGACATCTTAAGTTATGGCAGTTTTTGTTTGCCAAAACCAACAAAATTTTTCGTTAATTTACTCGAAGCAAAATCAACGTTGTTATTTTTCAGAGTTTTACAAATCCGACAAGCATTCGACGAGCTGATGGCAAAAGTTACGATATGACCTTCTTTTTCATGTCAATACTGTTCGACGCTCATATTTCGAGTCATAGGTCACTTATCCTAAATCATATATCTATATCACACTGCCTTTCTAATGATATATGATTAATTAACCTCCTAATATAATAAATACTAAAAAAGTGTTTATGGTAATTAACAAACTTAGTTCTTACCTTATTAGTAGATACTAGAGTTCACCAGTGTTCGAAATTTGACCTTTTCGCATAATTTCTCTGTTGATTCCATACAAAATTAATGTCAAAAATATATGTTTTTCATAAATACTTGGCATCACTTTTATTTTCTTAATGAATAAGCCACCAGTTTTCTCGCTCATAAAAGAGAGAATGATGAACGTTTCTTTTCTTTTTGTGCGGATCATCGATACTACTATTATCAGTGCATCCTAAACAAGTGCGCGTTGCGCTGAGTCCCCAAGCGCCACGCAAATTTATTTTACGCTTAACCTGAACAAGTGCGCTGCGAAAAAAACTGCTGCTCTCGAACCAGCTCAGTCAGATGGTTTAAAAATCTTAAAGAATCTTTAAGTATTGTGTAAAAATCTATTAATATTGCAAATAATTCCATTTGCAATTGAGATAAATTAATTAATAGCAGCTGATTGCTCTTTGTTCTAATACTTTGGTTTTATGCAGGCAACTTCACATCCGCACGCACTGTCAAAATTGGAAATTCGATTCATGTTGCGGTAGTCCGGTGCGTGTTTCGGTAGGCTTCATACAAAATGTATGTGCATGAGCCGATTTTGACAGTTAAACCACGCACGTGCACTTGTTTAGGGTAGACTGTAAGGCGGATTCACTGACCACCTTCAGTAAGTTTTTTATGACAGCTTTCTTGCTCTCTCTGTGAGAATGTGCCGCAGGTCGATTCACTGACATGTATAACTTTCTGCAAGTTTTCTGTTTTTCTTTGTCATATTTAGTATTGCCAGACGCAATGCTTCTTTATTTTGAGGCTTCAAAGAATAAAATATGCAAACTTCAACTTAAGAAACTCCATTCCGGCAACACCGCGTAAAAGGATTCAGCAAGAAAATTGAAATTAAGTTAATCCAGTCAAAGAGAGTGCAGTAAGTTTTTGTTACTCTCTCATTGAGTGTGGAGAGAGGTAGAGCACAAAAATTCTCAAAACTTCATATAAAAACAAACTTGCAAAACTTGCTGAAGGTGGTCAGTGAAGACCGCTTTACCTTTTAAAATAACCATGAAATGATTATTTTTAATTTGTATTTACAAAGTTATGGCTACATTTATATGACATGGATTTTAATAAATTCCAATCCTTGTTTGATTTATATTCAGAAAAGGTCGATTGAAACTCAGAAAAGATAAATTGAAATTCATAAAATCTCAATTTAAATTCAGATGAGATGAAATGGAATTTAGACACGATCAATTAATAAAAAAAAAATAATTAATATTTAAAAATTTAAATTTTACCATTAACATCACCATTACCGTTGCCATTACCATAACCATCACCATTACCATTACCATTACCATTACCATTACCATTACCATTACCATTACCATTACCATTACCATTACCATTACCATTACCATTACCATTACCATTACCATTACCATTACCATTACCATTACCATTACCATTACCATTACCATTACCATTACCATTACCATTACCATTACCATTACCATTACCATTACCATTACCATTACCATTACCATTACCATTACCATTACCATTACCATTACCATTACCATTACCATTACCATTACCATTACCATTACCTTTACCTTTACCTTTACCTTTACCTTTAAATTTACCTTTACCTTTGCCTTTGCCTTTACCTTTACCTTTAACTTTACTTTAACCATTATCATTACCATTAACATTAACACTACCATTGCCATTAACATTAACATTAACATTACCATAACCATTACCATTACTATTACCATTACTGTTACCATTAACATTACCATTACTATTACCATGACCATAACCATAACCATAACCATAACCATAACCACAACCATAACCATAACCATAACCATAACCATAACCATAACCATAACCATAACCATTACCATTACTATTACCATTACGATTACTATTAAAATGAACGTAACCATTACCATTACCATTGCCATTATCATTACCGTTATCATTACCATTACCATTACCATTACCATTATCATTACCATTACCATTACCATTACCATTATCATTACCATTACCATTACCATAACTATTACCATTAACATAACCATAACCATTACCTATACCATTACCATTATCATAACCATTACCATTACCATAACTGTTACCATGACCAAAACCATAACCATTACCAATACCATTGCCATTACCATAACCATTACCATTACCATTACCATTACCATAAACATAACCATTACCATTTCCATTACCATTACCATGGCCATTACCATTACCATTACCATAACCATTACCATTACCATTACCATAACTATAACCATGACCAAAACCATAACCGTTACCATTGCCATTACCATTACCATTACCATTACCATTACCGTTACCATTACCATTACCATTACCATTACCATTACCATTACCATTACCATTACCATTACCATTACCATTACCATTACCATTACCATTACCATTACCATTACCATTACCATTACCATTACCATTACCATTACCATTACCATTACCATTACCATTACCATTACCATTACCATTACCATTACCATTACCATTACCATTACCATTACCATTACCATTACCATTACCATTACCATTACCATTACCATTACCATTACCATTACCATTACCATTACCATTACCATTACCATTACCATTACCATTACCATTACCATTACCATTACCATTACCATTACCATTACCATTACCATTACCATTACCATTACCATTACCATTACCATTACCATTACCATTACCATTACCATTACCATTACCATTACCATTACCATTACCATTACCATTACCATTACCATTACCATTACCATTACCATTACCATTACCATTACCATTACCACTACCATTACCATTGCCATAAATCTTTAAATTATAAGGTGAGTTTTAATTTATGAACATTAATTTACTTTTCTTAATTATTCTCTAGCAATTAACCTCGATTTCATGAGTGTCCTCAAATACCGTACGCTCCCTGTAGAGTTTCTGAATTTCAATTTGTCTTTTCTGTATATGAATTGATAATTTCTGGATTTCAATTGAACTCTTCTGAATTTCAACTGATATAGTTCAAATTTCAATTGATCTTTTCCAAATCACAATAGCGGGGGTGATCACAAATGATCCTACATGTTGTCACGCCTGGTGTGATGGCCTTGAATTTGAAACATTTCCAATTCAAGATAACATGTTTTCAGTCGGCTGTATCGATCGTTCGAACGGTCAAATACGAGGCTTGTTATACAATGCGTGACAACATGTAGGACCATGGGAACCCCGCTAATTGGAAATGGTGCATAGTTTTGTGAAAAATTCGGATGCCCAATAGTTATATTTGTAACAGTAGTCCGTAGTTTTAAGATTTAGTCCTTTTTACTTAAATATTAAATAGTTTCTATATGGAGTTAAAAAAAATCTTTAAAACGTAATGCTCACACAATTGGCATATACTGAAGTTTTCATAAGATTGAGTCAAACTAAACACGCTTAAAGCCCAATCCAAGTTTATGTGGAAATAAACAAAAGGCCTATCTAAAGATTTAAAAGGATAAAAGGCCTGAAATGTTTATTTACTTAAACTGAAAGTTAAGACCTTTCCTGTTGTTAACGACAAATTTGCCGCAAAATTAAAAGCATCTCAACCACCAACAACACACCAGGCAACACAATTCAATCATCTTGAATTTGTGCCATAAAAGTGGGCTTAATCAATTTGTATAACAATAAAAAAAAGCAAATTTGCAATAATTCATACAAACTTGGCCATAAATTCTTACTCAACATCAACAGAGGAGAGAAAAAAAATCCTAATCAAATTAATTCTTAAAAAATAGCAAATTACTTAAGGAACGTGGTGTATCTTCAAGCCCGAAGAATCAATTGCCATAGATTTTTTAGACGTAGTAAAAAAGAGAAAAACTTTCACACTGAAAACGGCATTATTCCCAAGGGTGTCATTTGTATAGCGGCAAAATGGGGAGAAGGGGAAGTTAAAAGACTAAAGTTGGTGTTGTTCTCGATGTGGTCGGATGGGTGGGTGTTTCTATGGCAATAAATAAGTAAATGCATTCAATTACGTTAGAGCGCACGCCTTTATTTCACTTCGCCAAAAATAAAAATAAAACAGAAACCGACGTTGAGCCCTTTTCTTTTCCATTTAGATTTAGGTATTTTATTGTGAATCTCAACCGTATTTCACTTATGTTTCTATTTTGTTTTCTACGCACAGGCATCATGTTAACAAGTCATAGCCCACCCGTATCAACGCCACTGGAACCGTGTCGTGTCGCACCATATGTCAATCTGGCTAGCATGAGAAGCGCATCAGTGAGCGGTGCCAACAATTGCAATGGCAATAATGTGGGTGGTGGAGCTACTGCCGGCAACCAGTCGACAACATCTACTGGCACAGTTGCGCAACATTTTTCCAATTCTGTGGCAGCAGCAGCTGCCTTCTCCGCCTTTGATCCTGCGCTCATTTCGGCAGCAGCACATCAAGTAATTAGATACATTTTTGAAAAGTTCAGTAAAAATTTTTTCTAATAACATCATTTTTTAGTATGCCGCTGCCATGAATGGCAGTCGTCCTGGAACAGGACTATTTCCTTTACCACACTACCCGCTAAATTTGGCTGCGGTTGCCGTGGCCCATAGTAAAAGTTCCAGTATAGCCGATCTGCGTATGAAGGCGAAGAAACATGCCGAGAGTCTGGGTCTAACCACGGAAAATGCGGTTTAGTCTTTTAAATATTCTTCAATATCTAGTTCCAAAAATACTTTAGAATAATTAAGTTATAACTTAAAAAAATATTTAATTTTGTTGATAAAAATTCGTGAAAGGGTTCGGAATTAATTTTGTAAAGTTTTTAAGTGACATATGTATTTCTTTCAAAGTGAGTCAAAAAAAGCTTTTATCGGAGACTTATTCGTATACAGTAACAGTCTTCTTTTTATGAATATCGTATCATAAATTTCTCTTGTTAAAATCTTAAAAGAAAATTTTTTAATAGAATTTTTTTTAAGTTTTTGTTCAGTAAAAATTAAAAAAAAATTAAGCAATTGTTTTTACTAGTCTAGCATTTGTAATTTAGATATAATCGATTGAAATTCAGAATATTCATTTAAAATTTAGTAAATATTTCAACAAATATGTACGACATCCATTACGTTATTTGAGCAATCATTCTGGTTTAGCTGTTGGACACTTTCCATAATAGTGTCACCAATATTATGCTCTGCTTTAACGTCCACTTAGTATTGAGCGAGCGTGAGACTAAAACGCTGATTATAATAGACGGAACGGAACGTTATAGAATGTTGAGAAATGTCACTTTACAATCTATTGCACGAGTTTCTTATGAGTTCAATTATAATAAGTCGGAACGTAGCGGCGTGCGACGTTGAGATTAGTGTCCGACCGAAACCGGAATTTTGGCCGAAACCGAATATTCGGCCATTTCATAATATTCGGTCGAAATCGAAACCGAAACTGGTTATTAATATGAAAATTTAAGTTTCTAAAATTGATTTTTTTTTAGTAAAAGAAAACAAAAGTTCTACTAGAACAAAACAAGTATTATTTGAATATTGAAGTTTATAATAATTAATTGAAGTTTACTACAATAATAAATGAGATAATTTTTTATTTTATTTTTTTATTGCACACTTCCGTACACACCCAAAATAGTATGCACCTGCAATGTTTATTTTTTTAGAACTACAAAACAACCCTGCAGTTAATGGCTAGCTTTTTCGCAAGTTGATCTTGACACAACAAAAAAAAAACAAATCAAAGTGACTGATATTCGTTATTCAATATATTTATACCTTTTCATAACGATATTTTATTTATGTTGCTCAACGAAACTGAAAAGCTTTATATATCATGTTTTCTCGAATAAGTCACTTCGAACTATGAGCTCGTCAGAATAAATTTTCTGAGTCAGTCAAGACGTTAAAAAAATAAACAAGAAAAAATCGAAACGCCAGTTGATTGAACGGACCCTTTTTTGCATTACCTTGGGTCAAAAAAGTAGCTAGTGCGTATAGAACTATTGAAGTAGCTAGCGTGAACGGGCCAATTGATACTTTTGATACTGGCGGGAAAGTATTTCTGTTTTTTTTTAAAGATTTAGTATTATAAAAATTGAAATATGTATTTAATTTTCTTTTCCTTTATTCCACACACACAGAATTCGTTCGGAAGTTTAATTATCAGTTTTCAACTTCAGTACCTATAAAATTTTAATTGAAGTTGAAATAGAGATGATAAAATCGAAAATGATAGTATCGAACGCATAAAATTAACGAAAATGTTTTGCGTTAACACGAGAAATCAAATTATAGACGAATTCATAATATTGGTTTGTACATTATATTTTATTCAATTATATATTTGAATTATATGACTGATGCAAGATATTTTGGTATAATTCAAGAAGAGCGCTAACTTTCTTTTTTAATATTTTTTTGTTGGATTATACGGATTTTATATACCAAATCTGAATTTCAGGCCGCAGGCAATTGGTTTAGAAGTTGTAGGCCTCCAAAGTTGCAAAAATTGGCTAAAAATTTTTAGTGTTCCGCGTTAAAGGTATCAAAAGAAAGGTAATGCGAGTACATGTTCAACGAGGTATCAAACATGAAAATTCATTCATAACTTTTTAAGATTATTATATTGTTATATTTTAGATTATTATATTATAATTATTATTATATTTAGAATTTGTCTGAAAAACAAGTGGTTTCCTTTTTACGAAAGCACTACACTAAAAATGTTTATATCTTTAATAGTTATGCATAGATTTTTCATATTTGAGTAGGTACCTTGTTGAATAGGTACTTAAATTACCTTTCTTATGATACCCATAGAGTGTAGTTTTGTTGAAAAATTTAAAAAATAGCAAGATTTGTAGGCCATTTTTTCCATCTTTGGAGGCCTATAACTTCTAAACAAATTGCGAACGGCCTGCAATTTTTTCAGATTTGGACTTAAGAGGCCAAAATCCATATAATTCGCAAAAAAAAAATTAAAAATTAGAGTTGTCGCTATTCTTTAAATGTTCCGAAATTTTTACCAAAAGATTCGGCTAGTTTCGGTTATTCGGTTAATAGCCGAAACCAGCCGAAACTGTCAAAAAGGGCCGAAACTGGCCATAACCGAAACCGAATATTCGGTCGGACACTAGTTGAGATCTATTGATTTTTGATTTCTCCACTGCGTTTCGTAACGTTTTGAGTAAAAAATTTATGTTGACAGATACTCCCATTAATTTTATTTTCCAATTGTTTTATTTTCCGTATTTTTTATATATTTTGATTGAATTCATGTTTAAAAATAATCAGAAAAGAAGAATTGATGGAATTTGTTAAGTAAGAAAATATATTTTAGAAAAAATAAACTCTTCTTCCGATGCTATTATAATCGCCACTTCGTTTGAAAACGTTTCGTTCCGCCACGATGACACTTAACTACGTTCGTTCCGTCTATTATAATCAGCGCTTAATTGTATCTTTATGTATAACGAAACGAAGGCTGAACTTCGTGAGAGAAACGAACAACAATATTTTTTGATATGGAAAAATGTATTGCTTGGAGTGTCTCGCATCACATTCAGTCCTCGTTTTGTTATACATAAAGATGCAGTTATTTTTTAAAAATCCTTTTCAATGGGATTAAGCATTGGAGAAAAAGGTGGTAAAAATTTTAAATGACATCCACTATTTTCAACTATATCTTGAGTCTCTCTTGTATTATGAATCCAAGCATTGTCCATCGTTAATAAAGAATGTTCTAGTCGCTGATCGTTACTGATTTTCTCAAAAAGCTTACGTATAAATAATTGGAAACGCTTCGAATTCACCATTGTACTAGCAAATAAGTTTTGGTGTACGACACCACAATTGTTAATAGTAGCGAGTAATGTCACCATTTGTCCCTTAATACTTACTTACTTAGTTGGCGCTACAACCGGATGTCGGTCTTGGCCTCATCTAAGAATTTGCGCCAGTCATTTCTCTCTTTCGCTTGCTGGCGCCAGTTGGAAATTCCAAGCTTCGTCAGGTTGTCCTCTACTTGGTCTTTCCAACGAAGATGCGGTCGTCCTCTTCTGCGTTGACCGCCGCTGGGTACCAAATCGAATGTTTTCTTCACTGGAGCATCGTCTTTTATGCGCTGAACATGACCAAGCCAGCGAAGCCGCTCGATTTTAATGCGCTTGACTATGTTGATGTCAGCGTACAGCTCATACAGTTCATCATTCAACCGTATTCGGTACTCGCCATTGACGCAGATTGGTCCGTAGATCTTACGTAGAATCTTTCTCTCGAATGCTCCTAAAGACTTTTCATCTGAACTGCTCAGCGTCCAGGTTTGTGATGCATAAAGTAGGACGGGCATGATGAGCGATTTATAGAGCGTGATTTTCGTTCGTCGAGAGAGGGCTCTGCTTCTCAATTGCCTACTGAGCCCAAAGTAACACCTGTAACAAAGTAACACCTGTAAAGTAACACCGTTTGATCTCAATGCTGATGTCGTTGGTTGAGTTTATTCTGGATCCCAGATAAACGAAGTCCTTCACAACCTCGAAGGAGCTATTGTCAACTGAAACATGGGTTCCAAGACGCTGGGACTATTTGTTTGTTGACACCAAGTATTTCGTCTTATCTGCATTCTCTGCCAGACCCATTCGACTTGACTCTTTTTCTAATCTGGAAAATGCTGCACTGACTTCGTGCGTATTATGGCCAATGATATCGATGTCATCAGCATACGCAAGCAGCATAACACTCTTGTAGAATATTGTGCCAATACGTCTCAGATCAGCAGCTAGGATGATCTTTTATATTATTAGGTTGAATAAGTCACATGATAAGGAATCACCTTGTCTGAAACCTCGTTTGGTAACAAATGGTGGTGAGAGGTCCTTCCCAATTTTAACTGCGCTGCTGGTGTTGCTCAGTGTCATCCTGCAAAGTCGTATTAGTTTTGCGGGAATACCAAATTCAGACATGGTGGAGTGCAGGTGCTTCCTTATTGGGCTGTCGAAGGCAGCTTTGTAGTCTTGAGTCTTCCCCAAGATTTGTCGTAGCGTGAAAATCTGGTCGATGGTGGACTTTCCAGGTCTGAAGCCACACTGATAAGGTCCAATTAGTTTGTTTCCAATGGGCTTCAATCTTTCACATAAAACGCTCGACAGGACCTTATATGCGATATTAAGAAGGCTTATCTCACGGTAGTTGGCACAGATAGTGGGATCGCCTTTCTTGTGGATTGAGCAGAGCACTCTGAGATTCCAATCGTTCGGACTGCATTCTTCCGACCGTATTCTGCATAGAATCTCGTGAATGCATTTAAGTAGAGCTTCGCCTCCGTTCTTAAACAGCTCAGCAGGTAAGCCATCAGCTCCCATGGCTTTGTTATTTTCAAGCCGAGCTATAGCTGTCAGAACTTCATCATAGTCGGGCAGCAGAACTACGACGCTGTCATCCGAAATTGGGATTTGCGGAATATCATCTCTATTGGCGGAGATATATAGATATATAGGCGGAGAATATAGAGAAGTGTTCCCTCCATAACGTCAATGTACTCTGGACATCTGTCACTAGATTCCCGTTTTCATCCTTGCAGGAAGAGGCCCCGGTTTTAAAACCATCGGCAAGGCGTCTTATTTTTTCGAAAAATTTTCGGGCCTCATTTCCGTCACCATACATCTCAATCTTCTCCTGCTCTCGCTTTTCTGCCTCTCTTTATTTCCGCCTGAAAATACGTCTCTCTTCCCTCCTCTTTTCTTTGTATCGGTTCTTAGCAGCAGGGCGGTGGGAGCCAATCACCTCTTCAGCAGCCGCACGCATGGAGTTGGAAATGTGTGTCCACTGCGCGCATATATCATCGATTGGAGAGTGCTTTGAAGCAGGAGTGAGAGTCGAGTGGCGAAAGCATTGGCTGTCTGTTTCGATTGCAGCTTGTCGACGTCTAGCTTTATCTGTGTAGGGTTGCGTGTATTCTTAGCTGCGCACAGACGTGTACGGATCTTGGCTGCAACAAGATAGTGATCCGAGTCAATGTTTGCACCGCGGATCGTGCGTACATCCAATACACTGTGCCTTCCGTCGATCAAAACGTGATCAATTTGATTTTTGGCTTTTTGATCAGGGGACATCCAGGTGGCTTTAAGATGCTTGAATATTAAGATGCTTGAATCTAGTGCTATTTACGACCATGTTTCGTGCTGCGACGAAGTCAATCAGCCTCATTCCGTTATCGAAGGTGTTGTCATGGAGGCTGAACTTTCCGACTGTTGAACCATATACATTACCTTAGCGTTGAAGTCACCAAGCACGATTCTTACGTCGTGACGGGGGCAGCGCTCGTAAGCATTTTCAAGGCGCTCGTTGAAAATTGCCTTGATCTCATCGTCCTTGTCTTCTGTCGGAGCGTGCGCACATATTAGGCTTATATTGAAAAATTTAACCTTGATGCGGATTATGGCAAGTCGTTCGTTCACAGGAGTGAATCGCAGGACTTGGGGCCGTAGTCTCTTGCCAACTACAAATCCGCATCCAAACTCATGCTTCTCCGCATGGCCGCTCTAGAAGATATCACAGGGTGCATGCCGAATGCAACCCTGTCCCTTCCATCGCATTTCTTGGATAGCAGTGATATCAGCTTTGTATATTTCCAAGACATCAGTCAGTTGGATGGAGGCACCTTCCCAATTAAGGGTTCGGACTTTCCAGGTGCATATCCGTAAATCATTATCAGTTTTTCGTTTGCGGAAGTCGTCATCAGATTTGGGGATCAGTTTTCTTCTTCGTCCCCTAATAGTGGGTATAATATCGTAGGCTCTAATATCATCAAAAAAAATGAATTTTTCTCGGTACTGTAGAGACCTCTGCAAAAGCTTCCTGGCATATTGCTACCGAAGTTCTAGCGTTCTTTGACTATTCATCCGATCCACCTCAATTGACGATAATTTGAAGGTCATTTTTAATTTTCCTTACACAGAGAAAGCAAGACGTCGACAAGCAGCAATCGAAACAGACAGCCGATGCTTTCGCCACTCGACTCTCACTCCTGCTTCAAAGCACTTCTCCAATCGATGATATATGCGCGCAGTGGACACACATTTCCAACTCTATGCGTGCGGCTGCTGAAGAGGTGATTGGCTACTACCGCCCACGCTACAGTACAGTCGGTTGTAACGCGCGCTGCTAAGGAGCGAGGAAGAGAGACATATTTTCAGGCGGAAAAAAAGAGAGGCAGAAAAGCGCGAGCAGGAGAAGATTGAGATGTATGGTGACAGGTATGAGGCCCGAATATTTTTCGAAAAAATAAGACGCCTTGCCGATGGTTTTAAAGCCGGGGCCTCTTCCTGCAAGGATGAAAACGGGAATCTAGTGACAGATGTCCAGAGTACACTGACGTTATGGAGGGAACACTTCTCTCAGCTTCTAAATGGCGACGCTGACAACAATCCCGCCAATAGAGATGATATTCAGCAAACCCCAATTTCGGATGACAGCGTCGTAGTTCCGCTGCCCGACTATGATGAAGTTCTGACAGCTATAGCTCGGCTTAAAAATAACAAAGCCATGGGAGCTGATGGCTTACCTGCTGAGCTGTTTAAGAACGGAGGCGAAGCTCTACTTAAATGCATTCACGAGATTCTATGCAGAATATGGTCGGAAGAATGCATTCCGAACGATTGGAATCTCAGTGTGCTCTACCCAATCCACAAGAGAGCCGATCTGTGCCAATTACCGTGGGATAAGCCTTCTTAATATCGCATATAAGGTCCTGCCGAGCGTTTTATGTGAAAGATTGAAGCTCATTGTAAACGAACTGATTGGACCTTATCAGTGCGGCTTCAGACCTGGAAAGTCCACCATCGACCAGATTTTTACGCTACGACAAATCTTGGAGAAGACTCAAGAAAAACAAGTCGACACCCACCATCTTTTTGTCGACTACAAAGCCGCCTTCGACAGCCCAATAAGGAAGCACCTGCACTCCACCATGTCTGAATTTGGTATTCCTGCAAAACTAATACGACTTTGCAGGATGACACTGAGCAATACCAGCAGCGCAGTTAAATCGGGAAGGACCTCTCCCCACCATTTATTACCAAACGAGGTTTCAGACAAGGTGATTCCTTATCGTGCGACTTTTTCAAACTAATGATGGAAAAGATCATCATAGCTGCTGATCTGAGACGTAGTGGCACAATATTCTACAAGTGTTATGCTGCTTGCGTATGCTGATGACATCGATATCATTGGCCATAATACGCGCGAAGTCAGTGCAGCATTTTCCAGATTAGAAAGAGAGTCAAGCCGAATGGGTCTGTCACTGAATGCAGATAAGACGAAATACTTGGTGTCAACAAACAAACAGTCCCAGCGTCTTGGAACCCACGTTACAGTTGACAATACCTTCTTCGAGGTTGTGAAGAACTTCGTTTATCTGGGATCCAGCATAAACTCAACCAACGACATCAGCATTGAGATCAAACGAAGAATAACTCTTGCCAACAGGTGTTACTTTGGGCTCAGTAGGCAATTGAGAATCACAAACCTGGACGCTGAGCAGTTTAGATGAAAAGACTTTAGGAGCATTCGAGAGAAAGATTATACGTAAGATCTTTTCCTTCTTCATATAATTTTATTACAGACACTTCCATATCGTTGTTGATTTTAACGTAGCTTCTTACTTTTATTCTGGTACCACCACCTCGATCTCCGTGATTTTAAGTGCTCCTTTCGTCCTGCTGCGATGATACCGTAGAGCACGACTAGATTGCACCAAAGACTCCTGGATCGATTGCCTTGAAGTCTTTAGGCTAGGTTGCCACAAATTTGAGCTCCCGGAACTCAAATCTTCGCTACTCATTTTCTATTATTTATATCATTCAATTACACGGTACAACGGAATCTACCTTTTAAAAAAGCTCAAGAGGTTTGACATCTAGCCTTACATAATTCAAGTATGATAAACAAGATGGCGTACTAAGATTTTTTCCATCACTTCTAAATTTCGTGTAAAACCACTTTGCATATGGGCATTTCCACAAAAAAAGTCTACCGTGATCAAAAAATTAAAACTTATTAAAAACTTATTATTTGATAATATTATCTAAGAGAAACATCATTACTTGATTAATTTAAGCAATTTATACATAAATTCATTGACCATGATGATCAAATTGTCTGCACTGTTTCACAAATGTAGTTTTTCTTTTTCGTAAATGTTTAGTAAATGTTTCGTAAACTTTTCTGTTTGAGTAAAAATTTAAGGCATTGAATAAAGATAATGAAAAAATGGTTTAACTAAATTACATAATTACTCAACTACCTTATTGCTTAATTAGCCAATTTTACTGCAATGGAAATTTAATTAACGTAACGCCATATCAAAACGACTAATTAAAAAAAAAACCAGAGAAGATTTTTAAATCTGATCACTTAGAAAATAATCTTATGTTTTTTTAAACCCTTCTTAAAAAAGTTGTGTACAAAAAGTCTTGAGCAATTCAGCGAGTTTTGCAAATTTTGTAATTCAAGTCAAAAATCACTTCCGTTTTTTTGTAACTTAATGCCAGCTTATATTTTTGCTTGTATCTTTTAATCCTTAGGGTCGATTGTTGTCATTTTTGTAACTTAATATAATGTTAGTTCATTTCTACGCAAATATAAAAAAGCGTTCTTAAAAATTAGACATTTTCATATATTTTGTTTAATATTTCTAAATGCAAATCGTCCGTAACGAAAGTTTGGAAATGCCCATACATAAATATTACATACAATTTATTATAAAAAAGTTTTAAAATCGTAACTGCTGAAAAAATTGAAACATGGTTTCCTTATTATAACACTACGCTTAGCAAGGTGGCGTACTTGGTTCTTGGTATCACGTCAAAACTGTATAAATAATAATTTGAATTTTCTACGCGTATGCACTCATTTCTTCCCATCCGATCGAAAAACTCAGATGTTATGATATCTGCCAATAACGACCCGTCGTTATAATAAGGACGATGATGCCATATGGCATCACCAAGCCGGATGTCGCAAAACTAACGTTATCACATAAAAATTAGTCAAAGAGAATAAGATCAAATTTAGCCAATGTGTGAAAAAAATTGTCCCGTCTTTAAAGAGTTAACCTTTCAGAGGAAACCATGATACAATTACAACGTGAGGAATACAATCGTAAGGTATGGTGAATATTACATATAGCCTTTATGTTAGACTAATTCTACACAATGAAGTTATATAACAAATATATTGCTACTCAAGTTTTTAATAATTTTTAATACATCAAATATTATAAGGGTTTTCATGGTTTCATTTCAAAAAAGTTTAATTTTTTTCCAAAAAATTCAAGATGTATATTTTAAAATTTTTTCATTCAATTTGAACAATATTTGTAAATTTAAAAATAATTTTATTTAATTTAAAAAGGTTTCATGTAATCGAAAAATGCTATATGTATTTGTTTTCTAACCGAAGTTTTGAGCAATGCGGAGAAAAACTATTCATGGGCTAAGATTTTCAATGATCACAATAATCTGATTAGAAGTTGATGTCAAATTTAAAAAGCAAATAACGACACTGACAAAACAAGATTATCTTTCTATCAACCAATATTTGGTAACAGTTAAGAAATGACATACTCGCTTATGGCGAAAAAAGTTTTTAATTATTGGAAATAAATTAGTATTTGGAAACAAATGTTTATTTGATATTCTATTCTAAAAAATTCTATTTTTTCGAATTATATTTTAGCTTAATGCCAAATAAGTTCACGAAGCAACAACAACAAGGTATTTGCAGAAGAAACCACTAAGCAGAATTGTTTATTTTGTTATAGTTACTAAGCCACAAAATCCTTTCTTGAAGTAAAAAAATTAAAAAATCTTTAAAATTTTTGTTATCTTTTACATATTTATTTTTATTTATTTTACGAGTTCTTCTTAGGCCAGAATTTTTTCAATCTATTAACTTTGATAAAGCAGTCATGCAGTTTTATGAGTATATCATACTTTCAAAAACAAGTTTATTTGTACACGAAAAAGTTACGCCGAAATATAAAGTTGTATTCAATTACAGCATTAACGTGCTCATTATATTAATCTTTATTAAATGTTACTACAGCTAATTTTATCTTGATCAAATGGTGAAGGTAAGCAAATTTTGTTAAGTTAGGTTTCTAGTTTTTCATGTCGAAAAAAGAATTTTAATTTGTCAAAGAAGAATTTTATAACATTATTTGTTTCTATGACTATACAAAAATAATGTCGATTTCGTATTTAAGGGAAGGTCCTAGTAGAAATCGACGGAAAATTTTTGTTTGTGTTTTCTTGCCTTATTTTCATCCTAAAGATCTTAAAAATAAGTAGTCAAAAGTCTTTTTCCTAATTTTTTTAATTTTACGAGTCATAGCGTATTAGACGAGAGAGTGCGTCGGCCGAAAAACAGGTTTAAATGTTTTTCTCGAAACACATTTTTTCCGCGCTGTACACGATTCCGCTTCAACGACTAGACTGATTTCGATGTTTGACGGCTTAAATAAAAGCTTATTCAATTTATTCCATAAAAGGAGGAAAAACCGGGGTTATACAAAGTGCCGCCATTTTTTTAAAAAATGGTTTTATTAAAATCGGAAATTTACAAGGCCCCCCAAACATCATCTAGGTTAATAATTTTTTTTGGTTTTTTCGTTTCAGATCACTGTAGAGGCAGGGCTGTAGAGTGTACAGCGCTCATCGGCTATCGCCGCGCACGGCTTTGGTACGCGATACCTTCAGCCGCCAATTTGAATTATTTTTCATCAAAAAAATTGTACACTGTTGAAACGTTCGCTCAAAAAAAAAAAAATCATAAAATTACGTTTCGTTTCTACTAGAACCTCCCATTAAGGAAGTTTTCTAGTGTAGAGACCGGAATTTTGGGCCTCTTTTGACGGTCTATAAAAAAAACCAATTAATATTTTTAGTATCCATTTTTGAAGTGAAACTTCTTAGGTGGTGATTTGTTGAGAGTAAAATTTTTCGAGTCTCGTAACGAAAAATTTTCTAATTTCGTCATGATCTAAGCCCCGGCACAAAAAATGTTTCTGACTCTGCAGATACGATTGAAGTATACTTTGTGTGGGGTTGCAGTTTATTTGTTATAATGTTTGCATTGGAACTCCCAGAAGAAAGACAGACTGTAGATGTGTAGAAGATAGTTTAGAAAAAAAATTTGTCACACCCCTTTTTACCGCCCACAAATCAATAGAATGCTATATTTAGCACGGTTTTGATCGTATTAGACTAAAATTTGGAAATTCAATTTATATGGTTACTGTCAGCAACTGTACTAAAAATTGGTTTTCACACCCTCTTTTTTCGCCCACAAATCGGTGAAAATTCTATATTTCAGGCAGTTTTGCTCATAAAGGGTCCGCCAAATAACTGTTTTTTTTTTTGCAAATTCTGTAAAAAAAAACTACTGGATATTTTCTCAAATTTATTTTTTTATTTGAAAGTACAATCCTTCCGGTTAATAAAGAAAAATAATTTCATTCAAATGCATTGGCGTCGGAAGCGGGGGAAAAGGGGGCAATTGCCCCCACTTTTTTAGCTAGATAAACAATTTAAAAAGAAAACTTCAAAAGTTATTCAAAATATCAGTTTTTTGATAAAAGATAGAACAAAAAGATAGAACAAAATGTAGAGTTTATACTGCAAACCCACCACTTCAGTTTAAAAGCACCCTTAAGTATGTAGCTTAATACTGTAATATTGTAATCGAAGCCTTCAACGGAAAAGTGCCTTCTGAACAAAATCTAAAAAAAAAACTAGATCTTTGTGCAGATGACTTTGATGGGAGCGACCTACACGCGCAACTTAAAATGCTGAAGCAATTGCCTGGCCAAACACCTTCAAATTGTAGTGGCATTGTATCCCAATTTGCAAAAAATTCGGATACTGTAAAAAAACTATTAAATTAAGTTGAAAAACTTATTGCTTTGCTTTTGACTGTGCCTGCATCAGCAGCTTCATCTGAGCGTTTTTTTAGTTCACTAAGACGACTTAAAACGTATCTTCGAGCAACTATGTCACAGAAACGACTCACTCATGCGGCACTTATACACATTCACAAAGATAAAACCGAAGAATTGAATTTGATGGAGGTGGTGATAAGTTTGTTTCTCGCAAGGACAGAAAGAAACATTTTGGAATAATTTAAATTGATATAACTTTTTGTACCTTATTGCATTTAAACCATGCAAATATATACCAAGTCTTGCTTTATAAAAGCAACCATTATTTCTTATATTTTCATATTACCATATGAAAGATCCTTTAAAGAATGATCTCTAATATTGAAATTGAAAGAACTTTTAAAAATATTGAAATTTTAATATTTTTTATATATTTTTTTTTATTTTAAACTAAAATAAAAAATTTGTTTATTCACATTCATGTTTCTTTGAAGAACTTTTTGCAGCCCCCCCCCCCCCCCCAGATGAAATTCGCTTCCGACACGCTTGTTCAAATGGCTGCCTCGGCTGCCATGCAGTAGTCTACACGATCGGTCAAATTTTTAAGCACATTATCGATTGTGTGCAGCTGTATTTCACCAATGGCTTCACGAATATTGTCCTTTAAAGCGTCAATTGTCTCTGGCTTGTCGGCGTAACACTTATCTTTGAGGGCTCCGAGGTGGCCAAACGACATCAGCTCTGCAGCTGATAATGCGATCTTCAAAAACAGGGCGCAAAACATCGAGTGTAGCTTCGGCTGTGTGGCACGTAGCGCCGTCCTGTTGAAACCAAATGTTGCCAATATCCTCCTATTCAATTTTTGTGAACAAAAATTCATTCAACATGGCCCGATAACGATCGCCATTGACTGTAACGGCCACTCCTTGCTTATTTTCGAAGAAAAATGGCCCAATTATGCCTCTGGACCAAAATCCGCACCAAACAGTGACTCGTTTTGGGTGCAGCGGCTTTTCAATGTATGCGTGAGGGTTTTCTGTGCCCCAAATGCGACAATTTTGCTTGTTTACATACCCGCCAAGATCAAAATGAGCTTCATCTGAAAAGATGATTTTTTTGGCAAAATCGGCATCTTCTGTAAGTCGCTGGCAGGCCCACTAGCGAAGCGAAAACGCATTGGATGGTCAGTTGGCTTCAACTCCTGAACCAATTGGACTTTGTATGGCGTCATACCAAGGTCTTTATGCAAATTCGTCTCGAAAATGTCTCCGAAATGTTCAATTGTTGAGAACGACGGTGAATTGATGTTGATGGCGCTTTACGCACACTTTCTGCCACAGCAGCAATATTCTCGGGTGTACGCACTACTTTTGGCTTCTCTTCTTCCAAAATCCGTAGGCAATTTTCGCACACATTCTGCAATACCATGATTTTCAAAGTAATGTCGCAATATTTCCCAGCGTTGTTCAAGCGTATACACAACCATATTCGTTCAGCGGAAGGATAAAACTAATTATCTGTCAAATCAGACATGAGCTAAGTGTTACCATTCACGAAATAAGCACTAGTTGAAAAAAACGTTAGATGGCAGACCCTGTATAAGACTAAAATTTGGTAATTTACTTTGTATGGCTA
The DNA here is from genome assembly GCA_963920525.1 of Dichetophora obliterata. Classification (NCBI taxonomy): domain Eukaryota; kingdom Metazoa; phylum Arthropoda; class Insecta; order Diptera; family Sciomyzidae; genus Dichetophora; species Dichetophora obliterata. Next base: position 60,639,685 of record OY986436.1, on the reverse strand, counting down.
CTTTCGGGAACTATACTAAAAATGAGTGTGGGCGATCTGTAGTCACGCCCACTTTTTGATTAATCATTCAAATTCGTTGTAGGGATGTCAGTGGCAAAAATACATCGATGTATTTCTTCGTTTCGATGCATCGAAATGTACATCGATATTTTTCGATGCATCGGAGGGCATACATCGATGCACCGATTTGTATAGAATTTTTCAGATATTACAAAATTTTACACAATTTAAAATTAATTACTATAACTGAGCTAATTATGCTTCTAACGGACTATTGAATCAAGTAAAAAACTTTTTCACTTCGTTTTTCAAAAAACCGCCAAACCACACTTTTTGGAGCCATTTCCATTTGTTGGTCAAACTCACTCACTTTGCACAATTGAAAAACTGAAATGGCGGTTCAATGTACTAGAGATGTCAGTTTACAAAAAACATCGATGTATCGATGCATCGATGCATCGACTTATTATACATCGAGCGGATAATTTACGATGCATCGAAGCAAAACATCGATATTTTCGATGCATCGATGTTTTTCCGACATCCCTAATTCGTTGCGATTTGTTTCGAGTACTAGATAGTTTATGAGAATTTTTTGCTACACCCACTTTTACGGCCCTTCAATCAATAAAAATGCTATATTTCGGAAAGTTTTGATCGTATTAGACTTAAATTTAGTTTATATGGTTACTGTCGGCAACTGTACTAAAAATGAGCTTGGTCACCTTATAGTTACGCACACTTTTCAAACAATAAGAGTGGAGTGAAGCAAAGTGAGCCAGGTACAACATGAATTAAGCTGGAATTTTGGCAGTCGATTTGTTTAGAGTACGAAATAGTTTAAGGAAAAAAGTGTTGCCGCTTTTTTATTATTTACTCAATAATAAAAAAGTGTTTTTATTATTTACTCTTAGAGCAGTACTATTTTGTTAGAGGTTCCCAAAGTATTGGGATCATTGCTTTGTAATTTATGCATTAACTCCGTGTCGATAAGCAATAATCGCTTAAGTCGATTTAAGACTGAGCTGAGTTATTGATGCAGCTGTGTGCCACGCATAAAGCACTATAAGCACCCAAGATCTGGAGCCTCTAGCCTGGGCTTAGCAAAAGTTATGACACAAAAACAAAATACTATTTCTTAGGGCGCGTTTATAGTGGCGGCTTGTTGCTGGGCCGGACCGAGCTGGAAACGCGTCCTGCCAAAAGCAGCTGGAAGTGCGTATAGTGCGCGCTTGTCGCTGGTGACTTGTTTCAGCTGGTTTTTGACTATTTTGGGTTTGTTTGTATATATAAGTTTTTTTTTTGTTTATTTTTGCAACCGAAGCATCAAAAAAGCCACATGATTTCGTTCATTCATTTTGCTTTCCTCAAACCAACAAGCGCGGAGACGAAAATGCGAAAAACGCTCCTGAAACGCGCTTCCTGCAACTGCAAGTCGTTTCAAGTCACTTGAGGTACCAACTTGTTTCGACTTTTTTCGCTGGTTTTTTCTGCTGGTTTTTGTTGCCTTCTTGTTGTGTTTTTATTTAAAATTTTTTTTTGACAAAATAGAAGATCGTAGAAAGAACGCACATTAAAAAATCGTACATCAGCTGCTGGCCCAAGATTTTTTTATGCGATGACTCAGCGAAAACGCACTTCAAGCCGCATGAAGCCACTTGATCATCCAACTGGTTTTAACTTTTTTAACTTTTTTCTTTAGGTTTTGTTTTTGTTGTATTATTTTTGATATTGCAACAAAGCAATACAAAACTAATCTAAACAAAGTCGTTATATCTTGTTGCTACTATTTTTGTTTGTTTACTTTTGTGCTTAAAATCAAATAGAAAGGAAGAGCGCACATAATAAAATTTGATAATCTTCGATTCTCTGTTTTAGATGAAACGCACTTGCAGCCGCTAATCGACGAATTGCTTCACCGGCTGGTTTAGCTTTTTTTTACTATTTCTCTTTTTGTTTTCTGTATGCAACAGTTGATAGAAATTTATCTTTGTTGCTTCTTTATAGTGCTGTTTCTGTGTGTATTTTTTGCGGGCAAGAAAATACAGCATAACAACAGCGAAATTTCGTGTTCTTGTATGCTTATTACTTTTCTTGTTGTTCTCCTTTGTTGCTATCGTGTGGTTCTTTGTTTTTTTTTGAATGAATGAATTCAAGGAAATACAGAATCGATCGCGACACTGGCAGTCAAGTGTGCTGCAATTTGTTTTTTTTTTCGTATATCAATATTTTTCCGAGGAATTTAGTTTGCTACCGCCAGCGTTGCCAACTTTGTGGGAAAAATCCCTTTTCATTCCAACAAAAAAAATTGTTTTCCTTGTTTCTTTTTAAATTTCATGTTATTTAACGAAAGTAATAAGCAAGCAACGTGTAAAATGAATCAAAACACAAGCAAACCGTGCGAGCGAGCGAGAAAGCAACAATCGGGAAGATGGAAACCAGCGCACAAGTCACTTGAAGTTGCAAGTTCGGCTGGCACTATACGCACTTTGAGCTTGTTTCATATGATTGTATGTGCAGCGTTTTCCAGCTTTCCTTCTCGGTTCGGTCCGGTCCAGCAACAAGTCGCCACTATAAATGCGCCCTTATAACTTGTATGGCGATTAAAGACTTTGAAGCAAGATTTCTCGAAACATTGAAATCAGACTTAAGCTGTTATTGCTTATCGACACAGAACTATTATCTTAGCTTTGATAAACGAAGCCCCAAAACCTTTAATTTTTAATCACAGCTTGTTGGTTTATTCATTTGCTATTACTTTAGATCTGCTAAACGTATCCCTAAGACCATTAAATTCACAAGACGACAACGCAAATGTGTTTTAGTAGCCACTATAAAGTTCTAATTTTTTAAAGTCCTCTCAATAACAAATAAAAATTCATTTCATTCTATGGAAAAAATTTTACTTATTTTTTTTATAGTCCATTTACAAAAAGCTGCTTGTTTATTTTTTATCACGTCACATATAGCAAAATATTTAAATTTAAACAACAATTCAATAATTGTATGTCACAGTTTTTTTTAAATTTTTATTAGTTCTAAGCAAAAAATTACATAAAAAATTTTAAACGAAAATTAAATGATCCTACCTTCTTAACACAGAATTTTGTGGTATTTTCATTAAAAATACTCCAAATCAACGAAAAATTTAAAAAATTGTGTTGTGACATTATATGTTGTAATATAACTGTAAATTTTTTACTATACAGTGGACTCGGGCTGGGGTGAACATAGGCTGACGTGAACATCCCTCTCGGGTGAACGGTATATTTTTTATATTGACTACTCTATAGCGTGAACGTTTGAAAATCTCTGTAATGTGAACATTAGAATTCGCGAAAAGAAATGTTTAAGAACAGAAAAAAATAACTGTTAATCAAGTTTGTATTACACATCTGCTTAATAATTTTTGCTTAATTTTTCCTTGTAAGTTTTGGCAGTTTAAAAATAATGCATGTTTTGTTTCTAATCAGCTTTGCTTCATTTGTGAATTGTGTTTGCCAAAATGAGTTCAAAAAAGTCAAAATTTTTATCTCTTAAAGAGAAGTGCGACATAATTGAAAATTAAAAAAGATGCGGGAGTTTCATATTTGGCAAAACAATATTGTGTCGCCAAATCAATGATGTGTGCAATTAATAAAAAATAGCAGAAAATTGTCAAGGCTGTGTCAGAACGCCAAAGTGGTTCACTAAAAAGAAAAACGCTAAAGAAAGGGAATATCCTCGGATGGAAAGAGCTCTTTACAGCTGGTTTGTAAAACAACGACAAAAAGGATTACCCGTCAGTGGTGCCGTACTCAAAGCCAAAGCAAAGAAGTTGCATGCTGATCTTCAGGAAAAAAGAGGCTTTAATGCTGGCTGGTTTTAAATCGCGTTTTGGTATACGACTCTTAAAAATATGCGGCGAGAAACTTTCATCTGATAAAGCAGCCATTGAACCATTTCTACAACGTTTCAGCAACAAAATAAAAGAGCCTCAGCTATGTGGAGATCAGATTTATAACGCGGATGAATCAGGTCTTTTTTGGAAGATGCTGCCGGATAAAACGTGTGTTTCAATTGCTGAAAAAACTGCTCCTGGTAAGAAAGCAGAAAAATCTAGAGTTACGTTTTTGGCATGAACAAATGCTACTGGACGTCATAAGGTTATACCTTAAGGGCACGCAAAAAAAGGCCGCCGTTGCCTCAAGTCATAAGCTATCCCGGTTGATTATAAATGTTAAAAAAATGCCTGGAAGACTGCAGATATTTTCAAAGATTGGTTTCACATAGGATTTGTGCCTCAGGTAAATTAATGCTACACATAATGCTGCTTTATGGAGTGTCAAAAATTATAAAAACTATCAAACATTTAGAATTTGTATTTAAATCATATAAAATCAACATAATAAATAACAAGGTCATTTAGAAAAAACTTTCATTAATTTTCAGGTAAAAAGTTTCTTCTTCAAGAAGGTTAATTACAGAAAAAATCTTATTGGCATGGCTGTTGCAAGAGGATATTTAATCCAGTTATTAAAGGCTTTAACCCCCTTAAAGATGCAATCTCTTTGTTAATGAGGTCCTGGGACCAATTTAAATCTGATGTAATACAGAAATGCTGGTAACCCATTTTGGAACATACAAGTTTAATGGGGCCTAAAGACAGCGATGATGAAGACGATATTATTCCTTTAAAAACACTTCGAGATTGTTTATTGCAAAACAAATTGTCTGACATAGACAACTTAGAGAGTTTGCGAGAAATTTGATTTCCTGATGTAAGTCCATCGTCCAACTTATGTATGTACATATTTGCGATAATTAACTGATTTAATTTTTTAAAAACTTTCTCTACAACAGACATCGAACAATGGAATATGATCGATAATGACATTCAACTTCCTGATGAACCAGAGGAAATTGCTATATCTGATAACGATGAGGGCAGCGATTCGTCAAAATGTGAAGAGGCTATTAATGTAAGCCATAATGAAGCCATACAAGCTTTTGATAAATTCATTACATGGGCCGAACAAAACACTGCAGACTACTCGAATATTCTTGTGCTCCAAACCCTTCTTTTGACACCAGTGCCAAAAATGGTGCGAAATCGCCATAAACAAATAAAAATTAATGACTTTTTTCTTTGCACTAAAAATAAAACAAAACAATGTGTGTATTCACATATATGCTTAACAAAAATTCTATTAATTTAAGAAAAAAAAATAGTATCCTGATAGTATGAACAATTTGGATTTTGTGAATCGGCGTTGCAAAAATGAGTTCACGTTACCCCGAGTCCACTGTACTTGATACGATACAAATTGGATGGTCCGTCCGACTTTAAAAAAATTTTGTAAATTCGACCATAAAAAAAAATTAAAAAAAAACTTATCCATAGAATTTTATTTCTTATCGTTATTTTTTGCGGTTAGACACACCTATAACTCATCAGAAATTACTAATGACAATCGCAATACATTTGGCTTGTCTCCTTATGATATGGATCATAGCTTTGTTGTTTATGCAGTGACTATTACTATAACGAAGACACAATCACAGCGAAGACACAATCTAAAATCATGTTCTGAAAATCATGTTATGTGACTCAAGGCATAGATCATTCTAATCTTTATCTGGAAGACGCTGGTAATTACGGTAAATTTAACGAATTTTCAAAGACTCAACAAAAATCGGTAGTATTACTTATAAGTTTTTACGATTTTCATCCAAGCAAATCAAAAACGGCGCGTAAAAAGCATCGCTTTAAAATGGCGAGCATTTGAAAAAGTGTAAAAAATTACCTGTATTCTGGATAACTCTCTTCTCGGAAATTTTTTTAAGACAAAATGTGGTAGATTACTGTGGCAATCACGTTAATGAACGGATTTTACTTAATGGAAATGGTCCATCGTAACCAGAGATGAACTTTCAGTCGTGCAAAAAGTTAATTTGGTAAAAAACACAATACGTAACGGGTCTATTTTTATTTTACATCGTATAGAAATAAAATATACTTTTCAATTTTCCAAACACATTCTTGAAATCATATAAATTTCTATGCAAAGTAAAATATTTCTTAAAATTTAGAAACTAGATGCCTACCATAAGTTATAATTTCGTTTTATAAATTTGAAAGCTATAATGTCTAAATCTTAACTTGATGTTATAACTTTTTTTCTAAAATTTCAAGTAATATTTACTGTTAATGTTTTAATCTAACAAAATTTTCATAAATAATTCTTATGTAACATACATTTTAAGCACTTAAATTGTAATGCTAAAAACTCAAGTTATACTACAAATAAATACAAAAAATTTCAATTCGTTTTATTGATTTTTTTCAGCACCAAGTGCATAGTAAATTTTTACGAGCAATAATGAAACGATGAAACCTTGAATTTCACATAATTTTCTTGTGTATCACACCTGCTCATTTCTTCTACTTGATGTAATTGAATTGGACTCTTTTCCTGACTACATTCGGCAAAACATGCATCAGGTGCCCGTAGGTCAGTTACTTAACGTGTTCAATTCATGGAATGGATATTGATCCGAGTGTGTTTTCAAGTTGGTTATGTTTTATTGTTTTAAAAACTCGCCTGAACAGAGCATTTATCACAATTTATCATCCAATTGATATTTATTAAGCTAATAGTGGTATTCCATGAAAACCGTAATTTTGATGTTAATAGCTATGTTCAGGGGCGTCTGCAGGGGGAAAGGGGGCGCTTGCGGCAATGGAAATTTGTAATATATATTCATGTTAAATCAAAAAAGCCGTAAGTTTAAATTAAAAAATTTTAAGATAAAATCAAAAAACTTTCTAAATTGTAAATTGCGCTTAAGCTAAGGGCTTTGAGAACTTTGTTAATAAAAACATCGGTTTTATTTGTAGAAGTGTAAAATCTTGCGAAACATGTATTTTGATAAGATGCATCATAATCAATCAAAAAGTCGATTTTGACTATTTTGTAACTTGTGGCTTTTTTGATTTCATATGACTACTTCATTTTGATTTCATTTATTTAATATATGTATTTAATGTATGTATTAGAATTCATGTATTTAATATATTTTGAAAAGAATACAAGAATTTTTTTTGTTGGTGGGTGTCGGTCATACATTTGGACGCGATTGGGGCACTCTAAATGGGTCAAAGAGGGATTTTTCAAAATTTTAACCTACGGGACAAAAGTCAAAAGTTGGGGCATTAGAATTCGTTTTAGAGGTATAGTTCCTCGGGCAAAGTTTCTTATTTTGATCCCTAGAATACGATTTTCACTGAGCAATGGACGATTTTTAAATCGACCCGCCCTAATGTATATACATTTATTTATTTAATATTCAGTATTTCTCAGCCGCGTTTGCGAAAAAAAATTGAGAGCGGTATCGCAATCGCAACAAAAAAGAGTAAAATGAACACGGCCTAATAAGTTACGATACCATTTCATTTACCTTTGTTTCACAAAAGCTATTCAATACGTATTCTTAAATTGAAAACCGAATTGTTTAACGAATTTTATTCGTAATTTTCAGACACGAATAGAATGGACGTTAGGAGTTTGGTACACATTTCAAATATTTTATTCGTATTCATACAAAAACAAATTTTTATTGTACTTTACATTTACGAATGAGTGTAATACCTAGTCACAAAAAAAACCTTCTGTTCAGCTGGGGTTTGAACCCCGGTTCTTTAGCGTATGGGGCACGTACTCTTCCAGTAGGCTACGGCCACCTTGCAATCACACATGTCCCTATATTCGGTAATTGTTCGAGAAACCAGTCTGAACCAGTCCTACGAGAAATTGACGAATGCTAAGGAATGATATCCCTTATTAGTCGAAGATCATTCTTTGTAGCAACAGAAAGCAAGGTGCATTTAATTCAATAACGGATATAAGCTTTGACGATAAGCAAATTTATGTTTTAAAGTCATTATAAACAAGCGGAATAATAAGTAAATAAATTTTATAAAAAAATTAATGTTTTCCAAAAAGTTGGCTTATTTTTCTATCATAAAGATGATCCAATTTGGATTTTTTTTTATTTTTTCTAAACTTAATAAAATGACAAACAATTCTACAGCATTTAAATTTAAGAAATTTGCAGCGATTTAATCGAGAGCAAAGCTTCTAATTCAAAAGCGAAATAAAAAATTAGGAAATTTAATAAAGTAGGCCAATTTTGGATCAAGGACTAATTTTTTAAAAAACCTTAAACCATATTAAGCGAACGATTTTACATTAAAATATATTATAATCAAAAGTTTTTTATGACATAAACGTAAATAGGAGACTCGATTTCAAACAATCATTTTATACTTCTTAAAATACACGTTATTTAGCGGCGCCCACCCAATTTGAGGATTTTCTGAACTTTTCTGGAGGTTCTGGAATATGTTAAGAAAATGTATGAAACCCAAAACACATTTAATATACATGTACCTCCTTATTTATTTATTCATAAGTTTTGAATTTAAAGAAAAGAAATTTTTTAAATCATTCAGATAATAGGTATATTTTCTTACTCGATTGTAGGAACTTGCAAGCTGCTAGAACTGATTCATGATGGAAAAAGAAATTAGTTGAGTGGAGTCAATGCGGTGTGAGATCCGGTGAAAAATATCTCCCTTAGCATGCGGGGAACATTTCAAGAATAGCGACAACCCAAGTTTTTAATTTTTGGGAATGATATGGATTTGACCTCCTAAATCCAAAACTGAAAAATTTTAGACCGCTCGAAATTGGTTCCAAAGTTAAAAAATGGCCTAAAAATGAAGTTTTTTCAATTTTTCAGCAAAAAAAATATAAGGAAATTTTTGTATTCTAATTTTAAAAGTTTAAATCTTGGGGCTCGATAGTAATTAATGCTATTTCATTTAAGGATATAGGCCTCACAGTATTTAATTTATCAAACTATTAAAAATATTTGCTTTAGCAAAAAATTACTTAAATGTATTACATGACAAAAAAAAATGAATAAAAATTTTTATATATTTTGGACATGATACGAGATTTTTACACCATCTTTAAAATTATATTAGATTTTCTAATGTGTACAAGCGTGTATCAACCGGTGTATTGCGCATATCATATTCACAAAATTAGTACCAGTAATCGTAGTAAATAGCATTATATAGGTTATATTTTGTTTATGTTCATTCTAGATTACTTTATGCATTCCCCCCCCCCCCCTCGAACAAATCCTGCGGACGTCCTTGGCTATGTTTACTTTACAGCAGTGTATTTTGCAACAATAAATTTGTAAGAGATTGAACGTAAGGAGTTTTCGAAACAAAAATGTGTGGTTAATGCACGCATAATGTAATTTTGCTATATATAATGCAAGAATTTGTTGTAAAATTTTCAAGAATTTTTCAAATGAAAGAATTAATTATAAGATTATAATTTTGAGCCTTAGTTGCCCAACTAAATATAAGTCAAATTGATCAACTTGTGTGCATAGGCACCAGAGAACTGCACAAGCCTACTTGAACTCTATTTCAAGTACTTGCTTCAAATACAAGTTCAAGCTTGCTTTTTCAATCAAGTATAACTTGTACTTGAATATAAATAAGCCCACGACAGCTTGCGACTTGCCAGTAAGCTAGCTTACAAGCGAACAGCACGAAGTCCCAAGTAAAGGAAAACTTGATGCCTTCGGCAAAAAGTTTGAAAAGCTTGAAATTGAAGGCAAGTATCCAATTAAAGCAAGTATCAAAAAACTTCAATGAGCTTGTGGAGGAAAAGCTTAAGCATATTAGGACTTTTAAGGGTTCTGTGGACTCCGTGGTTGGCAGTTTTAGGGAGTAGCTGATTTCGGAATTGATGTAAAAATTTAAAATTCAAGACGATAAAGTTGCCACCTAGATTTTTTTTGTATTTATTCAAATTCTTGTAATTTTGAAATTCTGTCAACGGATTTGATTTCGAATCTAATGTCACAGCTTTAAAATTTAAGATGAAGGTTAGGCTTGCCACCTAAATTTTTACCACAGTATTGCTACCTAGTAAAATGCATTTTTAAGAGTTTTAAACATCATTTAACAGTATTAGAGGGTCGCTGAATGAAAAAAATGCATATTATAAGGTAGCAACCCTATTATACAAAAATTACGTAATTTTGAAATTCTGACTACGGCTTCGGATTCAGCGACCCATTTTTACCTAGTGTTTGCACCAGCACCGAATTCGTAAAAATAAAAAAGTGAGGTGGCAACCCTATTAACCATATTGAATTTTAAATTCTAAATTCAAATTCGAAATCAGCGAACCCCTAATACTGTTAAATGATGTTTAAAACTCTTAAAAATACATTTTACTAGGTAGCAATATAGTGGTTAAAATTTAGGTGGCAACCCTAACCTTCATCTTAAATTTTAGAACTGTGACATCAGATTCCAAATCAAATCCGTTGTCAGAATTTCAAAATTACAAGAATTCGCAAAAATACAAAAAACAATCTATGTGGCAGCTCTATACGCCATCTTGAATTTTAAATTTTGACATCAATTCCGAAATCAGCTACCCCTAAAACTGCTTAAAGCTTTTGCCGATCGTTTCAAGCTTTTCAACTTTCTGCCCGGCAATGTAAGTCTCAACAAGCCGAGCCAACGAGCAATTATGGATATTAAGGATGTGTGCGAATTGATCTAAATGCGGCCTAAACTAAATAGTGTCGATAAGACAGTGCTTCCTAATTTAGGAAGCATTTAGGTAGCTCGAGAATTTCCTAAATTATTTAGGAAACACTGACTAAATAGTGTCGATGAGGCAGTGCTTAAATCAAAAATCTATAGATCTAACGTCACGTGCCGCTCCGTTCCGTCTTATTATAATCGAACTCATAAGAAACTCATGCAATAGATTGTTAAGTGACATTTCTCAACATTCTATAACGCTCCGTTCCGTCTATTATAATACAAATTATAAAACGAAACCTTTAAATAAGTTCTGACAGCTGGATGTAAAAATTTCTGTAAAATTTAGCATAAAAACTGGTATACAGAAATTCGGAGTATTAGTCCTTAATACTTCGTTTGAAAACTAATCCGCCGACTAAGAAAGTGAAGTACTGACCGAGTACTAACTTTTCTTAATCCTCGGTTAAAAAGTTAGTCCGCAAACCAGCTAGACCACGGATTAGTGAAAGTTAGCACTCGGCAAGGTTGCCAGCCAAAATTCGGAAGAATTCCCACGAAAATTACCTTTTTCCCAAAGTAACATAAATTAAATACAACCAAAATTCCTATAATAAAGGTAAACAAAAAATTCCCACAGCAATTAAAAAATACCAAAAAAAATCCCACGATCATTAAAAATTATTACAAAAATACCACGCGTTTTAGAAATACCATCAAAAATTCCATATGCATTGAAAAATACCACAAAAAATCCCATATGTAAAGCAATTTTAAAAAATTTAGAAATACCAGAAATTTTTGCATTTAAATAAGCAGAAATAAATAGACACGTCCATAGTTAAAAATTTTTTGTCTTTTTTTCAAAACTATAACAAATAAAACTATAACATACAAATTGTTTCACATAAAGTTAATTTTTATACATATCACATGATTTAGTCTTATATTTGAGATCGTGAATTTTATTTGTTTGTTTCCATTTAAAAATTTCTAAAACGAAATTATGCTTATAAAAATAAAATAATAAAAAATAAACGAAATAAAATAAAAATATTGTTTCCAAAAATATTTGTGGTTTGTGGGGTGATAAGCAATTCATTTTAAGACAATATGACTTTTCAAAAATTTAGGTACTTATTTCTCATATCAAATAATAAAAGTGACTTCAAAATAAAAAATAAACAAAATAAAATATATACACAGTTTTCAGAGATATTTATGCTTTGTAAAGAGATAAACAGTTAATTTCAACACATTATGATTTTTAAAAAATTTAGGTACTTATTTCTAATATAAAATAATATAAATAAGTGACTTCAGAAATAAAAAATAAATAAAATAAAATAAATATAGTTTTTAAAAATATTTGTGCTTTCTGACTTCAGATATAAATATTTTTAATTCATTAAGAACTTTTTAGAATAATATTAGTTTTGTTTTTTGTGTTCGTATATATCAGGGATGGAAAACGTGTGAACACATTTTTAACACTTCTTTTACACTAACTATTTACAGCTAAAAAACCAAAGATATAATAGTGGTATTCAATGAACGCCGTATTCGTGATGTTAATAGCATAAGAGCGATATTTTTACAGAAGCTTATTTGGCGACGTGCGCAGGTTAAGACTCAAAATCGTGGAGTAAACAGAGCATATAATGCGTATAATGGCATCTTTAAACTGTGATTTAATTTTGATTTCAAAAGATAATTGCTGACCAATGGATTCGATAAGTAAACTTACAAATATTGTCTATTATTGTTTTGCTAGTACTTATATATTTCACTTTTTTTTTGGAATTTTAAAATAATTTTTGTAAGCTTAACGCTTGCGTGCATAAATGTAGAATTTTCAGAAAAGGTGAAAATTTTAAGGTCAGAATTTTTTTAGAAAATAATGCGCTATTAGTTTTTATGCAATTTTGTGATGTCCTTGTTCTTAAAACAAATATGCAATTTAATCGTTTATATTAAGGGTAAGTTCGAAGAAATGTACAGCGTAAACTTATAGATTTCTGTATATCGTCATATGAAATCAAAAAAGCCGTAAGTTACATTTCAGAAATTTTACAGGAGAAGCAAAAAACTTTATATATTGAAGAATAAACCAAATTTTTTAACATTTTTTTTAGGATTAGCTTATATTTTATAACAGAATTCGTATTTGAAGAACAATTCTTAATTTTCGTATTACTTACCGAGCTGTGAAACTTACGCCTTAGAGAATTCGGTTTTTCTGAAACCGAAAAGGGCGTAAGTCCAATTAAAGAAATGGTTTGCGTTATGTTTAGGAAATGTTTTCTTATTTTCTTCATTATATGGATTATATATAAAATTTAGTTTATATTCTTGTTTAATTTTAGGTGCTTATTATTAATAAAACATAAACAGTAATTCACAAAAAATAAAAACAAAAATTTAATTCATATCACAAAAACATTAAATTACAATGTATTGATTGCTAATTTTCATGAGGTAAATTAGTATAAAAATCATGGCAATCTTCTGGTATGAAAGACTTCAGATCATTCAGATGTTCCCACTTTTTTTTAGAAATGTTTAATCTCTGGGTATGTAATGGAGAAGGTTCGTTGTTATGACTCTTTTTTACACTTCGGTGTGGAAGAATTCCATATTCCTCTTTAATATTTGTTTTAAAATAAATATTTCCGGACGCATCATATCCCAATGCTCGAATTTTGTTAACGGTGGGATCTCCAGCTTTTTTCCCTGTTAAAAGTTTTTAATCGTATTGACAAGTTATAAATATTTATTATATCAATTTTACCTGGACGAATTGAAGAAAAAAGCTTTGGAAGAGAATCATAATTCAGAAAATACGGATGAGTAAGGTGATGCGTTTTGAGAGGAAATGGAGACTTTCGGGAATCCTTAACATACTGAACGAATTCTGAGGGAAGATTAATTCTTTTATTATTAATTTTTCTTTGTATAAGCGAATGTGTTGAATCGCATTCCATTTGCGTATGTCCAACTATTAAAAATTTCTGCTCTATTGTTATGTTTTTTTCAATGCATAAGGATAGTAATGCGTTTGACAATATGACATTGCGGTTTTGATAAAAGCAACCATCGGAATATATTATGATATGGTGAATATCTGGTGTCTGAAGTAAACAATTTTTTAAATGTTTTATAATACATGTGGTGAAAGTAGACGCTACAAGATTGCCTTCAGACTCATCCCAGATATAATTGTCAGACTCATGAGAAATTATATTATAAATAGTGAAGTTATGAACTTGCAGTTTCATTTTATAATATGAGGCACTTGCGTTTGTTTGGGGAATCAATTTCACTGCTTGCATATCCATGCATAATAAAAAACACAATTTAGACTTAGCATTTTCGACATCGTTTGCCTTTTCTTCTCTCATATCATTAATTTCGGATCTATGACTGTTGTATTGATCCTTAGTTATATTTTTTGCTTCGTATGATACACAAGTGTCACACATATCATTTCTTGGTTTAAATAAAGACAAATTTTGTTCTTTTATTGTAAGCATAAATTTTGGATACGATACTGCTGAAATTTTATCATCATTTTTTTAACGCATTCTTCACAATATAATTTATAAATTTGGCTGTATGATTTAAAATCTGTTTGGAAATAAAGTTTTGTTGTGTATTGTCTTCGGTAATGGGATTCAATTTTCGGAATATCGCTTAGCCAGTTTTTTAAAAAGTTAAGACGCTTCTCGTATTTTGTATCATTAATCGATGCTTTTCTTTTCGGCCGATTTTTTTTAATTTTTTTCCGATTGTGCGTTATTTAAAATGTTTGCATCTACCCAACTTCTTATCATTTTTTCATTGATTCCAAGAGTTGACATGAACATTTGCAGGCAAACTTGGATACGTGTTGTCTTAGCTTTCAGAAAATAACGTTTAGAGATCGATCGCCTTGAACATGTTTTACGATTTCGTGATTTTTCAAAAACTTCTACTTGACTTGTTACATACACTTTTTTTTCTTCCCAAGTCATGTTCCAAAATCTATCAAATATTTCTTGGCGTATGTTTTCAGCAAAGTGGGAGCAATGACGCAATGAGCTCTTTTCACAAAATTTAGACTGACATCTTAACCCCATTTTTCGAGAATTTTTTCACACACAATTCCTTTATTAAGACCTGTATAAATTTTACCATTCATTCGGTCATTGTAATTTAAATGTGTTTTATTAACTTTGTTTTTATCACTGACTTATTTATATTAGATTCACTATCCATTTTTAATAAATGCACTTTAATTTGTTATATTTCACTTCGATAAATTGTTTGCTTCAATAGCGATCTTTCATTGGAAACACAACAAAAAAAAATAACTGTTTATAACAACAAAAACAACGAAAGAACAACTAAGTGTTTATAAGCAGAAACAGCAGAAGAATATAAAAAAACATGCTTTCCTTCTCTTGTGTTTGTTATATAGTTTTACTCAAAAGGCGTAAGTTACCTATATGGTTTATGAAATTTTTGTGTTTGCACTTAAGGCTTTTAGAATTTTATTAATAAATACGTTGTTTTTAGTGTTAGGAGTGTAAAATTAAGCAGGGACATGTATTTCAATACGGTGCATCATAATTAATCAAAAAGTCGATATCGAATTTTTGGTAACTTACGCCTTTTTTGATTTCATATGACGATATATACGTCGATCATCGAATACTACGATTAAGATTTTGCTTAATAAAAGTAAAAAAAATTTTAAGAAAAAATTCCCATGTAATTAAAAAATTCCACTCTAAATTCCCACACCAATTAAAAAATACCACGCTGAATTAAAAAATTTCATTGGAATTCCCAAAAAAAAAAAAAACCCAAGACCAATTAAAAATTACAACGAATGGGATTTTTCCCACAATACTGGCGACCTTGGTACTCGGTGAAGAAATCGGCCATAACACATAACATTTTGGCATGTGCATGTAAAAGAAAGAGAAGTTATCATTATTAAAAAGCATATAAAATTGTTGCATGTCAACCATTGTATTTTAAATTTAAAAGATTTTTTAAGACACTAACGAATTACATGAATTTTTACTTTTTAAGGAGTTATACTGACTTAAGATAAAAATGATTTTTACGTTTTAGCTAACGGTTACATATAATTGAGTTTTCGGTTTCATCTATCTGGTGAGATTTGGTTACCTATAGCCTGTTTTTATGTTAACCGTAACTAGAGAGAGCGAACATAAATTTCGGCTACTTTTTTTCCGAGGCTCTTCCTATCATAACCGAAACTTTGTATTTTCAGTTCCCGAAATTTCAGTTTAGAAAAACCGTTTTTTTTTAGTTAAATAACCGATAGTCTTCTTGTAGCGCTGTTTGTCTCACTCGACAAAAAAAAAATGTAGACAACCACAAAAAAGTGAAGCGTTAAAATGATTTCCGTTAATATTACCAAATTGTAATAAATCCTCGAATTCATAGTGCTCTCCAGCAAAAAATTAGATAGTTTCACAAATTTGAGAGCTTGTTCTTCAACATAAAACACTTCTAAGTCCGCCACACAATTCCATTTTTGTAAAACAAACACAATCTTATAAAGCAAAAAGCTTCCTACTTTGAATTAATTCTACAGTTTTCTAAGTACTATGATTTTAAAAATAAACTTTCGATTTAAATAATAAACTTTCAGGACTTAAATTCATTCGTAATCTTTATGAGTTTGCTTTATAAACCCTACAATTTAAGTTATTTTAAAATATAAACTTAAAGTATAAATAATAAACTTTTTGGCTTAAAATTTTGCAATATATAAAGTTTAAAACTTCATGAGTTTATTTTTAAGTTCAATAGTTTCAAATGATATAAAAAAATTAACTCTTAGTGTAAATAATAATCTTTCTAGATTTAGTTTTTACAATACATACATTTTTAAGTTTTAGTTTTGCTTTTTCAAATCGAAAGTTTTAAATTCGTGAATTCTTCGAAAGTAAACCTTGACAAGATTTAACAGTAAACTGTCAAGTTTATAAAATTAGTCATGAGCCCAAAAATAGTTGTAAAGGTTTTAAATTTAGGCTGTGTGCAGTGATGTCCCTCGACGCGTCGTCTTTAATTGTCGACGTTTTCTTAACAATTGTCGATAATGTAGATAATGGTCTACGTTGTCGAAAATAGGTCTGTTCCTGTACTCAATTCAAGTAGCTTGAAGTTGCTTGAAAGCTTTATTTTGAAGCAATTCGTCAATTGTATAAGCAATGTCAACAAAATGCAACACTGCGAAAATGCAAGTTCTTATTAGATTGCGCAGATTCTTAAATTCTTTTGAAAAATTCGTTTATTAAACACAAATTAACAAATTAAGCAAACGAAAAGCATGTCTGGAAGATGTAAAAATAAAGAATACTCCGTACTCGGATTCAATTAAATAAATACCGTAGTAAACATGCAACCTCTGACATTATATATCTACACGTCATTAAAAGCAATTGTCTACACCAGAGGTGTCGTGGCAGTGAGCTAAATAACAAATTAAAAAAAATTTTTAAAAATTAATGCTTCGATGGCGACGAAAAAATTAAAAACAAAAACAACAACATGAGCACACTGAGTATGTTGCGCTACGAGAACATACCAACAACAAAAAAATCACAGCAGCAATAACATTGGCCGCATTCTAGCCGAAAAAGTGCTCAAGTAGCGAAGTAGCATAAAATATTTTCGCTATATAAATTGTGACATCTCAAGGAACATGTTCTGTGAGAGCATACCATTCAGCCCGAAAGTTGTGGAACAGTTCTTGAGCACTTTTTCGGCTAGAATGCGGCCATTGATAGCTAGCTTTCGGCGCGAGCAAATAACAACAATGCCATGGTCATTATTCCTTGAATTACAACACACACGGAAATATTGAAGTTGTTGTAAGTGAGCTAAAAGAGCTATGGGATTTAAGGCCCAGTTATAATAGGCGTAACGTAATGTGGTCTAATGTCAATTGAGCAGTGTGTTCTTTCAATTATTGTTTCAAACAAAACTTTCTTATACAAGTGATTATAATAAACGTAACGTAATGTAACGGGACGTAAAGATCCGTTGGATTTCGATTTCTACGTTACTTTACATTACGTCTGTTCAAAGAACAACTAAACATTGAGGTTAGATTCGATTATTACGCTATTTTATATTGTTGAACTACGCTTTTTGTTGAGTTTTCGTTATTAATGTGATAGTTCTATATATCCACAGCTATGGATGACGAAGTTTTAATTAAACTTGTACGGGAACGTGCAATTATTAACGACAAACAACTGCCTGGCTACTGCCTATTATAATTGCTACAACATTACGTTACTTTACATTACGTCTATTATAACTGGGCCTTTACAACTCTGGTCTACACGACCTTCTCGACAACGTCGACAATAGTATCTAGTTGTCTACTCCGCACATCACTGGCTGTGTGTGAGTTGATCTAAATGCGACCTAAACTAAACTGAAAAGTTGCATCCCTGCAAAAAGTTGTAATGCAGTGCAAATGCCCATGTTATGGTGGCGGTCATGGGCACACCACGGTCATAAATATTTGTTGTTTCTTTGTAAATGGGGAATTTGAAAGAGTGAGCGGAGGAATATATTTTGACCACCACCTTGGTCACCAAATGATTCGGCTGTCCATACCAAATCACGGGATCAAAGCAGTGTTGCGTTGTGAAATTATTTACATCTGTGTTTTAGTATGAAAATAGTACAATTTTAGTACGAAATGTTTGAAAGCAGTTATAAAACCTCCTTAATAGCAACACCTATCGATTGATAAAGTACTAAAAATAGCAAAAAGTGTATCAGTTTTAAGGGATCATATGACCGTCAGCATAACATACATTGGTCACTGAGCTCATCAATAGGGGATGTACACATTGATCATGGATTTGATGAAGATTTGACGAGTCTGAGCACTCATCAAATCGTTTGTCAAATCATTTGATGAAAATCAAAATATTTTGATTTTTCTGCTGATATGACGCATGATTTGACCAGTGTGAACACTCGTCAAATTGTGTAGAACGATTTTGTTAGCTGGAAAAAGTTTTCAACCTGAGCACGCCGCGGCCAAAGAAGGAACGGAAGAAGATAACAAGAAAATAATAATAAATAACTGTGGCAAATAATTTGTAATAATATATAAAATAATTTTTCTTCTTCCAATACGTTTTTAATAACAAGTGCTACAAAAATTGTCCTTCGGTGTTCAAGAAAAAATTAAATTTGACGAAAGGGACTAAACAAAAAAAGAGTGCAAAAAAGGACGTAACGGGGGACCATATGACCGCCACCATAACATAGCCACAAGAGGTGTGTGGATAACTAACACTGCGTCTACACGGGACAGTGCAAGTTCAAAAGTAAAGCACATATATTACGTCTATTCCCGTAATCTAAAGTTTTAGTCCAATTTACCAATTTTGCAGGTTTTAGTCCGAAAAGCGTTCCCGTTCTTGAAAAAATGGTAAAAGAGAGTGCAGTAGAGAGATTAAAAAAATTTCCCCTCGCTGTCAAAAGTTGCAAATTTTAGTCCGAGAAATTTCTTCTGGTAAAAATGGTAAAAGTGTCAAACTGCTTAAAATCAGCTGTTTACAAGTTAGCTAAGAAATTGCAAAACATAAAAAGTTCTTTGAAATAAATAAAAACCAGAAACATGTTAAATTGTAAAAAACTAAATGTGAATGTTAATTTGAGAATTTATTTCAATATTGTAATACATATGAATGTGACAATTTTTCTTCATCATGATTCTATCGATTTTATTTGACAGTTTACACAATTTTAGTCCGAAAAACGTTCCCTTACTTTTTTGTGCTTCTGTCTATTTTTGAGAGATTTTTTCTTATTCTCACGCTTTTGACAGTTGTATTTCGGAAAAATTCGAAAAAAAACTCGAAATGGTCAACTTTTGGTCAATCAAGCCATCAACGAG
Organism: Dichetophora obliterata; assembly: GCA_963920525.1. Lineage (NCBI taxonomy): Eukaryota > Metazoa > Arthropoda > Insecta > Diptera > Sciomyzidae > Dichetophora > Dichetophora obliterata. The sequence goes on along the minus strand of OY986436.1, from coordinate 60,620,108 downwards.
TCTGTGTAACGCATACAAACAAATATTGACGAACTCATATAAATGATTGACTGTGAAAGGTCCGCATTAACCCCACATTTCGACAGGCAATTTTTCATTGTCAACAAATTGCATTGCAAGCAATGGTAATATTGCAAGATTGGGCTTTCATATGTTATGAAATCAACATTAGATTTAATAAATAAATTAATTGTTTTATAAAATTCTTCTGAGCGCCACTTCATTTTTTAGAAAAACACACTTAAAATTTTGAAAAAAAATGCAAAATGGCTTGTGAAACCAGAAAACATACAACTCATTGCCAACTCCATCTTGGCAATACATTTCATGCAATCTTTCTTGCCATATATTCCCAATTATGGCAATTGAGTGGTCTCCATTGGCAATATTTGTTGTTCGACAGATGTATGGAATGGATTATTGCCTGTCGAAACGTGGAGTGAACTCAAATTTTCGACCTTTTACTTACAATGTTTGTAGCATTTCCAAACGATTTGCCTGATATCTGAGTCTACGACGAACAAGACACCGAGTATTAAACATGTGAATTGCTTACTCCTCCTCCAATAAGAGTCGTAAAGAAGCATTCACTTATATATGCAATAATTTACATTTTGAACCAAATGTACGCATTTATTTTAATTATGTTTCGACGGACCCGTTTAAAATATTTTATTTTATTTTCATTGGATTAGGGATACTAAATACAATTGTGCACTTATTTTTGTTTTAAATAATTTTATTATATCACTAGGCATGAGCTATATCATTATTAAAATAAATTTAAAATGTAAGAAAAAGAGTCCGAAACAGATTCGAATATGAAGTTCGAAACAAGTTCGTATATGAAGTCCGTTCCAAGTCCGTATTTGTATTTTTGAGAGGAATTTCATACGAAAAAGGATAAGTTTCGGATGTGAAACGCAATCAGTTTCGGATAAAAAACGAAGAAGTCGTCCGTCTCAAATTCGAAACGGATCCGTTTGGCACACTGGATAGTAACAAAATAATTTGTTCGATAAAATGTCAATAAGGCTATTCACAGTTTAAGCGTACATTTAACAAATCGTTTTTATAGCATTTGTTATTGCTGAAACTGTGACCACCCCGCTATGTGAACGTCGTATTCAATAATTATGCAACCCTGTGAAGTATGTTATTATACGGCTGGAGACATAGCATAAAAATACGAGGTACAAAAACAGTTTCAAAGGCTTTTTTTTATTTACGCGTGCTTGCGTGTTTGCGTTTGCATCCCAACTAGAACTGATGGTCCATATTTGGGTTGCAGCGACGTCGTAGCGTTTATTTTTGTGTCAACATTGACATGATGTTATGTATTGGTTACGTTACAGAGATCACTATTTTTCGAAAGTGGTGCAACACAATGCCGACATTGTTTTAGTAAAAATTACTTTGAAGTTACTTATTACATTTTAGTATAAATGCATTACAGAGTTGCCAATTTTGTTTACAGCCATAATTATTATAAATTATTTTATAATTAGAATTTATATAAAATATAAGAGTACAACATAATATTATATTTATGGAGCCTTATTGAAAATGTAGATGGGAAAGAAGATTTTCGGTAAAAAACAGCCAAAACTTCTTTAAAATTTATGCGCAATCTAAATTCAGAAAATGTTGTAATAATTTCATATATTAATAAAAAATGTTTTAAAAAGTTTTGTGAAGAAAGTATTGTATACAAATTTCAGGAATAGATTTTAATGTTAGCAATCAATAAAACATAGTTTAAAAGCTTAACAATACAATATAAAAGCAATTTCATGTGTATTATTAGGAATACATATAATAATAATTTGCGGCCACCATTTTAAATAGAAAGAGCCTACCTTGGGTCGCAATTATCTAATCGTTACAAAATGATAACATCTTAAGTTATTATTCCATAGTTGAGTGATGCATTTTTTAAAGGTAAAACTTGATAAATCGTTACAACATTCCGTGACCTAGTGGTAAAATAGTATTAAAAAGTAAAGTCACATTGAAGGCTTTATTTAAGAATAGGAATTTTTACAAACTTTTCCCATAAAATATTATCCAAATCAGTATCTCTGCAACGTCGTCATGTAAAAAATGTGCATTAAGTAACCTGTGGTCGCAAAATTCTACTTGGGTTATTTATTTGTTATAGTTTTAATACAAAGACAATAAATGCAAAATTTTTAACTATCGACGTGTCTATTTATTTCTGCTTATTTAAATGCAAAAATTTCTGGTATTTCTAAATTTTTTAAAATTTCTTATACATATGGGATTTTTCGTGGTATTTTTTAGTACGTATGGGATTTTCTGTGGGATTTTTAAATGCAGATGGGATTTTTGGTGGTATTTTTAAAACGCGTGGTATTTTTGTGGTAATTTTAAAGGATCGTGGGATTTTTTTGGTATTTTTTAATTGCTGTGGGAATTTTTTTTGTTTACCTTTACCATGGGAATTTTGGTGGTATTTAATTTATGTGACTTTGGGAAAAAGATAATTTTCGTGGGAGTTGTTATGAATTTTGGCTGGCAACCTTGGTCGTACATTCCATTCAATTAGATTTGACATATGAAAAAAGAAGACACTTCAATTAAATAAGCGAACCTATTCTTAGCTCGCTTGTGCACACAGCAATTCCTCACATTTTAGCTGTTCTAAGAACAGAAAAGGAAAATTGTGACAAATAATTGAGAAGAGTCGTTTCAGTTTAGGACAACCCTTGCAAAGGTACTTGAAACTGAGTGAGAAAAGGCGGCTCTCTGAACCTGGACCTCTTCTACTCATTTAGTCTCTTTGATAATACTTTCTGTTTGTTTCTTCTCTTGTACAACGTAAGTTGAGTGAACTTCGAACTGACATCTCTGTATAATTAGTATAGTCCTTGTGCTCATTATCACTTCAATGTCGGTATAAAGATATCGTTATAGCAGTGCATTATGATGTAAAACTGAGCGAATAGAAAACACAGTTGGCAACGCGATAACTAAGCAAATGTCAAAATTTTGTTGTGGCCCGCTTAATTGCAATTTGGAATAAATTTTAAAAGGGAATTTCAAAAGTAAAACAACAAAATTTTTGGATAATTTAAAGAAGTTTTGGCGGTACAGAATACATAGTTGCAGTTAAAGTCACAGTTATATAAAGCAGAAAACGACAAAACCAGACAAATTAATTTGCAAAAAAGGTAGAGTTAAAATAGTGCTGTGCATATCAAGTTGCTTATTTGTATTGTATTTATGTTCAATAAATGTTCTTAAAAATGTTTAGCACGATGGCAAATATTTGGATGGATAACCATGAACACAATGAGAATCGTAGGCAGAGTAAGCATTTCTCATCATTTTAACAAAGTGTGCATATTAATAAATGTATATTTTTCCCCCCATCTTTGCTTACTCCAAAGTTCATGCGACCAACGCCAAACAGTTTTTGTCAGCGCGTAAGCATTCGTCAAAAAAGCAGGTGTTTGGCGAGTTAAAAAATGTTATGCACAATCAAGGCGATGCCACGCCATTCAAAGGAGCGATAAAAAAAGTTCCTGTTTTACAACAAGCTCCTCCAAAATCATCACTCTGTTCTGATGTTTTGCGTAAGCAACAATTAAAACAGAACTTCTGGGATGCTCAGAAACAGCTGGAAAAGAAATTGAAACCAGTTAAAGTAGCTCCAATTGCAACTCCAGCTCCGGCTTTAAAGTTTTCCATTGCTGAGGATTCACCGTGGGACGATATCGATTTGCCTGTTAATACATGCAGCGATGATTGCCATAAATGTAAGTGTTAAAGTATAGGGTGCATTTTACAAAAATAATTTTGTAAACAATAGTTTTTTTCCATGGTAGAAGAATCCTTATAGCATGGTTTTTCCCAAAGTGTGTATTTCAAGATAAAAGAGCGAACAATTTCAGGCAGCTCTCAAATGATTTAGAAGTTAAATTAAAGTAAATCTAAGTGAAGATATAATCCATTCACGTGCTATTAACCATAAAATCCATAATAGCTTTTGAAGATACACTAGCGCTCAAAAAAAAAAGACGAGTTAATTGATAACTAATATTATTTTTCTTGAATTATAACACAGTGTGCCAAAACCATAAACAAATAAGCACAGCCAAACTTTATAGAAATTCTTAAAAGACTTGTTGAGTACATAGCACCTGATTTGACCTCTCAAGGTCATCACAATTTTTTCAACATTTTTAAAATTGAAGTGTTCGAATTTTGTGGTGCCGACATTAATTTCATTTTTACAGCCATTTGGCCTATTGCAAATGAAAAATAAAATAAACTTTTTCAATAGAATTTGACGTAAAATAAGGCTGTGTAACAGGCTTTTTTTTTTGAGCGCGAGTGTATACTCTTTTTGGAATGGTTATACTTAAGAACACGAAAACTTTTTTCGAAACGTGTATTTGGAGCCCCTAAAACCATGCCGCTTTCAAAAAAGGTCGCTATCAAATGGCTTAGGAGATAAATTCGTGAAAGTTTTCATAAATTACCATTTTAAGTATATGAAAATGTCCATATAGGCTTGCATTTCCTAAATGCATTTAAGCAATGCATCAGTGTGTTTTATTTTGAAACTAGTTTAAATGCCCGCCCTACGACGGGTCCTCCGCACACTTTCTTTTTGGAGCCATTTGCCGAAGTACTTTTTTCTCTTAAAGTTTAATTTTTTCACTTAATTTTTGCAAAATACAAATATAGCTACTACTTAAAATAACACTTTATGTGTTGAAAAATTAGAACCATCATATACGTAGCAACTCGCTACAAAGAATTTAATTTTATTCGTCATAGCTTATTTATAAAAGAATAATTAGATCGAAAGCGTACTATTGTAAAAACTCAATTACTAAAAACCCTATATTATTACTGATAAGTATCAAATATATTTTCACAAATGCATATATTAGATATTTTCTGTGCATTCTTCCAGGCTGGACTTTTTTGAGAACAGTTTGAGAGATATTGGGCACGGAGAGCGTGCTTGCCTTTTATATATTAAGATGGGTTCAAAACTTTTTAACCAAAACTGCGCAACTTTACTAGTTTGAAAAATATCAACAAAATTGCGCAGTTTTTGTATTTAAACTTAGCACCAATTAAAAACAAAACAATGCATTGCATAAAATGCATTTATGGAAGTCAACCATATTATATATGTTAAAGGAGTTAAAAATGTTTGCTTATTATAAGGTTGAAACATGATCTTTCAAACGAAACATCAACAAATCCTTTCAGTACTTTCAGAAATACGAAGGATATGTCATGGTTCCTAATGCGAAAATTTGCAATGATCACGATGATGAATACGAAGATTTGTTTAAAAAGTTTAAAATTATGGAGGAAGCTTACAATTCTCCAAAACGTAAACGTTCAAACAAAAATCTTCGTAGTTCAGCTAAAACTACTGATATAGCCATGCCGTCACCCAATAATAATACTGTTCTACCTTCTACTTTAACTGTTTTCCTAATGTGAACATACAGCTTGAAGATCAATCAATTGGTGCTGTCAATACTGATCAAATGACTGATAATATCGCACCAACTAAGGTCGCTGCGTCAGCTGATCAGATTTCTCTTTCTGTTGAAGCAATACCAATCATAGAGGAAAATGCTGATTCTCCTCGCGTTTCTGCCACAAAAAAAACTTACGCTGAAACTTGTATTTCCTCAAATGTGGTCCCTGCACCTTCTCAGATTACTCCGGTTTCTACAGGAGCGATACCGAAACAAGTATCGAACAGCAGTATCAAAGCCCCTGTTCATAAAGAACTTGTGATTATTGAGCCTGCAAAATCTATATTTGTTTCTCGTTTTGCAGCTGATTCATCCGGTGAAGACGTGTTATTCTATATAAACTCTAAGCTGAATGTTGTAAATAAAAATATCTCTGTTTACAAATTCAATTTTTCATACGAGCGAATTACGTCCTCTTTTAAAATATCTTTGCCTGGTGATCTTTTTCACAAGGTATTGGATCAAAAGTTTTGGCCTGACAATACGATGGTGCATGAATTTATTTCTAGACCTCGGCCTACAACTTCCTTGGCTACTTTTTCGGTTTTTAACAAGAATCAAAAAAACTAGATTGTTGCTTTCAGTTCCTTATCCTTTACCAAAACGTTCGTGGCATTAACACAAAACTAAATAATTTATTAATTTTGAGTCACAACCTTCACTTTAATATAATGGCTTTTAGTGAGACTTGGCTGAAACCTAACACTCTAAATACTGAAATTCTGTGCAACAAATTTAACATATACCGCAAAGATAGAAACTCCATTCCTGGTATTTGCTCTAAAGGTGGGGGTGTGTTGATTGCAGTCAAAGCGACACATTTCTCTGAAGAGTTATTAATTCCAGAATCCTTGGACATTGAATTCTGTTGTGTTCATGTTAAGTTTGGTTCCTTGAGCCTTTTTATTACATGCTCATATATTCCTCCCCTTTCTACCTTAGAAGTTTATAGCAAACATTTGGCTTCTATTAGTAAAGTTTGCTCAAAACTGCAATCTAATGATCATATTTTAATAACTGGAGATTTTAACCTGCCAAACGTTTCTTGGAACTGTTGTTCTGAAATTCCTGAAATATTTTTACCTTCGTCTGAAAGTTCATCCGATAATTACTTTTTAAACGAGCTCTCAATCCAAGGGCTATTCCAACTTAACTACATTTTTAACAAAAATAATCGTTTGCTTGATCTGGTGTTTTTTGATGACAGCAATATCGCTTCTGTGTCTAAATCAGATCCTCTGGTTACACCCGAAGATTCTCATCATCCAACATTAGAAATTATTTTAAATTTTCCAAAACCATCTGCGCAGTATTCTGATTCTCAACACCCTATTGAGTTTAACTTTAAAAAAACAAACTACGTGATTTTGAAGAATAACTTGTCTAATATAAACTGGAATTCTATTCTAAATATTAATACAAATAGTTTATCTTCTCAGAGTCTTGATGATGCGGTATATGCGTTTAATAGAACGCTCAATGATTGTTTTCTTAAAGCTGTTCCGCAAGGGAAAGCCTCCTTGACATCGGGTCCGGTATGGTATACAAATGAATTAAGAAAAATGAGGAATTTAAAATCTAAATACTATAAAAAATATCAAAAAACACATAACATATGTGATTTTGGATGCTATACCTCGATTAAATACAGTTATCAACAGTTATGCAAACAATCCTATAATACCTACTTAACAAAAGTAAAATTAAACATCAAATCTGATGCTAAATCCTTCTGGAACTTTGTTAACACAAAACGCAAGATTGATTCCTATCCTTCTTTTATGAAGTATAATTCGGTTGGGTCTGATAATGATAATAGTATTTGCAGTCTTTTTGCAGACTTTTTCAAGACGACTTATTCATCATCGTCCTATGATTATTTAAGTTATCCTTTCAATATTCAATCTGGGGATATTTATTTCCCAATAATTGACACAAACACAGTCTTATCATTTTTAAAAAATATTAAAACATCATATAAAAGTGGTCCTGATAACATACCTTCATGTATATTAAAATACTGCTGTGAAGAATTAGTAACTCCAATATCTTTACTATTTACTTCATCATTAAAATCCTGCTATTTTCCTGCAGCCTGGAAGCATTCATTTATTATTCCGCTGCATAAATCCGGAAATAGGTCTTTAATTGATAACTACCGTGGCATCGCAAAATTGAGCGCTTTGCCTAAACTTTTGGAGGCAATTGTTACATCACGACTATCGCATAGCGTTAAATCTTTAATGTCTCCTTTCCAACATGGATTCCTTTCTGGAAAATCCACTGTTACTAACCTTCTCGAATTTACATCAAAAACTATAGAAAACTTTGGAAAAGGCATGCAGACTGATGTTATTTACACGGATTTTAGCAAAGCTTTTGACGTTGTAAATCACAAACTATTGATCTTAAAATTACATCTTGTTGGATTTCCTATACCGTTGGTAAAGTGGATTGAATCTTACTTAAGCAATAGAACACAATCTGTTCTTTTTAAGCTCAAGAAATCACACGAGTTTCCTGTTACTTCAGGAGTACCTCAAGGAAGTCATCTTGGGCCTCTTCTGTTTCTACTTTTTATAAACGATTTGCCATCTGTCATAATGCATTCCAGCATCTTAATGTTTGCTGACGACGTCAAACTCTTCCTTTCTTTTAAAAATGATAATGACGCTGTATTTTTGCAAGCCGACATTGATCATCTTCATAACTGGTGCAAAACGAACCGTATGAACCTCAACATGAAGAAATGCAAGCATATGTCTTTCTCGCGCAAACCACCAATTAAATGTACCTTCAAAATTTGTGGTTATCCATTGGAGTCCTTAGATAGTTTCAATGATCTTGGAGTTACAATGGATCCTAAACTACGCTTTAATATTCATGTAAATAAAATAATAAATAGAGCTAATAGTACTTTAGGATTTATTAAACGTTGGTCAAAAGAGTTTAATGATCCTTTCATAACGAAAACCTTATTCACTTCCCTAGTGCGGCCTATCTTAGAATACGCTTCAGTTGTTTGGTGCCCACGATACGGTTGTTACATAGACGACATTGAATCAGTGCAGAAACAATTTCTTTTGTTTTGCTTAAGCTATCTTTATTGTAATACTGATTTTCACTTACCACCTTATGAATATCGGTTACAACTCTTAAATCTTCCTTCTTTAAAAAATCGGAGAATTATGATAAATGCTTGTTGGATTTTAAAACTTTTACATGGCTATGTAAACAGTCCATATTTATTGAGTAAAATATATTTTAATATTCCTCTTCGTCCTAGAAGATCTTTTGAGTTACTCCACATGAACTTTTGTAGAACTAATTATTTGCAAAATGAACCTCTTAGAAGCGCTTGCGGTGATTTTAATTTTGTATCTGATGTTATATCCTTAAGTGAATCCATGGACTCAATCAAACATAAAATTATAGATTACCTGCAGTACCGTCGTTGATTATGTAAAGTTCTTTCAAACATATATCTGATGCATCTGGTGATTTGTAAACACATTAATATAACAATCTAAATGGATAAATGGACCTAAGCGTAAAATGGAAAATTTTGGTGAATAATACATCTAAATAATCTGAATGGACCTAAACCTGGGATCTTCAATTGCCTCATATCTTCAAGATGGTTGTGACAACATTTGTTGACGGTACCGTGGTGTCTTGGTGTCTTTTTACCTCTTGAAACACTACGTTAGATCGATTTGTAATATATTAATATGAGTGGCCGATAAGACCTAGTTTGTCTTGGTGCCTGCGTTCGCAACTGGTTTTCTTTATTTTATGAAAATTGGTTTGGTGAAGTTGACCTAGTTTGTCGAGTAACCACCCTGTCAAGCCAGGATTTCACCGGCTTCAGGGAGACAGAACGATATATATTATATATATACCTATTGGAGTGGTGTTTTATTGGGTATGAGACCTTGTTTGTCACACGACTCCGCCGTATACAAAAATTGTTGCTAACTTGACCTTGTTTGTCTTGAAAACGCAACCCTGCTATGCTGTTTGATTTTATCGATTTTGACTTAACTTTTTTCTATTATTTTTTATACTTTAATAAAATTATATACTTTAAGCAATTTACTAAAACTTTTTAGTTTGTTAATAATACATTATTTCATTCAAAATCATACTTTATATTTTTAAATTGTATTAAATATCTTATTTTATAATTTTAAATTTGCTATAAAACCTGTTAAGGTTTAGCAATCAAGTAAATAAATAAATAAAAAAAATCATACAAGGCTCATACAAGTTCTTAAGGGTATAGATGGGCATTTTCCATTACCACTAACCACTTAGTGGCAATGCAAAAACAATTTACATTGCCACTAACTACCTATTTAGTATGTAATTAGTATGTAATGGTAATGAAAATACCACTAAAATTTTAATGGCAATTGAAAATTTTAATGTTAATGCAAAAAAATAAATTGCCCTTCTCTCAACCCAGGCTTCTACCATGACACATTGCGGCCAGTCCATGGTATAAGGATAGAGGTAGCTGCAGCGTTGACTGTGCTCTCTTTCCATACTGCCATGTCTGTCAAATTTAGCTGTGTGGCGAATGGAAACAAAAGAAAAGAAATAAAAAGTTTTGCTTCGTTTTGACATTTCCGGCAGTATGCTCTCATCTAGTGCATCTACCTGTATTCTTCTACCATGGGCCAGTCTAGAATATGCTAAAATATAAACATTTTGTGAGAAAGAATTTGGGAATGCCATATTAAGTGATCAGAAAAGGTTCAACCTTGACGGGCCCAACAGTTGCCAGAAAAACCGGCACAATTTGCGATAGCCACGACAAATAAGGTATGCGCGTAACCATGGGCGGGGATCATTGATGATTTCAGCCAGTTTCAGATACTTTGGAAGTCTCCCCTGTTATTAATTTCGTGCAAATCGAATGCACAAATGTAAATTGAGTTATTAGATGATTGAGTTATTTGCTCACATGCTATAAATATCAGGATAACTGGACTTTTCAGCATGAAAACGCACCAACAAATCCTTCCCGAGCCACAAATGACTTTCAATAAATCTAAAATATACCCGTAATGTAGTGACCTGTTAGTCATGACTTGAATCCTATCGAAAACCTGTGGGGCATTCTTTGTACCCAAGTTTATAAAAACGGGCGCCAGTTCGTTCATATTTTCTATGAACTTTTTTAATACATTATAATTTTTGTAATAACAAGAAGTTTTTTAAATAAGATATATTTTGTTTTACATATACTTCCTTAATACTTTTTCAATAAAAAAATAATATAAAAACAAATGAAGTTATGTTTGCTTAGAATTGCATTTGAAGTGTTGCACATATAATTATTTTACTGAGGTATATTGGGATTGTGAAATTTTTTACAAACAGTAAATTTTGAAATATAGCAAACAAAACAGAACTCACATGCGCTCAAAAGGGCAATCACGAACAGACAACACAAAAAAAAAAAACACCGCGAATGAGTTCAACAAATACTTCACTGAAGCCGCATCAAACATTTTAAACAGCAATACAGCAGAAAACACAATAGTACCAAACATTTGCAATCGGAAATCAATATTTTTACCACCAGTCACAGAAGAAGAAATACAGCAAATAATCACAAATCTAAATAGTAACGCAGCAAGAGGAACAGATGAAATATCAGTTAAGGACCTTAAGGCACTTAACCCAATGATAGGCCCGACCTTAGCAAACATGGTGAACAATTGTTTCTCAACAGGCAACTTCCCACACCACCTGAAAAAAGCCATAATAACACCAATATAAAAAAAGGAGCGAAAGACAGATGTAAGAACTACAGACCGATTGCAGTGGTAAACGCAATCAGCAAAGTATTCGAAAAAGCGATCTACAGCAGGCTTCAAAACTTTATAGAAAAAATCTACGACGGCATTGGACGAAAAAATGCTAGTGGCGAAAAATTACTTCGGATACTGGATGACATGGCATATGAGGAACGGCGAACAAATTAATACAAACATATTTAAGTAAAAAACCACATGTAGTTAAAATAGATGGCGAGAACAGTGACGAACTCATAACAAAAATTGGAGTTACGCAAGGCTCGATCCTGGGACCGAAACTCTATCTGCTCTACATTAATAACATCAGAAAATGCAATTTTAAATCAACATATAACATCTATGCCGATGTTGCAAACTTTTTAACAACAGCAAAGACACAACGCGAATTGGAGGAAAAATTTTACTATGACATGAAGATGTATCATGAATGGGCTAGCAGAAACGGACTTAGCATAAACAATTTACATTTTATTTAAAACGCAGAACAACTCGGACATCAATATCAATGTTAAAATCAATAACATGGAGATACAGAGAGTCCAACACACCAAATAATTAGGCATGGTAATAGATGAGAAACTGAACTATGAACACCAAATTAAAGGAATAAAAAACAATATTATTCCAATTATAAGAGCAATAAGAAGAATTGGATTGGTACCAGAAACGGCAGCCAAGCTGATGTACACGAGGCATATCCCATCAAAAATAAGATACAACATTTGCAGTTGGAGTCAATGCAACAAGTTTAAAGTGGAACACATCGGAAGGCTGATGAAAAAGCAATCAGAACTCTATTCAACAAAAGCATAGCAAAATCTACAAAGGACCTATACAAAACAACAAAACAAATGAACATAAACCAACTCATACACTCAGAAAAATGTTAATAGTTCTACAAAATAAAAAACAACATACTCAAAACAAAAATTATTTTAACTACAAGAAATACAATACATCACCATAACACAAGACAGAAACAAAACTTCTACATCCCAAAAGCTAGAACAACTTTTTTCCTATATCCTCTTATACACGGTATCTACCCGTCTGAAGATTATAGTAACTCATAAAGTACAAAATAAATAAATTAGTTAAATAAACATAGGCTAAGTTATAAAAAAAATTTGTATTGGATAAAAAAATACCGTTACGTTAAATATAGTTACAATTATAGACAAAAAAAACAGTCCTGTTATTTTGACATCAAAATTATGACGATATCTCCAAAACTGTAGCTTTTCTAGTTGGTTAACTCTGAGCGGCAAACTGAAAATAAAAATAGAGTTGTTTGTTATCTCTTTCTACGCTCATCTGAAAACGTAACCGATTTCATATCACAATGTATGTCGAAAGATAACAGTAAAAAGTTCGAATTTCGATCACTGGTTATTTCTAGTATTAATAGTTACAGCTTATGTGCAACATTTGAAGTCATTAGATTAATTTTTGAGGAATTGAAAGAGATTTTACCGTTTTGGTAAACTCACTTTTTATGGGAGGTAGACGTGATTTGTATCTGATTTTTGTAAATTTTATACATACAAAGTTTGAAGTCACTAGATTAATTTTTGCGAGATTTAAAGAGATTTTATCGTTTTGGTAACCTCACTTTGTATGGGAGGTAGCCATGGCTTTCATTTGATTTTTCCAAATTTCATACTTAAAGTATTTATTAATTGTTTAAGCTTACGTGCAAAATTTGAAGTCCTTGGATTAATTATTGCGGAATTGAAAGAGATTTTACCATTTTGATTAAATCACTTTGTATGGGAGGTAAGCGTGGTTTTCATCTGATTTGGCTCATTTTCGAACTTGACCTCCATTTTTGAATAAAAAGATTTCGTATTGAATTTCGTTACGAAAGCTATCAAATTATGGCTGTTATCGTAACGAAATTACGATATCAAAATACGCTGTAATTTGGGCATTGCCAAATCGAAATTAAAGACCATATCGCCCAAATGAAAGCATTGGGTGTTATGACATGACATTTGGCTGTTGTGACCATTTTTTTCTTTACATTTGGGCGTTACGACGTGATTTGGGCGTTGTGACATTTATTTTTTTTTGGCATTATGACGTTGAGCGTTACAATATAACACACGCCATAAAACTCAAAGTCATAATGCAACATTTCGTACAAGGCTAAATTTAGAGAGAATCTTTTGAAGAAATCGCACTTATTTTCATTTGAAAATAAGATCAGCCAATTCGGATTTATTTATCTGTAAAAAAAAATTATATTAAAACAAAATCAATTTAATACTTAAGTTTTTTTATAATAAAATGGTTACTTCTTCATTTTATTTTTCCTTTAATTAAATTTTAAGATTCAACAACAAAAAACTGTCAGTACATGTTATATTTTTTTAGTATAACTTCATAAATTAGCTGTTCTCTTATTGACTCTCTGCAATATGTGTTAAAATGGTTTGCCCTTGCACGGAATGTTGTTTTTAACATCGCGTTTCGCCCAACGTATATTCCAGCGCGTCGCGATCCAGTCGCATCAAAATAATTGTCAACGATATATTTAGGTAGGATGGCATAGGTCTACGAAATGTGTCATAAAGCCCAAATTTTAGTCATATTATCCAAAAAATTTGCAAAAAATCACCCAAAGGAAAAACTTTGGGCGTTATGACATTCCATTTGGGCGTTTTGACTATTATTTCTTTTTAAATTTGGGCGTTACGTACTTTTGGGCATTACGACTTTTCTTGATTTGAACTTTCTGACATTCTAGCGATATGACGAATAAATTATACTGAGCTTTTTTGGGCATTGTGAACCTCATTGCTTTGGGCTTTATGACATTGGGTATAAGTCGCTACGCCAGTATTAAATACATTCTTTGATTTCACTTTGTTTTTTTTTCTGTTGTATACATACAAATGTCGCGAACGTATGTACACATATAAAAACTATTACTTCCAAAAAAATGTTTAAATGCAAAATGCAAATATGTCGCGTAAGAAGGCTCATATGTCTGATAAGGAAAAAACTGTTAATAAATAAAGTATTTATTTATTCTGTTATTTTAAAAAAGTATAATATGTCCACATATTACACATTTAAAAACTATTACGTAAAAAACAGATGTGTCATTGAACACAGAAGAGAAGCGAAGCTTTTTCGCAGTTTCCTAGATTTGATATTTTAATGGTTTTTATAATACAATAATAAAACAATTTTTAAATTAAAAAATTTAAAATTACTTAAAGTTAATAAAAAAAAAACATGTTATAATACCATCAGTAAATTTTATTATATTTATTTATTATTTTATTTTATTACATTATTACATTCATTTTGAATTATTTTTGTAAATGTGTTCAATTATTGTTCTGAAATTTTATTAATGAAATTATGGGCTTAAGATAACTGAAATAGCAAACGTACAGTGATGTGCAAAGAAATAGGGATTTTTTATATTTGAAGCTGCATGAATTATATACAAGGTGCCGCAGATATAGCATTAATTCCCTTGGTTAGGTACTCCCCATAATTATTTGAGTAAAAAAATGCAAGGATGATGGTCTCCCCCTCACCCCTTTGGGAGCTAGAAAAACTGTAAAATATGTGTCATTACATTTTACTCCATATTTAATGTATCTTTAATCCGATTTCCAAAGTTTTTAACTTATTAAGAAGGTAATCAAATTAACATTAAGTTGTTTATAAAACATTTTGCGAAAAGTCACCTTTAGAAAGTTATGAGCAACTAAATTCTAAAAATTTTTCAATTCAACTTTGATAATAAATATCTCGAATATTAAATAAATTTTTTAATGTTTATATGATGTAATATTTTTTTAATGATAAAGTTCCATAGACTTGGTTTTTGCTCTTACCATAGTACTTAAGTACTCAATGCAAACACAACTACATTTTTATTTTAAATTACTACACGTAAAACAGTTAGTATTTAGAGTGGTGCGATTAGAAACCGGTTTTAGTATCACTTGTTTGAAAATCATGTAGTCCAGGGCCGTAGCCAATAGGGTTTTCGAGGTTCAAACCCCCCATAGGGTCAAAATTTTAATAAAAATTAATGCATTTTATTAATTATTTCATTAAATCACTTTAATATGTTCTAAAACACCTAACAATAATGTACTGAAGTTGCGTTTACGTGTTTTATCGTGTAAAAAACAATAGTGAAAACCATGCATCGTGATTTATCGGATCAAACGTGATACATTCAAAATCACCATCACTATTGTTTTCACTACCTTTGACATTGGCAGTTTTAGATGATGGTAGTGATGATAACAATGAAGCCATCAAGAATGACATACACATTTATACTGAAAAAACTTTTCTCATTCGAACAGCCTCGAAAGATTTTAAAGTATACTTCAGCCAACAACTGAATTTAATTTTCCCTCGAGCGGTTCTCGAAAATTTAAATTTCAGCATCCACGATTCTGTGCTGGAGTTGGTTGGCTTAATCTAAATGTAAAAATGGAGCTTATTGTAAGTTTTGCATTTTTTTTAGCTCTGCTTATGGCGACATTGCATCACAGCCTCGCCTCTTCGTAATTTACGGCACAAAACAAGTTTTTATTAAATAAACTTTTCTGCCCCTTTCATTGTGTCTCTTTTATATCCAAGAGTTTTTAAACAATTAACTTTCGAATGAAAGATATGAGTCTGAAACTGGTTAATTTTTGAGGAATGTTTGAAGATACTCATGAGTTATAAAAAGTTGACTTACATTTTTCAGAATTCTGACCCGAGGAAAAGTTTTAAGTAATCGTAAAAGTATTTTTGTGAATATGTAACAGTTTTTCTGTCTCTAAAATTTTATTAATTTGAGATAAATGAGATATCGTTCCTATCCCCAAAATTGCTTAAAACATGCCTCCGTAATTCAATGGGTGAGATCCGTTTAAACGGATGTGCATTCCTTAGCATACGCAGTGATCGCACAGCAACAGAGCAGGACGTGTTGGTAGAATTTGCAAAAAAAGAAGACTTAATTTTTGATATTTTTTTATTTTATTTCCATACAAAAACACTAAAAATTCAAATGTCTTAGTTATTATTTTTTTTTAATTTCTTACAAAATTTTTTCAGAAGTGGTTACTTTTATAATTAATATTTTAGCTTTAATATGTGTAAATTTAAGACATTCTGGCCATTAATGCAAGCACTTCAAAGTTTTCCAACGATATCTTGAAAGTGCGGATAGCATTAAAAATATTGAAGTTGTTTAAATTTTAGTTAAAATAAATTAAAAAAAAAAATAAAAAAAAAGCCCAAAAAACAGCATTATCTTTAATGCTATTGCAAAACTTTAAAATTTTTTTTATACATATTGGAAGAGCCTTTTCCGGCCTTTAATATCTGATAGTATATTTGTTTTTAAAACTATTCTACCAACCAATATATGTACGAAAATCATGATGTTTTAAGGTTTTTGCAAAATGTTTTAGCTCACTGTTGGCTATCGTAACAGCCAAAATATTTTGAAAATCGTTAGAAAATAGACCAAGGTTATTTTTTAGAGTTACAAATAAAACTTTTTCCAATGGAAGTCGAGGCACCTTGTTATAATTACTTACATATATAATATATATAAAACTTAACTAGTTTTATGATCTATTAAATTATTACATGAATTACATTGCGAGCTTTAGATCGAGTAAGTTTTTAAGAAGGCAACAACAACAGCAACAACTCTGTATAGAGTCAATCTTAGCTGACTAGACAGTCTGTTTCGGAAATCGCTACATTTTCCTCTTCAGTAGTCTTTGAGTGACTAAGCTGTGATCAACTCACTGTTTAAACTTGTATATTTCTCACAGATTTTGGAATTCATTCATTTGAATTATATGGCTGCTATTCATATGACACTGCAAAGCAGAAGGCTATTTATAGATCACCGCCATCAACTCTACCAAGATTGCCATCTGTTCTAGTTGCTTCTTTTATTTATTTCAAATATTCATTGGTGTTCGACAGTTTGTCGAAATGCACCATAGAAATGAAACGAGGTTTTTGCTTCGCCAGAAGCTAGTGTTCTAACTGAAAGGTGGCAAAAAACTCGTTGCATTTCTATGGTGCATTTCGACAAATCGGTTGGCAACGGTAAAAATTCGCTGAATGGTAAAATTTTGGTAGCGTTCACTAAAACTGATCAGGTAGCAAACGCCATTTAATCGATCGAAAAAATTCTATGCTACATGAACACCACTGTTGAGTTAACTGTCAGATGCTGCTACTGACGCTGTTAAAGTAAAAAACATAGAAAGAACGAAGCAAATTTAAGTGAGAAACCTGTGTAATTGAATTAAATTTACATAAAAACTAAATATAATTGAATTAAATCTAATTTCTGACGTGTAAAGTAGCAACACATTCAGAGAAAAACATCGCTTACTAAAGTAGCGCTACCATTACAGTTCACAACAGTTGTCTGCGCTGAATGCGGCCAATATTATCGGTTGCGTTTTGTATGCGGACAAGTTAGAGAGCACCAAGTCTAGTGTAGAAGAGTTACCTTTAATCGATGTTGGAATACAGGTGGGACCGCTAGGGTAATATATAGTAGCAGGAAACAAGGTAATGCAATCAGCCAGATTATTGACCCAAGCATTACCTCGAAGGCAGTTCCAATTTCTATGTATACTGTTAAGAGATACTGTAACTTCAACCAGGTAATTTTTTTGCATCTTTCTCGATATATCAAAGTGTTTTCATAGAAATTTTAAAAATATTCAGATTTTAAATTCAAATACAAAATTAAATTCTTTTTCATAAAATGAAACTGCACTGCATTTATTTATTTATCAAGATCACATTTATGGTAGGTACCATAATGTAAAAGGGGAAATTAGCTTCCATGCATTTAAAAGTTTGCACTAAAATTTGAAAATTTCGTGAATTTTATCTCCTAAACCAATCGCAATCGGTAATTTTTTAGGCTAGGAGAAGGCCCAAAAACATTTAATAAAATTAAGAAAAATATTCGGACTGGCCTCAAAGTAAACTTATGCTCTCTTTTTGGACTCAAAACATTTTTCGTCATTTTCATATTTGGTCACCTTGAAATTAAAAAAAATATATTTTCATATAAGCTGTGTAAATAACGTGAATAAGAAAATTAGTATGATTAAGAAAATTATTAAAAAAATCGATTTTTCAAACCAGTAACTGTCCAGACCTTTTTCACACATTTTTGTACAGACAAAATGAGCCAACATCGATTCCCATCGACTGTTTCGTCTTCTCTTAAGAAAAATGGCCCAATGATGATTTTGACGCAAACACCTCACAGTGATGTGATAGTGCGAGTGACTAAAAAAGATTAAGGCAGAAATAAAAAAAATCTTGCCATCAAAGTGTTTAAAGTCTTCTTTAAACATTTTTTTATGTGCTGTACGCTATGAATTAGCCCACCCACCCACATTTATGAAGATGTGAAATTTAAATGATTTTGTTCTTTTCTATAGCATTAACTTCTTCCTTTTAAACTCTTTCTTAGTCACCAAATTACTTGAGTCAAATTCGCTTCTTTTTCTTTGTTTTCATTAAATACATATGTTGCAAATATTTCCTTACTTTCAGCACTGGAAGAAATTTGGGGTGAGATGAACATGATTGATGAAGCATTTTTACAAAAAGTGTTCAATGGCGGCGATCCGGATTCCGATTGCGAAGAAGACAAAGACTTTCCTAAAGAGTCTGATGATGAACTTGGTAAAATTGATGTACTTGAATTTCTACGCAAACCATTGCTCGCAAAGACAGTGGAGGAAGAGGAGGAAGACAGTCAGCCACTATTTAAATTTGAAATGCCAAAACACAACATTGATTTGTTGGACATTGATTTTGGATTTTAAAATGTTTATTTTTAAAATAATTTTTAATTATTACTTGTCTGTATTTATTTTGTAGTTTTGCTAAAGTATTTTTATAACAAATTTTTATGTATACATAAATTTTATTATTTTTATTCCTAAAAATCTTACTGTTTTTTCAAAAAAGTTGCTTCTTGTAAATAAAACTATGTGTTGCGCAACAATTGCTCATTATCAGCTTATGTTTTTAATACAAGTGTAAACATTTTTTTATATATATTTCGGAAATAGTTTTCAAACATATGTGAGCCCTTTGCTAAATATGCTAAATGTTGTGAAAGCCCACTGCTTAATAGTCATCAAAACTGAGAAGCCAGTCTGTTTTTATGGGCGTGAACGCAGCATTTATGAGACCTTGCAATATTTGCGTTTGCTTTCTAGAAGAAAAAAAAAGAAATAAGAAACCCTTAAATAACCGTGGAAACAAATCAATAACTGGCTCCAAAAAGAAAACCGCAAGCAGTAATTTTCACTTCATTCATACTTTCATGTGGTAGCCCGCTTTGTGGATGCCAATTCAATACCTGATACACATTCACAGCCTTCATAGCTGTTTATCTTTGTTCGTACGTTTGCTCTGGCTCTTCCGTGGTTTCTTGGTCTATGCTGCTGTTGTTGCTGCAGCTTCTTACTCAGCAGCATCGCACGCTCAACAGGTGAATGTTGTTTATTTCAGCTCCGGCTTTCGTTACAATTTATTGTGTGTTTTTGCTGTTTACAGCTTTAGTTGTGGTGCTGAGCCTGCGCACTTGCAATTCTTGCTCTAGCTGCTGCCTAGCCGTAGTTGTGGCTAAGAATTGCATTCGATACACTTAGCAAAAATAATGTGCATGAAGTTAACCGCGCCATATTTTCTTAAACAAAAACATATGCTCGATGTGTGCAACAGAATTTTTATGAATTGTTTTCTATGTGAAGTAAGCTTCGCCATTCTTTTTTGGCAAAGCTATTTCTAATAACGAATTCTTTTACATTCGAAAGTTGTGCTTTTATTTGCTCCAGTTAGCTTCCACGTGCAGTAGAGAAATTTAAAAATTTGAATTTTTCTGCGTTTTAAAAGAGTGCAACCTTTTTTAAAAAATTTTAGAATTTGGTAATAAGCTATTTTATTTGATACCTTTTAATATTGCAAGAAAAGGTAACTAAAAACAAAAACCTACTTTTCATAAATAGTCTAGACATAAAGAAACTTTATAGTTATCATTTTAAAAGTTTGTAAATTGTGAGCCAAATGCTATTGAGTATATCTGTGATGTATGGAGCTAATTGATAACATAGTCCAATAACCAAAATAATTACAGACTTTGGTCAGGGGAGAGGGGACGCAAAATACAATTTAAACGTTTATTAGTATTTTAAAAGTTTGCATTTGAGATTTTTAATACAGGATTTTAGTTGTTACTCTCAATTTAGCTATGACTTTGACATAGTTGCTGTCTATACAGACCTAATGAAAAAATTGCATAAAAATTTTTTGTAGAATTTTGTAATCCTGTAGGGTTTTTTTATAAGGACTGAGTCAAATAAATTTGTCCATTACATTTTTCCCATACTGTACTATTTAAATATATTAAAATTAAAACATTTGTATTTTATTAGCAACGAATTAAATGTTAGAAAATATTATGTGTCGCTTATATTCAATTAAAGGGTTATTTAACGCGTGGAAATAGCAACCGAACTGGAATTGCGGGAAAGCATTAATAAAGTTTCTCAACAGCAACCTTAACCATTAGGCTTAGGGCTAACCCTAAAACCATTTCTCGCATTATTAAACGATTTAAGAAAGACCTGCATATTGATCAGAAAAAAGTTCTGGTAAAAAGAAGAGGCAACATGATCGCCAATAGGCTAAAAAAGTTGTGACCATTTTGAAGAAAGATCCAAGCATTTCAGAAAGACAAATAGCGAGAAAAGCGGATTGCTCAGAATCTTTTGTGCGCAGGGCTAAGAAATAAGCTGGGCTGAAGACAGAAATGAGCGGGAATTTCGTAACATCGGTTAGAATCAACGGTGATGTACTCGTATGCAAGTATATGTGAAGGAATGCTTGCAAAAGAGATTGCTTCTATTTCTACGCCAACATTAAGTGTCAACTTTTTTTGGGCCTGACCTTTACCTTCATGTCACTTCAGGTAAAGCGGCATTAGAGTGGTTCCAAGGGCATGAAGTGGTTTTGGGGGCTAGAAAGAAAAACTTTAGTTGAAAGAAAAATAAAGTCAACAAAAAACGTGTCCAAAGACCTTCAAAACTTTAAAAGAAAGTGGTCATCACCAGCATTAAGAGTGTCGGACACTACCTTAAAGAAATTAATGGAATGGTATGGTTTCCTGAAAAATTAAAACTACAGCCCCTGCTAAAAAAAACTCATCACCTAGAAATATTTTTTAGTAAAACTCAAAAATCACCCAAAATTAGCATGTTAAAAAAAAGTTGGATAAGGATGTGTTGGTTGATGTCTTAACTTAGCTGAGGCTAGTGCAAATCAGTTGGTTGGCTTCTATAAAAAAAGGTGAAAGATCATAATATTTTTACGTTGGGTTGTAAAGAATTATGCAAACATTACATTTTCGAGTATTTTTGAATGCAGAATATTTTTTGAAGCAACGATATTCACCGAAAATTAATGTTTTATCCTCTTTTGCAAAAAGTCGCAACATTTTTTTTTAATTTTCGAGTCTCATCCATTTTTACCAGTCACCGTTGATAAGAAGATGAAGTGTAACCACAAAATTTTGAGGATTACATTAATTGTTGGTGTTAAATGAGAAAGAAACTGTTAAAAAAAACTTCAAAATATTTTAATTGTTGTATAAGAAATATAGCGTTTTTGGCTCTCGACTAAAAAAATACGTCACTAATTGACGGACATGAGCTATGTTCACCGTCGGATTAAAATTTATATCTAATAGGTACGATGGAAACATGGCAGACCCTTGAGAATAAAGAGTAATAAAACAAAAACCATAAATTCTACTGTACAGAATTCATATCAAAAACTAATCAAGGCCAAGAAAATGAATTAAAGTTTTGTACAATTTCCGGAAGATTTGTCTTAATATGGCTCGGGTTTTTGGGTACAAAGATATTTTTTAAATCCATTTAACTTCTTCTTTTAAGATCCCTCTGCAACAACAAAATGCAATTATTTTTAAAAAGAATTTAACTGAGCTCCAACCAGTAAATTATTTAAATTTTATTGATTATCAAAACAAGGAGGAAAATTTCATACAATTATTCTATTTGCTAGGAAATTGGTTTTACTCATATAATTTTTAAATTTTGTTGTTTAATTTGAGTTCAAAATCCGGTTTAAGTGGCGAACTTCTTAGTATTTTTTAAGTTCCCAACAAGAAATATTGGGTAACATTCAAAAAGTTAAGAAAATTTCACGACTTGTGCTTGGTTTTCACTATGTCATTTTTATGACGACACAAAAGTTTATCACCTGAAAGATCACCTTAATTAAACTCTAGAACATTTTCTGCATAGCTTCATTTAGTAATTTATTTGTTTTTAATTTTCCAAGATTGCCAAAGTTAGAAAAAATGACATGTTGTTATTTTCAATTTGATTGACAACAACTGACCACTGAAAATGACATAGTGAAAACCAAGCATAAAGGTAGTAGCCCAGTATGACGACCGAAATTTTGACGTATGTTCACAAATTTTTTTAAATAAGAAAAGAAAATGTTATCGTTTGGAAATTTTAACATGTTTTCATTATTATCTTAAAGAGTAAAAACATTTTTTTTTACTTCATTTTGCATTCATTTGCTTAAAGTTATTTATTTCTATCAAAGTAGAGTGCTTGAAAAAAAGGTGAGTTGTTTTGGGGAAGCACCCAGCCTTACGTAGTCATCTGAAATAAAAATTCAAAGAGAATATCGTTCTGCAGGCTTAATTGCAATGTACTAATAATATTCTAGGATTTTGACGAAACTTTTTTGTAACTTTAATTGAAGTATTATCTTTTGATTTCTAAAATATTTTGTGCACCTTTTCATAAACAATAAAGTTATGAAAATTTCCAACATCCTTATCAACGTATTTACCTCCCATACAAAGCCATGCTAAAATCTTAATAGAGGTCCAAAGGAGTTACCCTTAGTTTCTTACCGATTTTTAGTATACATACATACATCTGTTAATCTTTTTGCCTAACCTTCTGAACAAGCTTCGTTAAGATTGACTTTCTTTCGTGTGAACCTTCCATACAAAATCATCTAAAAAATTAATAGAGGTCCCAAGAAGATACCCCTAAGAACTGGCCTATTTCAACCATTTGTCCAAATTTTTCTTAAGTGGCTTTAACTAACCAAGCATGCGAAATTTCAAGATCATAGGAACACTCCTTCTATTTTTGTGCCAATTTTGTATGAGATCAACGCTCTGTGTACTGGTTCAAAAGATTTCATAATTTTGGTATTGGCCAATTTTATTTGACGCAGTCTTTACCGGTGTTAAGTTAGCCCAAAATCTTCATCCTAAATTTTTAACTCAGCCCAATTTTGAATTCGCCGTAAAACTCGACCCAAACATTTTAATTCGCCGCAACTTATTTAAAGTGGCAAAAACTAGCTTAATAATTTCTTTTAAAAGAAACAAATTAAGAAAATATGTATAATAATGCAAAATACAACATACATAGTAAAATTTGGGCTGAATTGCAAAAAATAGTCAGAATTACAAAT
The DNA here is from genome assembly GCA_963920525.1 of Dichetophora obliterata. Lineage (NCBI taxonomy): Eukaryota > Metazoa > Arthropoda > Insecta > Diptera > Sciomyzidae > Dichetophora > Dichetophora obliterata. The sequence goes on along the minus strand of OY986436.1, from coordinate 60,596,179 downwards.
TTTTTTAAACGAAAAAAAGTAAAGAAGTAGAAAAGGTTCCATTCTAAATTTTTGTTCGAAAATGTATTTTAATGTGGCACATTAACTGGCACTATGCTCAAGTCCCGTTCTATCGTCCTTGGTACCCTAAAATGGTCTTGAAGTAAAATACTCAGTTGAGGAAAAAAATTATTTTTAAGACGAAAAAAATATGAAGTGAAAAGTTTCCACTCTATATTTTTGTTCAAAAATGTATTTTTATGTGTTTAATCAAACGGCACTATGCTCAAGTCCCGCTCTATCGGCCTTGGTACCTTAATTTAGGCTGACGTGCAAAAAATCGTGATTTATTTATGAAAGTAACAATTCCACTCCCCAAAACTTGTCCCAAAACAAATAGTTCCATCCTAGATTTCAGATATATGATAGCTAATGACAAATTGATGATTTTAGTCCTTAATCCCATAATTACTATCTATTGTCCTTCATACCATAAAATGGTCTTGAAGTAAAATACTCAGTTCAAAAAAAAAAAAAATTTAAAACGAAAAAAACTGTAGAGGGTGAAAAGGTTCTTCTCTACATTTTTTTTCAAAAATGTATTTTTTGTGTTTAATCGAACGGCACTATGCTCAAGTCTAGCTCTATCACTCTTGGTACCTAAATTTGGGCTGAAGTGGAGAAATCGTGATTTTTTATGAAAGTAAGATATCCTCACCTCAAAACTTGCCTCAAAACACAAAGTTCGATCCTGGATTTGAGATATATGATAGCTGATGACAAACTGATGATTTTAGTTCTTGATCTCAAAATTGCTATCTATCGTCCTTCATACCGTAAATCGGTCTTGAAGTAAAATACTCAGTTCAGAAAAAAACTTTTTTTATTATAAACAAAAAAAGTATAGAAACTGAAAAGGTTTTTTTTAAATGTTATTAATGGCACTATGCTCAAGTCCCATTCTGTCGTTCTTGGTACCTAAATTTGGGCTGAAGTGCAAAAAGTCGTGATATTTGTATGAAACTAAGAATTCCACACTCCAAAACTAGTCCCAAAACAAATAGTTCCATCCTGAATTTCAGATCTATGATTGCCATGACACCAAAATTGCCATCTATGGTCCTGCATACCGTAATATGGTCTTGAAATAAAATAATCAGTTCAGAAAAAAAAAATTAATTTTTAAAGCGAAAAAACTATAGATGGTGAAAAGGTTCCACTCTATATTTTTGTTCACAAATGTATTTTTGTGTGGCCGAATGCCACAATGATCAAGACACGCTCTATCTTCCTTGGTACCTAAATTTTGGGATGAAAAGCAAAAAATCGTGATTTTTTTATTAAAGTTAGAATTCCACACCCAAAAACCTGTCCTAAAAGAAATAGTTCCATTCTGAATTCCAGGTACATGATAGCTAATGACAAATGATTTTAGTCTATGATACCAAAATTGCTATCTACCGTCCTTCATACCGTAAAGTGGTCTTGAAGCAAAATACTCAGTTCAGAAAAAAATTTTTTTTTAAATAAAAAACAACTATAGAAGGTGAAAAGGTTCCACTCTACATTTTTGTTCAAAAATTTATTATTATTTTTAAAAAAATCTTACTTTCATTATAAATCACAATTTCTTCTTCACCCAAAATTTAGGTACCAAGGACGATATAGCGGGACTTGAGCATATTGCCATTCCATTTGGCACATCAAAATACATTTCTGCCCAAAAATTTAGGATAGAACCTTTAAATTTTCCATACATTCTACGTTTTTAGAAAAAAAAATTTTACCTTAACTAAGTTCTTTAGTTTGAAGCCGTAGATATGAAGGACGATTGAAAGCATTCCGGAGAAGAGGTGAATTTATTAAATAAATGTAAATTTTTGGTAAAAAATGTATGTTCAACTCAATTTTGTAACTGCGGCTAATTCAATATTTAGATATAATTTGCGGCGAATTCGACGAAAACTTGGGCTGAAGGTTTTGGGCTATCTTCACAGAATTGCAGTCTTTAGATCTTTTTTGAACCATTTTTAAAAAGGTTTGAAACGTTGCCGTTGTTGGAAAATTTCACTATGGTTAAGCGCCTTTGTATATCGAAAACGCAAACCAACAACAAGCAATAGCATTTTGTATAGAAAAGAGTATTGCTTCTCGTGTCTTGCTTGTCGTTGGTTCGCGTTTTCGATATACAAAATAAAGCAGTAAGTCTCTTTGGGCAAGATTTGTGTACAGCGTATGTCTATGGATAGAAATATTAAGCTGAAAAATTTAAAAACTCTCTAAAACTATGCAAAAAAATTTCTGCCGGTCTTATCTGTGGTGATTAAAAACTATTTTCCAGGATTGAAGTAGTGCTGAATAAAATTTTAGTTCAAAGAGAGTTTTAGTTCAATTTACAAGAAACATTTTTATTGAATATTTCTATACTCTAGAGTCAAAAAGTTCTATAAAAATAGGGCCCACGGAGGATTAAAATATGTTCCAAAAACATTTCTTATAAAATTTCACAATACATCTGTAAACACAACAGCTATGTTAAAGGCATATATGTAATACTCTTGTTACTCTTCATGTTAGTAAATTACTTAATATATTCTTTATTAAAAACTACTCAGATGTAAACTTTAAAAACGCCACTATATGTGAAATTTTTTTCTTCCGTACTAAAATCCGTTGATTGAAATCTATAATTAAGCAAAAGGTTAAGAATTATCGAAAAGTGTTATTTGTGTAAGGAAAGTTTTGGCAATGACAAATGTCATTAGCTAGAGTTCGCCAGTGGTCGAAATTCGACCTTGTTGCATACATTACTTTAGGAATGAATTAGCCACCAGTTCTCTCGCTCAGAAGAGAGAAGAGAAGAGAAGAGAAAAGAAGAGGGCAATGTGAGCGGCAAACTGAAAATAGAAATGGAGTATTTTTTTCTCTTTCCCTGCTCATGTGCGAACATAACCCAAGGCTCATTTATAAGGTTGTGGCACTTGAGAGCGAACTCGGTCGAACTGTCAGAATGGATGAAAAGAAATGAAGAAAATAAATGCTTAGAACAAGGAAAAGCACAGTGACAGTTCGAGCAAAGGCGGGAAAAAGAGTGCATTTCTCTCAAGTGCCACAACCTTATAAATGAACATTGACGTAACCGAACTCATACCACAATGTAAAGAAAAATCTAAGACAGAATGCCAAACGCTTTTTCTCATCTTTTTGTGTGGATCTCCTACTTGTATATGAGGCCACAATGCGTGAAATACATACATCACACATCATTTCAGCTGTTTAAAGCAGGTGAATTTTTATAAAAAATACTCTGTATCCTCCTATTCTCTACTCTTATTCATTAAAAAAATACTATAAAAACCAGTTGGGAAACACGGGAGAAAATGGCTCTTAGCTGTTTCGCCTACGCCTATTTATATAATAATTTTTTTAGATAAATTCCATTAGTTTTGAAGTTAAAAGAATTAAAATTAATTTTTTTTAAAGAAACACTATATTGTAAAGAGTTTTTATAGTTAACTATACTATTTATTTCAATTTAACTATATCCATTTGAGTATATAGGAAGGTAAGAGGAGCTGCCCCCTCCTCTTTAGAAGTTTAAACACGTAAGCATTTTTTAATATTATTTCGGTGCAAAAAGTTGATTATAGAATAAATTATACCTTACAAATAATTAAGACAAATAAATTATTTAATTCTTAGTATTGCTTAGATCGAAGTCATCCCTTGATCCAATAATTAATTTTCAGCGATTAAAATTTGCTTTAGTAAATTTTTCTACTGAAACAACTTTTGAATTTCTGGAAAAACTGAATGGCATACCTAACTTCACGTTTAAAAAAAAATAGAAAATACTTGTCTGAAAGAGAACATTGTGAATACCATTTTTGGTAAACAAAGCTATAGTCCAACACGTCTGAGTATTTGTTATTTGCACTAAATAGTTCATAAGATAAGGGTCATAAGTCCAAAAACAAAAATGCTTTCTTATATTCACTAGCCAATGAAATAATGAAGAAATGTCACAAATATTAAATCGATTCGTGAGTAGATTTTGTGAAATTTGCAACCGCCCGAAGACACATTTAGAAAAACTCATCTATTGACTTAACACTAAGGCCTTTTCCACACTTGTTCAACGCAATTCCAACGCAAATTCAACGTAACAGCGAAAAAGTTGAAAAGCGATGCAACTATAAACCGAATGCTTTCAGAATTGCTCCAAAAGTCATGCAACATGTGCAAGACATCTGAAAAAGCATTAATAAATTAAATTATATAATGACTCGTGTTTTTCGACTTCTTGCATTAATTTAATATTTAACACTTGCTCATTCATCCTGAAAACTATTTCTTCTTCTTCTTGAAATTCAACTTGATTAATATATAGCGTACTGCACTACAAATAATTGAATTCACAAAACAAACAAACTGATGCAACAAGTCTCCGATGAAAATTGCGGAAAGCCGCTTTGCGTTTAACAGGTTGAGAACGTGTCGAGAACGTGTTGCATGCAAGTTGCTTACAGCCCTATTCTGGCAAATTAACAAATTGTTAACCAGTATTTTGAATATTTCTATGTGTTTGTTGTTTTCAAAACAATATTTAAAGCTCAAAAAACAAAATTTTTTAATGAAATTGTCAACAACTGAAAAGCAGTTGACAATTTTTATCAAAATTTTTTATTTTTGAGCTTCAAATTTTGTTTTGAAATAAAAAATTACAACAAGCACATAGAAATATTCAAAATACTGGTTAACAATGTGTTAATTTGCCAGAATAGGGCTGTTAATCTGAAGGTTCCGGTATAACAACACAGGCTAGCAACTTGAGTTGGAGTTGCGTTGACCAAGTGTGGAAAAGGCCTAAATCTTACTTGTAAGATTGCGTTGAATTAGGTGAATGCTTTAAATTATATAAACTAACTTACACGAATATTTTAAAAACTTTTTATTTTCCTTCGTTTTTGTTTTGTTGTGTGACCTCCAAATAATATCTTGTTGTTGCAGATTCTCTGTGGTTTTTTGATAAGAAATATTTTTGTTAAACAAATTGTGAAGTTTCGGGCAAAACTATCTCACATACTACATCAGAGTTCTAGCTCTAAAAGTTTTTGAACTTGTGATTCACAATTAATATGCACAATCATAGCATAGTTGATAACCATTTAGGTTTAGTCTCAGTGTAGCAACCCATTTTTTTCTATCCATCTCAATTAACGATTGTTCGTTCGTTCGTTCTTTTAAAATGTTTACTACTTCAACTTTCTTATATGCTGCTATGGACTGATCAGTGAAATTGACTATCTCTGGAAAAGCAGCAATTTAGATTCATTCTGGAAAACGTTCTCGTGCTGTGCAGTTGTGTCTAACGGATAAGCATCTAAAATAAAGTGTGGCATTTGTGTGTGTTGTTTTTGTGTGCATTTGTACGAGGAAAGACTCAGCGTGAAATTGTTCGCGTTTAGGGATAATTAAAGTGATCCTCGTTTGGCAAGATTGTTGCAATTGCAAACGTGTTGTTATTACAAAGCATAACGCCAGCTATTCTGCTGCAATACTTAAGCATATCAGCAGTGTGGACTTTATATCAAAAATACCTAAAACTAAATAACTAAAACAACCAAAATAAGTTTAGTACCAAAAATATTTATTTTGAAGCTATTTCTTTTTGCTAAAATCTAACAACAGTGCATTTAAGTTTCATTTGGAAAATAAGCTTCTGATAAAAATGTTCATCTATAGCGATAATTGGATTAAAGCAATTTTAGTGCTGGTACTAACGGTAAGTGAAAACTTGATTGTTCAAATTGAATTAGCCAAGTATTTTGCTCAAAACAAAGCAAACATGTAACACTAATTGACTTTTTATTGACTTGAGCAAATTGCAAAAATTGGTTGCATTAAACGTTAATTACTTTAAAATGTAAACAAGCAAAAATACACATAAGAGGGTTGAAATTGATGCTTAAATGCTGCCAAAGGTTTATGCGCTTCACTTGGTAGTTATGTTTCTTCAGCTAGTTTCCTTTTTTGTAATACTATAAAATCTTTTTATTGAAGAATTTTTAACTTAAACAAAAGACTTAAGAAACGAACTTTAACTCGTAACGAAATCACAAAATTCAATGACTAAAGTGCTAACTATTGCAAATGCTGTTGAAATAACTAATTGAAATGATTAAATGAATTCATTGGACTTACTAAAACTATCTTTATCCTTGACGTTTTCCCATCCGAACATATATAATTGTCCGGACTATTCGTTGGCTGAAACAAATGTGCTAATTTCAGTTGAAATTGAAATCTGCAAAATTTAAATTTCAATAGGGCAGTTCACGATCTTGTTGCATCGTTGCAAATGCAAAATAAACAGCTTTTACAAAAACAAAAAGCATTGAAAAGCTTTTGCAACAGAAGCTTTTTGTTTTTGTAAAAGCTGTTTATTTTGCATTTGCAACGATGCAACAAGATCGTGAACTGCCCTAATGTGTTTGTTTTTGGTCTTGAAACAATAAAATTACTTTTATCTTAAACTTAAGATAGAATTTACCAAATTCATTTCGGATAAATTTTAGTCTTGTCCCTTTAGAAAAAAATTCTAAAAATAAATTGGTTGTACAGAATTGGATTCATCAAGGTTTTAGTGAAATTTTTAGAATATCGTCCAGTCTCGTGAAGTGACCAAATTTGGTGCACATTTTTAATTTCGATAATGGTATTCAGTAGATAGATATGTATGTTCACGCATGGTTAGTTGTTGGGTCTTGTGTTGTCTCTGAGTCCAACCCAGTATACGGTATGTTAATTGTTCTCACTTTGAACTGTTTTGAAACACTTTTATCGATGTCTTTGATATATTTCAATGGAATTTGGGTTGGTTCTCAAAATGAAAGTGCAAAAAATCTGTAGCAGCTGAACTTTATTATTACCTATTACATTTATCTCATTCTAATGTACTTCACACGTTATAAAGACATAGCGGTTCGTGTTTTTATTTTTGTTTTAATTTTCATAATCTATTTTTAATTTTTTTCTGTACCAAAATACTTTATTGACTGGAAAACTAAGAAAATTGCAGCACTTTTGAGCTCATTTTATCCTAAAGCCCAAACGTTTGCTTGTAAACTTTTAAAATTAAAGCTAAATATGAATTTCTCATTTCACAAAACCCTGAGAAGTTGGACAAATTCAACAATTTTCTGGCTTTTCGCGATTATCGTACTAAGTACTAGTGTTTTCAAATATTTGACAAAATATAATAACGGTTTCTCAAATAACCCAATGATGACAATTTTTAATAGCGATTTTAATAACAATTTTTAAATAACTGAATATAGATCCAGTTAAAACGGGTTTCATTGAAGTCTGAAATTAAAAAGAATAAAAATTATACATCATATTTAAAAAAATTTCAAAGCATTTTGCAAAAATTTGAATGTGCTCCCACAGAAAAGTCAACCGTGAGCAAAAAATTAGAACTTATTAAAAACTTATTATTTTATGATATTATAAAAGAAAAACATTTTAATTTTAATAATTTAGCATGTAATACATAAATTCATTTACCATGATGATCATGTTTCACAAATGTAGTTTTTCTTTTTCGTAAATGATTAGTAAATGTTTCGTAAACTTTTTTGTTTTAGTAAATATCGAAGACATTGGCTAAAGATAATGAAAAATGGTTGAGACAAGGAAAACAAAAATATATTAAATTTGTTTTTTAATTACTAAATTACATAATTACTTAACTACATAATTATACAATTGCACTTTAACGTTGTCAGACACGTGACGTGGTTTGTCTCCACGTACCGATATGTAAATAAAATATTTAAAAATAAACTGTGGGCTTTATTTGAAATCTGTTTACGTCGAAAGCATGTTTATGTGTTATAAAAATTTGGCTTTCAAATACCTCTTCCCCATGCTAGTTACTTTCGCAAAAATTTGTAATCGAACATAACGATTTACAACGTTGGTTGACTGAATTTGTCCGACACGTGACAGTAGATGTCTTCTTCTTTTCTTTTGCTTTTAATAAAATGTATAGAAAGTTTGATCGTATAATCAAGAAACAGAGAGTATTCTATTTAATTAAACAAAAGGACTTCACTACCAATGAGTAAATTCTGAATTGGCTGAAAAATAGCCTTAAAAAACAGTTGGATTTGTCTGGACGTGACCGTGGAATGCTCCTGAAGCTTTTGAATAATACATTAAAATTTTATTAGCAATGTATTTTCATTAAAATAATTTAAAAAAAAAAATAATATGAATACAAGTTGTTATGATTATTGTGAGCAGCCTTTTCAGATTATTTTCAATTTCTCTTCAAGCTAAAGGGAAGGTTTTTATCAAGGTGACAAAAAGAAGCAAAGTTTGATAAATTTTTTTGAGACTATGGAAATACATACGAAATATTTGATTGTGTTCTATGATTGAGTGTACCTTGAACTCTTTTTAAAAATGTTTGTACTTTTTAGACACAATTATAAAATGGCGAATCTGATCACAATAGCTTGCATAAAAACAATATTTTGTCTTTATTCCTCTAGCTGCATGGGAGAAAGGAGTGGCAGTTGACCTATTACGTCCATTTTTTTTACTATCATTATATTGTTCTTCAAAATCATTGTTCTAAATTTTCTTGTTTGAATATCTGCTTCCATTCGGTTGGACAACATTGGGTTGAACAGGCTTATCTGTCTGTAGCTTAAAAGGCCGCGTTTACCATCTGAGGTGGAAGTAAATCGTGGACTTCTTCATGGATTTGAATCGCTAGTTATAACGGAAAGCTGTTCATTTTTGACGAGTTGTATATCGGCCATCATGATTCTGTAGGTGTCTTCGTTCAGTGAATGAGTTCTATTTGACTCTGTTTTCGCTGATTATCGCTGTATGTATTGATATTTATAGATATGTACCAGTTTCTCAGTTCGCGTATAAAGCTCACTTCTTGCAAATAAGTCTTATACAATTTTACAACTAATTGTCAGTCGAACTTGCTAAAATATATACTTATTATTTAGAACTTATTTTGTGCTTAAAACCACTCACCTTCAAACTCATCTGGTTTTTCCGTCTTTATTGCATAATTCGCCTACATGCACACATGGCCAAACTTGATCCATCTTCCATCCGTTGTAAGACGATATGCAATTGAAAAGTTAATTCAATTAAAATCAGCTTTTCGTTAAGATGACTAAAAAAAGAGAAAAAACGAGAAAAAGTTTCGTTTAATTATATATTTAGCGTTAACGTACTCTTAATAATTACATCTGTAGGAATATTTACATACTAAATTTAAATTTAGAACATTTTCAAAAAGTGCTTCACTGCTCAAAAAGTTCACAAGACCTTAAACTTAACGCTTTACTGCATACCGATGCACATCCGCTACAAACCAAATTCATTGCAAAAAATTTGTCGACAAATTTCGATGGTAAAAGTGTTAAAAAGAAATAACGATTATATATAATATTTTCGACTACTTTTTTGCTGAAGCCCATCTTTCGGTAAAATTTTTTACAAAATACACCAGAGATATAAGCTGCGTTCCATTCGCTTCAAAATAATCCAGATTATTTTTTTTTTTTACATGTAAAGCAAAAACAAAAATAATTATCCTATAACAAATAGGATTATTTTTGCTATCCATATAAAATTGTGATATAGCCTTAAAAAAATTTGAAACACAGATGTCGCACCTGTATATTTTTATGAGCTGTCATTTAATTTTTTTAATATTTTGTTTGTTTGATACAATGATTATAAGGAAGCCAGGACAGCTACCTATTTTCTCACGAGCTGCGACCATCTAATGTTAAACAAAAGAAAACAAAACAAACCGTGTGTGTCACACACATTGGACGCATTCAGCGGAGCTAACAATTGCACTTAAATTTTTTATATAATTGCATCATATAAATAATTAAATTAAATAATAGGGGTATCCACGATTCAGTGCTCTTGCCTGTGCAGTTGAGGACTTGAGGACTTGTGCAGTTGTGCAGTTAGGTTTTCGTGAACACACCACCATCACCATTTCAAAGCTGTCAATATTTTTTGTGCACAACTGCTCAAGTCCTCAAGTTGAATGTAATAGTAAAAAAGCACTTGTGCAGATTTTTGACGTACGTACAATTTGTTTTTGTAAAGTGCACAAGTCCTCAAGTTCTCAACTGCACAGGCAAGTGCACTAAATCGTTAATACCACTAATGTACAATTTTTCTGACGTTTAGAGTAGAACACATTCAGAGAAAAACATCGTTCTCTAAGGTATCGCTACCATAACAGTTCACAACAGTTTTGAACGACACACGTTCTCATGACACCTAATAGTTATTGTATCATGATTGCTTGTTTGAATTAAATTTTGACTGCAACGGTAGTGCCCTCTACGAGTCGTTTTTCTTGCCGTTCCTTTGAGAAAATTTGTTATCTCGATTATATTAAGGCGAAAGGAACGCAGCTATAGATTCACCGTCGAAAACAACTAATGCATGTAGATTTTTGAAGAGATCAGACCCGTGGAGGAGTGTCAACAAAGAAATAAATAAAAAATTATTTACAATATTTTCGACTACTTTTGTATTAGACCTATCTAAGAAAAAAAATGTTCAACAATAATTGATGAGATTTTGGATAATTTTTTTTTCTTAGATAGATTCGAAAACACATCAATTATGGTTTGTTTTTGTTTCCATCGATTGTTTCAAAAAGCAAACAATAATTGAAATGGTTTCGAATAAAAAAATTTTTTTGTTATATAGGTTCAGTACAAAAGTAGTCGAAAATATTGCAAATAATCGTTATTTTTTTATTCCTATGCTGAGGCACCTGTACGTGGCTGATCCCTCTGAAAATTTGCATGCGTAAGTTGTTTTTAATGTTGAATCGATGTCTATGATGTTTTTTGTAAAAAATTGTACCGTAAGATGGGCTGCAGTACAGAAGAAGTTGAAATTATTGTAAATAATGTTCTTTTATTTCTATGCTGACACTTTTGTAAGTAGTTCGATCGTTTTCAAAATTTTCATGCGTAAATTGTTCTTAATGGTAAATCGAGATCTATGGTGTTTTATGTAAAAAAACTGTACCGTAAGATAGGCTCCAGTACATTATTTTTTCCTATTATTTACGTATTATTTAATTAATGCGTCTTAATTTTTTAAGAACTTGAGAATAGATGAAAAAATTTTCAAAAAAACCAATTTTTGCTATTTTTGCAGCATAGCATTCATTCTATTGAAGTGACGTCATTACAATGTATAAAAATATTGTAGATACTTTGAATACAAAAATTTTGGTATACTGTTTTACTATCTGAGACATCTAGGTCCTAAGCGTTATATTCTTATAGGAAAAATCGGAAGATTGCCAAAACTTTTAATAAAAACTATTCAATATACGATATTGAAATATGTTCTACAAATCAGCGACCAGCACATACACGCACAGTCAATATAATATTTTTAGGGTCTACTCTAGTGTCAAAAAACTTTTTGAAATTCTACCATCAGATCGAAATCAGTGACAAGCGCATCTACAAAGAGTATAAAACAAAAAAAAATATTTTAGAGCCCACGCTAGCGTCAAAATACTTTTTGAAATTCTTTCATCAGATTCGAAATCTGCGATCCTTTAATACTACCAGTACATACATAGTTACGGTAACCATATTTTTAAGAGCAAATTACAGGACAAACTAAAATTTTAAATATTCCATATAACTATAGGATGTTTATTGGATATAACAGTATATACTCAGAACAGCATACATACATTACAGTATACATACGAGTTTATTTAAATGTACTAAAACAGATTATCTTATATTACGCTTAGTATATTGATTTGCAGTTTTGATATTGCTTTTCATAAGGTAAGTACTAGGACTTTGAATCCCGAAGGGTTTTGGCGAATACCGGGATTTCAGGTTTTGAAATTCGTGATTCCGGCTGTATTAAAAGCAGGGACCGGTGATAACTCTCCCTAGGCAAAAATAATTGCACGTTATTTTGTTTCTTTTTGATTTTTAAAATAAAGATCCAAACGTGATCGTTATTCATACTTAAAATATTCAAAAACAATCAAAGGTTTATAAGACACCACTAAGACGATATCATATTTACTAATGCAGACAAGGGTTATAAAACAGTTGTTATGTTCAAAAAAGAATATAAGGAAAAAAATTCAACAATAATTGGAAGATAAAGTAAAATTCTGAAATACCATTTTGTATTTTTGGTTAAATTTGGTTAAAATTTACATGGTATAGTAATAACCAGGGATCGGATTTTGATGACTAAAAAAAAAAAAAAGCAAAAAATTACCTTTAAAAAAATTACAAAAATTACCTAAAAAATGCAGAAAACGATCTAAAATCTGACAAAAATTACCTAAAAAACGCAAATAAAAAATAAGCAAAAAATAAAGCTTTTAAAATTAAACATTATAACACTTAAAATGAGGAACGTCTATTGTCTGGAATAATGTTTTGTAAACAAAAAAACTTCTTTCTACTTCTGCACTGACGAGAGAAACATATTTAAAAGACGATATGCCATCGGATGTAAGTTTTTCTTCTTATTTCATAGTATTAAAATTTTTAGCCCCTAATATTTCTGCAATAGTGCATAAAAAAGAGTTAATAAAAACTAGCATATCCTGAGTTTTTATCTAACACTTGTTTCATCTTTTTACCGTCAGTTTCACCACGCGCAGAGCTTTTTTTCATCGAAGTCTATAAACAAAGCTTCTCCTTTGTCGAGAGGTAATGTTTTTGATTGAAGGAACTCAATTGAAGGAATTAAATGTCCAAAAATGACAATAAAATTATTGGGGGTTGGAATTAATTTTAAAGGTTTTTTTTTCGGTTTTTGAGCAGTTATTTAGAAACAACGGTACAATGTATATTATTCAAAGTATTTTCCATCGTTAGCTACATCATTTTCCCATCTTTCTGGCAGCATATGGATTCCGCGCCGGAAGAACGATTCGTCTTTTGAGGCAATCCACGAATCGACCCATTTTTTGGTATCCTCGTAAGAAGTGAAGCGCTGCTCAGCCAAGCCATGCGTCATCGATCTGAGTAGGTGGTAGTCGGAAGGGGCTATGTCTGAGCTATAAGGCGGGTGGGGTAGCACATCCCAATTCAGCGCCTCCAACGTTTCCTTGACGGTTCTTGCAACATGTGGCCGTGCGTTGTCATGTTGAAAAACCACTTTGTCGTGTCTTTTGGCATATTCCGGCCGTTTAACCTTTAATGCTCGGCTCAATTGCATCAATTGTTGTTGGTAGCGTTCCCCAGTGATGGTTTCGTTAGGTTTTAGCAGCTCATAGTACACGACACCCTTCTGATCCCACCAAATACACAGCATAAGCTTGGCGCCATGAATATTCGGCTTGGCCCTCGATGTTGATGCATGGCCGGGTGGTCCCCACGATTTTTTTCGCTTAGGATTATCGTAATGGATCCACTTTTCATCGCCAGTGACAATACGATGCAAAAAACTCTTCCTTTTATGCCGTTGAAGCAGTTGTTCGCACATGCAAAATCGCCGTTCAACGTCTCTCGGCTTCAACTGGTACGGCACCCAATTTCCTTGCTTTTGAATCATTCCCATGGCCTTCAAGCGTTTGCCGACCGTTGATAAGTCGACTCCCAATGATTCTGTTGATTCTTGAAGGGTTTGACACGGGTCTTCATCGAACAAAGCCTCCAATTCCTCATCTTCAAACTTTTTCGGCTGGCCCGGACTCTCTTTGTCTTCCGTATCAAAATCACCACTTTTAAACCGACGGAACCAGTACTCACAAGTAGAAATCGATGGAGCATAGTCCCCGTAAGCCTCAGTAAGCGTGCGTTGTGCTTCAACCGCTTTTTTCTTCAAATGGAAGCACAAAAGTAAACCTTCCCGCAAATTGCATTTTGTTGGAACGAAAGTCGACATGTTCACAGAGAAAAAAATATATGTTGTTTACACTTCAGTGGAATGACACATACTGAAAAATGAAGCTTAGACAATGTGCTTTGAAATGAATATAGTCACAGGTGTGCCCGATGCGATCTATTGATAGTTACGCCATCTCTTAGAAAACCTTTAAAACTAATTCCAACCCCCAATACTTAAAAATCGCTGAAAATTACAAAAAAAAATGCCTTACTAAAAATGACCTGGGCTCTCATCACGTATGACGAGAATCGTTCGACGATATCGTTTCAACGATACTTTAACATCACGTAACCTTTAATTTTATGCATCGTCTAAACGATATCGTTTTGCTTGCTTCATGTATGGCAAACAACTGTCAAATGGTATCGTCGAAACGATTGCTTGGCGCGATAGCTAATTTGGTATCGTTTGGCTATTTTTCTGGTTGGAAATAATAAAAATAATTTTAAAATGTTTTGGGCGCTTGTTTGTTAAAGTGGTCCTTAACAAATAGATGGAATGTCGTTCCTGTACTATGTTTGCGACGTAATTGTGGCCCAGCTGCGGATGTTCATCAATAAAGTGTAGCAATATTTCCATATACTTAGGTGTCGCTGCCGAATAATATACTTTCAAAACATTATCATCAAAAAAACTTATTAAATATTCTTACATTTTACCTTAAATTTTCACTTTTGAAGCAAACAAATCCAAAAACAAATTATACACAAAAGTAAATATCACTTTTGGCACTGAATATATGTTTTAGAAAATACTGTAGAAAACACAACGATAGACGAGACGATAGCGATGGACTTATATGAAGCAAACTAAGAACGATATCGTCGGATAGCATCGTTCAAACGATAGTCGTTTTAAAAGTTACGTGATGAGAGCCCTGAAAATTAAAACCGATGAAAAATGACGAAAAAATGACAAAAAAAATTACCTAAAAACGTTTTATATTTAGAATTTTAGAAACATAATGCTAAATAAGCATTAAATGTCTTAGAAGCAGCAGAAAAAAGATGACATGTGATCGAAATCCGAGCCCTGTGGCGACATGTTGTAACTTCACTATCGAAGCGAAGTTTTCGATCTGGCAGTATCCCAGTAGCGGATGGAATATATTCCGAATATATGAAGCATCAATTACCTTGTAATGACCACTACTTCCGACTATAATACCTTACTATGCATAAAAGGCCTTACATTTAACATTGAATGAGACAGGAGGTAAGTGATCGCCTCCCTTCAGCATTACCTAGAAGTTATGGAGTAACATAATACTTGTATTAAGTTATTCAGATATTTGCAAAATCACTGCATTACTTTTCCTTGTATGCTACATTACAGGTAATGAGGTATGAGTTAATTACTTCTGCTATATGCAGACGCATTACTTTTTTCAAAAAGTAGTGCGTCTGCATTACTTTTTGAAAAAAGTAATGCTTCCTTACCTGGTAATTTAGTCTGTATTAGTTCTATGGTAGCCACTGGCAAATCCGCTGCTGGGATGTTGTAATATTTTCGTTCGACAGGCGATTTGGTTTGTTTCGAAGTTATGTTCGAATATTTAACAGCTGCATACAAGCTTTTTTCTGATACTTGGCATGCTAAATAACGTGAATCAATATTTTTAAAAACTGTTTTATTAATAAAAAATGTCATTTAAACTAAAAATTATAAATTAGTTATTTTCAACATATAACATTGTGTAGAAAAAATGCTTAAAAAACCATGCTTAAATGGATAAATATTTCCATTTATATTTACTTCGCTTCTCGATCGCTGCCACCAAAATAAAGTGATATTTTATCGCAAATATCGCCTGTCGAAAGTGTTACAACATACCGACTTTCGGTAATTTCGACAACTTCGAAACTTTCGAATCATGTTGCCACTGGTAATAACACTATTCCTACTTTCAAAATTATATAAAAGCTGAACAGCTTAGTAAACAGAGACTTTTAGGATCACAGCCAGAGCAAACTAAAAAATAGACTACCAAAGTGTATAGAGAGATAAAAAAAGAACAATTTGATTTTGATAGTTAAAAAAAAACATCGTTTCCATTGCAGTTGCATTTAAAATCCCGGGATTCCGGGAATAGAAACTGGTGCAGGATCCCGGGATTGAAAGCCCTAGTAAGTACGTATTACATTAATATTTCGGATATAACTTGTTCATTTACCTTCAAACGGATTTGATTTTTTGTAACATAAAAGTCTTTTAGTGTCAAATCGACACTATGCATTAGAACCAAAGATTTGAGTTTAATACCACGGAAAACCAAATTTTTTGCTTTTATTCAGATTAAATTAAAATATTCATTTTAAAAAACTCAAAACGATTGTTCCAAATTTGTTTGCCATACTAGAACTTTATACTAATTTATACTAAAATTAAAATTAAAATTATACCAATTCAAAAATGTTAAAAATAACAATTTGTTTGTAAATCACCAACTACACTAAGTTTGAACACATTTCTTACACGAGGCAAGAAGATGAATTGGACAAACTGAAGATGACCTGTAACAAAGAAAGATAATATTTGTATAAAAATGTACAAAAAGTTTACAGTTATAGTTTTTATTTTTTTTTCGTTCTTTTCTTAGCTTTGTGTCAATTTGACACTGAACGTCGTTTGAGTAAAATTTTGTGTACAGCTTAGCAACAACATCAATTGGAATTTTTTTCTTTGATAAAATCTAAATTTAGGCATGATTTTCACATTGAGCCAAAATCCCAAGTGAATTTGAGCTCAAATAAAAAAGATATAAAATTTCTTATATAAAAATAGTGTCAAATTGACACAAAAAGCGTTTGAAGATTAAAAATAAAAATCATGTCAAAGTCATGTGTAATTGAACAAAAAACTCGTTTCATTTCTATGGTGCATTTCGACAAACTATCGAACACCAATGAATATTGAAATAAAAAAAGAAGCAACTAGAACAGATGGCAACCCTTGATAGAGTTGATGGCGGTGATCTATAAATAGCCTACTGCTTTAAAATGTCATATGATTAGCAGCCATACAATTCAAAAGAATGAATTCCAAAATCTGCGCACTCATATACTAGTTTAAACAGTGAGTTGATCACAGCTTAATCACTCAAAGACTACTGAAGGGGAATATGTAGCGATTTCCGAAACAGACTGTCTAGTCAGCTAAGTGATTGACGACTCTATACAGAGTTGTTGTTGTTGTTGTTGCCTTCTTTAAAAACTTACTTGATCTAAAGCTCACAATTTAATTCATATAATAATTTCATAGATCCTAAAACTAATTAAAAATAAAAATAGTTTAACGCAGTTAATTTTAGTGAATAGTTTAAATCTATATCGCAGGTTTTTGTTCAATGAGGATAGTAAAAAGCTTATAGGCCTCTGTTACGGTTCACAACACAACAGTAATTTCTGTTTTGATTGTGTACACTGCTAATACTTAAAATAAGACACAGCAGTGTTTTGCTGTGAACCGTATAGGCCTATTAATAAAAAAAACAAAGTAAAAAAATACAAAAAATACAAAAAAAATTTCAATAAATTTTGTGGAATACAGTACATAAACTGAACACTTTAAAATACAGAACATTTATATGTTTTGCATAACAAAATAATTTAAACATGACATTACCTTAAAAAAGAGTAATGTACTGTATTATACAGTACGGATGGTCACCGTATACATAGCTTAGGTTAGGTTAGCGTGGCTGTCTCAAACGAGACATATTTAGGCCAATAAGGCCCATTGTGATACCAAGGGTTAATTTTTCCTATATCTATTTAAACCAATTCGAGCTGTTTACTAAGCCTAGGATTCGGTAAGCCCAAGATTCTGAGAGCTCGTTAAGGTCATTGAAGAACCAGTTACCTAAGTGGAGGAAGCGTTTTTGAGCCAACGCTGGGCAAGTGCAGAGGAAATGTACTGTAGATTCTTCCTTCTCCTCATTTCTACAGCTTCGGCAGAAGTCGTTGTGGGGCATGCTCAATCTTTGAGCGTGTCTGCCAACAAGGCAGTGCCCTATAAGGACCCCTACCATGGTGCTAATGCTGTCTCTACTGAGAGAAATGAGTTCTTTTGAATGCTTATGGTTGAGTTTGCGCCAGATTTGCCGCGTAATATTACACGTGTAACCTGCTGCCCATCTGTTGTTGGTTTTTATTCTCGATAACTAATGTGTAAGGAGTTTACATGTGGTTAGAGGAATACCAACGCTTGTCTTATCTATAGATAGTTGTTTGGTAGTACCTGTACGAGCGAGTTCATCTGCTTTGCAGTTACCTAGAAAATCCTTATGTCCAGGAATCCAGCATAAAATAATTTTGAGCTGCTCTGCCATCTCTTTTTGAGATCTGCGGCAGTTGAGAACTGTTTCAGATGTTATTTCAACAGCTCCTAGGGCTTTCAAAGCGGCTTGACTGTCAGATAGTATGCAAATATCCATGGAAGATATTTCATCTGCCTGAAGCCAAGTTAACGCTTCGTGTAAAGCAGCTATTTCAACTTGAAATACACTGCAATGGTCAGGGAGCCTAAAGGCTAAATGAATGCTTCTGAGTATACTCCTCCACCTACCTTTCCATCTAGTTTTGATCCATCAGTAAAAATCTCAATGATATTGTGAGATAAATGGTTTCCTAGTCCCCACTCTTCTTGAGAGGGAATGGATACATCGAACTTCTTTTTAAAGGATAGCTTTTGTGTGATGTAGTCAATGGACCGAGGTATGGGAGGGAGAAATTTTCTAATGCAAAAATGTCCTAGTGTACCTTATTTCCTTTGGGACGTGGCTTTTAGGCGGATGGCTGTTTTAGCGGCCATCTGCTGAGCTAGGATGTCAAGTGGTGTAAGATGGAGCATTATGTCTAATGCGTCTGACGGGGTGATTCTTAGGGCTCCACTAATGCACAGTTCCGCTGATCTTTGAACTTTACGAATAAGGCTTAGGTAAGTCTGTTTTTCGAGTGCTTGCCACCAGACAATAGCACCATATAGCCAGATTGGTCTTACAACTGCAATTGGTCTTACATTTGGTTATAAACCCCATTTGCTACCTACTGCCTTTTTGCATGAGTACAGGGCAATATTCGCTTTTTTGGCTCTCTCGAGCAGATTGGGCTTCCAGTTTAGTTTCCTAACCACTATAAGGCCCAGGTTTTTTGCTTGATCTGAGAAGCTAAGTCTTTTGTTTCCCAGTTTAGGAGGACTAATAAGAGGTACAGTGTGTTTTCTGCTGAAAATCAGCTGAGCCCACAGCTGATAGCCCAGTTGACTAGAGTATTTAGGCAGTTTTGCATAATGTATCGAAGAGTAGATATATATATTCCAGAAGTAACAATAGCGACGTCATCGGCATAAGCTATCACCCTGCACCCCTCTAGTTCAAGTTTGACTAACAGTTCATTTACTGCTAAATTCCAGAGTAGAGGGGAAAGAACCACTCCCTGAGGGACTCCCCTTGGTACAGATCTTAACGTGGATGCCGCACCAAATATTGCACTTATAATCCTGCCAACTAGCATTTGAGTTATCAGTGTTCCAACTAGGGATGTCAATCCCGGGACCCCGATCTTTTTTAAGACCCGAATATCCCGGGATTATTCGATTCGATTTCCGGAATTGTTGAAAACAATTTTTTTAATGTCTAACAGATTTTTCAAATTACCATCACATATATCTAACTTTCCATGATCAACGATCGATCTAACAAGCGTTGAGGCGGAGCGGTCCTTCTTCTTTGCAGGTCTTATATGCAATAAATTAAGGTCTAAGTTAGGGGATAAAACCATTAATGCTTTAATTTCATAAAGATCGTATTTTGATCAAAAGAAGGAATATTTTTACTGAGGTCTAAATAGAAAGGGTATTGTATTTATTTTTTACTTAATTGTATTGACTTTTTTATTTTAATTTGAATGTACTATAGCATTTAATTAAAGTGAGGTTTTAGGCCAAAGCGGTTAAAATTAAGGCATATTTTAGAAGATGTTTTCTAAAAAATTTTATTACATACACAAAAAATTTAATTTGCATGTTAATATTACATCATTACGCTGATCGCCTGAAAATAACATGCTTTCGAAGAAAGACTCTTGAATGCACATCTCTTACCAAAATGAAAAATTAGGAAAATTACGAAGCGTGGAAAAAAGTGGAAAAAATTGACATTATATTTGACCATATTGTTGCATATGAGACCTAGAAAAATTTTCCAAAGACGCTGATTTGGAAAAACATGTATAGAATTACAATTGGAACAGATTAAAAAAATGTTCATTGATCGATTAATTTGTTTTCAGTAGTGTAGCCAGTTTTAAAAAGGGTATGTTAAAAGAAAAATCGTGCTTAAAGTTACTCTTAGTTAAATTTACTCTGGCGCACCAGGCTTTAAGCGCTGTAGAATCTGTATTATAAGCGGAATTGATTTATGGAAGGATAATTGAACAATAATCAATCTAAAAAACTTAATTTAAAAAAAAATGTTGTTTAAATACTGATTTAAAATAATTTTATGTAGGCAGTTACTGCTTAAACTTAGTATGCTGTAGGAACAAAAATTTTTGGCATTTAATTCTCCACTCGAAATTTTGGTGTAGACTCAACACTAACACATACTTGTCATAACGTGTTTGTTGAATGTGTTAGTTGAACATTATTGTTGAATGTCAAATTTCCACGCCAACTAAATGTATGGCCATATAAAAGCCAGCGAAATTTTGACATTTTAAATCTCCAATCATGGTTGTGAACTTTGGCTACATTGAACAATTTTTTCGGTTCCACAGCGAACTAACAACGAAAAAAAAATTTCGCTACCTTTCGCTGTCAAAAACGCGATGCATTTCTTACGGAAGATTTCTTTTCGCTTCTACGCATACTAAGCTTAAACCAAAAATATGTATTTATGCATGTATTACAAAAACTATGTTATAAATTACTGAAGATATATGATTGGTCAAATTTTGTGTTTGGTTTTTTTTTTGTTGAATTGGTACAAATTGTGCTTCTTTGTTATATCAATTTGATACAGAGTATGTACTATAATAGAATAGAAGTGAATGTGTTGTACTTTTTGGCAAAAAAAAAATAACGAAATAAAAACTTCTTGAATTTCGGGATGATTTTGGATGATTATATTTTCAGATCCCGAAAATCCCGGAATCGAAAAAACTCAAAAAATTGCCATCCCTAGTTCCAACCGAATTTCCGTTAGCGCATTGGTGATAGCTCTTGCCTTGACATTATTAAAGGCCCCTTCTATATCAATAAAAGCTATCATCGTATATTCCTTCTGATGGAGGGATTTTTTAATGATGGAGACTATGGAGTGAAGCTGTTTCCACGGATTTGCCTTTGGTGTAGGCATGTTGTGCTATTGACAGTGGTTTATTTTTTATTTTAAATCTCAAGTGAATGTCGATTAATCTCTCCAAGGATATTTAGAAGAAAAGATGAGAGACTAATCGGTCGAAGGTCTTTTGGGTTGACGTGTGAGCTTTTGCCTGCCTTAGGTATAAAGATTGCGCCATTGTTTGGGAATGTGGTTTAGGTCAAGGCAGCTTTGGTAGATCAACAAAAGCCGCTCCTTAATGATGCCATACGACTTTTGAATTTCAATGGGAGATAAACCATCCAGTCCTGGTGACTTAAATGGTTTGAAGCTACTGATTGCCCATTCGAGCTTTGTTTGTGAGAGTATTTTTAGAGATCTGTTCACTGATATTTCACTGTAACTGATATTCCCGAATTGGAGCGTTACATATCTCTGAACATCCCGGAAAGTGGGTTTCTACTAATATATTCAGAGACTCCTCACTGCTAGTGGTCCAAGTACCATCTTCCTTTTTCATGAACCGTATACATAGTATAAAACAAAAAAACTCATTTCTAGGTTTCACCATAGCGTCCTATCGAAAGTTGATTTACGATCGAAAAGCAAAAGAAATAGGCACGAAAGAGGTTAAACAAAGCATCAAAGCAAAACAGTCCGATACGACTGTTGAAAAACTGATGCTGCTTCGACTTTCGACTTTGGGTCTGTTTGGAAATGCATCACGACTTGCAGTATGCGCACGACTGGCATTATTTAGCTTCCGAATTGCAGCGTGCATTTTTTTGATGCAAATGATGAGTGACTCTTGATAGAAAAATTACATTTTAGAATGTTTGACGTTTGCAGTGCTGTAAAATTGGCCATTTTCCAACTTGCTTGTGCTCAAAAGCGGTTTGTGCCTCATGATGCATTTCCGAACAGACCCTTTGCCAACAGTTTCAGTCGATTAAAATGACAACTGCTGAAGCTGTCGACTGTTGAAGTGCTTTGCAGTCTATCAGCGATCGTTTTTTGCTTTTGCTTTGACTGCGACTGTTTGATTTTTCTCAAGTGCAAGCCTAAGCAGTAGTAAGTTTTGAAATTATGGAAACAGTGAGTGCTTTTAAAAGTAATGTTTTTATGCATTTTGCTATTTTGACTGCAGCAATTTAGGCACTGTATTCCTTACGTTGGGACTCGCTCAAAACGTGCTTTGAGGGATATGTCACTGTTTTGACGCATCTTTCGACGTAGTCCAGGTACGAATTGTTCAGCATTGGAACCATGAACTCACGAACGAAATACTACAGCTTCAGATATTGCATTGCGCGCATCTTAAATTCGGCGATAAGCCAACAAACTAATCGGTTCCCGATTGTCTTTGCACATCGTTAAAATAAAGTTTTTAGGATGCGTGAAAAAGCCGTTAGCTTTTTGATTGGCATTTGTTGAATGCACACATTGTTGCTGCTGTCACGAGGGTACAAGACTGAATGACTGAAGACTGAATGAATATGAAGTGTACCACTTACGCAAGCTGAGTGATGCTTGATTCCTATAATTATCGGTGCGTAGACTTTTAAAATGTTGGTTTCGAACGAGTCCAAATAAGATTCATACAATCATTTAACACAAAAAACAAGTTTTCTGCTAACGGAAATGATGTTGCTTTCCAGCCAAAACTTTAAATTCCAAGTTCAATAAGAAATATAAAAATTACCCTGTAAATAGTTCTCACATTTTGATTGATTTTATTTTTAACTTGGTCAATTTAAGACCGAAGAACCGTGTTAGATATATCAAGACCTGCAAAAATTTCCAAAAATGTTTCCACTAAAAAAATAGTGAAATAGAAAGTCAAAGAGTTAAGTGTGTGGTACCAAAAGATGTGTTAAAAATTTGAATAGAATATTTCAATATCATGTCTTGAATAGTTTTTTAAAAGTCAAAAAGGAAAAAAAATTAATATTGGTAACCCTCCGATTTTTCCTATAAAAATATATAGCTCAGAAACCAGATGTCACAGGTAGTAAGACAGTATACCAAAATGTCTGTATTCAAATTATCTGCAATGTTTTCATACATTGTAATAAAATCACTTTAATAGAACGAATGCTATGCCGCAAAATCAGCAAAAAATCTATTTTTTGGGTTTGCAAAAGGTCACGGAGGTGGGTTGAAAATAACCAAATTTTTTTTTCATCCATTCGCAAGTTTTTATTGGTAATCAAACTGAATCAGTTCCTTTTGTTACGCCCTAATGTAGAATGTACGAATTACAAAGTAACTTTTTTTAACTAATGTTAATTGATTGAGTTAAAAATTTTTTCATTTAAACAAAAATAATAATTATTTGCTCAAGGAGTCTTTACAAATAATGCTGAAAAAAATTTAGCATTTTTCAATAGTTTACACTTTTTAAGAATAGCATACTTAAATTTGAAGTAAAAAAAATTATCCAATCGATTTATTTTGTATTTATATTTTTTTTTTTTTTATTAAATTCTCTATACATTGACTCTCTAATTGTAATGTTCATTTTGGAATGCCAAAAATCATCAGAATTTGGTGCGAAATTTACAATTTTTTTGATCAAAACGAAAATTTAAACACAAATTCTTAACATTTTTTTTTTGTATGGTCACACTAATGATGCCCCTTAAATCTTTATATTTTCTTTGGGAGTAAAAAATGGAATAAACAAAAAATAAAATGATTTTCATGACAAGGTTGTTTTTTTAGAGACGAAAAATTTTATATTGAAACAAAACACAGAAAAATTTTATTAAAATCCATGGATTTCACTTTATTTTAAAGATATTTTTTAATTGTACAGTGATTTGACATTATTGTTTGAATATGATTTCGAGCATGTGGTAACATATCGTAATCAGGAGGTCCAAATAGCGTTGACTGTAACGTTCTGACCATCATCATTTTTGAAGGCATATGGACCAAAGACACCAACGTCCCAAAAAACGCACCAAACAATGACTTTTTCTGGATTTAATGGTGTTTCGAGATTAGCTTGTGGATTATTATCGCTCCAAATGCGGCAATCCTATTTATTTACTAAGGCATTTACCAAGAATGTGCTTCATCTAAAAAAACACCCTTTAATTATCTTAATCTTCATCGTTCCGACAAAATTTTCAACTAAAAATAACTAGTTGCGCAGTAAAGGGTTAATAGTGCCAAACTTTCATTTCACCAACTTTAAAGGTAAAGTTTAGCCACGTGACATGCTTCAAAAGGCACTCTAATTTGTAGCAAGTCAACCACGCTGGGGCACATGTTATTGAAAGCACATCCGATGCTTTGCCTGTGACAAGCTTCTTTCAGCTTGCAGCGTAGTCGTTGTTGCTGACGTTGTTGTTTTTGGTTGCTGAAACAGCACTTTTTGCTCTTTTGCTGTTGCTGCAGAAGGTGCTGTTGATGTTGCTGCCACAACTGCTGCTGAAACCTGTGTCGCTTTTGCGCCAACTCATAATTTGTTAATAAACCGCATAGCTTGAGCGTGAAAATGTACCCACTGACCTATATATTCGCTATGCTGATGATGGTGCTGGTGATGTTGAGTAGAGTGCGTTTTTTTTCTCTGTTGCAGCACAATTACTGGTGGATGTGCGACAGCAACATGCTGTGTGCCATGGCATTAACTTGGCAGTATTGCATGTCATGCTTAATGCGGCTAAAAGTTAGACAAATATGTAAATTTGCATTGCACTCGAATTGAGTTGGTTGCAATTTCAATGCAATTGGTTGCATGTCACACTCAATTGTTGGCAGTGAAGATTTTATTTTTCTGCATGTTTTTTTTAAAATTTTTTATATTTTACCGTAACACACGCACACGCACACGCACACGCACACCTCACAATTATACACTTTTATGAACACCTGCTTGTAGCTACGCATGCGCGGCAAAAAGATGCCGCATTAACTCAAATGCAGACAGAAACATGTTGAATTTATTTTTTTTTTAACTTATTTAGTAATACTTTTATTGAAATTGTGTGCCGATTTGCAGTCTGACGGACTGGCAGTGAGATAAATTATTCGGCTCAGCATAAATGTTGAGCGAAAATGTTGTTTAAGACTTGGAAAATTAATGTAAATTGCAAAAAAATTTGCTAAGAGCATATTTGAGTGGCAAAGAATACATAGTAAATTTTAATTGTTTTGGTTTTCTTGCTTATGCTTCTTTTTTTAATATGCAAAATTCAATCAAATTCACTGTTGATAATGCATTTCCGAAATGACAATGATTTTTTGCTATCAACATAAATCTTTTCTAGAAACTTTAACACAAGTTTGTGTCTTAAGTCTTTCGTTACAAGTGCTTTAAACAAAGAGAAAATTCGTGAAACTAGCCATCTAAAACAGGAAGTCGTAATTTTTATTTATATAATGGATATTATTGAAGTGTATATGAAAAAAATAAAAAAGGAATTTTTTTTAAGTTTTTTTTCAATGAAATACAAAGAATTTAGTTTTAGGCCATTGTTTTAGTAAAATTAATTTTGCTAAGTAACGGCTTGTTAAAATTTTTTGATTTTTGGGTCAAGTACTATTAACACACGTTAAATTCTACAAATAATTTTTTTAAATATTTTTTTTTTTTTAAAATTAATAAGTTTTTTATAAATTTTTTTTTAACGTTCTGGACCACATAGAAAATTTTAAAAAATATTACTTACTTAGTTGGCGCTACAACCGCATGTCAGTCTTGGCCTCATCTAAGAATTTGGGCCAGCCATTTCTGTCTTTCGCTTGCTGGCGCCAGTTGGAAACTCCAAGCTTCGTCAGGTTGTCCTCTACTTGGTCTTTCCAACGAAGATGCGGTCGTCCTCTTCTGCGTTGACCGACGCTGGATACCGAATCAAATGTTTTCTTCACTGGAGCATCGTCTTTCATGCGCTGAACATGACCAAACCAACGAAGCCACTCGATTTTAATGCGCTTGACTATGTCGACGTCAGCGTACAGCTCATCATTCCATCGTATTCGCATTCGGTACTCGCCATTGACGCAGATTGGTCCGTAGATCTTACGAAGAATCTTTTTCTCGAATGCTCTTAAAGTCTTTTCATCTAAACTGCTCAGCGTCCAGGTTTGTGATGCATAAAGTAGGACGGGTATGATGAGCGATTTATAGATCGTGATTTTCGTTCGACGAGAGAAGGCACTGCTTCTCAATTGCCTACTGGCCCCAAAGTAACACCTGTTGGCAAGAGTTATTATTCTTCGTTTGATCTCAATGCTGATGCCGTTGGTTGAGTTTATGCTCGATCCCAGATAAACGAAGTCCTTCACAACCGAAGGAGGTATTGCCAACTGTAACGTGGGTTCCAAGACGCTGGGACTGTTTGTTTGTTGACACCAAGTATTTCGTCTTATCTCCATTCACTGCCAGACCCATTCGACTTGACTCTCTTTCTAATCTGGAAAATGCTGCACTGACTTCGCGCGTATTATGGCCAATGATATCGATGTCATCAGCATACGCAAGCAGCATAACACTCTTGTAGAATATTGTGCCACTACGTCTCAGATCAGCAGCTCAGATGATCTTTTCCATCATTAGGTTGAAAAAGTCGTACGATAAGGAATCACCTTGTCTGAAACCTCGTTTGGTAATAAATGGTGGGGAGAGGTCCTTCCCGATTTTAACTGCGCTGCTGGTATTGCTCAGTGTCATCCTGCAAAGTCGTATTAGTTTTGCAGGAATACCAAATTCAGACATGGTGGAGTACAGGTGCTTCCTTATTGGGCTGTCGAAGGCGGCTTTGTAGTCGACAAAAAGATGGTGGTGTCGACTTGTTTTTCTTGAGTCTTCTCCAAGATTTGTCGTAGCCTGAAAATCTGATCGATGGTGGACTTTCCAGGTCTGAAGCCACACTGATTAGGTCCGATCAGTTCGTTTACAATGGGCTTCAATCTTTCAGATAAAACGCTCGACAGGACCTTATATGCGATATTAAGAAGGCTTATCCTACGGTAATTGGCACAGATAGTGGGATCGCCTTTCTTGTGGATTGGGCAGAGCACACTGAGTTTCCAATCGTTTGGAATACATTCTTCCGACCATATTCTGCATAGAAGCTCGTGAATGCATTTAAGTTGAGCTTCGCCTCCGTTCTTAAACAGCTCAGCAGTCAAGCCATAAGCTCCCGCGGCTTTGTTATTTTTAAGCCGAGCTATAACTGTCAGAACTTCACCAAAGTCGGGCAGCGGAACCTCAACGCTGTCATCCAAAATTGAGATTTCCGGAATATCATCTCTATTGGCGGGATTGTTGTCAGCGTCGCCATTTAGAAGCTTAGAGAAGTGTTCCCTCCATAACGTCAGTGTACTCTGTACATTTGTCACTAGATTCCCGTTATCATCTTTGCAGGAAGAGGCCCCGGTTTTAAAACCATGGGCAAGGTGTCTCATTTTTTCGAAAAATTTTCGGGCCTCATTCCTGTCACCATACATCTCAATCTTCTCTTGCTCGCGATTTTCTGCCTCTCTTTTTTTCCGCCTGAAAAGATGTCTCTCTTCCCTTCTCTTTTCTTTGTATCGCTCCTTAGCAGCGCGCGTTACAACCGACTGCAGGGTGGCTTTGTAGGCGGCGTCTTTCTCTGCAATAGCGTCGCGACACTCCTGGTCGTACCACTGGTTTCGGCGAGGGCGGTAGTAGCCAATCACCTCTTCAGCAGCCGCACGCATGGAGTTGGAAATGTGTGTCCACTGCGCGCATATATCATCGATTGGAGAAGTGCTTTGAAGCAGGAGTGAGAGTCGAGTGGCGAAAGCATCGGCTGTCTGTTTCGATTGCAGCTTGTCGACGTCTAGCTTTCTCTGTGTAGGGTTGCGTGCATTCTTAGCTACGCACAGACGTGTACTGATCTTGGTTGCAACAAGATAGTGATCCGAGTCAATCCAATACACTGGAAGAGTGCCTTCCGTCGATCAAAACGTGATCAATTTGATTTTTGGTTTTTTGATCAGGGGACATCCAGGTGGCTTTATGAATATTGAGATGATTGAGTCTAGTGCTACTTACGACCATGTTTCGTGCTGTGGCGAAATCAATCAGCCTCATTCCGTTATCGGAGGTGTTGTCGTGGAGGCTGAACTCCGACTGTTGGACCAAAAATATTTTCCTTGCCCACCTTAGCGTTGAAGTCACCAAGCACGATTTTTACGGCGTGACGGGGCAGTGCTCGTAAGCATTTTTAAGGCGCTCGTAGAAAATTTCCTTGACCTCATCGTCCTTGTCTTCTGTCGGAGCATGCGCACATATTAGGCTTATATTAAAAAATTTAACCTTGATGCGGATTATGGCAAGTCGTTCGTTCACAGGTGTGAATCGCAGGACGTGGGGCCCTAGCCTCTTGCCAACTACAAATCCGCATCCAAACTCATGCTTCTCCGCATGGCCGCTGTAGTAGATATCACAGGGTGCATGCCGAATGCAACCCTGTCCCTCCCATCGCATTTCTTGGATAGCAGTGATATCAGCTTTGTATCTTTCCAAGACATCAGTCAGTTCGATAGAGACACCTTCCCAATTCAGGGTTCGGACATTCCAGGTGCATATCCGTAAATCATTATCAGTTTTTCGTTTGCGGTAGTCGTCATCAGATTTGGGGATAAGTTTTCTTCTATTCTTATTAGTTTTCATTGAAATGGGTTTTACGGGTGGGCTTCAAACCCGACGCACAACCTATTTTAAGCCTAGGGAGGCCCGCTGCTCAGATTAGCCGCCATACTAACGGTTGTCAGTTTGGACGTTGCCCAGGAAACACCACGTGGAGGTTTGAGTCGACTTGAGGCGATTTCACAAAGATTATGCTGACCTCGCCAGGTTGAGACAGTCAGACATGTTACATAGTAAAGGTTCGCTCCCAAAAAAAAAATATTACATATATAAACAAATTTAGAAATAATACAAAAAAATAAAAATGATGCATTCTCCATAAACAAGTCTGTTATTAAATGTTTTAAATCTGCACTACCTGTCTTGTGCGAGCCATACAGAGCACTGCACAATGAAGTGATTGGTACAAACTAGAGGGAATAAATTATTTTGATGACGTTTGTACTGCTTTAGGCACAGAAAAGTAC
This sequence comes from Dichetophora obliterata, assembly GCA_963920525.1. Classification (NCBI taxonomy): domain Eukaryota; kingdom Metazoa; phylum Arthropoda; class Insecta; order Diptera; family Sciomyzidae; genus Dichetophora; species Dichetophora obliterata. Next base: position 60,566,817 of record OY986436.1, on the reverse strand, counting down.
AAAAAAAGGGTTTTTAAATATTTGGACCAGTAGGCGTGGCACCTCCCATACTTGTATCTTATTTTTCGCAATATTTGAAAAACCAGTAAAGCCATTACAACATAAACTTAGGCAGTCTTCGAGTGCATCATTTAAAGAAAATGTGTCAAAAAAAAGGCATGATTGGACAAGTGGGAGTGGCACCTCCCATACAAATGGATCACATTTTTCGCTTTGTCTAAGGAATCAGTAATGCTACAAAAACAAAAACTTAGGCAATCATCAAATACGTCATTTGGAGAATACGTGCCAAATCAAGGCATGATTGGACAAGTGGGCATGGTACCTCCCATACAACTGAAACACATTTTTCACAATATCTGGAGAAAAAGTAAGAGATTGTCCGTTTTTATATTGGCACGTGTCTTTTAAATAGCGTACTTTATTATTTTCAAAGATTTGTTTTTGTGGCATTACTGGTTCTCCAGATATTGCCAAAATGTGATCCATTTGTATGGAAGGTGCCACTCCCACTGTTTAATCGCGCCTATTTTTGACACATTTCCTTTAAATGATGCACAATTATTTTTTTATTGCATTATAAAAAACCCCTTAAATTATCAAATCTATGAAACTGTTAAAAAGCTTCGCTTCTCTCGTGTGTCCAACGACGCATCTGTTTTTTTTTTATTAACTCATTGTTTTAAACGCTTACTACACAATTTAAAGACCGTATTTGGAATCCTTAGTTTTGTAAGGTCCTTAATATGTATATTAAAGTAAGCAAAGTATGCATTTTTCACAAACTCAGATAAAGTTTTTCGACACTTTTTCACTACATATTCAACGAAAATGTAGCAAAATGTGTTTGACTTATTTAAGGGCCGTTTTATGCACTTTTTATAATTTGAGCTAACTTGAGCAGTTTCAATAACTTTTGTTAACTTGACTTTTGTACAACTTGCGAAGTTAAATATTTTAATTTCTCAAGTCAAAATTTCATTTCATTCAGTTGAAGTTGAAATTTTATATGTTGAAGTTAAGTCAAGTTATAAATACTTAAGTTATAAAACTTCCCAGGGAATTTTTTGATATATGATGGGAAATGAGAAAAGAAATGACTTTTATAACTTATGAAATGGAAATTAGTTGATGTTGAAGGTAACGCAATGTCAAAAAATATTTTATTAAATATTTTATTAAAAATATTCAGTTGACAGTGTTTTGAATTAAAATATGTTTAAATTCACTTCGTTAAATAACGAAGCATGCTTTATATGTAGTTTAATAAAAATATTTCTAAAAGACATGCGCTTTCATGAACATTTTAAATTAGCCTCTATTACTGTGTGTTTGATATTTTTAGTTTTTATTTAAAACATTATATAGTTCTTTGACAATCGAAAAAATTGGTGTTTATAATTTCGTCTTTGTATTTTGATAACAGAGGAGGATAAATTCGAGTCCTTCAAAATAAGGTCGACGGTTAATCGGCTGGACCAATTTTTAATTAGTTTGGTTTTATTTCGTTTATTAACGTGTGAGCCATATATTCTATTTCTTCTAGCATATAAACACAAAACCAATATTACAAAACTAGTTTCTTTATGTTGACTACTAACTAAATTATGTTAAAATAAACCCGATTATTATATATAATAATATAGCTTGAAAATAAATTGTTACAAATTAAAAATTTTTCCGCTTGAGGATCTAGAAACCTATTTTAAGCGCAATCTTTAAACGCAATCTTTTTTAATGTTATTTTTCACGCGACGAGCAATATAGTTCAGCTCCTTGCAATTTGACATAGCTATTTTTTTAGAAAACTGTTTTTAATCGTTTTTTATTTATAAAAGAATAAGTTGATTTTTTTTTTAAAGTGGTCTAAAAAGAATCGTTTTATTTTACGTTTCTCTTCGTCAAACTAATATTTACTAAATCGAACGAAAAAAGTTCCATTTTTGACTTAAGTAGAGATTTGTGACTTGCAGGCTGCACGAGTATTTGCACCAGCTCAGTTGAAATCCTTTCAATGATGCAAATTCAGTCACTAGAGCTGTTAATCATAAAAAGGCATATACAAAAACTTAGTAACTGAGATTTAAAAGATTCATCAGAAATGGTGCCTCATTTTTGGATACCTTCATTTACTCTCTATGTACTACAGGGTCCGCCAAATAACTTTTTTTTTTTGAAAAGTTTATAAAAAAAAAAACTACTGGATATTTTCTCAAACTTATTTTTTTATTTGAAAGCACAATCCTTCCGGTTTATAATAGAAAATAATTTCATTCAAATGGCTGCCTCGGCTGGCCATGCAGTAGCCTACACGATCGGTCCAATTTTTAAGCACATTATCGATTGTGTGCAGCTGTATTTCACCAATAACTTCACGAATATTGTCCTTTAAAGCGTCAATTGTCTCTGGCTTGTCGAAGTAACACTTATCTTTGAGGGCACCCCACAAATAATAGTCAAACGGTGTCAAATCGCAGCTCCGAGGTGGCCAAATGACATCAGCTCTGCGGCTGATAATGCGATCTTCCTGTTGAAACCAAATGTTGCCAATATCCTCCTATTCAATTTTTGTAAACAAAAATTCGTTCAACATGGCCCGATAACGATCGCCATTGACTGTAACGGCCACTCTTTGCTCATTTTCGAAGAAAAATGGCCCAATTATGCCTCTGGACCAAAATCCGCACCAAACAGTGACTCGTTTTGGGTGCAGCGGCTTTTCAATGTATGCGTGCGAGTTTTCTGTGCCCCAAATGCGACAATTTTGCTTGTTTACATACCCGTTTGTTTGATTTACAAGATCAAAATGAGCTTCATCTGAAAAGATGATTTTTTTGGCAAAATCGGCATCATCTGTAAGTCGATCGCAGGCCCACTTAGCGAAGCGAAAACGCATTGGATGGTCAGTTTGCTTCAACTCCTGAACCAATTGGACTTTGTATGGCGTCATACCAAGGTCTTTATGCAAAATTCGTCTCAATGATGTCTCCGAAATGTACAATTGCTGAGAACGACGGTGAATTGATGTTGATGGCGCTTCACGCACACTTTCTGCCACAGCAGCAATATTCTCGGGTGTACGCGGGTGCTTTTGGCTTTTCACGCTTTGGTTTATCGATGAGGATGCCAGTTTCTTTCACTTTTTTCACAAGATAACGAACATACGGAGCTGACGGTGCTTCTCTTCTTCCTAATTTAAACTAATTAAATGTCAAATCAGACTTGAGCTAAGTGTTACCATTCACGAAATAAGCACTAGTTGGAAAAAAAACGTTAGATGGCGGACCCTGTACTACTTGTTGAAAATCGAGTGACCGCCAAACTGAACTTGGCAAGCTTCATATTCTCTTTAGCAAATGGCTCCAGCTGCACGTAGAAATTCTGCGTTGTGAACTAATGCAAAAATGTAGGTACCGACTACTCATAATTGTGCACATAATAAAAGCACTTTCATATTACTACACATCTAAGTTTCTTTTGGCCAACTAATGCTTATAATCTTTGGAGCTGACATTGATTAGCGGAAATTAAAACAGGTCATTACGAATATAAAGTGCAATTCAACCCCTAGCAAGGACTTTGATCGATCCTCTTTTAATTGTGTTCTGCATATTATTAAATGTTTGAACACAAATGATCAAGAACTAGATCAACAAGTAATGCCGACTCCGAACGGCTCGTGTTCTCGAGAAGCTTTACCATGCAGTAATTACTCTCTGAGGTTTATTTTATAATAAATATTAATTGAATACAAGGTTGCCAGTCAAAATTCGGAATAATTCCCACGAAAATTACCTTTTTGCCAAAGTAACATAAATTAAACACCACCAAAATTCCCATGAGAAAGGTAAACAAAAAAATTCCCACAGCAATTAAAAATACCAAAAAAAATCCCACGATCATTAAAAATTACCACAAAAATACCACGTGTTTTAAAAATACCACCAAAAATCCCACAAAAAATCCTATACTCATAAAAAATACCACAACGAATCCCATATGTATAGCAATTTTAAAAAATTTAGAAATACCAGAAATTTTTGCATTTAAATAAGCAGAAATAAATAGACACGTCCATAGTTAAAAATTTTGCTTTTATTGTCTTTGTTTCAAAACTATAGCAAATAAGTAACATAAAAGTTATATCGTCGCCGCTATGCCAGAAGGTGCTATATACACTTTTGCTTATTTTGAGAAAATTGCAAAATACTATTGAAACGGCTAGCTAAAATTAAAATTATTTTGAAATGCAGTGATACTTTCAAATTATATGTAGTTAATACTTGCCTAAAATTATACATACTTTGTCAGATAAAAACTTTACACCATCATTGGATTACTGTAAAAATTGGATAAAGCACTTTTTGGCATATTATTGGCCTATAAATGTTACACAAAAGAATGGATATAGAACTCTGGTAATTCTCTAAAAACACACTTTTCAAATAACGTTTATTTCAAAACAAGGAATGTTAACAAAAAACAAATCTAGTAATATACTAATGAACAAAAGGTTGAAAAATTAATTATCCTCTGATTCGGAATTCGATTCAACGGTTTCATTGCCAATTGTCAATGAGCTGAAAGAAAGCATTTTTTAACTTTGGTTTTTGCACTAAATACTAAAAGACATGTTTCTCACTCAATCCAAGCATGCAATTCCTGTGGAATAAGCTTTTGAGCACATAAACTTTGCAAGTCCCGTTTTTTGGCTACTGTTATAGGCAGGAGATGTTCGTAAAGTAATGGCCAACTAATAGCTGGCCTTCCTCTGACTTTACGCACTTCAACATTAACAAACTAAAAATAAAAATTATACTTGTAAATAAACTCACTGATTTATAAGCAAATGAATTGTTTTCGTACTTTATATTCTTGTTTATCATGGTTGTATTTAACACCAATTTGCCCAGGCATCGATTTGCAAAACATCAATGATTTTATATTCAACCAATTCAATTTTTCTCCGTCATTGAACACAATAACTTTTTTCATTGATCTGGCACTGACCAATTTTAAATCAATGAAATCACTATGTGACATTCGTACCACATGGTATGGATGCTTACGCCGAGCTGGACGAATAACGTTTGACTAATCATTCATGGAAAATAGAGAACAGTTTTTGGCCGAATGTTCAATAGCAGAATGCATACTGTCGACGTCCATTTGAGTGTGGCCCACTTCTAGAAAATTTTGTTTGATGATTTCAATGGGAGATTCTTGTACTAACTGAAGCAACATTGCAGCAACATAACGATTGCGGTTCTGCCCACTACAATTATCAGACCACAAAACAATTTTTCGGTACCCTTTTTGCATTTCTCCTTCAATGAATGTTTTCACACAAGATCCGATTTCACTACTTCCTCTTTTGCCATCAACTTCAGACCAAATGTAGCAAGTTCCATCACGAGTTGCTTCATTATAAACAGTGAAGTTGTATACACATAGTTTTCTTTTGTAATAGAATGGGCTTGCTTAAGCCTGTGGTATCTGCAAAACTGATTGCAAATCCATGGTAGAAACTATCAACTCTTTATCCATTGCACAACTTTCGATGTCTGATCTCATTGCAGCACAGCATAATTCTTTTCGTTTAATGTGTGCTTCGAAAACAGATTTTGGTTCTTCTGATGGTTCAATGGATGATTGGGCAAGGGTACCCGTAGCACATAAATCTTTTTTGGGCTTGTGAAATGCCTGACCGAAAACTTGTTTGTACTTCTCATAACTGACTTTTGGAGAATCTGTTCCTGCTGCTTTTTCTTTGAAAAGATCAAACATTTTCGAAATACCTAAACCACTGCTTAAATACAATCTTTTTGATGATTTTCGGCAATAGTGTGACTCTATTGGTGGGAAAGATTCAATATGATACTTGATGGCAGCAATTATCTCTGGCTTCAATTTGTTGTGAGGTTCGTGTTTTCCTCTTTGATCTTCGCCCAAAAATTCACCAGTGTTTGATCGATCTTTGTTTGCCAAAGCAATAGGCTTGTACGAAATTGCAAGGGTCGCACAGAAGAATTCACGGCACACTTTTAAATTTTCATTGTTTTTTGGTAAAACGTATTCATAAGATAAATTCTTTCGGAAATTTATTTCTTTTTCGGATCTTCTTCTTTTCAGGAGGAAGTTGCGTTTAGCTTTAAAGGTATCTCTTTTTTTCCAATAATCATTGAATATTTCCAGACGATCTTCCTCTGTAAATAAACTGCACTTGTAATTCGTTGGTTCTTTGTGAGAGTGATGTATCAAAGGATTCATCAACTTCGCCATTTTCATCTTTCCTTTTTCATCCAAATGCTTTTCACTCCGAGAACACGCCTTTTTTCTTAGATTCTTCTTCCATTCTTCAGGCTGCCGCTGCTTCCATCTTGAACGTTTTTTACTTGGACCGGGAACATCTACAAGGACAAGGACAGTTTAATTGACATAAACTAATGTTAATTTCAGAAAAGTTATACCTACCGTGATCACTTTCATTTAGCTGTGCTATGGCAGCTTCTTCTAACTCCATTTCTATTGATTCGTCACCTGTCAGATACAGAACAGAGATCTAAGCCGACCATAATTATCGGCGGCGGCGGCTCGACCTAAAAATTAGTTGGCGGCGGCTTAAAACCAGCGTGTGCCGATTTAATTTTGTTTTTTAATTTTTCCAAATGAATTGTTATTACGAAACCAAAAACCAAAAAAAATAATTAATTTTGAGGAAAAACTTAAAACTATAAATTCTTAAAACAAAGAATGATTTTGCCCGTTTTGCCCGGTTTCACAATGCTTATGGCGCTTTTCTTCTTCCAAAATTGGTATGGCAAAAAGTTCTACATCCACATAGCACCTTTTGGCATACCAAGGAAGACAAAATGGATATAGAACTTTGCTTGTTATGCAACCAAAAATTAAAACAAGGATGTAGGACTTTTTGGCAGAACACAGAATGGTTTGTGAAACATTAATAAGCTAATAACTCTAATATTGTGAATTTTAGATGTAACACCTTTTGGCATACCACCGACGATATATATCACATGATTTAGTCTTTTATTTGAGATCGTGAATTTTATTTGTTTGTTTCCATTTAATAATTCCTAAAACGGAATTATGCTTATAAAAATAAAATAATAAAAAATAAACAAAATAAAATCAAAATATTGTTTTCAAAAATATTTGTGGTTTGTGAAGTGATAAGCAATTCATTTTAACACAATATGACTTTTCAAAAATTTAGGTACTTATTTCTAATATCAAATAATAAAAGTGACTTCAGAATAAAAAAACCGTTAATTTCAACAAAATATGATTTTTAAAAAATTTAGGTACTTATTTCTAATATAAAATAATAAACATAAGTGACTTCAGAAATAAAAAAAAACAAAATAAAATAAATATAGTTTTTAAAAATATTTGTGCCTTGTGACTTCAGATATAAATATTTTTAATTCCTTAAGAACGTTTTAGAATAATATTAGTTTTGTTTTTTTTTTGGTCGTATATATCAGGGATGGAAAACGTGCTAACACATTTTTAACACTTCTTTTACACTAACTATATACAACTAAAAAACCAAAGAAATAATAGTGGTATTCAATGAACGCCGTATTTGTGATGTTAATAGCGTAAGAGCGATATTTTTACAGAAGCTTATTTTGCGACGTGCGCAGGTTAAGACACAAAATCGTGGAGTATACAGAGCATATAATGCGTATAGTGGCAACTGTGATTTAATTTTGATTTTAAAAGATAATTGCTGACCAATGGATTTAATAAGTAAACTTAGAAATAATGTCTATTATTGTTTTGCTAGTATATATATTAGGGCGGGTCGATTTGTAGGGAGTGAAAAAATTCACCAATTTCCCTACGATTTCCGTATTCTATGGGTTATTCCATGAAAATTTGCCGAAGGAACCATACCTCTATCGTTAAAATCGAGTCCCCTACTTTTTGTTGGTAGATTTTTTCCCAAATTGACGTTCGTATGAAATATTACCTACACGTTCACATCCATAACTCAAAAACTATCGATTGGGTTTAATCGCCAGTAGGCGCGTTGGAAAGGTGAGCTCATTTTGATCAATTTACAAAAAAAAATCTTCAACATTGGTCCAACGGTTTAAAAGTTACGGGCATTTTTGTCCAAATTTTGGACCAAATTTTTCCATTTTTTTCATGATTTTGTCCAAGAATATTACTTTCATGGCCATTTTTTTGGCTCAATCCATTATTTGATTCAATTTACAATTCAAAACGAAGAGTTTAAGCCCAAACTTATCGAATTCGGTTGATTAATTCATGCGATATTGCTAAAACAAAATAACACATAAAACCAACTTTTTGATTTTCTTCCCTTTTTATTTTTTTTTCTACAAAAATTCAAATTAAGAGATAATAAAGTATCTATCAACCTATTATCAAAAAAAAAAATTCAATTTGAGTGTAGTAAAAGACAAAATGTGAAAAAAAACATTATTTTTTCTGAAAGTCTGAAAAAAATGGAAAAATGGTCCAAAATTTGGACAAAAATGCCCGTAACTTTTGAACCGTTGGACCAGTGTTGGAGATTTTTTTGTAAAGTGATCAAAATGAGCTCACCTTTCCAACGCGTCTACTGGCGATTAAACCCGATCGAAAGTTTTTGAGTTATGGATGTGAACGTGTAGGTAATATTTCATACGAACGTCAATTTGGGAAAAAATCTACCAACAAAAAGTAGGGGACTCGATTTTAATGATAGAGGTATGGTTCCTTTGGCAAATTTTCATGGAATAACCCATAGAATACGGAAATCAAAGGGAAATTGTCGAAAAATAAATCGACCCGCCCTAATATATATGTTTCATTTTTTTTTTGGAATTTCAAAATAATTTTTGTAAGCTTTACGCTTGCGTGCAGAAATGTAGAATTTTCAGAAAAGGTCAGAATTTTTTCAGAAAATAATGCGCTATTAGTTTTTATGCAATTTTGTGATGTCAACTTGTTCTTAAAACATATATGTAATCTAATCGTTTATATTAAGGATTTTTAAAACATCCGGATTTTTCGCAATAACTCCCAAACCATACATCCTACAAGGACGATTTATGCTCCAAAATGTTCCTAATACATGTATACACAAGACTGCATTTTTAGAAAAAAAAATTTTTTTTTCAAGAATCTTTGTTTTCTACGTCATTTTTGGTGATTTTCTAGTTTTTTTGGTTTTTTAGCCATAACTCCCTAACCATACATCATAAAAGGACGTTTTATGCACCAAAATGTTCGTTAAGCTACTGTTCATAAGACTGCATCCTTGGAAGACTTTTAAAAATTACATTTTTTGTTCATTTCTAATGTCCTTTTTTATGAACTTTTTCTTTTTTTTATTTTTTTACCATGAATTCCCCCTAAAATCCAAACTACATATCAGAAAAGGACGATTCATGCACTACAGTGACCACCATGGCATTGTCCTTAAGGCGGGTTATTTCTTTGTCGAAATGCATTTTGCTCTATCTCTTGTAGTTCAGGAGTTGTTCGAAGAATTGTACAGCGTAAACTTATAGCTTTACTCTACTGTATATATACGTCGATCATCGAAAACTATGATTAAGATTTTGCTTAATAAAAGTGAAAAAAAAATTTTAAGAAAAAATTCCCAAATTACCATGCAATTAAAAAATACCACGCTGAATTAAAAATAACCATGGGAATTCCCAAAAAAAAAAAAATTCCCAAGACCAATTAAAAATTCTCACGAATGGGATTTTTCCCACAATTGTTGCCAGACCTTGATTGAATGGAATAAATATTCTGTCTCAGAAGTGAATTAAACCCCTGCCACCACGGTTCTTAGCATACCGCATTTTTAACGGTAGCGGATCCTTAATCTTTAATATTGTGCATAAAAAAGTAGTAGTCACCTGTATCGGTTCTAGTCAGATAAAATAATGCGAGCTTCAAATGTTTTTATAGTAACAATTTTGTTGTCACAGCACAAACGTGTGAAAACTTGTGAATGAAGCGAAAATCACAAGTTAAACCAAGTTAGAATTTATAACTGGGCATATATTTGGAAGTTAGAGAAATCACAAGTTGACAAAAGTTGACAAATCTTCAATATGTCAAAAAATATTTTTGAGAAATTCAAGTGAATAAAATGGAATAACTTTTGAAATTGAATAAATCCCAAAGTTATTCCAACTTCTCAAGTTAAAAAAGTGAATAAAACGGCCCTAAGCAACCTCTTCTAGATGAAGACTTATCGAAAATTTCTGAAATTTAAATTAAAATGATGAAAACAAACTATAAAAACCAGTAGTTTGTACGAACTACTATTAAGTGAGGATACTCCTAAAACTGCACATAGTTTTGACGTTTAAATACAATTTTTTGTATTTGAAGCAAGTAGATATTGAAGTTATAACACAATTATGTTGGTACAAAAAGATTTTTTGTGTTCTTGTGTAATTTTATATAAAGATATCGTTTCGATAAATGGCATATCTAGAGACTTAGGCACAAGTTTGTGTCTTAAGTCTTTTGTTTTGATTTCTAATATTTCGATGACAGTTCAGAAATACTGATTGCTCAAGAATAATTTAAAATATGTTAGAAAGTATTTCATGGGTAAAGCAAAAATAATCTAAATTGGCATCTTTAAGCATTCCTCAAAGATGATAGCTTTACGACCTAAAGGATTCTGCGCGTGTAAAATATTTATTAAATTCAAGGTTTTCACATTCTAACACCTTTTCTGGGAGGTGTTAAAAATCCTTGCTACCATCGATTATTTTTTATGAAGTGAATTATTGGCACGAAGTTCACATTGAAGCATCTGATTGAGGCCAGGAAGCGCGCACTCTTTTCGACTAACGCTCAAAAAATACTTATAACTTGCAGCTTAACTTTTGATGATAATGCAAATAATGTTCTATTTTAAGAGTTAAGGCTAGCTGCTTTATGTTCAATAAATATAAATGTAATATTCTATGCTTTGTAGTAAGTATTGGCTCACGTTATAAATATTTACAGCAAAGAGCTGTTATGTGTGCGAAATATTGTGTTTTACACACACACACATATACATCTAGTCGGCTATTTAATTAAATTTAACACAGCTAACAAATGTTTTAGCCTTATTATAGCCAAAATTACATAGATGATTAAAACTAACCATCAGGTATTTTTGCATTAACATTTACTGTACGCTGGGCCTGAGCTATTTTTCTAATCCCCCAACGTGTTAACTGCTTGATGGCAGCCTCTGCTAATTGCGGGCAAGCGCTGCAAATTACACATACAAGGTAACTACAACGTGTCTATTGCAGAGACTCCAGCTAAGATGTGGAACGCTTGTTAAAATTAAATTATGCAATAGCATTAAATTACAACAAAGAAATCTATGCAACGTATGCGGTGGTCGTTGGTTGGTCGCGCGGTAAGCCGAACAGTCAAGACAATGCGTCTTCAGTTCAACTGCCGCGTGTGGCTGCTGCCAACAGTAACAAGCACTGACAGTTCCGGTTCGGTATCCAGAAATGGGAGCAAAATCTATGACATGAAATGCTTTCCGGCATCCATGTTTTAAACTCTTCTTAGCGTAGATTCTAGAGGTAATAATAACAGCAAAACCAAAAGCAGCGTCGTATATGTGATACACAATAATTTTCAATAATTCGCAGCTAGTATTTGTGTAGAACAATTTTCGCTCATTTGAATGTCAATCGCAGAATTGCAAAGAATGAAGTGGGTTTGATTTTACACGATTTGTACTTGTAGTCATCCGAAGAAGATTGCATCAGGCAGATGATCCGGCATTAAGATTAAGAAGGATGCGCAAACCACTTTGCAATACTTTGCCAACAGCTTACGGTGTGAAATTAAGGCATTGATGCCGTAACCAAACCTTAGAGCTGTTGCGCACAAATCGAAGATATTTTCATATTAAGTAGCTATTTCTGCACATTTTTATGACCTGAGCTGCCTGCAAATCAATTGTTTGAAAATAACTGCATTTAAGGTTCTGCCACTTCCGGTTTGCAATGCCGCTCATAAGTTGCCAGAGAGTCTATGAACTTTACTCTTTCTTCATTAATGATTCTTTCTTATTATAAACGAAACGCATGACTAAACACTTTCTTCCACCCAACGCATGGTCGTTTGTGTCTTAACTTCTAGCTACTTTCTACTTCAACTTCTAATTATGTAGTTTTTGTATTTGGTTCCGTTCCAATAACTAAGGTGACAAGTTAAGTATATTAAATAATAAGAAGATCACATTATTTTTTTGCTCTAAGTTAAAAAATATGTAAAATTTACCAAACACAGAGCAACAAGTAAAACATTTAGGTCACTTTTATTATAGTGACACAATTTAATTAAAATAATTTTAATAAATATTTTTTGTCACAATGTGATGTAACTTCCCTTATTTGTGGAAGACAGAAGAATACAAAAAACTCTACCATATTGTTTTTTAAAATTAGACACTTAAAAAGCGCTTAATCTTTTCCGTTCCTATTGCAAATAAAGGTTCCACATAAATAAAAAATATCATGATGCAATTTAAGCTAGAAAGAATTAATTTTTTTACTCCACATTAAGTAATAAGAATTGCATTGCGATTAATAAAGGAAAAAATTGCATATGGGTTAATATGCCTCGCTGCACAGCATACTTGTTTTTCAACGGTTTTAATTATAACCCACTTCGTTTGCCCACAATTTTCTTGTTGCCATAAATGTTGGCCAGCATAACTAATTATTCCTTTTTTCAATCCAAGCAGACAAATAAGCAATAACTTATAATTTAACCATTTAGAGCTCAAAATGTACCTCTTAATTGGCATAGCTGTCGTTGGTTGCGGGTTTGTCATAGCAAAGAAAAATATGATTTGCATATTTTCACATAGTAAGTCAAAACGTTTAAGTTAAAAAAAATGCCATTTAAAGCAGTAGCAGAGGGTAAGAATATTCAATGAAAATGTTTCTTGGAAAATTTACCTACACGGCACAGTGCAAAATTTAAACAATCAAGGCGAATACAATTATTTCTATAAATGTATATATTCCAAATGATACAATATTAAATAAAATTCATATAGAAAAATATTTTTATGGTAACAAGGCATAACAGCTTAACTCAAATTATCGTAAAAATCGACAAAGTCTTAAACCTTGCCATGCTTGATTTCCTGAAGTTAGAGAAGTTCCTTTTTGCGGGTTTGTCATAGCAAAGAAAAATATGATTTGCATATTTTCACATAGTAAGTCAAAACGTTTAAGTTAAAAAAATGCCATTTAAAGCAGTAGCAGAGGGTAAGAATATTCAATGAAAATGTTTCTTGGAAAATTTACCTACACGGCACAGTGCAAAATTTAAACAATCAAGGCGAATACAATTATTTCTATAAATGTATATATTCCAAATGATACAATATTAAATAAAATTCATATAGAAAAATATTTTTATGGTAACAAGGCATAACAGCTTAACTCAAATTATCGTAAAACACGATAAAGTCTTGAATCTTGCCCGATTTCCAGAAGTTTGAGAAGTTCCTTTTTTAAGCAACAATTTCCTTCTTTTGTTGGCTTCGTGCTTGCCATGATTTGGTTGATAGTCTGTGAGATATGTGCACAATGCACTCTCAAAACCGTTTTCCTGCCATTTAACACAACCGTAATAAAACTAATTTGGGTTAATATGGGCAAAACACTTGTTCTTTTATGAAATAGACAATTACATTATCATCGATTTAACATACAGCTGAAATCGAAATAATGCGAAATAATTATCTTTCTTCCTCTATTTTTCAAAGTAAAAAAACAACTCTCCAAAGTATACTCAAATATTTTATGCTGCACTCCACCCAAACTAAAACGTCAAAAGGTAAACTTCTCACGTCAATTTGTTGCAATATATCACAAAATAGCTTTACACTTTTTAAAATTACCACACTGCGTATTTACTTACAATAAAATTAATTAACCCTGGATAGCCAATCATATTTCTAATACGTTATAATACCAATGTTAGTCGATGCGACTAGCACGCTCCAAAACTCGTTTTAGAGGAGCTGTTAGTACATAAAATGCATTCAAAGCTGTTGAAAATGGAAAAACCATGTATATTTTACTAGAAATAAAAAACATTAATATTGGTCTTTGATTTTTTGAAGTGAAAACTTCTTTAGGCGCGTTGAACGATTTTGGTAGAGGGTAAATCTTTGGTTTGCGTCATCGTATTTTTCCGAGGAACTCTCGTCATCAATACAGACAGCAAAGATAACAAGATAGGAAAACAAGAAGACATAACCTCAAAAATGTTTGCATGTATTTGTGCATAAAAAAATCAATAATGATCATCACTCTTGTTCTTAATCGGCCGCAAGCTCACAAAGAAATCACTTGGCAACTCCTGAAATTAATGCATATAATCTGTTTGTTAGTATATAAATACTTAAGTCACGTTGCAATAAGATGTTTGCAACCAAAACTTATTATTAATTCGATTTATATTGGTCTCTACATGCCTTTAAAATTTGGCAATTTCTTCAGTTGTTGTATTTGTCAACATTTTTGAAAAATTTGCTTATACTTAAACAGCTGCTATGCATGGTGAGATTTAAAAATGGATCGATCTTCTTCTTTTTCTGCTTTTTTCTGCTGGAACTTCGTTTGCAAACAAGAAAAATAATGTATGTATTGAGTATTTTAACATTTTAATCTTTAAGTTGTGATAAAAGAATATGTTGAACATTCAAATAATTACATGCATGCTCTTATTTTATTATATATCGTCAAACAAAGTTTGACAATTTTCACACTTGTTGTATTTGTCAGTGGCTTTTTATTTTGACCACTGCGGCATTTTATTTTCAGAGTTGCCAACTATCATTGTTTTCTTAATAAATTTTTTCATAAAGGGTGTGTGTCAAAAGGAAACTTATAGAAAATAACAGGTTGAATAAAATTTGTGTGTGTTGAAATAAATTTGTCTCTTTTGCTGTGTAAAATGGACGATGAAATTTTGACAATTGCAAATTTAGACGTTTCACATTTCGATCGTGTCTTAGCGCAAATATTTTATTTTATTTTGCATTTTATTCAATTTGCGACATATTTAATTTGAGTGCTTGTACTTGCAACTTATTTCGTAAACTTGTAATATTGTTAACTTAAAAAACTTAAAAAAATAGCAAAATTAAAAAAAAAAAATAACGAAAGTGTTTGAGTTTGTGTGCATGTGTGTGGGCCAACGATCTCCCGGTGCATCAGCAAGTGCAGCAAAGTTAAATTGGCTTTCTTTGCTGGCGAACGTCCTCCAAGTGCCACCACCAGGGTTGGCCAGTAATGATTACTTTCGTGTAATGATTATAAAAAATTACTGATTACAATTAATCATACACAAATTTATTACTTGATTACTTAAAATAAATCATTAATAACTTTAAAGTATTCAGTGATTTTTGTGAGAAATCAGTAATCATGCAAAAGTAATCAGTTATTAATTTAAGTAATCAATCACTTTCCAGTAATGAATTAATTATTCTGATTAAGAAATTTATCAGTATCAGGCTTAACCATTCGTTGATTGCAGATTTCCTTAACTAATATATTTTTTTATATCAGTTTTGTATATGTCGTTCAACTGTAAAACTGAGACAAGTAAAATACAGAAAAGGTTTCTGAGCACTATTGTTACCACTTCTTTAACAAAACCAATCTAACAAACATTGATATCACTTATATCTGCTTCACTAATAGCTGCTGAAGAAAATATTGTATTTATGGTAAATAGCAATTACTGGAATAATAAAATTGCATACAAATTTTTAATTTTTTGTTTGACGAGAAGTAATCTGTAATCACCGAAAGCTGGGTCTGATTACTGACTACTTGATTTTGTTAAAAAATTATGTAATTAACTGTTACGATTACTTGATTTTGTTAAAAAATCATGTAATTTCATGTTACGATTACTTAATTTTTTAAAAAATCATGTAATCACCTTGCATGCTTACTTTATTTTTTATAATCTCATGTAATTACCTTACCATGATTACTTAATTGAAAGTATTTTTATTTGGTTTTCAATGTGATTTTTCTGAATATTTAGAAAAATCAAGTAATCTGTGCAATCTGAATACATGTAATCATAATCAGTAATCGTAATTTGTAATCATGGCCATCCCTGGCCACCACCAGCAAGTGCAGTGCAAAATTTGTTTCTAGCCATCATCCTAAAAGTGCCATCACCAGCAGCACAAGCAAGTGAAGCGCAAATGTCCTGATTCTTTTGCATGCCAACGTTCTCCGAGAGTCGTCAGGAGCAGCACCAGCAAGTGCAGCACAATTCAATTGATTGGTCAACTCTCCAATATTTCAGAAGCACCATTAGCACTTTAAGATCTAAAGTGGAGGCATTAAAAGAGACTTCACTTCAGTCAAACAAAATACAAATATGAAAAATTGAAATTTCATTTTATTTCAGCAGTTAGCTCTGAAGTCTCTTTTAATGCCTCCCTCCACTTGAGATCTTGCTAGCAGGCAAACAGACAAAATAGTAAGCAAAGTGCTATATATTTTCCGCAGCCAATTCGGTTCATCCCCTCTAACGCTGCGCAACCGCTGGGATCTTGTCATTCTCTTTGCGTTGTTGTTGTAGATTTGCTTGGTAGTTATTGTTGTACAGTAAGCTTTAATTTTAGGTAGATGTTTATTTGTAGCTACAGTCGGCATATGACATCGAACTATTTTAGAAAACAGTTTATATATATGAATTAAAGAGTATATATAATATTGGTAAAACTATTTGTTTTTAGTAAAAGTGTTACCGTATCGGAAATGCATATATATATACATTAGGGCGGGTCAAATTCTGGCTCAGCGAAATTCGTAAAATACATGTAATTTCAAGACTTTTTCTCCACTACAGCATATACAAATTCTGAAAAAAAGCTGTGCAGACTTTCGTAAATAGATTCATACACATACATTCATACATTCATATTTTATAATTGAGAACAAAATCTATTTACGAAAGTCCGCACAGCTTTTTTTCAGAATTTGTATATGCTGTAGTGGAGAAAAAGTCTTGAAATTACATGTATTTTACGAATTTCGCTGAGCCAGACCTCCAAAAAATTCGTCCATACAAATTGACCCGCCCTAATATACATATATATATTTTTACATACATACATATATATAGATCATATATATATAAACAATTTAGCTCATAGAGAAAATTTAAAGAGTATTTATGTATATTTATATAATAACAATTACGTAATAAACCTGCAAAATAATTAATATTTTCAGTAGTAATTGGATAACAAAAGTCTGCTTATCCTAAGCATGCTATTTTTTAAATGGTTAAGCATCAATTTCTTATATGAATTAAACATAATTTATATGATATAGATATTTCTTAATTTTAGAATATTCTATTTTTAAAACACAACGCAATATAGATATGGTGAACATGTATATTGTATAAGTGTTATGATATAAATAGATAAAATAAGCTTTAATTTTTTATACTAATCCAATAATGAAATAATTTAAATAAATTACTTTAATTATATGTGTTTTTGATATGGTAACACTTTTGCTTAAAAGAAATAGTTTCAGTAATATACATAAAAAATTTAATAATTTGCTATAAACTCTTATCAAAAATAATTTTGATTTCATATTCCGACTGTAGCTACACAATTAGAATTCAAAACGTCTACAAAAAATTTCTAGCTAACTGCGCCAACAACAATTACCAAGGAAATCTACAAACAAGGACGCACAGAGAAGAACAAGATCATAGCGTAACTTTTAGAACTTTTTAGTATTCATCCTACATGTAGGACGGGCTGCAGTATAAGCTTTCGCACATCCTACATGTCCGTCCGACCTGTGAAATCCATCCTACATGTAGGATAGTCCGAAACCCTATATTAGCATGAAAGTTCTTATATAGCAGTAAGGCGGTCGTGGCACGACAACGTCTTCCAGGGAATACTAATATTTTATATATAGGTTTTCGCTTCGGTCGGCAGTCCTCTCACTGCTATACTTTTTTTTCTCTTTAACGTTACATTCGAACGCATATTTCTGCAAATATATTGAAAATATTTCATGAAACCAAAAAATGTTGTATGCGTATATGAAAGTTGGCCTCAAGACTTGCATTTTATGTTAACAAACTTTTCTTCTAACTTTTGTTGTTTTGAAAATATGACCAGTTTTTTGTGGTCTTTAACGTTACATTTTTTAGAAGTGAGTTTCGAGGTAGATCTGCATTAAAAAAAAAGTACAGCAGTGAGGGACTGCCGACCGAAGCGAAAACCTATATATAAAATATTAGTATTCCCTGGAAGACGTTGTCCTGCCACGACCGCCTTACTGCTATATAAGAATTTTCATGCTAATATAGGGTTTCGGACTATCCTACATGTAGGATGGATTTGACAGGTCGGACGGACATGTAGGATGTGCGAAAGCTCATACTGCAGCCCGTCCTACATGTAGGATGAATACCAAAAGTTCTAAAAGTTACGCTATGATCTTGTTCTTCTCTGTGCGTCCTTGTTTGTAGATTTCCTTGGTAATTGTTGTTGGCGCACTTAGCTGGAAATTTTTTGTAGACGTTGTGAATTCTAATTGTGTAGCTACAGTCGGCATATGAAATTAGAATTATTTTTGTTAAGAGTTTATAGCAAATTATTAAATTTTTAATATATTACTGAAGCAAAAGTGTTACCATATCAAAAATACATATAATTAAAGTAATTTATTTAAATTATTTCATTATAGAATTAATATAAAAATTAAAGCTTATTTGTATATATTTATATCATAACACTAACACAATATACATGTTCACCATATCTATATTGCGTTGTGTTTTAAAAATAGAATATTCTAAAACTAAGAAATATCTATATCATATAAATTATAAATAATTCATATAAGAAATTGATGTCAAACCGTTTAAAAAATAGAATTCTTAGGATAAGCAAACTTTAGTTATCCAATTACTACTGAAAATATTAATTACTTTGCAGGTTTATTACGTAATTGCTATTATATAAATATACATAAATACTCTTTAAATTTCCTCAATGAGCTAAATTGTTCATATATATTGAATGTATATTTCCGATACGGTAATACTTTTACTAAAAACAAATAGTTTTACCAATATTATATATACTCTTAAATTCATAAATTCTAAACTGTTTTCTAAAATATTTCGATGTCATATGCTGAATGTAGCTACAAATAAACATCTACAAATAATTAAAGCTTACTGTACAACAATAACTACCAAGCAAATCTACAACAACAACGCAAAGAGAATGACAAGATCCCAGCGGTTGCGCAGCGTTAGAGAGGATGAACCGAATTGGCTGCGGAAAATATACAGCACTTTGCTTGCTATATTTTCTGTTTACCTGCTCTTATCTAAAATAAATCAGTTGTCATATGCCGATTGTAGCTACAAAAAAGTCTAAAAAATTCCAGCTAACTGTACAACAACAATTACATTTCCAATCTACATCAACAACGCAGTGAGAATGGAATGGTTCACAGCGGTTGCGCAACGTTAGAGGGGATGAACGAATCGGTGTCAGAAAATAAACCGCATTTTACTTTCTATGTACTTTGTTTTTTGTTTTCCTGGTAGCAAAATCTCAAGTGGTAGAATGGCAAAATTAGACAAGGTAGTGTTAGGGCGGAGAGCCGGTGATCGAAACTGTCGAAACGGTGACGAAGTTGACATTTCACACAAAATCTGCAACCAATGAGAATGCAATATGAAAGCAAAAATTGGCCAAAATACCAAAATGGCTGAGTTTGACAGTTATGGTCATTAAGAAAATGAACACATTCAGCCCTAACACTACCTTGTCTAGTTGTACTATGAGTGGTGGCATCAAAAAAGACTTCACGGCCAGTCAAACAAAAACCAAATATCAAAATTTTTTAATTTATTTTATTTTAACCTACAGCAGCTCTACATATACATTGAAAAAACAGTATCAATCAAAAATTTGCAGCGGAACAAAGGGAGGGAAAAAACGATGCGTCAGCAGAGGAACTTATTGATTGTTGCTTGCTACATTTGCTGAGCGCCTTGTAGTCAAGATCCAAGAGCGTCATTTAAAAACCTACTCGCTATCTGTATTGATGAAGAGAGTTACTCGCAAAATGACGATGACGATAACTCAAACCGAAGATTTACCCTCTACCAAAATCGTTCACCGCGCCTAAAGAAGTTTTTACTTCAAAAAAATAACGAAAGTGGTTGAGTTTGTGTGTGCGTGTGTGTGTGGTCCAGAGACCTGCAACGAGTAGTTATAAATTGAGTTGACTCGAGTATATACGTATTAATTTGCCTTCTACTTCATATTCGGACTCATTCCAACATGTTGTTATACGTATAACACGCAGCTTAATTGTAATGCTTCATAAGCCATACTCCAACGGCCAGTCGTACGTAGTCGATAACAAGTTGCGTACAACATGTTAATGGCCTTCAAACGAATTATCGTGACTTTTGTATGGTTGCCAGCTTTGGCGTGAGTTAAGAATTTTAGTTTGAATCTTATTATTGAATTATTCTGATGTTATTGATTGTGTCGTAGCACTATACATAACGGTACAATATGAAGAGCAACGGGTTTGTTTTACATAATTTTTTGGAGTTAAGTGCGCCATTATTCTTTCGATTGCTGACTGCATCAAAGCGTATTAAGTAAGTTTAAAATATGTTGTCAACACCTGAAAATATAAAATAACCCAGGAAAATTAAAATCAAATAAAAAATCAAATCTGGCTTGGCTTAGCATAAAAAAATATTCATGAAAATATTAGTTCGGAAATTATTATCGATTCATACGCATGTTCATTTCTTTTAAATATATGTAATTCGGTTTTCTCGGTTCGATATAATTTGTTGTATGAATTTATTATTTTTAAATAAATATTCAAACGCTCATTTATATAGCGTGTTTTTAGTTTAGCGTGTTTATAAACATTTATACAAAATTTAAGAAAATAAATATTTTTGTATGCATAACCTTAACAATAGTAGTTTACCACTTATTGATGATTTTAATGACTGAATTAAAATTTTTTATTTTAAGCTTTTATTTTATGCTTATGATTTTCATGATTTTGAAGTGTGTGAATATAATTATTTCAGTTAGTTTAAATAAACAAACCTCATTAAATTGATATGTCTTCTTATTATTTCTTTCGAAGAAGCTCCTTTTATATACAAGGTGTGTTGTCTTCGTTTTTGCACCATGGCATAAATCGCACAGAAAAGTTCCATAAAGAAATGTTTACAGCAACTTAAGGGGACAGTACGCACCTGAATTTTCAAAAAATCAAATTTTTATGATTGATTTTTGTTCAAAAGACCTCAAAGAATCTATTTTTAATGATATAAAATTAGAAATTAATTTCTATGTTATATGGTGAAGGTTTTAAACGCAGAGCGCGTTAAGGCCGTATAGTCGGTGTCAAAAACTTTAAATCGCTTTTTCTAGAAATCACATTTTTTGAGTTGGCGGGCGTGATAAAAACTACACTGATTGTCTATAGTCATAAGTCTATAGATTTAACTACGGATAGAAAGATCGGTAAAGTATTTTTGGTTTTCAAGAGATTTTTTGGTCCAAAAAATCGGCTAATTTCGAAAAAACGCCGCCATTTTGTCAATTTTGCCAAAAAATTCTTTTAGTTCAATCTATAGCGGCTTTGATGCTAATTAAAACCCTGTTCTTATTTTTTTCAGACTTTTTGATGGAAAAAATCCGAAATTTTTTTTTGTATACTATGAAAATAAGTATGCAAAGTTTAAAAAAGATATCTTGTTCTATCTTAAAAAAATTTGCATTTTAAAAATTTCATTTTTGAATAATCCAGGTGTGTAATGTTCCCTTAAATAAAGGCAAGCTAATTATATTTATTACATTAAAAAAAATTCGGTGGTAACTCTTCTACTCTTCTAACAGCGGCAGAAACAGAGCGTTAGTTTGAAACAGCCACAGCGTTTTCATACAAAATACGCTAGTAATGGCCTATGGGATTGCTAGTTGAGCTATGGGACTTCTGTTTGAGCTATGAGTATTTGGTATGATTGATAACAAGGTTTGATGTTGAAGTCAGTATTAGGTTGAACTATGACGTTCGATTGATGGATCAAACAATGAGCGATGTGTTACTCTCTGAAGCAAAAGTGCTTCCAGTGGTAGTGGTGGTTGTTGTTTGATGTGCACGTATAACTATTCGATTTTGCATGAATCACTATAAGTCGCAAAAACATGACTCGTTGCAGGTCTCTGGTGTGGTCCAACGATCTCCCGGTGCTGCAAAGTTACAAGTGCAGTGCAACAAGCAAGTGCAGTGCAAATTTCTTGCTAGCCAGCATCATCCAAGTGCCATCACCAGCAGCGCAAGCAAATGAAGCGCAAATTCTCCGCTTTCAATTTATTTAGTTCACGCCGGAGTATAATAGCAAAAATTTGGCTCTACGCTTGAGACATGCTGAAATGGTGCTTCTGAAATATTGGAGAGTTGACAAGTCAATTGAATTGTGCTGCACTTGCTGGTGCTGCTCGTGGCGACTCTCGGAAAACGTTGGCAAGCAAAAGAATCAGGAAATTTGCGCTGCACTTGCTTGTGCTGCTGGTGATGGCACTTGGAGGATGTTGGCTAGCAACAAATTTTGCAGTGCACTTACTGGTGGCGGCACTTGAAGGACGTTCGCCAACAAAGAAAGCCAATTTAACTTTGCTGCACTTGCTGATGCACCGGGAGATCGTTGGCCCACACACACGCACACACAAACTCAAGCACTTTCGTTATTTTTTTTTATTTTATTATTTTTTAAGTTTTTCAAGTTTACAATACTACAAGTTTACGAAATAAGTTGCAAGTACAAGCACTCGAATTAAATATGTCGCAAATTGAATAAAATGCAAATTAAATAAAATATTTGCGCTAAAACACGACCGAAATGTGAAACGTCAAAATTTGTAATTGTCAAAATTTCATCGTCCATTTGACACAGCAAAAAAGACAAATTTATTTCAACACACACACATTTTATTCAACCTGATATTTTCTATTCTACCACGACTGAAAAGTTTCCTTTTGACACACACCCTTTATGAAAAAATTTATTAATAAAACAATGATAGTTGACAACTCTGAAAATAAAATGCCGTAGTGGTCAAAATAAAAAGCCACTGACAAATACAACAAGTGTGAAAATTGTCAAACTTTGTTTGACGATATATAATAAAATAAGAGCATGCATGTAATTATTTGAATGGTCAACATATTCTTTTATCACAACTTGAAGATTAAAATGTTAAAATACTCAATTCATACATTGCCTGCATTCAGCGGAAAGAACTGTTCCACAACTTTCGGGCTGAATGGTATGCTCTCACAGAACATGTTCCTTGAGATGTCACAATTTATATAGCGAAAATATTTTATGCTACTTCGCTACTTGAGCACTTTTTCGGCTAGAATGCGGCCATTATTTTTCTTGTTTGCAAACGAAGTTCCAGCAGAAAAAAGCAGAAAAAGAAGAAGATCGTTCCATCTTTAAATCTCACCATGAATAGCGGCTGTTTGAGTAAAAGCAAATTTTTCAAAAATGTTGACAAATACAACAGCTGAAGAAATTTCCAAACTTTAAAAGCATATAAATCGAATTAATAATAAGTTTTGGTTGCAAACATCTTATTGCAACCTAACTTAAGTATTTATAAACTAACAAACAGATTATATGCATTAATTTCAGGAGTTGCCAAGTGATTTCTTTGTGAGCTTGCGGCCGATTAAGAACAAGAGTGAATATCAGTGTTGATTTTTTTATGCACAAATGCATGCAAACATTTTTTGAGGTTATGTTGTTTAAGTTTTCTATCTTGTTATCTTTGCTGTTTGTATTGATGACGAGAGTTCCTCGGAAAAATACCATGACGCAAACCAAAGATTTACCCTCTACCAAAATCGTTCAACGCGCCTAAAGAAGTTTTCACTTAAAAAATTAGTGAAATTGGGAATGAAAAACCTGAATTAAAAGAGTATATCAAAGAAGAGGGATCAAGTTAACGACTAAAGTCTAAATAATGAACAAAAAAATGTTATCTTGCAATTGTAGGAGCCAAAATGTGTGTTCTTTAACGTTACACATCTTTTCGAAGTGAGTTTCGAGGAAGGTCTGCATTCCTTCGAAAATTACCGAAGTTTTCAAGTAAAACACCTAAATAAAAGAACCATATCGAAAAAGAGGAATTAAATATACGACTAAAATCGAAATAATGAAAAAATGTTGTCTTGCACTTCTTCTAAGAGCTAAAATGTGTGGTATTTAACGTTATTTACTGTTTACACCGGGCAAACATTGTTCGCGATAAATTTATAGCGAACACTGTTCGTTCGGGCAAAGTGTTTAAACCGAGCGAACGAACGAGGTTTTTTTCGTTTGTTCAGGTTGTCTAAACGCACAGTAACATTTTGTTCCTTTTTGTTCACATCTAAATTTTTTTGCAATTTCGATTTGGTGCTCGACACAGGCGAAATGATCGTATCTGCATGAAGCGTGACAAAAGCACACTGATTTGATATTTATGTTTTGCTATGGTATGGTTTATAAATGAACGGAATATAGTCGATACAGAGCAAAATTATTATTTCGGCCGTTACTCCTACAGAAAAAATTGACCATATATAGACTCATACGTTTTGAATTACAAAAAAAAAATATATATATTAAATAATTCATACAATAGTTATGTTTTCAAACTCGATTCTACTGATCAAACTGATGCATGTTGAAAAAAGAAATAAGTCAGTTGATGTCCATGCGGGGAACATTTCAAGAATAGCGACAATTCTTATTCCTAATTTTTGCGAATTATATAGATTTTTTCCTTCTTAATCCAAATCTGATAAATTTCAGGCCGCTCGCAATTGGTTTATGACTTATAGGCCTCAAAAACTGGAAAAATGGTCTGAAATCTTGCTGGTTTTATTCATTTTTAAAGAATAAATATTGTGAAATTTTTGTATTCTTATTTGAAAAGAGGAAATTTTTGGGGCTGAATAGTAATTAATGCGATTTTATGTAAGAATAAAGGAAACCATCACATTGTTTAATTTACTAAATTACTAAGAATATTTGTTGAGAAAAAAAATTTTGAAATTACATGAAAAAAATAAATCGGACATGATACGAGAAAGATTGTTACCCCTCTTTAAAATATATATAATTTTCATATATGCAAGCGTGTACAAGCGCGTGTCAACCGGCGTATCTATGATAACAAAATTAGTGCCGAAAATTAGTGCCCCCTAGAACAAATCTTGCGGACGCCTTTTTACCCAACTACACAAGTTAGTGTCAATAGCTCTAATGAAATTTTCCACAAAAACTATAAATTCTATTAGGCAAAAAGATATTCATCTAAAATACCAATCCAATGAAATATTTGGAACTCGAAAATTTTCTCATTAGGGGTATTCACTTCAATGCTGAAATTTCAGAAATCGGAAATTTCCGATGAGTTGAAGTTAGCGGCCTATTTGTAAAGGCCCAGATATAATAGACGTAATGTAAAGTAACGTAATGTTGTCAACTGTCATCGTGACGGGACGTAATGTAGGAAAACGTTGTAGCAATTATAATAGGCAGTAGCCAGGCAGTTATTTGTCGTAAATAATTGCACGTTCCTGTACAAATATAATTAAATCTTCGTCATCTATAGCTGTGGATACATAAAACTATCACATTAATAACGGAAACTCAGTAACGTAGAAATCGAAATCCAACGGATCTTTACGTCCCGTTACATTACGTTACTTCTATTATAATCACTTGTATAAGAAAAGTATTGATTGAAACAGTAAGTGACAGAACACACTGCTGCAGTGACATTTCACTACATTACGTTACGTCTATTATAACTGGGCCTTAATGTTTCGTTTTACATACATCTGTCAAACTTAAAATCGCTATTGCTTCATTTTGTTAGTGCGCTTGTTACCAACACAAATAATTTTGTTCATATTTCGTTAAACACACATTAATACACAGATATATAAATCGACTGCCACTCAGCTACAATAGAATTAATGATAATTTTGTTCTTGCTTGCAGACACTGCATTAGCTTTTAGGCGGGATTTGACAGAATGCTCTTCTTCTTGTCAAAATTATCATATTCACAATGACTCACACTCATTAAACAGATTTGCTTATGGTTACTGAACACATATTTTCTTCGCAAATTTCCGACGATTATTTTTCATCAACTCAATAGGTGATTAAATTGAAGCAAACTTCGGAAAACTAAAACAACAACAATTGCACTGAAGTTTTCGTAAATTTCAGCATTTCGGAAATTTCAGCAGTGAAGTGAATACCCTTATTGTAAAAAAAGATGACAAAAAACAAAGCCGGTCCCATTATAGACAACTATCCCTTATATTTTTGAAACAATTTAAATCATAAAGTTGAAATATTCCGTTTGAAACAAAATATTTTATATTACTAAAAATAATTTCTCAGAAAAATTAAAAACCTATAAATTCACATAATTGAAAATTTATAAAGAATTTGGTTAGAAAGTGCTCCTACAAAGACATTTTATATTTTTTCAATGCAAGACAAATAATGCTTCAATTAAGATTTTGATGCATAAGTGAGTGAGAACTGATTGCCTTCTGGATTAGATCAAGCATAGAATTGTTGAGTTTTTCTCTCCGTGTACGAAATATTTCAAATATATGTTTTTATCTTCTCTCAACAATTAAATTCGAACTCAGAACATCTTCTATCAGAGCAGTAGCGTAACTTTATTTTGTGGGCCCGCCCGCAGGTTTCTAAAAGCGCCCGCTATTTACTTTTAGAGTAAAACTATGTTATTAGTAGGTTACTAGAAGCATAGGAGGAAACGAAAGAACTCTTGACAAAAAAAAGAGAACAAGAAAGAGCTGTTTTAATTCAATAGCATCATTTATTACAGCAGTTATATTTTAAAAATATAAATTTTAAATATGTTTTTTTATATGTTTTAAATCGTATAAATAAATTTTTATTTTAATAGAATTTGTTAAAAAAAGCAATAACATAAACAAATACTTTATATAATATCAAATATAATAAAATTTATAATTAATATTTTAAGATTTTATCACAATTCTTGTTACCTACGAAAACATATATTAATTATTTTAAAAAGTTAAACTTAAAGTTTGAATAAATGAGATTAATTATTTTCAATAATGATAAGTAATTCAATAATGATAAGAACTGATTGATTAAAATAACAATAGTAGCTGACTTGCTGAAAATATGAAAGCAAACGGGTAAATCGACTTCGACTATAATCGAGTTTTGTCTAACTTTTGCTCAAAATAGTCGGACTTAAATTTTATTTCAGCACATATTATACAATTATTTTTCATTTATTGTTGTTATTTAAAACAATAATATTTTGCGAAGGAAATAAATATTTAAGAATATATTAAATTTTTTGGAAAGAAACTTCAACCAGTCCCCATTCTTGGCCAAAATTAAAAGGACTGATCGAAGAGCTATGAGAATTGGCACGGATATCTTTCGTGACAAAATTAAGAAATGTTCAAAAAGTTATATATAAACTTAATTAAGTCTTGTCTCAAAACAATAATATTTGCTACATCAATTTCTTTTGTGATAATAAATAAATGGAAAGTTTCATAGGCGAATGTCACGGCCATTAGTTATATTATAGTAACTCAGCCTTGGAAAATACTACCAACACAAGTTATACTACCAACGTTTTTGTTTATATTTGTAAGCTTTTTTGATTACAGATAGAAAATTTTAAAAATTGAGATTTTTGTGTTTGCAAATAATTGGAAATTTCAAAAAAATAATCAGCTGCCATACATCAAATACATCTCACATTTTAACTAAACAAAGTCACCGTAAAAAAATAATATATATCTTCCGTGTTAGCAAGAAATTTTTGGATTCGGTGTTACGCAGTTCTAATGATGTTTTCGTGGAAAATTTATAGTCTCAAAAAATTTTTTTAAACACTTCTAAAATTAGAATATTGAAAAATTTGTATCCCGCTTTTAGTGTTAACTTTTATGATAATCTTAAAACCATGTGTTCAAAATGTAAACAAACACAGTAATGTTGCCAGACATAAAAAAAATTTTAAACTTTATTTTGATATATAAAAAAATTAAATAAATTGTGAATGGCAAGAAAAACTGTATTCTTAATAACGTCATAACGAAACGGTTGCGACTGTTAAAAAAATTCATTTTGATTTTTTCACCAAAGATATTTTCTATCGAAAACCATACAAATTTTGGAAAAATTCAAACATTAATATATTAGTCGTTCGTTCGGTTTATTATAACGTCGTTCTCCACTTCATTTATCATTTTCATCAAGAGACTTGAGGGCGCCCCTGGCTTAGTTGCGCCCGCCCGCAATGCGGGCTCTGCGGGCCCGCCCTTTACGCCACTGTATCAGAGGCTGTTTTATAATTTTTAACCCTCGTTTCTTTTCATCTGCAAAGTCCTTGAGATTCTCCACACTTTTAACTTTTTAGCCAAGTCTACTGTCAAATTATGCATGCATATTCAAAAGCTAATATTGTCGAAAGTTGTAGAATATTCAGCAGATAAATGTTGACATTGTTTTGTGCTACTTGAGATTTTAACTGTTTACAACCAATACTGAGAGAGGTGATTTCTTTTAATACCGCATGACGAGAAAACAGAAAAAAAAATAAAAAACAAACACAGTCTTGACAGACCTACGTTAAAAATGCAAATGACCCCATATAACTGTAGTGTAAAGAAATAAATTGTTGCTTCTCATCGATGACAATGAATAGAATGTTGTTGCTGATATTTTTTTAGCACCACCGCCAACACGTTGTGTTGCATTCATCTTTGCAACCGACATACATACATACAATATATCTGAAAACAATATACTTTAATACTTGCAAGAACGACAACTGATCTGCAAATGTCGATGATGTTCAATTGTTTGCATTTGATTGATGAAGATTATGTTAAAGAAGATGCTACAAACTAACTAAAGAAGATCTACTACTTGATATGCTAACAGTGACAGTAACGGTTTTCTATTGCATTCCCATCTTAATTACATTCACACACCGATGAGAATGCAACTAACTCATAGCGATGCTTGTGATGTAGTTTTTCTTTGGCATCAAGTCTAGCGCCAGCTCTACCGCTATGTACATAAGCAACTTTTACGCAAAGTGGTTAATGTCTTTGAATGAACGCATAAATAAATGAGTGGATAGATGATTAGATTGTAGAATCATCGCCGTTATCCAATCGTCATCGGATTGGCCTGGTTGCAGGCAACCTTGAATTTTCTCAATGGTGAGTCGTGACATTGCAAAATTATATTTCATGAGTGACAAAGTGCTTGACAACGTTTGAGTGCGGACGATCATGCATAAACATGTAGTATGTAATTGGAGCCAAGTCACCTACTGTGGCACACTTTTTGATTTCGCCAATTAATTGTGCAAAAAAATAAAATTAATAAAGAAGTAGTAAAACAGTTGTGTAAAAAACGTGTAATCGACTAGCTACTTTGTAATTGCCATTAAAAATAATCACCAAAACGGTTCTCTGGGTCAACTGAAAGATAAAACACACAGTGCACAGTTCAACACTCGTCGGTATTCGGTTGGAGGAAAGTGGAATAATACAAAGAAATAGCATTTATAAACAGAAAGTTCAATGCAATGGTACATCTCAATTTTTTGGCATCTCATAAAAAAAAAATACTCAAGACGGTTAGAATTTAATCACAATGAACTATAGTTTGTTTGATTTGTAAAATTGCTACTTCAGATCAGAAATTAGTATTCTTAAAAACTCCCTCTATTATTGACAACAATCCCAACTAGAACTGATGGTCCACATTTGGGTTGCAGCGACGTCATAGCGTTTATTTTTGTGTCAAAATTGGCCGCATTCAGCGCAGACAACTGTAGTGAACTGTAATGGTAGCGCTACCTTAGTTCACGATGTTTTTCTCTGAATGTGTTGCTACTTTACACGTCAGAAGTAAGATTCAATTTAATTTTTATGTAAATTTAATTCAATTGCAAAGGTTTCTAACTTAAATTTGCTGCGTTCTTTCTGCGTTTATTAATTTAACAGCGTCAGTAACAGTATCTGACAGTTAAGCAAACAGTTGTGTTCATGTAGCATAGAATTTGTTCGCTCGACTAAAAGGCGTTCGCTACTTTATCAGTTTTAGTTAGCGCTACCAAATTTGTACCATTCAGCGAATTTTTACACAACAGTTGCCAACAGTTGTCTGCGCTGAATGCATTTTGTTTACATGTTTTGTTTACATTTTGCAGCCATAAATATAATTATTTTATAATTAAAATTTATATAATATATAGGAGTACAACATAATCTTCAGTGTTTTTTGATATTATTTGGAGCTAAATGTAGATTTGAAAGAAGATTTTCGGTAATATAACAGCCAAAACTTCTTAAGAATTTAAGCGCAAGCTGAATTCAGAAAATAATGCAACAATTTCATACATTAATAAAAAATTTTTAACTATAATAATAATTTGCTTCCACCATTTTAAATACGCTAATTTAGCTAAATTAGCTAATTGTTACAAAATGTACATTTTGATGAATGATGAGTGATGCATTTTTTAAAGGTAACACTTGATAAATCGTTACAACATTCTGTGACCTAGTGGTGAAGTAGTATCCTAGGAATTTTTACAAACTTTTCCCACAAAATGTTTTCCAAATCAGTATCGCTGCAACGTCGTCGTGTAAAAAATGTGAGATTAGTAACCTGTGGTCGCAAAATTCTACTTGGGATTCAAAATATTCTTACTAAATGCTTAATGGCATTTCAAAATATAAACCTATTTCACACAAATTGGGCTTGTACAATAATTGCTGGCAACTGATTGCCTACATTTATTGTCTTTAAATCCCATAGAGCAAAATTATAAATATTTATCGTTAAAAATGCGTGAAGGCTCTCACCTACAATTATTTCTTTTGCTCTCTTGTAAAAACTCTCTTCTAAAATTATTTCGTCTAATCTTGTCTGCGCTTATGAAAAAAAGCTAGAAATGCGTGAAGTCTCTCAAATAAGTTTTGACAAGGCAACAACAACAACTCTGTATAGAGTCAATAACTCAGCAGAAGGCGCTACTCTTTCCTACTTCAGTAGGCTTGAGCAATTAAGCTGTGACCAATCTACTGTTTAAGTTGTATATAATTGGACACTTGTTCGAATAAACTCTTTGAAATCATATGGCGTTAAAGCAGAGCTGTTTATTTAAGGTCAAGCGTAAAATACCGCTGCTGGACCATTTTTAGGAGTATCTGAGCGAAAACACGTTGAAATAGTGTGAAAAGTATTGAAAAAAATACATATCTTAAGACTTTCTGAGCGAAAACACGCTGAAATAGCGTGAAAAGTAGAAAATATACATATTTTAGAATTCTCTGAGCGAAAACACGCTGGAATAGCGTGAAAAGTAGAGAGATATACATATTTTAAGACTCTCTGAGCGAAAACACGGTCAAATAGCGTGAATACATGGCAGAATTAGAGAAGGTATATGCATTACAGACTGTGCTCTCTTTCTCATAGCCAGAATTGTCAAACTCAAGCATTTTGCTATTCTTGCCTATTTTCGCTTTCTTATCGCATTCTCATCGTTTTCAGATTTGGTATGAGCTGTCAACTTCGTTTTGACAGTTGCGGCAGTCTCCCTCTCCAAAATGCATATACCTTCTCTAATTCTGCCATGCGTGAATAGTAGAGCACGAAACAAAGATATACAGATAGCTTAGTCCCATTTTAGATTTGACGATATGCCGCCGATGTCGCTCACCGATTTTTCATATTTTCTTTTGTTACGAATACGATTTAAAGCAAACATGGAATTTGACCAGGCGATTTTTTCTTGCTATTTCACGCTTTGTTAATGGGAGTGAAAGAGTAAGTGCGACAAATCGGCGCAAAATCGTTGGTACGGCCGAGTTTGTTGACGATTTTTATTTATCCCTTCTCCTCAGCTCCCGCACCAAAGAATAGCAAAAATGAGAATATCGGTGAGAGAAATCGGTGGCATATCGCTTTGTCTAAAATGGGACTTACGCCGTGCGCAAAAAATGAAATCTTCTGCGCACTACGTCACTCGAGCTTGTCAGCTGTAACACGTGGTGCATACCTACAAAAGAAAATGTGAAAAAGTAAAAAGTAAACACAAGCAGCACAATTGCAAGCATTTCAGAAATATTGCATTCATTTAATTCAATTTCTAATATTATGCACTCATAGTACGCGTAAATTATAATTTTCAATTATATTTTATGTAATTAAAAGTAGTACTAAAGTTTTAGATGCTTTTGATAACAACGATTTTAATTCGGGCCATAACATGAATTTACAATTTTTTCAAGAAACGAAACAACAAACGAGAAAAACAAGAAAATGAAAACGAAGCAATCAAAGTGCTGTCAAACACATCAAGTAACGTAGCTATTTTTTTTTTGTGTAGGAGAACAAATGGGAGAAAACACCCCTATTATATATACATTTCTTTTCAACAATAGTACTGAAAAATAAATTTGCTTAAATTTATTTATAAATATATTTATAATGTAATTTATTTCATTTCATTAAACCAAGTTTCAATAAGAAAATGTCGATATTTTTTCATCGCTATAAATAAATTCTCCCCTTTAAATATATTGTGACTTCGTTTTTATTTAGCCACTTTGACAAGCTCGAACTACGTCACAACAAAGATGGCAGACATGCGCAATACTTCATCTGTAGTTCTTTGTATCATGTAGTAGAGTAAATATACATATTTTGGAAAAAGACGCTGATTTTCAGACAAAATTGAAAAAACGCACTGCATAGCGTGGTTTTTTACAAAATTACCAATAAATGTCGTGAAGTCTTTTTCTGAAATAAATGTCTGCAATTTCGCAACATTTTTTGTAGAGACTTTTCAATCACTTTTTAGAGTGTATGTTTAACTTTCTAGGGCATAGATTTTATTTGTTGAAAAAACAATTAATTTGTGCCTCAAATAAGATAAAACACTGCTGCTGACGGTCTGACGAATCAATGCAAAATGTTCTTAAAAATTAATAAATTCAATATCCTTAATCGTCAGAACTGTTCAAGAATTCTTCTTATACGTGTACAAAAGAATTTGATTCATACATTAAGGGCTTGTTATGAGAAAATAAGGTAGCATTGACAGTTGTTTTGGAAAATTACTCATGTCAAAAAATAATTAAAAAAGAGAGCGCTCACAATTCTTGATGACCGCATGCAGCGGAGTCAATTGTTGCGAACTTTTATGGTAGCGCTATCTGAGTGAACGATGTTTTTCTCTGAATACAACAACGTCTCTTAACAACGTCAGAAAAGTTGTTAAGTATTTAATTTAATTATTAAAATAAGTAAATAATTTAATCGTAAAGGTTTCACATTCAAATTTGCTGCGTTCTTTCTGTGTTAATTAATTCAACAGCGGCAGTAGCAGCATCTGAGTAGCAGGTGGCCACTAGCTTAAAAAAAAGAAAGCTAAACCAGCAAAAAAAAAGGTAAAGCAAGCTAAAAAAACAACCAGATCTTTTTCATACAACTTTAATTGCCTTATTTTGTAAATTTAAAATAAAATTTCAGTGAGAGAGAGAGAGAGAGTAAAAACCCAAGTAAGATGATTGCTAACGTTTTACAAAATGATGCCATAAGATTTTTTTATTTAATTCTTTACATGACATTGATTTTTTTTTTAGAAAACAAAATTCGCCACACACTATCTAATTCGAAGCATTTTTGGAAGGTAATTTCGAAAAAAATTTAGTAAATGTTTCGTAAAATTTTTTGTTATTGAAAAAATTGAAGGCATTGGCTAAAGATAATGAAATAATGGTTGAGGCAAGGAAAGGACAATATATTAAATATGTTTTTAAATTATTAACCTTTACCCTGTCACGTGGTTTTTTTGTTACGTTCGCTGTAACGTGTGGTTACTCGTGTCTTTCCCTTATTTCACCTAGTAAAATCGGGTCCTGACAACATTTTTACATTATGATTGGTGTTTCTACTCGACGATTAATAGATTTATTTACTGATTAATTAATTTTAAAAACATTGTTGTAATAAAAATTATCAAAGAAACGATTTTTTAAATATGCTTAAATA
Organism: Dichetophora obliterata; assembly: GCA_963920525.1. Lineage (NCBI taxonomy): Eukaryota > Metazoa > Arthropoda > Insecta > Diptera > Sciomyzidae > Dichetophora > Dichetophora obliterata. The sequence goes on along the minus strand of OY986436.1, from coordinate 60,532,525 downwards.
CATATATTTTTAACTAAAAAGAAAAACGTTAAAAACGTTAACCTCAAAATCGGCTATTTTTAAGGTAGTAAAAATTTGATATTTTAGGGCTTAAGTTCAGTAACAGCAAGTTTATTTGTTTTTTTTTCAATAAAAATAATAAAAATTCATTTATGATTTAAATTTAACAAATATTTTTATACAAATTATAAAAATTATTTTTCACTAAATTAGAGGAAAAACTTGAAAAAAACTGTAATGTGGGGTCACTTGTACCTTTTTCAAAATTCAAACGCTCCTTACTTAGTAACGACCTAACATAAACTGATGAAACCAATGCAAGCTGTGAGCGCCCCTACTAAAGTTTTTTTTTCGTGCGAGGTAAATGTCGCTAGCGCTACGCGTTCTCGAGATATACACCTAACGAGAAATCATCTAGCCATTAGTGACCCCACAATACAGGGTAAATGTTAAAATACATAATTGCTTAACTACCTAATTACTTAAGTACTCAATTTAACTACAATGGAATTTTAAGTAACGTAACGCCAAATCAAAAAGCCTAGTAAAAAAAACAAGAGAAGATTTTTAAATTTGATACCTTGAAAAATTAACGTATGTTATTCCAAATCCTTCTCAAAAAAAGTTGCATACAAAAAGTCTTGCCCAATTTATAGAGTTTTGCAAATTTTGTAATCCAAGTCAAAAATAACTTTCGTTTTTTGTAACGTAACGCCAACACATATTATTGCTTATATCTTTGAATCCTTAGGGTCGATTGTGGTCATTGTTTTTATTTAATACTAGCTGATATACCCGGTGTTACTCGAGAGTCATTTATATAAACATTTTAACATACACTTCTCGATTAAATGTTTTTTAAAATCGGGAATAATGAAAAACATGTTGAATTTTATTTGAATTTTATTTTATTTAATTTTATTTATCCACCGTTTGCTAGGTAATTGAACGAACATTGATCCAAAAAAGGTTAGGAAAATTTTTGTTGTTGGTGGTTCCATCTCTTGCGGTGAGCTAATTGAATTCAATGAAGCGGTACGAAAAACAGATTTTAAAAATTAAAAAGAATTTTTATATTTACTCAATCTTAAAGCAAGCACAATTACCTTTTCAACAAAATAAAAATTATGGTGGGACTCAATGCGTCCTTGAGATATGGACATTTTAACGTCTAAACAAAGATTAATATTAAAAAACATATTGAACTTTTTAACAAAAAAAAATGTTAATGAAATATATTAAAAACAGCAGAGTTATTGGCATTAAAAGTAAAAACTTTGTTTTTCATATATTTTTTTTTCTCATTATTAGCTATCAATGTATTATGAAAATTCGTTGTGCTAAAAATGATTGTACCTACTAAAATTTCTAAAAAAAACTGGCAGTACTGCATTATTTTACTTTTGAAAAGTTTGGTAGCAATAGCATTTTCGCAAAATATTTCGCAAAACTTATGTGCTAGCTGCATAAGAACATCAGATATTCTTCTGTAAGCAGAAAATAGCGCCACCTGTCTGTAATCCCAATCGTGTGGGGTTAAATTTGAAGAAACTTTTGAAAAAACATAATTCAGCTATTCAACGCAAGGTGTACGTATAGTTTGTACCCACACCTCTTACACATGTGGCGCCATCTATCTGTGAATTTAACGCACAGATCAAAACTAATGAAATAATTGTGCTGACCAGATGCGCATATGTTTTTTTATATCGCCATATAGCTGAAACTGCTTACATGAAAATATTAACTTTTACAGCATTCTTATTCACAGTCATCTTTTCGATAAAATTGTGATATATATACAACATTTAAAGTACCATTGATAAAGAACTAATTGACAACGGTGACACAATAGTGAGAATAAATACAGCCTTCACAACAAAACAAATTTAACAGGAGGGGGGCGGGGGGCGGGGGGTGGGGAGGCAAAATATAAGTAAGATGATCACTATAAAGAAAATTTTATATAATACAAAATGTTCGTAATTACTTTAGACACACAACTGCATTCTTAGAGATATATGGGGACATTCAAACTATATAGAGAATTTTAACACAAAACTAAGTTTTATTAATAGTCTGGTATAAAAAAATAGATTTTTAGCCATAACTTTTGATTGGAAAGAGATATTGAATTTTATAAAAAATATAAAAACAACATTTTGGAAAAAATAAATTTCGCGAAAAAAATCAAAGGGGGTACCCTTGTTGTTTTGATGACAAAAACAGTAAAATAATTTTTGCGCTTAGCTGGAAGAATTTTTGCAAATAAGTGCTATGTCATATGAAAGGTAGCCAGATGTGCAATTTTTAATTGATTTCGTTTTTACAACAACAACAATTTTTGAGTCATTTTTTGAGTAAAAAGTCAATATTTTGGACCTTTTTTGACATAATCATAAAACATATATACACTGACTTAACGGTACAGTTCAACCTATTTTTGTGAAGTGATTTTATTGAACTTTTGAACAAAAAAAATTTGAATGAAATATATTAATGGACAGCGGAGATATTTGCATCGAAAGACCAAACTTTGATTTTCATGTCGTTTTTTTCTCATTCTTAGGCAACGATGTTTTATGAAAAAGTCGTTATACTGAAAATTTCTCCAATTTTGAAGATATGTGAATGTTTTTGATGTCAAAATAACAAAATTTTTTTAAAATTAAATACAAAAAAATCTCCGATAGTAAAAAGTTTTATAATAACAAAATTACCGTTAGTTGAAAAATTTTAGAGGGGGCGTGGTAAAAACTAAGTATGTAACATTTTAAGTTGGGATGTACTTAATATGTATACCTAGTTTGAGCAAAATCCATTGAGCCGTTTAGATTTGTATAAAGGTCAAACAAACAAACAAACAAACAGAAAATGAGTTTTATTACTATAGATAGTGCTACCTAACCTTTAAGCGGTGACGTGAACTTTTTGCACTACCAGTGACGTAGGGTCTCACAGGCTCCTTAACTTCATTGTTTTATTATTTATTTAACACTAATCAAACTTTTAAAAAAACTAAAAACGTTGGTTTATAGAAGTAAAATTAAAAGAATAAATTTTGAAACAATAGAAACTACTTTTTACAAAAAAAAAAAAAAAATGTTGAAACGTGAAGAAAAATAATACTGCAATAACATTTGAGAGGTCTTCATTTAATTTTTTTTTTCCGTGACAAAAAACGCAACTGGTTTTCGAGAACACGATGAAATGTGTAAGATTCAGCGAAATATAAACTTTTTTCTAATATTTTCAGAAGTATTTTAAAGAAATCAAAATAAAAATTGGTAATTTCTTTTTTCAAATATCCTTTGATTTATTTATTAAAATTCGAAGTATAATAGCGGACGTGACAAGTTTTTCCCTCTCATTATGAAATACACAATAATTATCAACTTTAAATAATTTTCCACGTGGAAAACATTATTTCAGAAAATGAGTTTTATAGTCAGTCAAGAAAAAAATAAAGTTTTAAGGGATAACTTTTAGCCGTAAAAGAGATATTGAAATTAGAGATGGGTGCGTGAGTAATTTTGACTCACGATCACGCACGCTCACGATGTGTTCCTTATAATAACGCATGCTCACGGTTAAAATAATTTCTTTGAATCACGATCATGATGTGTTTTCTTCTTACCACAAATGATCACGATTCAAAATATTTTGACTCTCGATCACGCACGATCACGATGAATTTTTGACTCACGAGTGCTCACAAATAGAATTGTTAACGATTAGGCACGTTTACTAATGAAAATTCTTAAAGTGGCTTTCACGTTTCATATGAAGAAGAATATACATCACATGAGTTTTTATTAAATGTTTATTTAAGGCCACTTTACATTATCCTACTGTGTGTTAACACATGTCAGAATTTTCATGTGTGATAGAAAGTGAGATGGTGTAAACAACGGAAAGCAATGTGTGTTCTGATTTTTTTGGCATGTCGTACCACATTTTATTTTTTGGTTTGTTTCTAATTTCATCACACATTCTATCCCACCAGAGATGCATTTTACCATAAACTTACTTGAAATTTATTATTTAAGTGAGAAAATTTTAAACTCGTAATGTATTTTCAATTGGAATAACAGAAGGAAGCAGTTTTACAGCTTATTGAACTTTGTAGGGACTTTAAATTCATTAAAAATCGATTCATTACTCAAATTTTCACGTTTTAGTATAGTGTAAAGTATAAAAATGTGGTGCGTCTCTGTGAGATAGTCTAAAAGCGAAAAATTAATTTCTTCATACAATAATTAAAAATGACAGCATGATGAAATTCAATAATACTTTCTATCTCACATGTGGTAACACACAGTAGGACAATGTAAAGCGGCCTTTAGTGTTTAAATAAAGTTTGAAATAATAAAAAAAATTTCAATTCATATCTTATAAAGATACATATTAAAGTTGACTTTATATGATTTAAATACAAATTCTAAATGTTTGATAGTTTAAATCATACTTAAATCATACTTAAATCATACTTGGTATCACAAAGATTTCTGATGACGCTTTTAGCAGGGCAGAAATTGTGCAATAAAATCAGCTAGTGATTTTTTCCTTTTCATATTGAAAAAACTTTGTTGTTGTTTCTTTGGAAAAATTCGTTAGAACAATTAATTGTTTTAACTTTGACCTTAAGCTCAATAAACGATTTTAAACTATCAAACAACTAGAATTTGTATTTAAAATCAAGTATGATTTAAACTATCAAACATTTAGAATTTGTATTTAAATCATATAAAGTCAACATAATAAATATAGAGGTCATTTAGAAAAAACTTTAAGATACATATTAAAATTATATGTATACTGTTATATAAAAGGCTTCTCACGTATCTGCAACGACGCTAAACTTAAAAACTACTGAACTGATTTAAGTAATTCTTTCACTAGAATAAAACTACATGTTTAACTTAAAATCTTGCATTCCTTTTTTTTAAAACCACTCTTAAAAGTTACTAAAATTTGGATTTATAAAGTAGCAAAAAAAAAACCAATAAAAATCATTGCTTCATTAAATTGTTAGACACACAAGCAGCATAAAGCTTTATCTCTCTTTTCCTCTGCTATAATGTTTCTCATTTTGGGTGTTCACACGTTTGTCAAATGATTGAATCAATCAAAATTTGTTGTTGCTTTCCTATGCTAAAAAATGAACTCGCTGCGAGAGCGAAAATTAACTTCAAACTCTTCATCGAATCAGTCAAAATTTTGATTGAGCTCCAGACCTGCATCAATCAGTCAAAGGGTTGCATTTTTTTACTTGTCTGTTGTTTAGTAACAAATTATTTCTAAAAAAGTACTTATTTGAACACAAAAGCAGTTTTTTTAAGCGAAAAACGGAAGAGTAGACAGAAAAGTAGTCAAAAAATTAGGCAGAAGAGTAACAAATGCCTGCATCGGTACTTCAATCAGAAAATCATGTGTGAGAGGAAAGAAATACATCAAAAATTTTAGAGTGAGTAAAAGAGAGTAAAAATCGCGATGTACTTCAATCATTTGACAGACGTGTGAACACCTCTATTGTTTCTATTGCGGTGTCGGGTAGCTTTGCACATTTATACTATCCCATATTAAGTATGTATTAATGAGCGCCTTAAAAGAGCATTGGCTAAGTTGGTTGGTTTAGTTCATAGATGCCCAAGGTAGTAGTATTGGTGAGAGTGACGAAATAACACTGCAAGTGCAGTTTGTCTCTCCCACTCAACATGCTGATTTCCTATTGGTTGATTGACGATCAAACAAAACAGTTGATTGACGATCAAACAAAACAGCGTAAGTATACGAGTGAGTTTAATTTGCTGATATCAGCCACTACTAGGCATCTTTGGTTTAGATGGTGATTCTACATACAAGTACGATCCAAGTAGCTCTAGTGAGTCGTTTTGATACCATAACCTCGTGTTTCTGTTGGTTGACTGGGTAACGCACTGCTAGGTTATAAACATCCGGTGCGGTTGATGAACGTTAGGAGATTGTTGATTTTTGTTGTTGAAAGTTTCTCTAGATTGCTTGCCAAGCGTTGTTAGTCTGGACCTGGCCAGGGCCGGGCAGGTCCACAGAAAGTGTGTCAGTGTTTCTTTTTCATTTGGGTCATCGCAGCTGCGACAGTGGGTGTTGAAGGGTAGTCCAATTCTCTCGGCGTGAACTCCGATGCACCAGTGACCCGTAATAATAGCCGTTATTCTGGCTATGTCGTTCCGGGGTTTTGAGAGCATCTCTTGGGTTCTACCTGTGTTGTAAAGGGGCCATATTTTTCTTGATGTGTTGCAGGTTGGTAGTTCTCTCCATCTACGACCGGCTAAGGTTAAGTAGTAAGAATGAATTCATCCCTTAATTGTGTTCAGTGGAACTTCGACTGGTTCCGCTCTTGAAACGTCAAAGGAAGATCCCCGCCTAGCCAATTCATCCGCCTTTTCATTACCATAAATGTTCCTATGGCCGGTTAAAAGAGCATACTGAAAATAACCCAGTGGTAAATAGACACATGACGCAACCAAGTATTTCTTAAATACAATGTAGCTGCGAAGCCTCCAACACCTGTACACAATTCTGAATTACATTTGTTCAGGCATGGCTGCTAAACAACTGATGACATCTACCTTACACAGTAAACTGCTTTATGAAGAATTCTTATAAGACATTAGGTGATTTTTTTTGTGCTCTGATTTATATTGCAAAATTAAATAAATGTTTAGTGGATGGGCTGTCAAAAGCAAACATACTGACAGATGGATAATGTGGAATGCAGGTAAACAGATGGACATGTACAAATGCAGATGAATAGATAAAAAAACAAATATTTTAAGCTCGAACAAAACTGACAGTAAATTTACAGTCAGGTAGAGCGAAATCTATTTATTTAAAAAAAAAAAAAAAATGCAACACAAATTACTTTTGGCCTATTTTTTAGCACAAATTGAATATTGTAAAGGTTTTGTGAAAACAATATAAAACATTGAATTGATGAAGTAACGGTTACTCTTTTCTCTAAATTCACTTAATTGACCTTTCAGACAAAGGAAATTTTATGAACATCGATTTGAAAACTTCCGAGATGTTTGCTTGCAAATTAAAAAATTGGAATTGCAATCGGTTTTTTCTCATTCTAATTCTAAAGAAAATATGTTATATTGAGAAAATCTGTAGTTTTCAAGATATCGCATTAATTTTGATGTCATAATAATGGAAATTTTCAATATATTAGATATACGTACAAAATATTTTCGAAAAATCTTTCATTTTCAGTTCTTTTTATTAAATTACTTTTCGTAAAAAAATGCATTGTACTGAGAAAATTTATAGTTTTCGAGATATAGCCAAAAGTTTAATGTCATAATAATGGAAATTTTTCAAAACTTAAGAAGAATCAATATTCAGAATCTAAGATAAAGAATTGCATTTTTGAATTACAAATTAAAAACAATTTTTTACCAATATTTTTATAATCCTGTTATGCAGGAGTTATGAAAAAAATCAAAATACAGAAAAAGCCAAGCAACTTTATGTCACCATAACAATTACTGTAAGAAGGTAATTCAAATTAAATAAAGTAATTTTTTAATATTTATACAACTTTTTAATTATTAATCAAACACTAATATTTTTATATTTTGCATTTGAAGATAAAACAAAATACTTTAATTTTAAGATTTCAAATTTTAACATGGTATTTAATATTATTATTGCAGGCAATGCAGCGGGTATTTGCTTGTGAATTCATAAATTAGCTTGCAGCAAAATGATTAATTTTTGTATGGATACCGCAGATCAGTATTTGAGTTGAAATGAAAACTTTTTAAACATTTAAATACATTTAAAATCTATTTAATTTAATTAATAAAAAGTATTATTTGAAAAGCAAACATAGCACTTCAATGAACATTTTAATGATAGTTTTTATTTAAAAAAGTAATTTATCCAAATTTTCACCCAGCAGTCTGTATCTTCTTTCCTCTTAAATATGACCAGACACCGAAAAAACTCTCTGGGTCAGTGTTGCATTTTGTATGAAATTGGTAGAAAAAGCGTAAAACAAAATTATCACTAAATTTTGAACAGATTTGGGAAGCTGAGATAAAAAGTTGTGACACGAAGACATTTAAGTCACGCACGCTCTCGTAAGGTTTAAATTCAATTACGCACGCTCACGAGTATTTCGTAATTTTTGTTGGGTTCGCTCACAATAACGACATGATTCATCGTGACACGCTGTGTCACTAATAAATTCGTGGCATGCGCCCATCTCCAATTGAAATAGTGTTTCTCAAATAAAATATTCTTGAAGGCTTAACATTTTTTAAAAATTATAAAAACCAACCACATGTTAACAAAAATTAACTAAAACAATTTTAAATTACACTAATTAAATAATTATAGTCCCAAAAATTGAAGGGGAAAAATAGTAAAGCAAATTTTGTACCAAAATAAAACAGTTTTTAAAAATAAGTAAAATGTCATGTGAGTTAGTGTAAGACTACAAAACCCGGTTAAGCCAAGAAGAGCCAAAAAGAGCATTTAACAATGGTATTTTATGGCGTTTTCGTTTTTCGAAAAAATGCTAAATTTTTTTGTCATTTTTGACAATTCTGCCCTCTTGAGAAAAAAAATAGTGACCTCTAAATTTGAATCGTGTTCTTTTTTAGAAAAAATTCAGAATTCTCAAAGATGGCAGAAAGAGCTCAGAAAAATGCAACATTTTTTCGAAAAACAAAAATGCCATTAAATTATATTGATATTTTTTTGGTATCCATTTCGAATAGAAGCAGTATCTTGCGATTATTTGGTAGGTTTTATTACATAAGCCTACTTCTTTTGGTATATTTCAAAGGTCTTAAAAAAGGCGAGCGATTGAGGAATTGACTCAAACTGTCACAACTTCGTTTCATTTTTATAAGCCAAAATATTACGAACTCCATGTCCTTCAGAGGGTGCTGTACCACACATCAAAAAAAAATAACTTTAATCCGATAAATAGTTCAAGAGTTTACTCGGAACACACTCAATTAATCCAAGCTAATTTTTCCTCTGAGACTGAGAAATTAACTGCCTTTCAAAAGTGACTTTGTACTTTTGAAACAGAGTATTTATTCTTAAACGAGATGATATTGTAGTGCATTTAGAACAATTTGCTTTAAATTATTACTGCTATCTTTATTGTTAATGAGTTAGAAGAACAAGAATTATAAAAATTTCTCACCTATTTTTATTTTATTAGCATTGAGAAATTTTTTAAAAATCTTTCAACTGCGAATTACAACTTATTCTCATGAAGTAATAAAAAAATAGTTTTTTGCTTGCTGTGAAATTTGTTTTTCACTCAAATATTGACCTATAAATATTAAAAAAAAAATATATATAATCATTAGCTGCTTACATGATCACGAGTATAATTAAGATAGATTATACATTACAGTGAAAGCTGCCATTCTTTTGGTTTACTGGCGCATCTAGAATTCCTGGTCAGCGCCTGTTATAATGCCTGACTAACAAAGAGACTCTCGAATGAAGAAAGAACAACAATAACAACAACAACAACAACATCAAATATGTGCTACAAAAAAACAATATATATAAACTTGATCGCCCGGTCTGATTCTTCTCCAATGCAATACAGTGTTTTGTGCCAATACTTACGTGAGTGCCTCTTGTGCTACACGGGATGGGATAAATGCCAATGCATGCTGCACTGTTAAAATGACCATACTGTCCGTTACATAACATTATTACCAATACAGCGTAGCGACAAAAACATTTACTCAATGCATTTTTTTGTTGTTGTTGTCTTCATTTCTGTTCTATCAAACAATTATTTGATTAGCTTTATTGTAGTATCATTGGATTCTTACTACTAATTTTTTTTTCTTCTATTCTCCTGCTGTGTTGTGCTGAGCTAATCAAAGCGTGACAAAATTATGAAAGAATTTTAATGTGTATATCTAACTGATATATTGTTTTAATTGCAAATTATTTGGTTTCATATCAGAAATCATTAAGAAAATAATAGCTTATTAGTAGTAGAATTAAGTGTTAAGCGTTTTTTGAAGTCTTAAAATGCGTGCAATTCTTAAAACATACGGCTGTTGCATAGATATAAAAACAGTTTTTCTTCTTTCTAAAGTAAGGACTAGGCTTAAACCACTTTGGCACCAGACTCTACATAGAAAAAAATTGTTCATAAAATTTCACCAGACAACAGATTAATAGCAGCAGTGAACTGCTTTCCTAACATTTAATTTTAGGTACGACATCTTAAGACAGTATCTGTGTATATTTTACCTATGTTTTAAAAATCAATTCATAATATTTCCGAACGAATTCGTGGAATTAATTTATTTTTCATAGAAACTAATGAAGCAATTCACATAATTTCTTTCATAAAAAAAGACACGCCAACAGGAAGTTTATGGGTTTCAATTAAATTGATTCACAATTCACACTGAACTGAGCTATAAAAATCTACCTTTTTGAACACTACTTTTTTTTGCTATGTTTTTTTTAGATAACAAATATAGTTTCCCTTATATTCCCTTATATTAAATAGGATCAGTAAAGTTCAGCTAATAAAAATTGTTTTTCTGTAAGCGACATGCTCTTTTTTATATGTCTAATGCCATTTGTCTGAGGCAGTAATCTTTGGTGGCTTAGCACAAAAGAAGAAAAAAAGGAAGAAATAATGCCTTATAGATAAGGTGACCATCCGTTCTGTATTATACATAACAGTTTCCCACTTTGAGCACATGTTTTGTATGCATTTTTTCATCATGAAGAACAAGGACATGTTTTGTATGTTCCGTATTTCACACAAAATAAAAATTGGGAGAGGCTTGAAATCCCCAAAACCGAAATCCCCAAACACAAAATTCCCAAATTTTTTCAGCATCCCCAAATACAAAATCCCAAACACAAAATCCCCGAGTTTTTTCAGCATCCCCAAATACAAAATCCCCAAACACAAAATCCCCAAGCACAAAATCCCCAAACACAAAATCTTCAAACACAAAATCCCCAAAAATCCATAAATATCCTTAACTTTGTAAAAACAAAATAAAAAATGAATATTGTTGTTCAGAGATCAAATAAAGGAAATCCGAAACTATTCGTTAAAGTACATGGATATCATCATCATTAAAAAAACAAAAAAGTGATAAATATCGCTGGTCATGTGATCAAAGAAAGCAGTTATTCTGCAAAAGTGTTGTAGTTACAAAATATATTGATGAGCATCATAACATTATAAAATCACCTTCGAATCATAACCACGACCCTGTTATTCATGTTCAACATATGGCAAAAGATATTTTATAAAATAATTTTATTATATATTTAAATTAAATAGTTATGTATTGTGTTCTTGCTTTGATCTAAATTATAATGGACTTTGGAATATAATTTTTAAAACAAATAATATTATATTAAAAATAATTAGCTGAAATTTATTACTTAATAAGCAAATTTATTTTAACAAGCCTAAGTTAGGTTAAAGATCGATCCCAACCCGTTCTTGCTTTGATCTAAATTATAATGGAATTTAAATTATGCCTTTATGTTTCCATTAATATTATGTTTAATGCAAATAAAATTATATTAAGAATAATAAGCTCAAATTTATTAATTGATAAGAACATAACCAACAAATTTAGTTTCGCCGTGATTTTAAACCTAACTCAAGCTTGTTAAACTAAATTTTGGGGATTTTGTGTTTGGGAATTTTGTATTTGGGGATATCGAGCCCAACCCATAAAAATTAACACTGTATTTTTAAACAAATAATAGTACACTAAGCTAGCAATACTTTGCAACAGTAGAACCTTAATAGATACGATTGCGTGATTTATCTGTAAAAATGGTTTCTGTGTTCTTCTTCTTTCACTATCGTCGTGGCAAAAAATGTAGGCAAGTTTACAAAAGATCTAAAAATAGGGTTGGGTACAATATCATCAAACACAAGATCCTCAAATCAGGATCCTAAAATAAAAAAACCCAATCACAAACTCACCTAACACAAAATGCCCAAACACAAAAGCTCCAAGATCAAAATCCCCATGCTCAAAATCTCCAAATAATCCCCAAGTTTGGGGATTTTAATTTTTTATTTTTACTTTTTTTAAGTTTTTGTTTATGATTCATTACATGCTTAAAAATCTATAAATATATTTCGTACAACAGAAATACTAATTATTTTTAAAGCAAAAAGTAGTTTGGCGCAGGGGGTTGGGTACGATATCCCCAAACACAAAATCCCTATATTAGAATCCACAAATCAAAATCCCCAATCACGAAATCCGCAAACACAATATCCCCAAACACGAAAGCCTCAAGAAAAAATCCCATGCTCAAAATCCCCAAATAATCCCCAAATTTGATAATTTTCATTTTTTATTTTGACTTTTTATTCTAAGTATTTGTTTCAGCCTTGTATTTGTGAATAAATCATGCTTAAAATTCTATAAGTATTTTTCGTACAAGGGAAATACTAATTTTTTTCAAAACAAAAAGTAGCTTGGCTCAGGCCCAAATATTTCCTTTGACTTTGGGGCTTTTGTGTTCGGGGATTTTGTGATTGGTGATAATGCTATTGGGGCTTTATTAAAATGTTGGGGCTTTCGCGTTTGGGTATTTTGATTTTGGAGCTTTCGTAACTATCTCTGGCGCAGGCACAAATATTTTCTTTGACTTTGGGGCTTTTGTGTTTGGGATTTTGTGTTTGAGTCTTTTGTGTTTGGGACTTTTGTGTTTGGGGATTTTGTGATTGGGGATAATGCTTTTGCGTTGGGATAGTTACGAAAGCCCCAAAATCAAAATCCCCAAACACATAAGCCCCAACATTTTAATAAACCCCCAAAAGCATTATCCGCAATCACAAAATCTACAAACACAAAAGCAACAAAACACAACGAAATTAGCAATTTAAGAATGGATTTTTATAAATTCTATGTCTGTAATTAATAAGGTTTAAAGTCTAGTTTTGCTATTTTGACATTAAAATTGTTTCGTAAAAGTTCCACATACGGAAAATCATCATATAAAAAAGCACCCAAAAACAAAAAATTAAAAAAAAACACTAAAAAGTGTGTTTTTTGAAAAAGATTAAAAAGATAATTATATTCAAAAGTACTGTAGACTGCGTAGCTGGTGTTGGGCTTACTAAGGGTTGTAATCCCTATTAATTGTACTTCATATGAACAAATTTTCATATTTGGAGCCACGATTTATCCTTCGTTTTTCGGGTTGGGCTTGAAATTTCCAAAAAAAAAATACCCTAAATAAAATCCCCTAAACAAAATCCCCAAATTCAAAATCCCCAAATACATAATCAGCAAACACAAAATCCCATGGTTTGTGTGAAATGCGTTTAGATTACCTTTAAAATCGCGGCGATTTCCAACCCTGGGGATTTCATGTTTGGACCATATTAACCTTCAAATTGATTTTAGTGTTTAACAAATGTTTTTTTATTCAAGAAAATGAAAGACATATATATGTAAGTAGATATTATACAAGAGATATTGAACATACATAATTTTATGAACTAAAGAACAAGTAAAAAATTGAAGTAAGTGAAATATTCTGGGAAATGGATCATAAATAATCAAGTTTCCTTAATATAATACGATATTTAACTATTTTTCTAATATTTCCACGACGTTTTAAATTTCCTTGCTTCGTAGATATGGCTCCTCCAGACTGCAACTTTTCCAAGTTGGTTTTTATTAAAATCATTTCCTTTCTCAGTTCTTTGATAATTCCGTAAACACCACAGTTTTTCTTTCCAACAACAACTTTCCGTAAGTAGTTTTCCTTAAACCAGACACTTATCTTTTTAAAATCGTTGTCCTGTGTGCTGGCGATTATCTTTTTGTAGCAGAGAAAGACATCTTCAGGACGAACTAATGCCAAGCTTTTCGACATGCGAATCTCCATACTAAAAATAGCGTCATTTCCATATTTTCTGGCGAGACCTTCTTTTTGCACTCGTTTCCAAACAATCTGGCCGAAATGAAACAAACAGCCTTTATATTTGGCATCAGGGAAATATTCCATTGCTGCTGATGATATAGTTTTCTGAAAATCTGTTATAATTCTTACTGGATTTAAGTGAATATTTTGCGAAGCAGCCAAGAAAAACAGTCGATGAAAGAATTCTTCGTATGCCTGCTTAGATTTTTGCTCATAAGACAAAAAATAAGATGCCCAAACTGACCATCGATTAAGTCTTGAATTGTGAAAAGCTGACGGAAAATTATTGGAACAACGTAAAACGTTCCATCCATTACCCAACACCGCAAACTCCCTAAAGCCATATGTACCCAGTATTATATTTTTATCGTCACCGAAAAGGCATTCACTTAGCACAAAAGGATCGCCCACTAAATATTTTAGATTTTCTGGGATATTTATGTCTAGATTTTAAGAAAGATTTTGCGATTGCGGGAAACTTTTAGCTTTTGTGCTCGCTTGTCGGAAGGAAAGCCGGGTGTACGCTTTCTGGCTCGCAGTTCACAATAATTTCTCTTATTATTTCCGATGGTTGAAGTCCTGAAGACCTGGCCATTTCCTTTAAATTAGAACTTGCTTTTGTTGTAGCCAATTAATGAGTGCTTGGATCAGGGTTGTGTTTCGTAGACTCTTTTAATTTGGTGCTTTTGATCATTTTTTTTTTTGTTATAACAACACTTTTACATAATAACGGCTTCCTTTGCGCACAGGACCAGCGAAATTCTTGCTTTTTGATTTTGAAATGCAGCTATGCATCAACAAATAACAACTCATTTCCCTTATTGGATTTTTCTACGTTTACTACCATTTTATTGAATGTTCAAGAAATAATTTTCACATATCAGACTTTTAAATGGCTAGAAATAATTTTCACAGTACAGATTTTTGAATGCCTACTTCTATTTGATTTTTAAATTTGGTGGTTATGAGCTTATCAAGTAATAAATTTGAGCCAATTATTTTTAATATCATTTTATTTGTTTTAAAAATGATATTAATGGAAGCATAAAGGCATTATAACTCAAAGTTGAAACTTCTGGATATAAGTGTCTATTTCATAGGAGGCCTTCGGCTGCTTGTTAGGGAGTAAAACCCTCAGTAAGTCCAACACCGGCTTCGCTGTCTACAGTACTTTTGGATGTGGTTCTCTTTGTAATTACGGATTACAACCCTCAGTAAGTCCAGCACAAGCTTCGATGTCTCCAGTACTTTTGGATATAATTATCTTTTTAGAAGTTTAGAGTGGTTGCTATGTTGCAAGTACAACCGCAAATTGACGATTTTTTCCAAGTAGGGGATGTTTGGGGATTTTTTGGGATTTTATGTTTGGGGAATAATGCTTTTGCTGAATTTTTTTTAAGATGGGGACTTTGTGTTTGGGGATTGAATTTCTGGGGATTTTAAGCCTCTCCCTCGTATTTCTTATCTCCAAAACTATTTATTTACTTAAACAAATGCGAAGTTTTTGAAAGTGGCATTGGATTTAGGGGATCTGGGTCCCCTAAAGTAACATTATTCCAAAGACTGAAACAAATACTTAGACGAAAAAATAAAAATTCCCAAAATTGGGGATTATTTTGGGATTTTAGGCATGGAATTTTGATCTTGGGGCTTTTTTATTTGGGTATATTGTATTTGAGGATTATGTGATTGGGAATTTTAATTTGGGGATTCTGTTTTGAAGATTTTGTTTTTGGGGATATCGTACCCAACCCTTTTGCGTTTGGGGATTTTGTAACCGGGCCTTTCGTAATTATCCCCTAACAAAGATTTACAAAAATTAACAAGTAATAGTTTAGCCATGCATGCAGGTTCATGCTTTAGCTCAGATATAGTATGCCTATTTTCGTATGCATTATACTCTGTACAAACTATATGTGCACTTAACGCTCCCATCCGTCCCAAATTTCGCAGTACAGTCCTGTTTTTTCTAGCAACGTCCTGCGTGCTGTGGTAACGTGTTCAAAATTCTGCTTTTTATTATTTTGTACTTTTTTTTTTATTTTCTTGCATGTTTGAAATTTAGTCCACTTTGCTTATTATTTATTTTTTTTTTTTGTAATAAGTCAAAAGTTTCCTTAATAAATTTTTTTCCTTTATCGCGACCCTGTTAAAAGTGTCTATGCAATTCATTTTTTAAACTTGTCGAAATGTCGAAGCAAAAATGTGTGTTAAGCAATCAACTTAATGTAAGTAAAATTTTAAATAAATTGAAACTTGTTTTTTCGCTTACAAGATTCTTTAGGGTCTTAAAAGTAATATACCAAGAGATAGAATCCGGGTCTTAAAAGTCTCTAAAGGCCCAAATTTTCCGTTCTGCGATTAGAGGTATATGAAAATATTATACGAATTTTTGGTACTTAAAACTTTTAATGCGTTTTTATCGAAACCATTTTTTATGAGACGGCCGGACACATGACTCGAGCAAATCTTAAAATAAGGAGGCAAAAATAAAAGTGCACGTATAGCTTAGTAAAATATTCATATAAACCAAAGTGTTTGTAATTACAGCTACGGGCAACTAATTAGGGACAGTGATTTTTGATAGCAATGTATACAATTTTTAAAACGTAATAAAATTCGTAGTAGCAATACTTTTTAGAAAATGCTACTCTGGTACTTTCGAAAATACCACATAGGCGTCTTTTTTACCGTTTTCTTTAGCAGTGAAGCAATTTGAAATTTTTTTAAAAGTAGATTGTGCAACAAATTAGGGAAAGTGACAAAATAAATTGTTTAATAATGTTATAAAATAAAAAAGGTGATTCTATATGCATTTATAGTTACAAGTTATTATTAGAGTTATTTTTGGTAGTTTACAATAGGAAAAAACAAATCTTGTGACGTCAGCACCCGAAAAATCACTATTCAGACGCATCAAGATGGAAGATCATGTTGACAAATCGCAGCTGCCTTAAAAGTTTCATTACATACCATGGTGTAATGCTCTTCAGCATTTAAAACAAAATTCGACTGCAGAAAAGGTGCAGCGCAAAGAAGCCGCATAACAACTGCTCGAGAAGATCTTCTCATTGTCCGGGAATCTAAAAAAAATCCGCATAAATCTGCAAACGAAGTACGAGTGGCTAACTATGGCGAAAATGAAGCACCATCCGTAGACATTATTAAGCGACGAAGGATTTTACGGAAGAAGCCTCTATTATCTGAATGCAACCGTAAGAAGAGGCTTGAGTTCGCTAAAAAGTATCGTCATTTGGGAACAAAAGAGTGGAAGAGAGTATTGTTTTCAGACGAAACTAAAATAGAGTGTCACTCGATGGAAAAAAATATGGTCAAAGGAGTTCGACCCAAAGTACACCTGAGCTACACTGAAGCATGGAGGAGGAAGCATAATGCTTCGGGGTGCTATGTCGTGACGTGGTGTCGGCAAAATTGAGGGTCTTATGAACCGATTCCAATATATCGAAATTCTGGACAACGTTATGCTGCCTTATTCTGATGAAAATATGCCCGTAACTAACATATTTCAGCAGGACAATGACCCGAAGCACACCGTTCGGATGCTCAAGCAGTGGTTTTTAGGTAATCAAGTTACTGTTTTGGACTAGCCATCTTGCAGTCCTGACCTCAATCCAATTGAGAGCTTATGGCAGGTTGTAAAAAAGAAGTCAGCTTGCTCTAGATAGGCAACTTTGATAAGCTAAACGATGAAACAACAAAAGTTTTGGGAGCGCTTCCTAACAGTGTTTGTGAAAATTTAGTGGAGTCTATGCCTCGCAGATGTCAGGCAGGAATTGAAAACAATGGTTTTGCTACAAAAAATTGACAAAATAATAAAAATATACCATTACCATATAATATTAAAAACTCAAGTGTCCTTAATTATATGCACAAATTATTTGATAATGTATTTATGATTTTTTTCCAGATTTTCAAAAATACTGTTAAATAATAAAAAAACCGGCTTTTACATAAATAAGACCAAAATTCAGTGATTTTCGTAAACAAAATAACGAATTTTCCTTAACTTTTTATGTTTATATAGTGTCCCTAATTAGTTGCACGGAGCTGTATATACATTGACCTAATAGTATAGTTCAAACTATTTTTGTGAAGTGCTTTTATTGAACCTTTGAACAAAAAAAATTTGAGTGAAATATATTTATGAACAGCGGAGATATTTGTATCGAAAGTCCAAACTTCGATTTTCATGTCGTTTTTTTTCACATTCTTAGGTAACGATGTTTTATAAAAAAGTCGTTGTACTAAAACTTTGTACAATTTTAAGGATATGATTGAAGTCAAAATAACGAAAACTTTTTTAAAATTATATACACATAAAATTCCGATGGTAAAAAGTTTATAATAACAATATTACCGTTAGTTGAACAATTTTGGAAGAGGCGTGGCAAAAACAAAGTATGTACAAATTTAATCTTGAATACATTTAATATGTATTTTGGAACTATACATAGCTTAAGCGAAATCCGTTGAGCCGTTTAGATTTGTATAAAGGCCAAACAAACAAACAAACAAACAAACAACTAAACAGAAAATGAGTTATATTACTATAGATACTCATTAAGATCCTTTTAACCAGATACATCTTAATTGAAAAACTGTTTATGAAATTTGCGAAAATTATGAAAAAATGTATGCGTATATGATGTCCGAACGCTCCTAGTAAAAAACTTGCGATCGCTCCTATGAGGAGCAACAACAGAGCGCTCTTTTGCTGTTTTATTCTATCAAAATGTGAGCTCTTGTGCTCCTTTACTGTTTTAAAAAATCAATAGACGAGCAATCAATGAAAAAAAGCACATAAAGTGAGGCATTTGCTTTGTAAGAAAATCGATCATTATTTTCTGTGATCATTTATAAAAATCGGCCGTTGAAGTCTAGTGGAGAGTGCGCTAGACTAACAATCCAGAGGTCTCTGGTTCGACTCCGGGCTCGGGCAAAAATGGTTCTTTTCAGTTTCTTTGTTCTTTCCTACATTTAAGAATTATGGAAAACTAAAAATCTACAACTAAATTGTGGGAAAATGTGGAATTAAAGGACAAGAACAACTAAGGGCTAAAAATGCTTGCCGAGGTTAAGGCATAACACACACTAGCCTCGGTTAAACGCGATTGAAAGCATTGTCTTTTCACGTCTGTTTCGTCTAATCAATAATTCACGTATGGTTCCAATCAATTCCTCTAGCTAATCTATCCCTTTCCTTTCACGTCAAAGACCAAATCTTGTTTGTACAGGGCGCATGTTGGTTCTTTGATCTTTAAAAAAAAAAAACAAAAAAAAATATTTTAAATGTTCCTTTGCTGATCGATTTGAATCATTTATTGATCTCTCCTTTTGAGCTCCTCTGGGATGTTAAAGGGAGCGCTACCCTTCCTAGGACATGCAATGTTAAAAGAGAACACAAAATACACAGCTTGGATCAATAAGGAGCACTCCACTGCTCCTCAGGGAGCACTCCCAGATCGCTCATAGGATGATCCACTATTTTACTGGGCTAGGACTTACCCATATATGTATGTATTCTTACTTGTTGTACTGTAAAATAACTTACTTCTTAATTAGTTTTTATGATCTATTGAATAATTACATGAATTAAGATTGTGAGCTTTAGATCAAGTGAGTTTTCAAGAAGGCAACAACAACAACAACAACTCTGTATAGAGTCAATCACTTAGCTGACTAGACAGTCTGTTTCGGAAATCGCTACATATTCCTCTTCAGTAGTCTTTGAGTGATTAAGCTGTGATCAACTCACTGTTTAAACTAGCATATGAATGTACAGATCCTCTAATTCATTCTTATGAATTGTATGGCTGCTAATCATATGACACTTCAAAGCAGTAGGCCATTTTAGATCACCGCCGTCAACTCTATCAAGGGTTGCCATCTGTTCTAGTTGCTTCTTCATTTATTTCAATATTCATTGGTGTTCGATTGTTTGTCGAAATGCACCATAGAAATGAAACGAGTTTTTGCTTCGCCAGAAGCTAGTGTTCTAACTGAAAGGTGGCTATTTTCACAACCAAATGTTCAATTATACATGACTTTGACCGAAAAATCGATCAATTATTAGATTATTTAATTAATTTGACATTAATCAAACTTATTTGGCCGTGCTCTGCCATAGTTAAGTTAATTAGTTTTTACAAGAAGCAACTAGAACAGATGGCAACCCTTGATAGAGTTGACGGCGGTGATCTAAAATGGCCTACTGCTTTGAAGTGTCATATGATTAGCAGCCATACAATTCATAAGAATGAATTAGAGGATCTGTACATTCATATGCTAGTTTAAACAGTGAGTTGATCACAGCTTAATCACTCAAAGACTACTGAAGAGGAATATGTAGCGATTTCCGAAACAGACTGTCTAGTCAGCTAAGTGATTGACTCTATACAGAGTTGTTGTTGTTGTTGTTGCCTTCTTGAAAACTCACTTGATCTAAAGCTCACAACTTACTTCTTATTTGTACTTTTGTCTTGTGAATAAATAAAAAAACCAAAATAAAAAGGGTTCATTGATTTTTTTGATATGATATATGTACAAGGGATTGTGTTACGGTTTTTGACAATCCATTTATGCGGGCTATTAAAAATGATGAACTCTCGGTAATTTCTTGACGCATGCATAACAGCTTTAAAAAAAAAAAAGAAAATTTTTCTATACAATATAAAAAAAAAATAACCACAGAAACGTTAAAAAAATGCTAACCTAATTAAGGTTTTTGAATTCAGCTTCATCTGTTCTGAAATTTGATTTTAAAAATATGGTCACCTTCCTAATAGATCAATGTGCAGAAGCCAGGAACGCTAAGACAGCAGCAGCAACAACAGCAGCAGCAGCAATCGATGTTGTTCGCAACAAGTTCACATATTGTTTAATTTCCGGATGGACTGGCGTTTAGATCTTTTCACTCTGTGTATTTATTCTGGTCCAGTAATTCAGCTGGTGTTAGCTGAAGGCGCTGGTTTTGGGTAGAGCCTTAATATTCCGTTAAAATCAACTAGAGCTCTATTTATAGCTGTCTTCTGTCTGTCTAGCTGCGGCTTCGTTTCTATTCATGACTCTTTTATTTGCGAATATGTGTGTGTGTGTTTTACGTGTTTGTGTGGCTGTGTGTTTATTATTAAGTACGAGTACCTTTGTAATTGAATTAACTGGCACAAAAAGTGATTGTAAAGTGTTTTTCTTTTAGAACATTTCTGACCGCTGTTTTATTTTGCTCCTTTTGCCATTCTCTCTTTGAGGTAATTATTTTTAAATCATTTGGCTTTATTTTTTTGCAACTTATCGGGAAAGCGTTAAAATAATGTTTTATTTTTATATCATCTTTGTAAAAACTAATCAAAGTACAATTAGGGTTGCCACCAGTGAAGATAGCTTCACTGGTCAGTAAATCGGGAATTGGACCTTTAGTACAGGTAATTTAAAAGTTCCTCTGATTTTTGATTAAAAACGGAATTAAGGTGACATTGCACGTTAAAAAAAAAACATTTTAACAAAAAAAAAAACCTACTTAAAAATCACTACCAAGTAACGAATAATTAAAATTTACTTTTCCTATTAATTTCTTGGTCAAATTTGATAATTTTATAATTATATACATTAAAATATTGGAAATCATATAACATGTTTGATTTTTTCGAATTTGTTTTATTACCATATATTAACTTCTTTATGAATAAAGCCTCTGAAGTCAAATCGATAATTTTGCAAAAGTCTGATTATATTAGCGCAGACCTTAAATTCTTTATATTCATTAAAAAATTAATATATTTATGGTAATACAACAAATTAGAAAAAAATTAAAATATTAAAATATGTAATAAAATTTCCAATATAATAGCTGCGTTCCTTTCGCCTTAATATCATCACGATAGCAAATTTTCTCAAAGGAACGGCAAGAAAAACGACTCGTAGAGGCCACTACCGTTGCAGTCAAAATTAAATTCAAACAAGCAATCATGTTACAATAACTATAAGGTGTCATGAGGACGTGTGTAGTTCAAAACTGTTATGAACTGTTATGATAGCGATACCTTAGTGAACGATGTTTTTCTCTGAATGTGTTTTACTCTAAACGTCAGAAAAATTTTAAATTATTTAATTTATTTATTAATATTATGCAATTATATAAATAATTTAAGTGCAATTGTTGGATCCGCTAAATGCGTTCAATGTGTGTAACACACGCGGCTTGTTTTGTTTTCTTTTGTTTAACATTCGATGGTCGCAGCTCGTGAGAAAATAAGTAGCTGTCATGGCTACCTAACAATCATTGTATCAAACAAACAAATAATTCAAAAAATGAAATGACAGCTCATAAAAATGTACAGGTGCGGCACCTTTGCTTCAAATTTTTTAAAGGCTATATCACAATAAAGGGTGACGGCCGTAGCCTAGTGGGTAGCGTGCGTGGCCCTTAAGTTAAAGAACCGCGATAGCCCGGGTTCAATTCCAACTCAGACAGAAAGTTTTTCAATTGAATTAATTTTTCTGGTCGGTCGAGTAAAAATTGCCATGTAAAGCTTCTTGAGAACATAAGCCGTTCGGAGTCGGCATAAAACACGTATGTCCAGTTCTTTTCATTTGTGATCAAACATTTATTAACACGCACAACACAATTGATCAATAGAAGCTAGGTCAAGGCCATTCCAAGGGCTGAAATGGCCAGTTTATTCTATTATTTATATCACAATTTTATATGGATAGCAAAAATAATCCTATTTGTTATAGGATTATTTTTTTTTGTTTTTGCTTTGCATGTAAAAAAAAGTAATCTGAATTATTTTGAAGCGAATGGAACGCAGCTAATAATCTATACATATAATAAAACTGAACAAATCAGCATCACGTGAAAACTACTGGAAGGTTTTTTAATTAAATTTGACATGCAGGTTCCTTAAGTCTCTGCTCAGGACATAGGCTACTTTTTATCTTCAAAAAAGTATTATCTTCAAAATAACGGTTTTTTTGTAAGAAATGGAAATTAAAAACACTGAAAAGTTAGTTAAAAATTAGAGATATGTTTGAGCAACCTATGAAAGAGTTCTCGGCTAGTCAGAGTGCTATGATTCTTATCTCTAATGTGTACCCTGCAATATGCATTTTTCAATCCAATATATGGTAATGTATACTAACTTTTTAAATTTTCTTAAGAATAATAAAGTAAAAATGTTCCGTTTGTTTGACATCAATAACATTCTCTTATTAAGGAAACTAAAAAATGTATTAGAACAATGAATTTTTGAATAAATTTTTAATCTTTTTCAAAAAAGTTCCAACAAATTTCTGAAAAAGAAAAGTCCTTAAACCTATTCCAAATTCAGAGTTTTCGATTCAAACAAATATCTTCGTTGTTTTTTAATACATTGCATTCAATTTTGTTTTGTCTAAAAGTTCATTTAAATTATTGCAGCAGTACCGTTAGCTGAGGATTCATATTTTTAATATTTTTTTAAAAAATAATGTCTTTTTCTTGTTGCAAAAAATGGCGCAAAAGCTAATTTTGTTGTACAAATAATAAAAACCAAAAATTTCAATTCTTATACTCTTTCACATGACGTATCATTTTTATGCAAGAACAGTTTGACACAAAATTTTCTGTTCCATTTCATTTAAACGCCTATTTTTTCCCATACCATTTAACTTACCTAAAATATTAAAACTCATTTTCGTATTATAATTATTTGTCATTTGAGCCCTATCTTCCCTTCACGCTACTATTAGTTTGATTGTTTCCGTGTGTTCTGCCATGTATTGCAATCAGAGCTGGGTATTTTGCTATTACAATTACTTTCCAATTACAATTGAAGTAATCGTAATCTTTAACGTAATTAAAGATTACGATTACTCCAATTGTAATTGGAAAGTAATTGTAATAGCAAAATACCCAGCTCTGATACTTTGTCTTTAATTACGTTAAAGAATACGATTACTGTAATAGTTATATAAGGAAAGTATTATTACGATTACTGTAATCGTTATACACGCAAATTACAATTACGATTACTGTAATTGTAATAGAAAAATCTATTGATTGCAATTACAGTAATCGTAATCAATGAAAATTACAATTAAAATTTTTGTAATCGTAATCATGCTTTTTGTAATATAATTATTAACTCTGTAAGTAATATCACAAATAATGGCGTTTCAAAAAAAAAAAGGTTTATGTGAAAGTCATGTAATTTTAATGTTGTCTTATTTTTCTCCTTACTAAAAAGCAAATATATTGCATTTTTATTCCGCAACTATTTCATTTTGAACAATACGTTTTTAATGATATAAATCAGAGAACTGCACAAGCCTACTTGTAGTTCAAGACTTTTCAAGTACTTGAATTCAAGTATGTATCCAAACTTGAAAAAGCAAGCTTTAGCCAGCTTGCAAAAGTACTCAACAGATACAAGTCATATTCATGCTTGCTCGTTGGCTTGGCTTGTTTAGACTTACGTTGTCGGGCAGAAACTTGAAAAGCTTGAAACGATCGGCAAAACTTGTAAGCTCGCAAGTATCCAAAAAATTCAATGAGCTTGTGTAGGGAAAGCTTAAGGGTAATAGGACTTTTGTGGACTCCGTGGTTGGTAGTTTAAGGGGGTAGCTGATTTCGGAATTGATGACAAAATTTAAAATTCAAGATGGCGTATAGGGCTGCCACCTAGATTTTTTTGTATTTTTGCGAATTCTTGTAATTTTGCAATTCTGACAACGGATTTCATTTAGAATCGTATGTCACAGTTTTAAAATCTAAGATAGAGGTTAGGGTTGCCACCTAAACATTAACCACATTATTGCCATCTAGTAAAATGTATTTTTAAGAGTTTAAAACATAATTTAACAGTGTTAGGTGGTCGCTGATTTCAAATTTGAAGTCAGAATTTTAAAAATCGATATGGTTTAAAGTTGGCAACCCTATTACAAAAAATTACATAATTTTGAAATTCTGACAACGGATTCGGATTCAGTGACCCATTTTTACCTAGTGCTTGCGCCAGCACCAAATTCGTAATAATAAAAAAAAATAGGTAGCAGCCCTATTCACCATATTAAATTTTAAAATTCTGAATACAGAATCGAAATCACCCATCCCTAACACTGTTGAATGATTAAATTTTAAACTCTTAAAAATACATTTTACTGGGTGGCAATACAATGGTAAAAGTTTAGGTAGCAACCTTAACCTCCAGAATTTAAAAATTACAAGAATTCGCAAGAATACAAAAAAATCTAGGTGGTAACTTTATCTTTAATTTAAGATTTTGACATCTATTCCGAAATCAGCTACCCCCTAAAACTGCCAACCACAGAACCCTTAAACGTCCTAATACGCTTTTCCTACACAAGCTCATTGAAGTTTTCGGATAGTTGCTTTAACTGGATACTTGCCTTCAATTTCAAGCTTTTCAAGCTTTTGCCGAAGGCATCAAGTTTTCCTTTACTTAGAACTTTGTGCCGTTCGCTTGTAAGTCGCAAACTGTCGTGGGCTTATTTATATTCAAGTACAAGTAATAATTGATTGAAAATTATCTAGCAAGCTTGAACTTGTATTTGAAGCAATTACTGGAAATAGCCTTCAAGTAGGCTTGAGCAGTTCTCTGATATATATCAAAACAAACTCAATAATAAGGAATGTATAAATTGATACGAGAGAAATACCAATTATTTCTGAAATATTAAAAATCAATATTTGCCCTAAATAAGACTAATTTTTCGAATGAAAAATCAAAAAGAGCGTACCGCCATGGATGGCATCAAAAAGAACGAATTATAAAAAGAATTATTGCAGCAGGGCCCCACCACAAATAAAGATTCTAGAAAAGATCTTCTTTGTGAATTGTATCATGAAAAAGAGGGATTTATGCAGTAATTCAATTACAAAAAGAATGATTACAATTACAGTAATCGTAATTGTAATTCTGCTGTTTTACAATTACTGCAATCGTAATAAAGAAATTTTTTGATTACAAATACAGTAGTTGTAATTTTTTAATCTCAATTCATTTAAACTCATATTCATTTAAATTTGTTAAAGATGATTGAAGAAGGATTTGTTAAAGAAGGAAATGCAAAATTTAAAGCATCTTAAATATTATAAAACCCATACAAAAATATGGTCACTTATTTTTTTACTTTAGTCAACAAGAAATTATATATTTATATTAGTATGAAATTTCAAAAATGTTAAAACTCTTAGAAGCCAATAAATCAAATAATTTGTAACCGATTTAAATGAATAATAGTCTGTATGATTAAGATAAGCATAAGGTTTTTAACATTTTATCTGGTTTTTAACATTTTTATTATTTCAATTTATTGCATCAAAAATTTATTGAAGAAAAAAGAAAAGAAAAGCATAATACAAAGAAAAATTTGCAATGTCAATATGTATAAATAGTGTTGCAGAACATGAAAATTTGAGTGCAACTTTAAAGGTGTTTTCACAATGTTGTGTTTTAAGTGTTTTTATATAAAAAAACATGTTCGTGTGCAAAATACGTCATTTTAGCATTAAAATACGTCAAACGTCATTTAGATTCAAAATACGTATATAACATCATTCTACCGCTTGTAGTCCTTTCTTTTAAATAGACCGTAACTTGTCATATTTGTGCCTACCCCTGTACTAAATTTCAGTACCCAAGTGTATATATTATTCGATATACAGTGTTTTTCTCATAGTGTCACGCCCCTTTGTCATATACAACCCACAGTTTTAAATGGGCTCTAACATGCTATGATCTCTATCTGTTGGCAAAATATTACGGCAATCAGGCAAGTTATCGATGTACATGGGGCATTCCATACAATATTTACCACCAAAATTTTTTTTCAATAAAAGTTATTTTTTGTGCTTCATTAATCAAAAATATTTTATAAGTATTTTTTTATTTTAAAAAAGGTACTTCACGAAAAAATATTTTTTTTATATTATGTTTTTAAAAAAGGACCTTCTTTCAATCGCTTATACTGCAATAACTGAAGAGGGTAGAAATATTTTTTACAAAGAAGAAATTTGCGCGAAACTTTTTTTTAACCGATTGCGAACGATTATACTCTGAATTGAGTATACTCTGAATGCTAAAAAAGCGACTCATTGCAGTTCTCTGCTTTGCAAGTGTAAGTTGGGATTGAAAAAATCATTGCTCCGTAAGTATTCAAGTGCCCACTCTGCAATTCTACCTATATTAAGAAAAAGGGTTTGGCTTTTTTTTTAAAAAAAAAAATAGGGCCAAATTAAAAAAATCTTCTTTGAAAATCAAATCACATCATGTCACAAATTTTTCTGTCCTCTTCAGTTATTGCAGTATAAGCGATTGAAAAAAGGTTATTTTTTAAAAACGTAATATAAAAAAAAATATTTTCTCGTGAAGTCCTTTCTTTTAAAATAAAAAATACGTATCAATAATGAATAATGAACCATAAAAAATAACTTTTATTGAAAAAAATTTTGGTGGAAAATTTTGTATGGAATGCCCCACATACATTAAAAAAAGACAACCGACGAGCTTGAGAACATAATCGTTTTTTAAGTCGGTTAAAATAAGGACTCAATTAAAAAGAATTATTGGGAAAAGACTACAATACATACCTTTATACATACCTTCATTGACTGAAAGTAACACATTATGCAATCTAACCCTAACTCGGTTTGTAGCCATCAATCAACTGCTGTAGACCGAAGTGAAATTGCAATAAAAGGTCACATTCGGTTTAAACTTTTTAATTTGTTTCCACGATAATGGATGCCGGTTCAGCTAATATTATTGCAGCACAATACTCAGCCCAATTCTTTACATTCCCACAAAATTCCATTCCCTCGAGTTTTATTTCTTACGGGAACAAAATTCTCCCATTCCAAATCTGCCGGGAGAATAAAAAAGTGAATGGGAGACCGAATAACAGTTTCGAAGCATTAACGTTTGAGTAACATTTTTCTTAAATAAAGAAAAAATTTAAGTAAACAAGCATGACTTTAGTATTTAACTTTGTAGTACTTAAAAGTAAAGTTTCCCTTAAAATTAAATAAAAAAATTTTAATAAAAGTTTTCAAAATATTTTCGATTTTTTTGTTATACTTAGGGCCATTTTGCTCACAAAGGGCATAAATATGATTTAATTCGGGGATAACTATCTCTAGGTTAATTTTATACCAAGCGTATAAATCGGGAGATAAAAAAGTGGTTTTGTTCACATTTTATCCCGGCTTTATGCTTAGAGCATAAATTCGCTCTCAGTTTATATCGATTTCCATTGGAATGTTAGAGTGTTGCTCATTAATTCAAAAATGTGTGGGGATTTTTGGTTTATTTTTGCGAATTTGGGGGTTGGAGTGAACACTAGGTAAAAATGGATTGCTGATTGTGCATCCGATGTCAGAATTTCAAAATTCTAAAATTTTTCTACACAGGGCTGCCAACTAAACATTTTTTTAAGAATTTTAAACATGAAGAAACAGTATTGGGGTTACTTCTTTCGAATCTGGTGTCAGAATTTTAAAATTCAAGATTGCGGATAGAGTTGCCACCTCATTTCTTGCTGATTCTGAATTCATTGTCAGAATTTCAAAACCCTAAAATTTTTCTACACATAGGGTTGCCACCTAAAAATGTTTTATTTTAAGAATTCTAAACATGAGGAAAAAGTATTGGGTGGTCGCTGATTTCGAATCTGAAGTCAGAATTTTAAAATTCAAGATGGTGAAAAGGGTTGCCACCTTAATTTTTGTATTCTTATGAATTCGGGGCTGACAAAAAAAATGGTACACCAAAAATGGGTTGCTGAATACGAATCCATGGTCAGAATTTCAAAATTATAAAGTTTTGAAATAATATGGTTGCCACATAATAATGTGTATTTTTAAGAATTTTAAACATTATTTAACAGTGCTAGGGAGTCACTGATTTCGAATCTGAGGTCAGAATTTTAAAATTCAAAATTGAGGATAGGGTTGCCACCTCAATTTTTTGTATTTTTATGAATTCGGGGCTGGCAAAAAATGGTATAGCTAAAATGGGTCGCTTAATCCAAATCCGTGGTCAGAATTTCAAAATTAAAAATTTTTGAAATAATAGGGTTGCTTTTACTTTTGAAAATACATATTATTAGGTGGCAGCCCTATTATTATAACATTTTATCATTTTGAAATTCTGAACACGGATTCGGATTCAGCAACCCATTTTTGGAATACCATTTTTTTGGCAGCCCCGAATTCGTAAAAATTTAAAAAATTATGGTGGCAACCCTATCCACCATCTTGAATTTTAAAATTTTGACTTCAGATTCGAAGTCAGTGACTTCCGAACACTATATATGATGTTTAAAATTCTAAAAAACACATATTATTAGGTGGCAACCCTATTATTTCAAAACTTTATCATTTTGAAATTCTGGCCACGAATTCAGATTCAGCGACCCATTTTTGGTAAATTTAAGAAATTAAGGTGGCAGCCCTATCCACCATCTTGATTTTAAAAATTTTGAGTTCAGATTCGAAATCAGTAACCCCCATTACTGTTCCCTCATGTTTAAAATTCTTAAAATAAAACATTTTTAGGTGGCAATCCTGTGTGTAGAAAAATTTTCGAATTTTGAAATTCTGACAACGGATTCGGATTCAGCGTCCCATTTTAACCCTTTAGTTCGCGCCAGCCCCGAATTCATAAAAATAAAAAATTAAGGTGGCAACCTTATCCAACATCTTGAATTTTAAAATTCTGACACCAGATTCGAAATCAGTAACCCCCAATACTGTTTCCCTATGTTTAAAAATCTGTATTTTCAATATTTTGACATCAAGTAAATAAAAAATATTGAAATGAGAGTGATGAGAGCGAATTAAAAATCTTAACTCACCAATTTTCACGAGTTAAATATTTCTGGGGTTAAGCTATCCCGCCACCATTTTTATCTCCAGCCTCAAGAGTTAAATGCTTAACTCACTGTGAACAAACGAAAAACTGGAAAAATCATGGAATTAACTCGGGGATAAATTTATCTCTCTGTGAACGAAATGGCCCTTAGCAAAATGTTTCACTAATATACCAAAACATATTTCTATATGTATAAGCTTTAATTATTATTTATTTATTTTCATATCTTTCAGACGATAAAACATTCAAAGGCGCAGGACTATGATGGTAAATTTGCACTACACCAATAACTTATAAACACAAAACATAAGTGCTCAAACCCAATATGAATTATTTAACCCACCTAAATTATTCATTTACAGTTGGTGACATTCAATGTTCCTTCGCGACGCCTGGTTCAAATATTGAGGACCTGATAACAGCGCGACTTAAGCGACCGGTTGGCTTTAAAGGTGCGCCGCTATTTGCGGATGATCGCAGCGTGCAGCCAGATAATGATCGACATTGTGTCATTAAGCAGGATCCCAATGATGCTGCCGATCTGACATATAATCTAAGGATTACAGACTTCTCTCGTTGTGGAGTTCTGAAAAGAAATGTACCTAGATTTCAAGTAAAAACAGTAACAAAATTATGACTATGCTTTCCGTATTTTTAGGGCTTTGTACATGTTCGCATCTGGTTTCCACAGTTTTCCGGTGTTGTCATGCAATCCGATCAGGAGTTAATAATAATGTGCAAACCGCCAGAACCAACAGTTATCGAAAATAAGGCGGCTGGATTTGCGGGAAGCTTGTAAGTTGATATAAATTGATAAAATTTTTAAATATCTTATGGGGAAGACGTTTGCAGGTTGCCAATCCATAGCTATTTTGATTATAACTCGTCATAAAATCATTTTATTATTGATATATGCATACAAACAAAGATACTGATAACAAAATATGTAATTGCCTATTTAAGCAAACCACGCTTGAGATATTATCAACCATTTTTTTTCTAGCCAGCCAGTAAAGTAAGGTTATTGCGTAAGAGTATTAATACGCTAGCCTTAAGGCTAGCAATACATGAAAATTTTTTTAAAAATCGAAATTTTTAAACATCGATAAATTACTTCAGAAACATCTTGAAAATATGCTGTTATAAGTTAAAAGCGAAATTCAAAACTGTTTGGAAATTGAAAGTTTTGAAAGTTTTAAAGCTGCAGCCGGCTTCCGTCAAGCCTAAAACTTTGAATGTATTTTTTTCAAAACAGCATTTTTATAAATGGCGTGCATCAACTCAAACAAATTTCAGCCAATCAATTTGAAATTTTTCACGCACATTAGGGCGGGTCGATTTGTAGGGAGTGAAAAATTCACCAATTTCCCTATGATTTCCGTATTCTATGGGTTATTCCATGAAAATTTGCCGAAGGAACCATACCTCTATCGTTAAAATCGAGTCCCCTACTTTTTGTTGGTAGATTTTTTACCAAATTGACGTTCGTATAAAATATTTCCTACACGTTCACATCCATAACTCAAAAACTATCGATCTGGTTTAATCGCCAGTAGGCGCGTTGGAAAGGTGAGCTCATTTTGATCAATTTACAAAAAAAAATCTCCAACATTGGTCCAACGGTTCAAAAGTTACGGGCATTTTTGTCCAAATTTTGGACCACTTTTCCATTTTTTCATGATTTTGTCCAAGAATATTACTTTCATGGCCATTTTTTTGGCTCAATCCATTATTTAATTCAATTTACAATTCAAAACGAAGAGTTTAAGCCCAAATTTATCGAATTCGGTTGATTAATTCATGCGATATTGCTAAAACAAAATAACACATAAAACCAACTTTTTGATTTTTTTCCCCTTTTTATTTTTTTTTTCTACAAAAATTCAAATTAAGATATAATAAAGTATTTATCAACCTATTATCAAAAAAAAATATTCAATTTTAGTGTAGTAAAAGACAAAATCTTGGACAAAATCATGAAAAAAATGGAAAAATGGTCCAAAATTTGGACAAAAATGCCCTTAACTTTTGAACCGTTAGACCAATGTTGGAGATTTTTTTTGTAAATTAATCAAAATGAGCTCACCTTTCCAACGCGCCTACTGACCGATTAAACCCGATCGATAGTTTTTGAGTTATGGATGTGAACGTGTAGGTAATATTTCATACGAACGTCAATTTGGTAAAAAATCTACCAACAAAAAGTAGGGGACTCGATTTTAACGATAGAGGTATGGTTCCTTCGGCAAATTTTCATGGAATAACCCATAGAATACGGAAATCATAGGGAAATTGTCGAAAAATAAATCGACCAGCCCTAACGCACATACTTTACAATACGGCCCAGTACTTTTGAAGTAAAGTTGTAACTTTAAATTTTAACTTCAATTTTATATAATAGTATAGATAGATATAGATATAGATATATATATATATACACACTTTTTTAAGTCATGCATTTTGTTATGCATTCTTAAAACAAGCTTCAAAAAACCCTCAAACTTTCAAATAAATCGCTTCAATAATATATTCTTGAGAAATGCTTATTTTTGAACCCTGATTTCATGTATTGCTGGCTTTAAAGTGGTTTTGAGAACTATTAGTCACATGAGTAGAGATGTGCAACTGCCAGCAAAAGTCGACTTCGACTTTTTCAGCAGTTGTAATTGTTAAAGTCGACTCATCGATTTTTTGAACCTTTTAAAGTCGAATTTTCAACTTTTTTAGACTTTTTTCGAATGACTTTTGTAGGCAGTTAAAAAGCAAATGACTCTATATGAAAAATGAGTTTTATTGTTAAAAAATAAAAAAGTTCAGTTAATAAATATTAAAAAAATTTTGCAATTATAGTTCTTAAACAGACAATATTTTTATGCATAACTGAATGCACAATTTAAGGAACCATCAACGACCCAAGTAAAAATAATTTTCTTGCAAATAAATTCCTATTTCTAAAGGACGCGGACTAAAATGCATAATTAAATTTTTACATTTATCGACTCCAGAGTTGCCAACGCATTTATTTGTTTTTGAACGGCGATTTCGTTTATTTAATTAGAGAAGAGCAAACATACAAAAAATTCCATATTTTCCCCTTTTTCAAAAATCTCTAAAATAATGTTATAACAAGAATCAAAAATATCTTTCCAAAAACATAACTCATGTTCATAAACATACAGGCATGAGCTGCATTTCACTTTTGTACGAAATTGAATGTGAAACCTAAATACTTTGTGATGTAATCCACGTTATACTTCACCTTTTGTGACCATCTCAAATAGTCCTTTTTGGACAAGTAACAGAAATTAGATTTTTACTATGTTATGCCGATTTTAATTCGGTCAGTTGCTTTTTTATAAATTGAATTCACTTGAATTCGCACGAAATGCAGCACATGCCTGATAAGCTTAAAATATTTGTTATAACTAAAAGAATTATAGACTTTGACTTAAAAACTCTTTTCTCTGTTTTATGCATTTGTTATAAAAAATTATATTCCATATAAATTTTTTAAAACTAAGTGTATACAATAAAATAAAACTTTAACTATATTTTTAAATTCATTAAACACTAGCTGAAACCCGGTGCGTTGCTGCCACGCTCCCTTGCATGTGTAAATTGAGGTCAAATACTGAATTTCGATGCTGTGCAACCTGTAAATCCAAAGCTGCTAGATATACCAAATTTGGGTTGTATGGGAGGTGCAACGCCCCCTTGACCAACGCCCATTATATGTGATCAATGAAACTGAATGTGTAAATTTAGGTAGAATACGGAATTCCGACGATGTGCGACCT
This sequence comes from Dichetophora obliterata, assembly GCA_963920525.1. Taxonomy (NCBI): domain Eukaryota; kingdom Metazoa; phylum Arthropoda; class Insecta; order Diptera; family Sciomyzidae; genus Dichetophora; species Dichetophora obliterata. Next base: position 60,498,867 of record OY986436.1, on the reverse strand, counting down.
ATAACTCCAAAGCAATTCGATATCGCAAATTTGGGTAAAATAAGAGGTCCCTTAGCAAACGCCCATAAAATGTAATCAATGAAATGGCATGTGTACATTTAGATCAAATACTGAGTTCCGACGCTGTGCGACAAATAACTCAGAAGTTATTCGATATCGCAAATTTGGGTTGTATGGGAGGTGTCACTCTCCCTTGTTCAACGCCTAAAAAAATGTTACCAATGAAAGTGCATGTGTAAATTCGGATCGAATACTGAATTCCGACGCTATGCGACCTATATTCCAAAGCTATTCGATAGCACAAATCTGGGTTGTATGGGAGATGCCAGTCCCCCTTTTCCTACGCCCATAAAATGTTATTAATGAAACTGCATGTATGAATTGAGGTTGAATACTGAATTCTGACGCTGTGTTACCCATAACTGTAAAGCTATTCGATTTTGCATGTTTGGGTTGTACTTGTCCAACGCCACAAAATGTTTTCAGTAAAACTGCATGTGTAAATTTAGGTCGATTTTTGAATTTCGATGCTGTGCGACCTATAACTTCAAAGCTATTCGATAGCACAAATTTTGGTTGTATGGGGGTAGGTGAAACTCCACCGTTTCCAACGCCCATAAAATGTTATTAATGAAACTGCATGCATAAATTGAAGTCGATTACTGAATTCCGATGCTGTGTGACCTGTAACTCCAAAACTTTTTGATATCGCAAGTTTTGGTTGAATCGGAGGTTCCACTCCCACTTTTTAAACTCCCATAAAATGTCATCAGTGGAACGACATGTGTTAATTGTGGTTGAATATCGAATTTCGAGGCTGTGCGATCCATAACTCCAAAGCAATTTGATATCGCGAATTTTTTATATATTTGTGGGCGGTAAAAGGGGGTGTGGCAAATTTTAAATATGCCTATATTGTTTGCGTAAGTGCAAACATAAGTTGACAAGGTTTTATCGCAATCGAATGAATGGCATTGCAGCGCATAGCGAACGAACAAACAAACAAACAAACATTCATTTTTATATATTAGATATAAGAAGCATGACCACAGCTGGAATTTTTGAAAGCTGCTACCGGCCTAAGCCCCATTTTCGATTTCGGCACATATTTTTATTAGATTTTTGGCAGTAAAAAAGGGGAGGGCGAACTAAATTTGGGGCTTTTATGAAGAAATTAGGTCAAAAAATTGCTGTTCGGGGCCCTTCACCCCTTTTTTTATTGCCTAAAATCTAATAAAAATATGTGCCGAAATCGAAAATGGGGCTTAAGTCGGTAGTAACTTTCAAATATTGCAGCTACGGCCATGATAAGAAGGTCTTTACTTCTTCTATAAAGGGGCGTGGCTTCGCCCACTTTTGACATGAAGCGACTTCTTTTGATACCAACACCATACGTACCAAATATAATCACCCTACGGCTACCATTGCCTGAGAAATGAGGATTTAAAGTTTTGTTTTGTATGGGCGTGGCACCTCCCCTTTGTCTAATCACAACTTTATATAGCCTATAACCTTCCCGGGACTTTTCTGAACATTTTGCAAAAAACCCCATCAAAATCGGATGAGCGGTTTGGCAACGCATAACATACGAACAAACCAACAAACAAACAAAAATTAATTTTTATATACAGGGTCCGCCAAATAACTTTTCTTTTTGAAAATTCTATAAAAAAAAACTACTGGATATTTTTTCAAATTTCTTTTTTTTTATTTGAAAGTACAATCTTTCCGGTTATTAATGGAAAATAATTTCATTCAAATGGCTGCCTCGGCTGGCCATGCAGTAGCCTACACGATCGGTCCAATTTTTAAGCACATTATCGATTGTGTGCAGCTGTATTTCACCAATGGCTTCACGAATATATTTGAGGGCACTCCACAAGTAATAGTCCAACGGTCTCAAATCGCAGCTCCGAGGTGGCCAAACGACATCAGCTCTGCGGCTGATAATGCGATCTTCAAAAACAGGGCGCAAAACATCGAGTGTAGCTTCGGCTGTGTGGCACGTAGCGCCGTCCTGTTGAAACCAAATGTTGCCAATATCCTCCTCTTCAATTTTTGTGAACAAAAATTCGTTCAACATGGCCCGATAACGATCGCCATTGACTGTAACGGCCACTCCTTGCTCATTTTCGAAGAAAAATGAGCCAATTATGCCTCTGGACCAAAATCCGCACCAAACAGTGACTCGTTTTGGGTGCAGCGGCTTTTCAATGTACGCGTGCGGGTTTTTTGTGCCCCAAGTGCGACAATTTTGCTTATTTACATACCCGCCAAGATCAAAATGAGCTTCATCTGAAAAGATGATTTTTTTGGCAAAATCGGCATCTTCTGTAAGTCGATCGCAGGCCCACTTCTCAGCGTTGTTCAAGCGTATACACAACCATATTCGTTCAGCGGAAAGATAAAACTAATTATCTGTCGAATCAGACATGAGCTAAGTGTTACCATTCACGAAATAAGCACTAGTTGAAAAAAAAACGTTATATGGCGGACCCTGTATTAGTTTTTTGTTTAAAGTAACAAAACAATATAAAAACACACAACCATATACAGTAAAACCTCCCATAACCGGACCTCCCATAAAAGACAGGACACACAGTTGTCTTGTATATATCAAAACTCATTAAAAACCTATATTTTCTTGAGATCAAAAAAATTTATTAATAGTTGATTGCTTAAAAATGAAACGAACAGCTTGTGTCTAGGAAATTTGTCCGTTTGTGGAAGGTGTCCTCTTAACGAGGTGTCCGCGATCAGACGTTTCACTGTATGTACATAAAAATATACTTCTCATATTTATCGACTTATTCTGGTGATTAACAATTGCAAATTCAATAACAATTATAAGGATTTCCCAGTCTTAAAGAATATCAAAAGCTACTTGACAAAACTGTCAACACACAAAAAGGTCTTGACAAGAAATAAAGGCATGCAATTTTTTTAACTTTCCAGCTTCATGCTAAAAAAATATTATAAACACTGCTTTTTAAATAAATTTACAATCGCTTATCACCAAAATAAGGCCATTATCGCTCCATTTGAATACATAAAAATTGAATGAGATCAAACAAATTAGTGAAGCAACCCACTGAACCAAAGGCGAAGTTTTGCGTAGGGTGAGAGTTTTGCGAACGTTTTTGGATAGAATTTACTATATTTTAATTTTTGATTTTTTATTTTGTTGCTTAAAAGTACTTGTTATAGAAGATAAAATTAGTGAAAACTTTTCCCATAAATAAAAACTGTATTTCTTTTGCTAAATTCATAAAAAACTTATTTCGAGTTGAAAAAGAATCATTTTTGAAGCTAAAAATTTCTCGCAAATGAACCATTTTTGTTCATAAATGAGTTCAGAAACGAACCATAAATGTTTCTTTTTTGAATTCTTAAATGAGCTCAAAAAATAATAATTTTTCATTATATCAGTAGAAACAATATCTCACAAACAAACCATTCTTTGTTCATAAATAAGTTCAGAAATGAATCATAAATATTGCTTTTTTATAAACAAAAATGAATTAAAAAAGAAATAATTTAAACCTTTGTTGATGTTTGTATAATAGTAAATTAAAATGTTAACCTTCATGCAAACGTCATATAAACTTTTTCACCTGTGCGAATCGATTCTCGCCATAAGAAGAAAGATGAATGTACTGCTACACGTTCGAAAAACTATTTTTCTTTTCATATTAACAAGTCTGTCATAACATTTCAACATTTCTATCAAAAATTAAGGTCAAGGCCAAATAGAAATAAAACCATGACAACATTTCTTGCAAAAAACTAATCAAAAAAGTTCCCCAATAAATAACTTTACTAATTAGATATTTTTAAAATGTGTCAGTTTATGTTTGAACTACCTACCAAATTATTTTAAAACCTATAGTTTTACTTATGAAATACATGTTTAATAGACTGGTCCTTATCTGTATGGAGAAAAAAAAATTCGTTTGCTTTTCTTGAGCACCCTTTCATTTTGTTCCTATTAATAAAAAACGCATAAAAAAATTTTTTCAAAGAAATTAGACTTCATGTACACGTGCCGCTAGGTAGAAATTAAAAAAATAATCTACTACATATGAGAAAAAAAGATAAAACAGCAATTCCATTTTGAATGTACCGGCCTTACGGAATAACCATCTCCGATTTGGGTGAAATTTTGCATGGAGCATCACTGAAAGAAATAAAAAACTTTATTTAAAGGAAAAAATGCTTGAATTATTTTTGGCGGAGTTACAGGGTGCACAAAAGTGACAAAAAACATCAGAAATAGATTTTTACTAGAATTCATATCTCAATCACTTAACCGAATGTTAAGTTTCAAATACCGTAAGAAAGGTAATTAAAGGCACTTTGCTATGCTAACTTGAGTGTACTTTAGATTCGAATATCCTTCCCATAGGACACTGTAGATAAAAATCCAGAGTGGCGTCTCGTTTGGCAAGATATTTTTAGTGAAAGTCTATATTTACTTTTGCTTTAAGACATATGTAGATTTTTAAAAAAAAATATTTTGAGATCGTTATTTTTTTACTGTTTTCTCAAAAACAACTTTCCGATCCTTACGGTCCTTACGGGAGGGAAACACATCATTTTTTTTCTAAGCTTTTTTTTGGAGATCTGGACCACTCAATGCAACTTTTGAAACAACCCTTTAGAATGTGAAATTCGAAAAAATTTGATTCGATACACCCTAATGCTCATTCAGTTGCATTGCCTCTGTGTAAACTTCAAGCTCCGAGCGGCTTTAGTTTTATTTATTTATTATAGTAATTACAATAATTAATTATTATAATTAAGAAAAGTACAAGAACACTAGCTGCCAGGGCTTTCGGTTCGCCCGAGCGGCTTATTAATGTTATTATTGTTGTAAAAAAAAAAAAAAAATGAGGGATTAATTTTTAGACGCTAAGGAACAAAAAAATATCGGGTGTTCAACAATTTCTAAAATAAGGACCACCCTAATGTTAAACTGTGGACCAAACATAAGGTGAAAAATTTTAAAAATACTGGTACAAATGAAGTGGTTAGATGAGCATGACAGCAGGTGTGTTTGCTTTAAATTTAGATTTTGCTTGAAATTTCAATTAAAATATCAATGAATTCATTACAATCATTAAGTAATCTGCTGGGACCTTTCTTTTTAACTAATATTGTAGAATATAGTTACTTTATTTTACTATATATTTATACTATACATTAGACCTGTTCAAAAATGTATGGGAAAAATGATGTGTCTTATTTTCTTCGGTGCGCGTCCATTTTCTGAAAGTTCTATCCCTAACGAGATGAAAAATATTTCAAGACCCCAAAAATTTTGATCCCTAGGTATTCCGAAAATCGTTTAAAGCTCATTTTAGGGGTGTTTACGACTTAAAACCTTTTGAATAATGTGTTGTCCAAACAAAATGAGATATGGATAATATTTTGATTAGAGATCATTAATAATAATTCAGGCAAATTTTGAATTTTTAAATTTTGTAAAAAAACTATGTCCGTTATTTTTGGCGGAATTTTTAATCTGCAATTTAACTCACAAACGAACATTATCGTTTTTCCACATCAAATATTTTTCTTATTTTGTTCTAGCAAAAAAAAGTTAGCATTTTTGTATTTTTGCGCCAAGATTTCCCTTTCCAAAAATGTATAATGTTGTACATTTTTTGGACCATAAAATAAAACAACAAAAAAAAATAATTTGTAAGAAGTTTATTTTTTGAAAAATTTTTTAAATTTTTTCTGTGGTTATCTACAACCTGCAGCAAATATTGTTTTTGCTCTTCATTTGATGTTATTGAATTATTATAATCAGTTATTAATGCCACACTTCTTTCTGCTGAATCGTTAATAACGTTAAGCTGTGTGACAATTTGAAGACCACTAACATAAGCGCTGTTATTAGGCCACTCAGCAGGGTCAAGCATTAAAAAATCTGTAGATATTTTGAGTTTTTTAAAAAATAACTGCGTGTTGATGGTAACGAAATCATACAAATTGGCATTTAAATATGAAGCTTTGCAAGTAGCCTTTTTCAAAGTCTTTTCGTTTCCTGGATTTTTTTTAATTGACTCCGCCATTTTTTTGTGAGTGTCAATACTTAGTGATCTATCAAAAAAGGATAGCCCCACAAGCTCTTCACCAAGATACCATAAGTGATTCTCAAATTTTTGTTTCGCAATTTCTGCTATCTCAGGATTAATACGTTTGTACCTATATAAAGAAATAAATTTGGCTTTAGACAGTTAAATAACAAATTTAGTTGCGTTGTTTACTTTTCAAGACTCTGCAGAAACTCCAAATCGTTTCTAGGTGCCATTGCGGGAAGTGGAGACAAAAACCAATATTTTTTGTACACTCCAACAACAAATAAGCATAAATCTTGAACTTGTTTCTTTTCTTGAGGAGACATAGGAAACAGATCTTGGAACATCCAAATTTTTAAGGAATAAATGGCTTTAGACATCCATCTTGCTCTGTGCATTGCTCCTGGGTATCTAAAACGTATATTTTGCTCTTTGTCCCCCCCAAGAAAGATTACAATAAGCTCTAATAATTCGGCATAATCATGTCTTGCGTGATGGATCTATAATTGCAAATAATTTTCTTTAAATTTCGAAATAGTTAGATCAAAGATATAACAAAAGTTGTGTTTTAGCGAAATCCAAGCTCTCTGCTATTAAGTCACCAATATTTTCAACAACGTAATCATCATCTATTCCTTTCCGAAACTCAGATTGCTTAATGTTTTGCCATTGCTTTTGAAATTTTTTAAATAAATAAATATCAGGACTGATCGTCGATCCTTGCTTTTTTCATTACAGTGGACAAAATTAGTTCGAGAATGTGGTGTCTGCAGGCAAAGTGCAAGAAACTTTTGTCTAATTCCTTTTCTATTAAAGCGCAAGCACCATTTCTTTTCCCTTGAATTATAAAAATAAATTGTTATCTAAGCTATCAAGGTTTGGTGCATAAATTAAACTTCTCATTTGTATGCCAAGTCTGTTTTAGAATGTTATTGTGCATAAGAATTAACCTACCTGTATTTGTGGCAGTGGTATCAAAGCAGAGACCACTAATTTTTTCCACTCGTGAATCAACTGGCAAATGGCAGTAGCTTGGTTTTTGCCAGTACCATTTTGAAGACAGGGTACCCCTAGCAGTTGGAACTTCCCTCCTCCTGAAACCAGAACTGGTAGGCGATCAACAGTACCGTGTCCTGTTAAAGAGGGCAACAATTTTCCATCCCAATGAATTGTTAATTGGCTTTTGGTGTAAAACGCAGTCTTTATTTTTTCTGCCTCTTTCTTTCGCGATTTCATTCTCGTTCTCCTCGTGGTTGATGTACTTAAAATAACATTGTTTCGTTTATAACCCATTTCAGACAGAACGGATCCGAGAACTAGAGTTCCCTTGCAGTTCGATATATTCACTCTATCCAGAGTAGAACATATTGCTGAAGATAAAATATTTGTTGGGGGACTTAGGGGTGCTTCCAAACGCTTTGCAATAAATGGGCGATAAGGCTCGTCGTCATCTACACTTATTTCGCTTTCATTATCAGATTCCATATATTCTTTGTTTTCGTCTTCGATAACTGTTTTTTTTTAATTGACGTTCCGTTTTGTTTGTTAGATATATCAAATATAAGACTTAGTTGTGAAATAAATAACGATTTCCTTTTTTTGTTTGGTTTCGATTTCTTTTTTTTTTATCTTTGTTTAATATTTTCCAACTATTTATTAACCTTTTTAGTTTCGCAACAGAATTTTTTCTTAATGTTATGCCTTTATCAAGATTTTTCCACGATTCTTCACATTTTTCTATCACCTTATTGACACACATTTTAACACTCTTTTCTGATTTGTGCAAAAAAAAAATAAAAAGCTAATACGTCGCGTTTTAATGGTAGTGAATCATATTTCAGTTCTTCGATCTCACTCCCAATTAAATATATTTTTTTATTGCAAGCTCTACTTTTGGACATTTTTTCAACACGTATTTTAATATCCCGAATGTCAACAAAAATGATAGAAACGAAAAACTTATTAATCATACTCATAACGGGTCTGTTTTAAATCGTTCTAAAACAGGCTTGGCATACAAATGAGAAGTTTAATTTATGCATCAAACTTCGATAGCTTTGGTAACAATTTATTTTTATAATTCAAGGGAAAAGAAATGGTCCAAAAAATGTACAACATTATACACCGTTGGAAAGGGAAATCTTGGCGCAAAAATACAAAAATGCTAAATTTTTTTTGCTAGAACAAAATAAGAAAAATATTTGATGTGAAAAAACGATAATGTTCGTTTGTGAGTTAAATTGCAGATTAAAAATTCCGCCAAAAATAACGGACAGAGTTTTTTTAAAAAATTTAAAAATTCAAAATTTGCCTAAATTATTATTAATGATCTCCTATCAAAATATTATCCATTTGTCATTTTGTTTGGACAACACATTATTCAAAAGGTTTTAAGTCGTAAACACCCCTAAAATGAGCTTTAAACGATTTTCGGAATACCTAGAGATCAATATTTTTGGGGTCTTGAAATATTTTTCATCTCGTTAGGGGTAGAACTTTCAGAAAATGGACGCGCACCGAGGAATTTCAACAATTTTGAAATGTGAACCGGTCTACTATACATGCATATTATCTATATGATAAACTAAGCATTCATTTTTTTAATATTCTATAAATGTTTTTAATAAATAATATTAATTCACAAAGATTAATTTTTTAACTCATTTCTGAACAAAAAAGGTCCATTTTCGAGAGGCCATGAAGCCCGGCGATTAATACAAAAAGAGTTCATTTCCGAGTGCCGAAAAATAACTGTTTCTTGGTTCATTTCTTAACTCATTTCCGAAGAAAAAAGGTTCGTATCTGAGGGGCATTTTCTTCCTGCGATTGATTTAAAAAGTGTTCATTTGCGAGTGCCGAATAATAACTTTTCTATGGTTATTTTCTTAAGTCCTTGCTGAACAGAAAAAGTACAATTTATGGATCTTTTTTAACTCATTTCCGAACAAAATAAGGTTTATTTTTGAGAGGCATTTTAGTCCGACGAATGATACAAAAAGGGTTAATTTATGAGTGCCCGAAAAGGTTCATAAATGAATTCGAAACCTATAGTTTTGGTTCACTGGGAATAAGCCCTTGAAGTAATTAAGTTGTAACTTTAAAATTGTCTGAAAAAATAAAGTTTCAGTTTTATAAAGCAATTTTTTATCAATTTGTTTGTCTCTTTCGAAATTTTTTTTTTTAATTTTTCGGCTTTTTCGAATTTTTTTGTACTATTAACCCATTAATGCTCACTACCAGAACCCGCTGAGTTTAGCTTTTGAAATTTTCAGCAAAAGCTTGTATTTATGTTGGACGGAAAACTATTTAAAAAAAAACTAAAGTATTTGGGTGTGGCGAAGCGCATGATTATAAACACATAAGGGGTCTGTAAGTAGAAAAATAAAAAAAATCTAAAAAATTTAGAAAAAATGATAAATTGGAAAACTTTCATTTCGTAGCGTAGGCGTTCCATTTAACCTAATGCACTTTTTTAATTATATTTTCTTTTTTCTTCAGATTTATAAAACAAAATAACTCACCTGAGTGGCATTGTTCACGTTGTTTTTAAATACTGCACGAACTGGCGCGAAAAAGTACACAAAAAGGCTTTTAATGTCAATTTTATAAATTTTTTTGAAAAAAGCAAACATTTAGCCTTCTCTTACTGTTGGAAGCAAAAGCTTTACAGTGGCTGAGGATTTTTGAGGAATTTTTAAAAAATTCTTTTATCGCGTATGATATATCATACATTGTCATTAATGGGTTAAGCAAAATAATTCCATATTTCCCTTTGAGGCTTAAAGACGATTGAAAAATCCCTCATAATGGGAAATTACTTTCGAATTAGCATCACTGTCTGAGATTAGTGTAAAGTTTTTGGTTCGCATAAAATGAAAAAAGTCGAAAGTAAAAGTCTACTATCGATTTTTTTTCAACATTACAAAGTCGATTGTCAAAAGTCGAAAATTATCAAGCAAAAGTCGATTTTCGACTAATCTCGACTTCGAGTTGCACATCCCTACACATGAGGCCAGAATTGTGGAGAAATAACTCGCAAAATAACTCTTGAAAAAACTATTCAAAGTTATAAAGTTGCATATTTTTTAAAAAAAATGTATAACCCAATGCATTTAGGCCCAGTTTTTCAGTACGAGTTTAAAGTCTAGTTAAATTAAACCGAGCTTAGCTCACCAAAATTGGTCTTTTAAACTCGGTTTAGGCAAAATAGAAACGCATTATATGAAAATTTAAGTCAATTTAACTTCAACGAATGCTAAAATATCTAGTTAAACCGAGTTTAAACGTCCAATTTTGATGAGTTAAGATAGGATTCATTTGACTAAATTTTAAACTCGTACTGAAAAACTGGACCTCAATGTACATTGTTGTGGCAGATACGAGTGTATCCGTGCAGAGGTTTAGTAAACACTGTGTTATTGAGCCTGTACGTTACATATGCAGATTTAAGTGACAACTACTCTTTTGACATCGATTTTAGCCAGAGTTTAGGTCAGGACACTAGTAGAATGTCGAAACACCGCAGTGGTGGCAACCCGCAATCGCTTTCCCATCTTGAAATTAGTTTAACTTTCTACCTCATTCTCTTTCTCTTTTTCATTTCTCTTTTTCTCTACAGCCCCCATGGAGCACGTGTCTCTGGCGTAGTTGAGGAGACACCTGGTCGCTTGGAATACGAAGTGGCTCTATACAAGGAGGCCCCACCCATTGCACGAATCAGTGGAACCAACACACCAGTGAGCAGCACCAAAGATCCTCCTTCGGCCAGCGAGCTGCCAGTCGATCAAGCTGTACCGATCGGTACTAAGCTGCAGCTGCGCGCACGCATCAGCGCTCAATCTGTTTGGAAGTACGTCAAACTGATGGAGGTAACAGTCTCTCCCGATCCAGATGATCCACATGCCAGTGGCGCTGTGTCGCTGGTACGCGAGGGTTGCCGAAATCGAGACTTTGCCACAATTATACCGCATCAACCAGCTAAGTATCGCGATCGGCCAAATGAAGTTTTCCTTGACTTTGAGGCTTTCCTCTTGAGCTCTATGAAAGAACGTGCCACACTTTGGATTCACTCCCAAATCAAGGCCTGCATGGATCCCAGCGACTGTGCGCCCGATTTCTGTATGGATCTATATGAACCATCTGGTCATGGACGTCGAAGACGTCACACGCTGCCCACAACGATGGCAACGCAGCGCAGGCAGGCACACAATTACAAAAACAATACTAGTTCAACGGAGTTTACACGCTTCAAGGAAAATATCGAGTATACGGTTATAATGCCTGGTGAAGCGGGTTCGCGCCAAGCGGATAGTGAGCCTGCACAATGCCGCAACGTGTTGATCCTTACGGCTTTTCTGGTGCTCATACTGGCGATCTGTGTTGGATTTGTAAGTTTTACAACTACTTAAGTGTGTGGAAAGAACGCTTTTAGGGCTATTCAAATTATATCGGTGTTCGCACAATTCTCTTTTTAGCATGTTTTTGTTGTAGTTGCTTTTGTAGTCAACTGACGTTAGTCGGTAGCTTGTTGCATAATCATAACACTACTGCACAAAAGATGCTTAATTTTTTATTTCTTATTTCTATCTTCCTCTATGCGATAGATATGCACATTAGTAGTACGCTTGCAGACAGAACAGAAAATAAAAGCGAATCGTTGTTCGCCTGGGTTCAATACTGGCTATTCTGGCCGCGCAATGGTTCAATGAACGACAGCGTTAATCCACTCCACAACACACTAGTTGCGCATGCGGAAGATGCACTCGCACTCGAACGGCATTAGTTTTTAATTCAAAAAGTATTTAATTCTATTTTTGCCTTTTTTTTTTTGTTCTTTAGCTTTATATGAGAATTTAATTTATTAGCCTTAGTTTAATTGTTTAAGTTCTTGCCGCATTTATGACTTTTTAATTAATGTTTAGAATGCCCCATAAATAATTATAATTATTTCTAGTTAATTTAACGGACTGAATGTATGTTATTGTACTACAACGAAAAAAGAAAAGTAAATTAATTATTTAGATAATAAACATAGCAAAAATATGAAACTAAATAACAAAAGTATGGAAATAATCTCAAAATAAAAACTTAAACGAATTTAAATTTTAGTTTTATTTTTTGAATACACTTTAATATTTGGCCTTTTGCACGCAGTCTACGAAAATGAGATAATTTATGGAATCTTACTTTTTATATTGACGTGGTCGCATAACACAATATATTTTGAAGAAAATGAAAACGAAGCAATCAAAGTGCTCTCAAACACATCAAGTAACGTAGCAATTTTTTTTTTTTTTTTGTAGGAGAACAAATGGGATAAAACACCCCTGTCATACATGCATTTCTTTTGAATAATAGTACTAAAAAATAAATTTGTTTAAATTTATTTATAAATATATTTATAATGTAATTTATTTCATTTCATAAACCAAGTTTCAATAAGAAAATGTCGATATTTTTTCATCGCTATAAATAAATTATCCCCTTTAAATATATTGTGACTACGTTTTTATTTAGCCACTTTTACAAGCTCGAACTACGTCACAACAAAGATGGCGGACATGCGCAATACTTTATCTGTAGTTCTTTGTATCATGTAGTAGAGTAAAGGCCCATTTCCAATAACGCGTGAGATGCGTTGCGTTTTACGCTGCGGAAGCTGCGGAAAAAAAGCAATTTCCAATGGAGCATGTGCGTGAACATATGGTTGCCGGTCTTCTGCTTAGCGAAGCATAACTTTTATGTGTAAAAGTTTTAAAAGTTTATTCAAAATAATATACACTGATGCTTTGTGTTGTGTCTTCCTGCATACTATTGGTCCCGTAAAAGGTTTTGCTGCAGTATGGACAGATAGGGCGAGTTCGAAAATGCATTTTTACAAAGCATTAGTGTGTTTTATTTTGAATTGGTGCTAAGTTAAAATACAAAAACTGCGCAGCTCTGTTGATATTCTTAAAAATAGTATAATTGCGCAGTTTTGGCTAATAATCTTCGAACTAATTCAAAATAAAACACACTGATGCTTTGTAAAAATGCATTTTGGAACTCACCCATATAGTTAGGCACTCCGCCATGCCGCTGCAGATATATCGTGAGTGTGGAGCGCGTCTTAAATGCCTGTGACCATTTGCACCACCGCCTGTTCTTATATGCATTTTTGGACTCGCCCATATAGTCCATATATACTCCGGCATACCGCTGCAGATGTGTCGTGAGTGTGGAGCACGTTTTAAATGCCTGTAATACATTTTTTACTTTCTCTCAAATTCTACTAACCTTTTTTAATTTTTCCTTTATAAAACTGAACAGCTGTTTCGCTGTCAAAGCTTCACGCGCATGAAATATTCAATTTTTCGAATATTTTACGCTGCGTGCAAACGCATGCTGTTCGTTGGAACCAGTTAGGTATGTCTTCATGTATTGAATATTTGCGTCAATTTACGAAACGCATCTCACGCGTTATTGGAAATGGGCCTTAAATATACATATTTTGGAAAAAGACGCTGATTTTCAGACAAAATTGAAAAAACTCACTGCATAGCTTGTTTTTTTTTACAAAATCGCCAATAAATGTCGTGAAGTCTTTTTCTGAAATAAATGTCTGAAATTTCGCAACATTTTTTGTAGAGACTTTTCAATCAGTTTTTAGAGTGTATGTTTAACTTTCTAGGGCATAGATTTCATTTGTTGAAAAAACAATTAATTTGTGCCTCAAATAAGATAAAACACTGCTGCTGACGGTCTGACGAATCAATGCAAAATGTTCTTCAAAATTAATAAATTCAATATCCTTAATCGTCGGGACTGTTCAAGAATTCTTCTTATACGTGTACAAAAGAATTTGATTCATTCATTAAGGGCTTGTTATGAGAAAATAAGGTAGCATTGCCCGCATTCAGCGCAGACAACAGTTGGCAACTGTTGTGTAAAAATTCGCTGAATGGTAAAAATTTGGTAGCGCTACCTAAAACTGATAAAGTAGCGAACGCCTTTTAATCGAGCGAACAAATTCTATGCTACATGAAAGCAACTGTTTGCTTAACTGTCAGATGCTGTTACTGATGCTGTTAAATTAATAAACGCAGAAAGAACGCAGCAAATTTAAGTGAGAAACCTTTGCAATTGAATTAAATTTACATAAAAATTAAATTAAATCTAACTTCTGACGTGTAGAGTAGCAACACATTCAGAGAAAAACATCGTGAACTAAGGTAGCGCTACCTTATTACAGTTCACAACAGTTGTCTGCCCAACTGTGTCAAATTTGCAACACTAAAATCACATTGCATACAGTCGAGCATGGGCAACATTTATTTGCCAATCAATCAGCTGTCACATTTTAACCAAACGCCGCTAATAAAACAAAATTAACAGACTCTGAAATGGAACTCACTTTGATAAATAATAACGAAAAACATTACAAATACTGTTCGTGTTGTTTTTTTCCTCCAAAACAGCTGTGAATTTTATTTGCAACAATAGCTGCGTTCCTTTCGCCTTAATATAATCGCGATAACAAATTTTCTCAAAGGAACGGCAAGAAAAACGACTCGTAGAGGGCACTACCGTTGCAGTCAAAATTAAATTCAAACAAGCAATCATGATATAATAACTATTAGGTGTCATGAGAACGTGTGTCGTTCAAAACTGTTGTGAACTGTTATGGTAGCGATACGTTAGTGAACGATGTTTTTCTCTGATTGTGTTTTACTCTAAACGTCAGAAAAATTGTAAATTATTTAATTTAATTTTTAATATTATGCAATTATATAAATAATTTAAGTGCAATTGTTGGCTGCGCTGAATGCGTTCAATGTATCTGGCACACGTGGTTTGTTTTGTTTTCTTTTGTTTAACATTCGATTGTGGCAGCTCGTTAGAAAATAGGTAGCTGTCATGGCTACCTAATAGTCACCCAGCTAGAACAGTAACTGTTACATACGGCGTATATAACACGAGCGGTCACACGTTTTGCGTTACGTCCATATAAAATTTTTCATAAAAAACTTGTGACCATTGCTCAAGCGGTGATCAAAATGTCACAAGGTTTGCATCTCTGATTCTCATCCGTGTGATCTGGCATCCCTTTCAGCCACACATGTTTTTACAATGAGAAAAATATATAGCTAAACTGCTCACACCAATTATAAATTCAGTTGTGCACTATCCTCCCCTCTCCCTATGCCGTTGTGTCTAACCCACCCCCTAGCCGTCAGGTTAGAGCTCTGGCCTCTTATATGACAAATTATAAACACAATTGTTTAAAGTTTTTGCAATTATTTTTTAATAAAATATTTACCTTCCGGATAGATTTAGCGTTGATTATAAAATTTTAACCAGCAAACAATTATAAAAAAATAATTCAGCATGAACAGCACATAGCATCAAAAGCACATTTTCGCAGTTGCTTGTTTTTTCAAACAATTTGTCCCAAGTATTCATCAACATCTATTCAATTTCTTAATCTGAAAAGAAAAATTATTAAATTTCGTATGCACTATTTTTAATAAATTTTCAAAAACTTCCATTTGATTGAACCGCTTTGTGTTGCATGTTTTTTTTTCTTGTTGAGTTTATTTTTTGCCCGCAAAAGAGCTAGAAATACAAACACATATAACTTTTCTTGTTTTCCATGAAATGACAACATAACAGTGTATTGGTGAACACCAATTTTTGTTTAGTTGTGTATGTAAACTTGTTACTGCTGTCTAGCAGGGCAATGTATCAAACAAACAAATAATTCAAAAAATGAAATGACAGCTCATAAAAATATACAGGTGCGGCACCTTTGTTTCAAATTTTTTAAAGGCTATATCACAATTTTATATGGATAGCAAAAATAATCATATTTGTGATAGGATTATTATTTTTGTTTTTGCTTTGCATGTAAAAAAAATAATCTGGATTATTTTGAAGCGAATGGAACGCAGCTAATGTTCTAAAAAGTGTGCTCACAGTTGATGACAAATATTTGGTAGGACATACATTTGCCAAGCTATTTACCCGTAACTGGGAATAGCCCTAATGCTTTTTTGTTATTAGTTAATGTCAGAGCTGTAAAATCAGCATTCATGTATAGAATTTTAAGTAAAACTGAATAACTACATAAGAACAAATGTCAAAGATAATAACATAAGAAGAATGTCAAATTGATTTATAAATAAAATTTTTAATACACATTCATTTTTACAAAAATGATTTATTATTCATTTCAATTATTCATTTTCGTTATTCAGAATAATGAATAATTTTTTTATTAATTTGAATGATATTCACAAAAAATTTCAGAATTTTCAATTATTCTTTCTTTATTCATTATTCATTTTTCATTCATTATTCATCTTTTATTCATTATTAATTTTTTATTCATTATTCATTTGTTATTCTTTATTCATTTTTTGTTAATGGCCTAGGACTGAAAAATGAATAATGAATAAAAAATTAATAATGAATAAACAATGAATGAAACATGAATAATGAATAAAGAAAGAATAATTGAAAATTCTGAAATTCTTTGTGAATATCATTCAAATGAATAAAAAATTATTCATTATTCTGAATAACGAAAATGAATAATAATAGATTTGTTAATAATAATTAATAAATTTTTTTAAATGAATGTGAATTAAAAATTTTGTTTATAAATCAATTTTTCATTCATTGAATGCATACTTATTTCGTTATTCACTGATTCACTTTTTTGTGGATAAAATCAAATTGATCAAATTTTTTACAGCTCTGGTAATTGTAACAAATGTATTCGTACAATATACATTTGTTTTTGTATCAATACGAATAAAATTTTTGTTATAATGTACCAAACTACACTCAATCTATGAATCCTATTCGGGACTGAAAACTACGAATAAAATTCATAGAATGGACGCAGTTTTTAGTAAAATTTACATATAAAATTTTGTGAGTGTAAGAATACGTATTGAAAAGTGCCTGTGAAACAAGGGTAAATGAAATGGTATCGTAACTTGTCACTGCGACGGGAACAACATACTATTTAAAAATGCATGCATGGCTTAGCTCAGCATTATTTATAAATATACTTTAAAAAAAGTATTTTGAGTTATCTTCAAAATATATTAACATTTAAAAATATCGTCATATAAAATCAGAAAAAGCTGTAAGTTACCATAAATTCCAAGTCGACTTTTTGATTGATTATTGATGCACTTTATCAAAATACATGTTCCTGCTACAAAATACATGTTACACTTCTACAAATAAAAACGACGTTTTTAGTAAAAGATTTCTAAAATCCCTAAGTTTGAGTGCAATATACAATTACAATTACAATTCAGAAAGTTTTTTGACTCTCCCATAAAATTTTTTAACTGTAGCTTACGGCTTTTTGATTTAATATGAAGATATTTAAAAAATTCACTGCCTAGGGGGCAAGCGCCCTCACCCCCTGTGGACGCCCATGCCTAGTGCACTCAGCATTTGGTTCACTACGCCCATGATACAAAGAACTACAGATAAAGTATTCCCGGCGCAACGAACAACATTTACTGCGCACCTCGTCATCGGTGCTCGTCAAATGTGACACTTGATGAATACATTCAAAAGAAAATGTCGAAAAGTGG
Source organism: Dichetophora obliterata (assembly GCA_963920525.1). Classification (NCBI taxonomy): domain Eukaryota; kingdom Metazoa; phylum Arthropoda; class Insecta; order Diptera; family Sciomyzidae; genus Dichetophora; species Dichetophora obliterata. The sequence goes on along the minus strand of OY986436.1, from coordinate 60,481,184 downwards.
CGAGGATAGCAAAATGAAAACGAACAAACAGTCAAAATTTTGTCAAGCACATCAAGCAACGTAGCCGCTTTTTGTGTAAATCGGTAAAAAGGGGAAAAAACACCCCTACAAAATATGCAATTTTTTTTCACAAACAGTACTAAAAAAAATATTTACTTTATTTTGGACATGTGCTTTATTTAACAATATTTATTTTATTTCAGTAAAACAAGTTTTCATAAGAAAATGTAGGCATTTTAAAATCTTTATACCCTATGAATAAATTGTGACTACGTTGCAACCAATCAGCACCTTGCACGTCACAGCAAAGATGGCGGACATGCGCAATACTTTATCTGTAGTTCTTTGTATCATGGGTTAGCTCTTCTAAATGTTCACAGGGATGTGGAAGTGACCACGAAAGAAATTTTAAATGCACTAGCCCGAAATAAAAGAAGACTGAACATTATAATACAAAGATTATTTTCAGGGACCGAAAATAACTGTTATTTTACAATTTTCAGATAAAAAAGGCATAACGAAAAAGTGGCCGGAGGACTTTTTTAAATATACCATTATTATCGTAATGGCAGCAGATTCGCGAATATTAAATGCCTTTTAAATTTTTGGCTGTTAGTATAAAAATTGAAATTAACTGTTATTTTTTGCCTTTTATTTTTTCAGGCAAAAATAACTGTTACGTTTGACTTTTATTTTTTAGGTCAAAAATAACAGTTATTTTGTGCCTCTTATTTTTTTCGGTCAAAAATATCAGGCAATTTGTATTTTTTCAAAGGCCGAATAAAAAACTTTAAAAACTAAAAAGTTTTATAGCTCAAAATGTGCGCGCTGATGAGACGATAAAAATTGCATAAAACTATTTTTGTCGTTCAAGTAGCCTTTAAAAAAATTCAAATTGCCTAATATTTTTGACCGAAAAAATAAAAGGCACAAAATAACTGTTATTTTTCACCAAAAAAATAAAAGTCAAAAGTAACAGTTATTTTTTTGAATTAATCGAAGGTTTTCTATAGCTTTTCCTCCGCAGTTCCCATAATATTACACAAACGATCTCAAATAAAAAAATACTGTTTTATAGAAGTAAGGATAGCCAAATCTCTGTATAAACTGTACTCAATTAAATGTAAATGTAAAAAATAATGTTTTGCTATTAAATAAATGAATTGAAAAATTGAAAACAGTTATTTTTGCCCGAAATAATAAAAGGCATTAAATAAATAGTATTTTTGTCGGAAAAAATAAAAGTTGAATGATAACTGTTAATATCTGACTTTTTTGATAAAAACCATAACCGGTTCGGTCCCTGATTATTTTATAAAAAACAAATTTGGAATAAGTCTAAATAAAAAAAATTAAAAACCCCCACCCCGAAAATTTTTCTGGGTACGCGCCTGCCGTAACATTTTTAAAAACAATTTTAAATTTCAAAGCTCCATTAGCTCAATGAAAAAAAAACAGGTGATAGTTAGACTATTAATTCTGGAAAAACCGGGTAAGTACATAAAAAAATTTTAATATTTTTATATGAACAATTTAAATCACAATTACTTCTTAACTACCAGACTTATTATAATAATTTAGGTATCATATGAAAAGTCTTATTGGAGCAGATACAGGGGCAAACTCATCTCCAGGTCGTAGATTGTAAACTCATAAAAAATAAAAATATACCTGAAGTGCTAAGCTATTTAACCCTAATCGGTCACCTGTATGCGCACGCATACGATTTGATCTTTAACCTTGAATCAAATAAAAACGATTCAGCGGAATGACCTTGTATTGTGGAAAGTAGAATTATTTTGCCTGTACAACCAAAAAAACCTGTTTTTGAATTTGTACCCTTACTGTATTTGCCTGTGCAGTTATAGTTACGAATCGGTCCCTGTGTATGTGCGCGCATACACATAACCAGGTACCTGGAATTGCCGCTTATTTTTGTGTGTGGATTTATAGCACGCTCTTATTTTTTCGTTTTATGAAATTCAGTTTGTTCTGGAACACACATAAGTGAAGTTTGTTTGCGCATTTATTTGAATTTTGGTTGTGTTTCGAAGTATTTGATAGAAAATGGATAGAGTTTTACGTGAAAGAAGGCAGCGAGATGAACTAGAAATGGATTTTGATTTGGAAAGCGAAGCGGGCGAATCTCCTTGCAATAGTGACGATGATTTTGCATTATCAGACGAGGAGAATGATGAAAGTGAAGTTAGCGTGCATTCGGATGAAGACGACATTGAGCCACTTGAGCAAAATTTAGCAGAAGAAAATGCAGCAAATCCTGAAAATAAATATTTTTCAAAAAATAAGAAAATTGAATATTCATCGCAACCATTTGAAATAAATCGAAGAAATTCATTTCGACGTGCAGAAAATTTCACTTCAGGTAAAAACCTACCTTCTTTGTTATGGGTTCATTTTTGTTATAATTCAGGTCCAAAAGCATTAGCAGCTGCTACTATAGTTGATGTTTCGTCTGCATTTCACATGTTCCTTGAACCGGTTGAGAATATTATTTTGAACATGACGAATTTATATGGTGTGCGAAAGTACAAAGACGATTGGGAAAACATTGATTTGGACACTCTGTACTGTTGCTGCTTTCTGGTGTGTATCGGTCATACGGTGAATGTGTCACTAAACTGTGGAATGACGAAACTGGTCGGCCAATATTTAGAGCAACAATGTCTTTGAAAATGTTCAAGCGTATCCATGGTTGCATTCGATTTGATGACCGCGAACAACGTATGGCCAACACTGCATCTACAAGTACTTCTGTACGTGACAAATTGGCACCGATTCGAAATGTATAAGACAAATGGATTCATAATTTGAAAGTTGTATGCACACCAGGAAAAAACATTACCGTAGATGAACAGTTAGTTCCGTATCGTGGGCGATGTCCGTTTCGTCAGTATATTCCATCCAAGCCGGTGAAATATGGCATCAAAATTTGGATACTATGCGACTCAAAAAGCTGGTATGCATAAAACACACAAATTTATGTTGGTCGGAATCGCAATGCCACTCCTGAACGTAATCTCGGACTAAAATCATAACTTTGAGCCAAATGAGATAATCAAAAAATTTAAAAGGCATATGATAGATAATTGATCAACCTATGAAATGAGTGTTTGAAAAGGGTTCTACGCCTTTTAGGTGCCTACTTATGGGTTGGCAAAGTTGAAATTTGTGGAAAAATCAATTTTATGGGAAGTATAATAAAATGTTTTTTAACATTTTAAATGTTTTATGTTTCTTTTTAAAGGCTTTTATGATTTAAAATTATTCCAGAAAAGATTTACAAAAAAATTTTTTTTTTAAATTATTTTTAAATTTTTTGTAAAATATTGCTCACAATTTAAAAAAAAATTTTGATTTTGAGTGAAAATAATGTTAAATTTTTTATTTTTATTATAGTTACACAATTTTGAAATTTTTAAATACTAAAATATTAATGCTATACATATTAAGTTATTAAGTATAAAAAAAATTCAACTCTAATAAAAAAAAATTATAAAATTTTACAAATTTTTTTTTTTAATGTAATGTTAAATTTTTTATTTTTATTATAGTTACATATTTTTGAAATTTTTAAGTACTACACTATTAATGCTATACATATTAAGTCTAATGAAAAATTTTGTGTATTTTTTTAAGGTAGTATAAGATTTTTATTAGTTAGTTCTCTTCAAAAAAGTCATGAACATTGGGAGCTAATCTAGTAGACTTAACATATCGGAGCAATAATTACGTTCTTCCAAATCCTTTCGAGATCTTACGTATCGTCGTGATGAAATAAGTGGGTCTGAAGAAGCCGCTAACATATTGAATAGGTCTTCATTCTGTCTAATCCGGGAAATCTTGCAAGTATTAGTGTTTCTAAACTTCCATGGTATACTTTGTTGGTGAAGCATTTGGTGGCGTTGAAATACTCTCTTTTATTCTGTGCAATCGTAATGGGCTTGCAATCGCTACTACTTTTGTAATGTCAGATCTTACCTTTTCTTGGTCTTTAGCATACTTAATGGATAACGCTTCCGACAAATGTGCGGTAGATATTACATCTGTAACACCCTGAAGCTTCCGTTTTCTTGTGAACGATGAACACTCTTCCAAAGATTTTGATGGTCTTCCTCTGATTCGGTCAGCATATGTATGAGCTTTTTGTGAGTTTTTAAATATTGTTAATTCATTTAGCCAGGGAGAATTCTTTTTCTTGAAGTTTTTCGTTGTACGGCTGGAGGTTTTCCATTTTGATTTAAGAAACATATAAGTGCTGTGAAGTTTGGATTCAATACCATCGCTTTCTTCATATTCTGATAAATCTTTTAATTCTTTTATAATAGCCAATTTAAATGCACTTTCATCTTCCGAGCTTCTAAATAACTCAAACAATTTTAAATTTTGTAAAGACATTGGGTCATGTGAATAAAAAATCAGCAAATGCTTTTACTGAATTTTTCTAGTAAAAAGTATGGATTTAGTGAATAAAAAAAGCTATATAGATATAGCTTAAAAAGCTTAAAGCTATATTTATTTATTTATTTATTTATTGGCCAAACAAGGCAATGCAATTTACTTATTCTAACTTATTCTAACAGGTTTTGTTTACTTATTACTAAGTTTTTTTTTTTCTTCTCCCCTTTCCTTGTTTTTATTTTATTTTTTATTTGGTGCTCTTAGTGGGCATACTCCGCCCACCGGATTGACATGATTTCAAAAACCATGTCAAAACTAAGAGAAGAGGAGGAAAACAAGAAAGACTATATACACACTTAAGATACGATGTATATATATTATTCTTAAAGACTATAAGACAAAAGGATGTAAATGGGAGATTTGGAGAGGGATATAGATATAGCTTTTTTTATTCACTAAATCCATACTTTTTACTAGAAAAATTCAGTAAAAGCATTTGCTGATTTTTATTCACATGACCCATTGTGCTTATTTATGGATAAATAATTTAGAATTTATATATTAATAATGTTAAACTTTTCACAATATTTTATTGTTTTTGCTTTGTTCTCTTTATTATGTCAGGCCCTAGGTTGCCGATCAGAACGAATGAATCTTTATTGTCATTTCTCTTTACTTAATACTTAACAAGACTTTCTTACAGTTGTAAATAATAGTAGTAGATTATTAGTGGAGAGTTATTGCAGGGTTGGATGTCATCAGAGATGGCACTACAATTAAATGTATCTTTTTGTAGTAAAAGTTGTTACAGTTTTATTGTTTTCATGTACACGGGCAAGTATAGGCACCCAATTTTAAGAAAATAAGTTAGAGTATTAAATACTTAACAACCTTTGTTTAATAGTTCCCGTCGCAAACCGTCACTTTTTTTGTTCTATTCTATTAAGTGTGAAAAAAGACCCAAATATCATGTGTTTGCAAAATTGCGCCTGAAAAAAAAATATTGGACCGAATAACCCTTTTTTCTACATCGTCTCATTGGAATTAACATACCTTTCATCCGACACCAAAAAATTAATGATCGGTTGCATAGTTTGCCTGAAATTCAATTCAAAAGATGATATTTTTTTTTTAATTTAAACATTTTTTGTAAGTCCGAAAAATTGTCAACTTTGATTGACTCTAGAATTCATAACTTTATCCGATTTCAAAAATTTTTTTGGATTCTTAATCAGTGAGAAGTTCTCTATCAGATGTAATTATTCATTTTATCATATTCTTCTGTCAAATTTTTGATTTTTGCAACGCTTTTAGGGAAAAGGCGCCACAGTGCGGCGTGTTGTTTTGGATTTGGTGGAAGGACTTTTTGACAGAAATGTAACGTGTGACAACTTTTTCACTTCGTATGAATTGGCAGAAGATTTACACAAGAATCGCATGACTATTTTGGGAATAATAAGGAAAAATAGAACTGAAATTCCTTCAGTTCTACTCGACATGCGTCAAAAGCCAATTTATCATACAGAAGTTGTATATGAAGATAAATTGCAAGCAGTTATGTTGTCATATGTTCCTCGCCGGTACCGATTTGTGACATTGCTCAGTACATACCACAAAATGGGGTCAGCATAAATGAGAATAGTGAAAAGAAGAAACCTAACATCATTGAAGACTACAACAAAACCAAGAGTGGAGTTGATACTATGGATCAAATGGTGGCTACATACCAGAGTTGGGCGTAGTGCACTAAATGTTGAGTGCACTCAGCCTTTCACTAGCACTAAAATATATTGAAAGAAATTCTATTTTTCACTATTTATTTACCAGCTTAGGGATTTTAGTGGAAGTGTTATATTGTTGCACTATAACTAAATTGAGTGTTTGTTAATAAATCTCCACTACACTCAAATAGTGCAAAATTGAAACATGAAAGCTGCAATTAAAAGTGTTTCCACTCAACTTTCAAATATGACTGGTTTTAAAACTATTTCAGTTAGACTCGAATTAAAAAAATCTACAATTAAGAAAAACTATTTTTCGAGCTTCTGGTCATATATGTTTACGAAGAAAACAACAACAACAACAGCTCTGAATGAGCATCACGAAGCTAGGATCAGATAGACAGTTCATATAAAATTGGTGTTATTTAAAATAATAGTTTCATGAAAGTTAAATCGCTTACAGCAAATAATTGTTAGCATTGCTTATTTTTCTTGTTTTACTTAATATTTTTATATTTTTCTAAGAATAGCATAGAAACCTACAAGTTTCTGTGTAATATATAAATACTCAATACTACAAGTAAACTGTTAGTGTTTTCTTTCAATTGAGTGATAACTTTCTGTGCTGTACCACTATTAGTGGAAGTATTTTTTTTCACTATTTATTTAGTGAAAAAAAAAAATTTTCCACTAAGCTATAAACATTTTTTTTCCACTATTCTTACATGAATTTGAGTGAGAAATTTTTCACTAGCACTATCACTCATGTATAGTGAGGCTTTTTTTTCAATTGAGCAGTCAAAAATAATAGAAGATAGAGAATAATTTTACACTATCACTACATCCCAGTGTGCCAAACGGATCTGTAACGAATCCGTAACGAACTCACTTCTTCGTACATTTTGTCCGAAACGGATTGCGTTTCGCATCCGGAGCGGATCCTTTTTCGTATGAAATTCCTCTCTCCGTTACGGACTTCAGTTACGAATCCGTTTCGGACTTCAGTTACGAATCCGTTTCGGACTTCAGATACGAATCCGTTTCGGACTTCAGATACGAATCTGTTTCGGGCTTCAGATACGAATCCGTTTCGGACTTCAGATACGAATCCATTTCGGACTTCATATACGAAACAGACGTTTCAGACTCTTTTTTTTAAATAATGCGAACTCGCAACGGACTCGTTTGACGCATTTAGCTACATATGTTAAAAATATAGGTTCTCTAAACAAGTTTGACGCATTCAAATTCGAAAACTTTTTACAGAAAATTAAACGTAAATTAAAACAAAAAAAATTATTTTGTAATAAAATTTATAAGAGAGTAGTGGAGGCTAGTTTAAATGGTAAAAAAATAATTCAAAATATCAAACAAACGAGTACAATGTTGGTGAGTTCCAGGATGGCTCATACTTGTTTCTTCAAACAGCTCAACATTATTTTTCATTGAAGCATCCCAATAACTTTTACTGCTATAATGACAAAGCGTACCAAATTCACGCAATTAAAAAAGTTTCCGAAAAATATCTTGTGTACGGCTATCCTATAGTCACATTTAACTTGATCACTAATGATAATTATTTAAAAATTCTGACAAGTACTTTTCTTCGATTTGAAGGAGAGCTTGAGGAGCACGACCTTAGTGAAATAACAAAATTGTTTAAAATAAAAATAAGTACACAATTGTATTTCGTATCCCTAATCCACTGAAAATAAAATAAGAAATTGTAAAACAGATTTAAGACTGTCTTTTATGTTAACGTTGTGGTAATTTTTTTGACGGATTCGTAACGGGTTCGTAACGTAAAAAATACGAATTGCTTTTTCCATTTTTTCGGATCCGCCTCGAACTCAGAAACTCGACTTCAGAAACGAATCCGTTACGGACTTCATATACGAATCCGTTTCAGACTCTTTTGGCGGATTCGTAACGGGTTCGTAACGGGTCCGTCGAAACATAAGAAAGCGTAGTGCGTACTGACGGACTCGTAACGGGTTCGTAACGGATACGTATCCGTTTTTGTGCACATTGGGATGTAAGCTGAAACTGAAAATTTAGTGCAAAAGAAAAGTCAATCGGTGCCCAATGTGCACACAAACGGATGCGGATCCGTTACGAACCCGTTACGAGTCCGTCAGTACGCACTGCGCTTTCTTATGTTTCGACGGACCTGTTACGAACCCGTAACGAATCCGCCAAAAGAGTCTGAAACGCATTCGTATATGAAGTCCGAAACGGATTCGTATCTGAAGTCCGTTACGGATTCGTTCCTGAAGTCCATTCTGAGTCCGAGGCGGATCCGAAAAAATGAAAAAAGCATTTCGTATTTTTGAGAGGAATCTTATGTTTCGACGAACCCGTTACGAATCCTTCAAAAAAATTTCCACAACGTTAACATAAAAGACAGTCTTAAATTTGTTTTACAATTTCTTATTTTATTTTCAGTAGATTAGGGATACGAAATACAATTGTGTACTTATTTTTGTTGTTATTTTTATTTTTATTATACATTGATATAATTTTAAATTTCCTTCTTTAAAAGGTTATATGTAGAATGTAAGAACTAAATTAGCAAAAAAATAAAAAAATGTTGAACATACATAAACATTATTGTCCTTTTTTGAATAAGAACTATTTTTAAAAAACGAGTCCGTTGCGAGTTCACATTATTTAAAAAAAAGAGTCTGAAACGGATTCGTATGTGAAGTCCGAAATGGATTCGTATCTGAAGTCCGAAACGGATTCGTATCTGAAGCCCGAAACGGATTCGTATCTAAAGTCCGAAACGGATTCGTATCTGAAGTCCGAAACGGATTCGTATCTGAAGTCCGAAACGGATTCGTATCTGAAGTCCGAAACGGATTCGTAACTGAAGTCCGTAACGGAGAGAGGAATTTCATACGAAAAAGGATCCGTTCCGGATGCGAAACGCAATCCGTTTCGGACAAAATGTACGAAGAAGTGAGTTCGTTACGGATTCGTAACGGATCCGTTTGGCACACTGGGTGGGTGTTAAATTAAAACAGAATTATGTGCTGTATGTTGCTTCATGAACTTAATTGGCATTAAGCTTATATATAATTCTAAAAAATATTATTTTTTTGGAATTATTAGAAACAATATTGTAATTAAAATATGCCATCATTAACTTTTCATGTAAACACTGGTGCGAGCCCGACCTATGAAAACAAGTATGTTATTATGTCTCTACACATAAAACAACTTTTTTCAAAAAACCTTCTTCACGCCTTCTATGGTTTATACCAGCGAACTGTTGGAGCCTAGACTGATTCGTGATAAAGAAGTAAACAAAGAGCACAACAAACAAGTCTTTGCAGAATCAATGCAGTCGTTTTTTTAAACCTTTGCTTTTGCAAAGTAGTAGAAAAACATTGCTTTGAAAGGCGACATACAGCACATAATTCTGTTTTAATTTAACAGAAGGTGTTAGTTTATGCTTATCAAAGTGGATGGTACTGCAGAAGCCACAGAAGACTACTGATGAGTTGATGTAGCTATCAACGAAACAGCTGTCTAGTCTGCTTGGTGGTTTGTTCTGCAAAGAACTTATTGTTGTTGCAACCTGTTGCTTCATGAACTTAATTGGCATTAAGCTTATATATAATTCTAAAAAATATTATTTTTTTGGAATTATTAGAAACAATATTGTAGTTAAAATATGCCATCATTAACTTTTCATGCATAACAATGCATTTTTGTATGGACTGTCGTTGATTAATAAAATTAACGGTAATTTCATTTTGTTTTCGGAAATATTTTGTACGGATATTAGGTATGTTTTAAAAAAACCTGTTATTATGACAATAAAATTTCTTGCGATATCTCAAAACTATAGATTTTCTCAGTATAACTCATAAGCCTCAGAATGAGAAAAAAACGATTGAAATTTCATTTTTTGACTTAGCAAGCAAACTTTTCCGCAATTTACAAATCGATTTTCATCCAATTTTCTTTGTTTCAAAGTTCAATTAAGTAAATTGGGAAAATGAGAAAAGGCTTACCGTTACCTCACCAATGCAATGTTTTATATTGTTTTCAAAAAACCTCTAAAATTTCCAACTTGTACTAAACAATAAGCCAAGAGTTGCTTTTGTTGTAAATATTTTTTTTAATTTTATTTTTTTTTTTAATTTTCATTTTCCTTATTCTTTTATATAACATAATTTACCTGCAAAAATTGTTCTTTTTTGACACAAACAGTTTCTATCATTAAAAATCATGGGCCACCAATGATTTTTTGATGAAAACTAATTTGCTTAAAATGTCGTTATATTTTTTGCAATGTGCTACAACTTAAAAACTAATTTATGTGAAAAACATTTTCAAATAAAGCTTAAAAAATAATTCTGTGAAAAATATTTCAAAAATTTTAAACTTTTCCAAAGTTATATACATAAATCTATGTTTTAATCTATTTCCTTATATATATTCATAGTTAAGGTTATAGTTATAGCAGAATTTGTCCTGAACCAATTCAATGAATTTTTTGTGATCGTTTTGTGAATTTTTAAAAGTGTAAATTGGCCTTCGAACAAAACACATGCTAGACGTTTCCGTTTGAAACATCAATGCATGAAGATCAGAATTTTCTGATATATACAGCATTCTTATTGATGTATAGTATTGCCCGGCAGACGTTGTCCTGCCGCAGACCACCTTACTGCGATATACGAATTTTCATGCTGTTCGGAAAAAAAATGAATATATTTACCATTTTTAGTACAGTTGCCGAAAGTTGCCGTATGAACTAAATTATCAAATTTTAGTCTAATACAACCAAGACCGTTCGAAGTATAACATTTACTTTTATTAATTCTGGGCGGTAATGGGGGTGTGGCAAAATTTTTTCACTTAAACCATCTCATTCTCGAAACAATAGAGTGCCAGAATTTCAGCTCAATTGAGTTTAAACCTAGTGCGCTTTGCTTTACTCCAAGCTTATCCCCCGAAAAGTGGACTTAGTTAAAGTGGGTCATGCCCATTTTTAGTAAAGTTAGCAAAAGTAAAAAGATTACCAAATTCTAGTCTCATACGACCAAAATCGTCTGATATATAGTATTTTTTGCAAAAAGTGGACATGAAAAGTAGACGTGGCAAATCTAACATAGCATATTACGATAAAGTTGGAATAACAAATCGTTTGATACCTATATCGTGTTAATCGGTTCAGTGGTTCTTGCGTGATTGCCAAACATCCGTGCAGTGTCACAACGCTTTTATATATTCGTATAGATAGACTAACACAATCTCAAGTAAGGAAAAGCTGGCTGGCAAGGCTGCAAAACATAATTAATGCAGATAACTAAATTCTGGCAACTCCCTGAAAGTAAAGCTGGATTCACTGATCACCTTCAGCATGTTTTGAATGTTTTTTCATATGAAGTTTTCGCTCAGAGAGAAACATTTCTGCACGCTCTCAACTTGATTAACATTATTTTAAATCACACAAAAACATGCAGAAGGTTATCAGTGAATTCAGCTTAGCTACACAACATGGCTGTCGTGTTATATTGAGAGAAGCTCTCTCGACAAAGAGATAAAAGCTTTGTTTGCTGTTATATTGTGCTGCTAGTTGAATGTAGGCATCAAATAAAATGCGTGATTTTGCAATAATTAAAGAATACATTTTTCGAAAAACTTGGTAAGCTATAACAATTTGTATTATCATAGGAATCGGATAAAAAAAGAACTACCCAAATCGGTTCAGCGGTTCTCGAGCTTATTCTGGATCAAATTTCGTGAGTCTCCTTTTATATAATAGTATAGATTTTGCGTCAGGAGTCTTTTAAAGTAGTGAATATCAGCTCCAAGCTCAATTTTTAGATATAACTCAATTTTTGTAAAAAAACTTTGTTATTCGGTTTTCCCATTGGGCTTCTAAATTCTATATCAATTTACATTTGAAATTAATATATGTATCAATTTCGGTTTTATCTTTGCCAGACACCAATATAGTTGAATTAAATATTTTTTAGTCTACTACCGCACTTTTAGCTCACTCCTGTTTCATTTTCCCAGATCATAAAAAACACTTTCATGTATTGAATTGCATTGTTTTTATTTAATTTATTTCATATATTGTATGTATGTATAAATGATTCAAATTGATTTTTTGTTTTACTTTTTGTTTGTGGTTTGGTTTGTTTAATTTTTACATTTTATGCTTATGTTTAAAAAGGCTTATTTATTTAAAAAAAAAATCCATACTTAGGTAGGTATAAAAATTGACCAGCAATGTTTGTAAGGGATTTCTTCTTCTTTTTCTTCGGTATTGCTTATATATAAAATTTACTTGAAAATAACAATAACACAAAAAATGCATTAAAAACTTATTGCACAGATTTTTGAAATATTTTTGTAAACTACTTAAAAAATATTAGCTTAGCATTTTAAAAATTCAATCACTGAATCGTTGTCAACAAGTTGTATGTTAAAAATAAGTGTTTCTTAATATATAAAAATAGTTCGTAAATTTAGCGAAAAGCATATTTTTCAGCTGCTGTTTTATGATGGAAAATTGTTCAATAACACAGCTTTTCAATTAAACTGTTTGGTAACAAATGGCGGGGTATTAATATTAATTGTTGGCTTGGGTATTTTTGCTATTTATATTAAAAATCTTCAATCAGTTGCATGCATGTATTTTTACAATGTTTAGTTTTTTTTTTTTTGCTTTATGCTACAAATTTCTAAAGTAGCTTTTAATTGTGGCCTGGCTTTAAAATGGCATGCTTTGAGTTTAACAAAAATGGCTATTTTATGTATGTGTATTTATTTTCTGGTCTGGTCCCGCTTTTCATTCGGACATGTTTAGCTCTAAACTGTTTTGTGTACAGTTTAATTGGCTTGTTTTAACTATAACTATATATAACATATATATATTTAAGTAGGTAGGTTGAGAAAATAACATCGGTAGGTCTAACGAGGAAGAAATGGAGAATTAAAAAAAATGCTCTGCTTTTACTCATTTTAAAGTTTAATATTTTTTTTTTATTTAATATGATTGCTCTTTGGATTTTTCTTAAAACGTATTTAAAATAACTAGAAAATTCAAGAAAAAAAACCTTCAACTTAAATTGAAAATATGTTCTAGAAACATGATCTTACTAATTATAATATTGCACATGTAAAAACTAGTGTGTTTTCATGCTAACCACGTGCACCAATAATTTCCAGAGAAAAATACGAAGGTTGTTCCTGTAAGGACATAACTAAAATGACAATTTCATTGGATAACGGTACCAAAAGCCATCGTCAAGGCTTTTTGAAAGAGAGAATCACTGGGAATGGACAAGAAAATCCCAGTGGTTATTGAACGCATGACGTTTCCGACAATTTCTTAAATACGATATAGCTCCGAGGCCTCAAACGCCTGAATACCATTCTAAATTAAATTTTTCAGGAAGTGATAGTTTAAATGCTGATGACATCTACCTTACACAGTAAGCGAACATGCGAGTAGATATGCTGCTAACGACGCACAAGCTAAAAGGAAACACAAAAATTTAAATGAAATTCCCCTCTATGCCAAAACACAACAAAAAACGTAAGAGCCAAAAACAAACCCAGAAGTAAATAGAAGCATGCCAAAACTGACTACTTCTTTAAGGGGTAAACGTCAGAATTTTAGGTGATTTTTGTTCATTTTATAAAAAGAAATCGGTTTGATGGATTTATATCAAACGTTTTACACATCTTTAATACATTAAGTACCTACCTAAAAAATGTTCCCTATTTTTATTGGTGTAATTTTGCATAACGGTGCTTTCAAAATGGCACCTCTTGAATTAGGTCTTAGTAGCGTTGACAGCACTTTGTTGAAATGGATCTTCTGAGGACAAAAAATGTTAACCAGACGTAGGGGATTTTAAAAATATTGTAAAAAAAATGTCGACCATTTAAAAAAAAGATTGTCGCTATTTTTTTCTATAAAAAAATGTTTATAAAGAAAAGAACAGCTTCGTCTGGCTAAAGAGGCACGTTTCATCTACAAAATCCATTTTGAATCTCAAATCTATCGGACGAAAAATGTCTTAGTTGTGCAGTCAACCAGGTCAAAAAAAGGAATTTTGAGTAAAACTATTATGCAAAAATATATTTTATGTACTTTTGAATGTACTAAAGTTTAAGGCACCTCACAAAAAAAATTGTCCGGGTCACGCCCTAAAAATTAACTTTGGTTTTTATGATGATTCCCCAAATATTTCGGCTTTAGCAATAGCCGTCAGTTAAGCTTAGTATGCTGTAGAATCGAAAATAAATCTTCCGTAAGAGATGCATTGCGTTTTTGACAGCGAAAAGGTAGCGACATTTTTTTTGTCCGTTAGTACGCTGTTGAGCCCAAAAATTTGTTCAATGCAGCCAAGTTCACAACCATGATTGGAGAATTAAAATGTCAAAATTCCGCTGTCTTTTATGTGACAAAACATTCATATAAACTTGACGTTCAACAATAATGTTCAACTAACACATTCAAGAAACAGGTTGTGGTAAGTATGTGTTAGTGTTGAGTCTACACCAAAATTTCGCGAGTAGAATTAAATGCCTACAAATTTTCGTTCCTACAGCATACTAAGCCCGTCAAACATTTTGTTACCATCACAAAATTGTTACCATAATGTGAACAGCTTCAGCGCATCATTTCATTTAAAAAAAATTTGATGCAAGCAAAAAAAAAATAAATAGAAAGAACACGTGATCACTGAAAAATTTCAAATACAACAACAAAAAATAGTGAACGCGTGTGCGGTACAAGAAAATAGCAACACAATACATGCTGCAATAACCTTGACGGCTTTTGACGTGAGCAAACAACAACAATGCTATTGAAATTGTTGCTAGTTCGCGCACCAAATGATATTTTAACCATTCACATAACTTATATGTTTTTTAGCTGTCAAGCTGTAAACAGCGTAAAAAGTGAAGTGCAGTGAGTTTTTATAAACTTTATTTGAATCTAGGTAAACATTTTTCATCGGAAAGGATTGAAATGTAAGTAATTTTGTTATTAAAAAATATGTATATATTTGTATATATTTGAGTTTAAAGTTATTTTAACTATGTGTTTTTAAAATTCTATAGACAAATATAAATGGTTCTGCTATATAGATGTAGTTAATTATATAAGCTTATTATATTAAATTATATTATCTCTTTATAATCAGAGATTTATAGTCAATCTAGACAAAATGTGCACTTGTGCTCATGGCATAATAGCAACAAGTAAACAAGATGTGTTACAACTTGTCTCATGATGTGCACTTGTTACCATTATGTTTCCATGCATTTGTTATATACTTTTCTGGATAATAATTGCAATTTTATCATTGAAAAAACAAGAAGGTGCATAACAAATATAAATTGAATAATGTGCATACTGATGTCTCCTTAGTATTGCGACCAAAAAGAGTTATTTGTGCTTTATATAAGAAATACGTTCACAAAATGGTAACTTGTTACCAAGTTTCCTCATGGACACATCATTGAAACAAGTGAACATGATGTGTTACTATGTGTCTCATGATGTGCACTTGTTACCATTATGTTTCCATACATTTGTTATATATTTTTCTATATGCTTATCTAATATATTAAAGATCAGCATGGCGTATGAGCAACATTCTTTCATACAAGCAATTATAATCGCTCATAAGCCAAGCTAAACTATTTTTGTAATACTTTTTGAGAATTTAAAGCATACTTATAAGGTGCTATTTCATAGCTAATACGATTGCAACGAGTACCTGGTAAAACAGTGGGAGATTCGAACAAACGCATTAAAAATTTTTGAGTATATTGCCACATACAATGTTTACTAACACTTCACCTGGTCGGGAAAGTAAACATTGGCGGCTCAGGTAATTGATAAACACACGAATATATTTTGCATTAATTTAGATGTATAATGTTGTATTGCCTTTTTATTTACTGTTATTTACAGAGAAAATAAAAAAGGTTTTGTGAGCCTCACTGGCCTACAAGACCTAGTGAAAAGGATTCAGGCTACTCTATGAGACGAGGACACGAAAATATAATGCAATGATGTGCTTAATGAAGCGCGTTATGCAAGTGATTTCTAGAAAAAACCTATAACTGTCTATATTTATTTCCTTTTACTTTTCTGATTTTGTTAAATAAAATATAAAAATCTAATAATTTCCTATTTTTATTAATTTTACAAATTTTATTAAGGGCTAATTTATTTTTCAGAAACTGACTTGCTACAAATAAAATTTACCGTGGTAACATATTCCCATTAAATCGCGACGCATAATATGGTAAAATGTGTCCATATATTTACCTCACACTTTGCGGTAACATGCGATTAACACAATGTGTTAACATAACAGTAACATATGTCTATTTATTTATTTTCACATTGTGGTAACATTTACTATTTATTTGATTTACACAATATGTTAACAAGTGTGTGTAAATTTTCACCATGGATACATGTTACTGGGCGTTTGACGCACATTTACCGTATTTGTGACCTAATTGTTACCATTTTTTACTTTGTTACAAATTTGTTTATAATCGTTAAACTTACGGTAAATTTATTGACACATTTTTAGAAAATGTTTGACGGGAAGCTTAAAGCTTAAAACTTAAAGTTTAAAACTTAAAGTTTAAAACTTAAAGCTTAGTATGCAGTAGGAACGAAAATTTTTAGGCATTTAATTCTACACGCGAAATTTTGGTGTAGATTCAACACTAACACATACTAACCATAACGTGTTTGTTGAATGTGTTAGTTGAACATTATTGTTGAATGTAAAATTTTCATGAAAATTAAATGTACGAACATATAAAAGACAGCGAAATTTTGAAATTTTAACTCTCCAATCTTGCTTGTGAACCTGGCTGCATTGAACAAATGTTTCGGTTCAACAGCTTACTAACCAACAAAAAAAATGTCGCTATCTTTTCGCTGTCAAAAACGCAATGCATTTCTTACGGAATATTTATTTTCGCTTCTACAGCATACTAAGCTTTAGCTAGAATGCTTCGAAAAAGCCTTTAAAAATCGCGCTTATTGCTTAAACTCTTCAAGTACACTAAAAACCTTTACTGAGAGAACTCTAAAAGATATATTATGTTAAATAATACATCTTATTGGCTTATCGTTTTTACGGTTTTTATTTGTTTCGTGGTAACTTTTTGTGAATTTTTAATGTTTTAATTTAACACACTAAAAGACGCAATACATACTTACAAAATAAAAATTGAAAAACAAAATATTGAAAATATCTTGTTAGGTCAAATTTTCCAAAAATTTTGATTCAGAACTCTGTAATTCTTTGGTTTGCACTATTCTTTATGCTGTTTATGACATACAAAATTTACGAATGTACACATGACGTAAGCAATTATTTCTTAGAAAAACGAAGCCACGAATATTTGTTTGTACCTTACACAGTAAGCGACGATGGGAGTATGCTGATCTAATGTAAAACCCGCTTGTAAAAATTTGTTGGTGATGACATTGTAATACAGAACTGTAAGCGAGGTATGACAAAATCTTGTTTGTGCTCAAATTATTTTCTTTTCATTGTTCAAACAACAGTTTGACTTTACTCGCCTGTGAAGAAACATCGTGTTTTCTAGAATTAAAGTGTGTTTTTCAAAATTATTAATCTCTATGTTAAAACTAGAACAAATAAGATAACCAAGTGTTATTCAACATAAATTCTGAAATGCTCGATAAAAGGCAATAAATAGGTTCATCAAATTGTAAAAATTATTGTAAAGAAATTATTAAAAAATTTGTGGCGTCATTTGCCTTTGTTTGCTTCCTTCGATGTGTTCTCTTCGTTTTCGTTGTATTTTTGGCGTAGAGACGATTTTCGTTCAATTGTTATTTTTCTCTCAAATTTTGTGATTAATTTTTTGTTCTCTCCTATCTTGTGCATGCCAAGTCGCATCGTCGCTTATTGTGTAAGGTAGAAATGTAATTGAAAATTTTAAACAAACTTTTGGGGGCGTTATGTGTCCATTTACAACTGGGAAGATAGATGAAAACAAAACCAATTTAACGAAAATGCTCTATACACCAAAAACACAAAGAAAACGAAAGAGAACACAACGAAAAGAAACAAACGAAAGCAAATGTCGCCACAAATTATTTTTACGATTTAATAAAAGTAATTATTATCGTTTTCGCTAAGATTTCAGAGCTAATGGTTAATAAAACCTTAGTTATATTGTTCATATATAAAAGTTTGTTCTAGTTCAAACGTAAAGATAAATACTTTTCTCAAACACAATCCACTGTAAAACCTCCTGTTAGATAACACGATGCAGTTAAACAGACGAACAAAGTCAAGCAGTTGTCTAATGCTTGGTTTTCCCTATGTCATTTTTATGACGACACAAAATTGTTTCACCTGAAATATCACCTTAATAAAACCTCTAGAACATTTTATGCATAGCTCCATTTAATATTTTATTTGTTTTTAATTTTCCAAGATTGCCAGATATAGAAAAAATGTCAACATGTTGTCATTTTCAATTTGATTGACAACAACTGACCACTGAAAAGAGAAAACCAAGCATAAGCAATGAAAAAAAAACTATCGATCTTAAACAACAAATCAGATTTTGTAACATCTTGTTACGGTTCTGACATGACATTGTACATCACCGAAAAATTTTAACAAGCGGGAGATAAAAAAAAATGAACGTAACTCGCTGTTTGAAAAATAAAACTAATGCTATGTTCACACTGAGAGCTAAATGCGCATTTAGAGCATTTACTAGGGCGGGTCGATTTAAAAATTGTCCATTGCTCAATGAAAATCGTATTCTAGGGATCAAAATGAGAAACTTTGCCCGAGGAACTATACCTCTAAAATGAATTCTAATGCCCCAACTTTTGACTTTTGTCCCGTAGGGTTAAATTTTTGAAAAATCCCTCTTTGACCCATTTAGAGTGTCCCAATCGAGTCCAAATGTATGACCGACCCCCACTAACTTTGGAGGGCCGATCCACCCATGCCCATGCAAACATTTCCAAAAATCACCATTTTTGGCACTTTACATGAAAAAATCAATTTACATGAAAATAGGTGGATCGGCCCTCCAAAGTTAGTGGGGGTCGGTCATACATTTGGACTCGATTGGGGCACTCTAAATGGGGCAAAGAGGGATTTTTCAAAATTTGACCCTACGGGAAAAAAGTCAAAAGTTGGGGCATTAGAATTAATTTTAGAGGTATAGTTCCTCGGGCAAAGTTTCTTATTTTGATCCCTAGAATACGATTTTCACTGAGCCATGGGCGATTTTTTTGCCTCCCCACAAATCGACCCGGCCTAACATTTACTATATATATTTGTCCCTGTTACTCCTACAACGAGTAAAGAGCCATTCGTAAATTTGGATTTCGTAAATGCGCATTTAGCTCTCAATATGAACATATCATAAAGCAAATGACGCCACAAATTATTTCTTGAAAAATTTTTACAATTAGATTAACGATTTTTTACATTTTTTGACAGCATTTTACAATTAATGCTTAATAAAACCCTAGTTATTTTATATATAAAACTTTGATCTGGTTCAAACATAAGCAATAATAATATTTGTATTAACAATAATAATAATAAACAATAATAATATAAATCAGCGAAACGTCGGAGGAAAACTATAAAATAAATTTATTTATTTATTTATTTGAATATAAAACATCAGACCAATTAGCCTAGCTTAATTGCACAAACTAACAAAGTAACAATTTTTGGTCAAACTACAGGAATTCAAATAATAATATTCACAAATACAATCACTGCAAAATTTCCTGTGAAAAAAACACGATGTAGCCGCATAGACGAATGAAGTCAAACTGTTGCGGTAACAATTAAATACAAACTACCGATCCTTAACAACACAAATTAGATTTTACCACATTTCGCTTACGATTATGTATTACAGTGTCATCACCGACAAATTTTTACTAGCGAAAAAACGCAAGCAAAATGACGCAACAAATTAATTTGACAATAATTTTTATTATTTAGCGACTTTTTTTACTTCTAAGCTAAATTGATAGCATAACACTTGATAACACTTTTATTATTTGAGGAGTGTCGAAGCAAAACGGCACGTGTCCATGGTCGGTCGTTTTTTGAACTTGAAGTTATTGGAGGTTCAGATGGCTGTGCGAATAATAATCACCCAAAACCCTAACGCCCAAAAATGGAAAATGAACGATCGCCCAAAAAAATGTTTGGGCGATAGTTCATTTGACGCATTTTAGGCAATCGTTCATAATGAAAAATCGCCCAAAATTTTTGAAATTGTATTTTGGACGATTTTTTATTATGAACGATTGCCCAAAAGTCATCAGATGAAAAAAAGGCTGTGCGAATTATCGCCTAAAATTCTTGTGCCCAAAAATGAAAATGAACGAATACCCAAAAAAAGTTTGAGCAATCAGTTATTTCACATTTTGGGCATAAAGACATTTATTTTATTAGGTGATGAACGATCGTTCATGATGAACAATCGCCCAAATTTGCAAAAATGTACAAACACCCAAAGCAAAAAAATTAGGCAATCGTATAGAGTTTTGCTTAATTTTTTTTAGATAACAACGATAACAGATTTGTTGTTTTGTATTGAAGTTACGGCACCAAGAAATAGCCCCCAATTGAAATAAGTCAGAATGAAATAAGCCCCAACGAAAATGAAATAAACCCCAAACGAAAAAAATTAAAGAATGCCCAAATGCTATAAAATAACACTCAAAAGGAAAATGAAATAAGTCAAAAAATGTAGGGTTTATTTCATTATGAAATAACACCAAACGAAAAAATTAAATAAGCCTCATATATAAATATAGTAAGTTTTACTATAACTTAACATATAACTTAACTTTATAACTTAAAATTAAATTATTCCCAAAATGAATGGAATAATCCCCACTGAAAAGTCATTACTGTAGTTGGTGACGAAACATAGCCCTAAGTGACATTATAGCAAATTTAAAATTTAAAATATTTTTGATATGATATGATTAGGGGTTATGGCCAATCTCATAAAGGTCATAAGACCATAAAAAATTTCTAGTCGATATCCCATCGGCTTTGTAAAGAAAGCCGAAATACTTAGTTAAATATGCCAGAAATAGCATTTTTCCGTTCAAGGACAAATCATTTTATCGTAAAAAAACACCATCAAAAAATTTTATTTTTTCTCGTAGGAAATGGTGATAACATTCCGTGCCAAAAATGAAAAAATTTATAATATGCGAAAAAAGCTTTTATGAACGCTTTAAATAAAATTCATTTTACCCACTTCTACCGTATAATTGGTTCCAAATGCGGCTTTTACAGAAGGAATAGTTTGTAAAAGGCGCAGCTACATGGAAAAAAAAAATGCCAAAATTGATAAAAATTGCAAAATAGGGGTATTCACACGGGCTTGGGTAGTTGGATATGAGTAGATTGAGTACTTTTAATTATTGCGAGCACCTAAAATAGCAATTGAGTACTTTGTAAAATAGTTTTGGGCAGTGCTGCATGTTTTTTATCTCCCCGGTTTATGTAGCTGATGAGAGATGAGTTACAGCTGGAAGAGGGTTGCCACCACATTATTTTTGTCATTTTATGTGCGCAAAATTTAGGTCATTAATTGGGCGTAAAAGAAGTTATTTTATATAAGAGTAATTTTAATTTGGTTTCCGAAAGTAACCATATGAACTTCAATATAAAATTTTAATCTAATACGACCAAAACCAACCGAAATATAGCATTTTATTGATTTGAGGGTGGTAAAAGTGGGTGTGGCAAAAATATTTTCACTAAACCATTTCGTACTCGAAAAAATCGACTGTCAAAATTGCAGCTCAATTTAGCTTATATCTGGCGCACTTTGCTTCGCTCCACGCTTATCCCCTGAAAATAGGGCGTAAACATTATTCGACCACGCCCATTTTAAGCAAAGTTTCCCGACAGTAACCAAACGAACTAAATTACCAATTTTTAGTTTAATATGGCCCAAATCGTCTGAAATATAGAACTTTTATTGATTTTTGGGCGGTAAAAGTGGGTGTGGCATATTTTATATTAACCGATAAAGAAACCTTAAGTGTTACCATTCCTGAGATCTTAAGAGATACAGCACAAATGATTTTATATATAAAGAAGGGCGGTAAAAGTAGGTGTGGCAACATTTATGTATAAAGTCACCACCACTTCGTCTCATAGCACATACGCACCAAGATTCATTATAAAATCATTCACTCTTCAGGAATTTTAATGATTTCTGAAAAGTAGGCGTAGTTATAGTTCGTAGTTATAGTACACACATTTTTTGTTGAGTTGCCGATAGTTACCATATGAACTAAATCACAAAATTTTAGTCCGATACAACCGAATTCGTCTGAATTATAGCTTTTTCACTGATTTATGGGTGGTAATAGGAGGAGTTTCAATTTATTTTTTATTATTCGAGATGTTAACTTTGACAACAAATGTTATAAATTTGATGCTCTTAGGTCAATTATTGCCTATTTTTGCAAAAGGTGGTAAAAATGGAAAAGTACTCAATTTAGCAAGAAATCAATCTACCCAAACAAGTCAGGGGGTCAGCTAGAGTAGATTGGTAGATGGCTACTTAGGTACAATTACACTTTACAAAAACAAAATGAACGGCATTTGCAAATCTACCCAACAACCCAAGTCAGTGTGAATACCTCTAATGTGAAAAAATTAAACTGAATTTTATTGTTAGCAACTCTTCGATAATCTAAATTAAGCAAAATTAAATAACTTACAAAAAAAATAAAATAACCACCAAATTTAAAAAATTAAATAACCCTAAAACAGAATCAAACAATACCAAAAAGATATAAGCCCCAAATCAAAATGAAATAAGCCCCAAACAAAATTTGATTTCATAATGAAATAAAACCCAAACGAAAAAATTAAATATTTCCAAAAACGTATGCAATAGTCCCCAAAAATTCGTAGTTACTTAATATGAAATATGAAAAAAAAATACAATCGTTCAATTGCATTTTTGGGATTACAACCTTAATTAAAAGTAGTAATCTAAGTCCAAAACCGGATTTGCTGTGTGCAGTACTTCGAAATATAATTCTCTTTTTAAAATTGAAAACCACAAGTTTTTCAGACAAATTCTAAATATAAAAAGAGTTCTATCTTAAAAGTTATGCATGGATTTTGATGTTTGATACCTCGTTGAATAGATACTTGCATTGATACCTTAATTTTGTTGGAAAACTAAAAAAACAGCAAGATTTTTAGGCCATTTTTCCAACTTTGGAGGCCTATAACTTCTAAACCAAATTCGAACGGATTGCATTTTTTTAGATTTGGATTTAAGAGGCAAAAATCTATATAATCCACAAAAAAATATTAAAAATTAGAGTTGTCGAAATTCTTGAATTAGTCCTTCTTTTTCACCTGCATAAAATATAATAATTTGAAAAATCAGCGTTTCTGTAATAAAATAATTATTTATGAACAGAGTGCTCATTCCTTAAGCTTAGTATGCTGTAGGAACGAAAAAAAAATTTCCATAAGAAGTACATTGTGATTTTTGACAACGAACAGGCAGCGAAATTTTTTTCGCCAGCTAGTACGCTGTAGAAGCGAAAATTATTGCTATGTTGCCAAATTTCCATTCGTGAGTGGAGAGTTGAAGTATCAAAATTTCGCTGACGATAATATGCCCGTACATTTACTTGGCGCGGAAATTTGCCATTCAACAATATAAAATAAGCAGTAAGTATGTTTAAGTGTTGAGTTGAGTAAGTTTAAGTCGTTATTTAACAAATTTATTGTTGTATTTATATAGTTTATTAATGTGTAGTCTTGCCTTTTATAGGATATAAAATTGCAGCAATAAAAATATAAATCTGTCAACCAGAACAGCAAGTCCTTTTTCTCCATACAA
The DNA here is from genome assembly GCA_963920525.1 of Dichetophora obliterata. Lineage (NCBI taxonomy): Eukaryota > Metazoa > Arthropoda > Insecta > Diptera > Sciomyzidae > Dichetophora > Dichetophora obliterata. The sequence goes on along the minus strand of OY986436.1, from coordinate 60,457,104 downwards.
AAATTTTGACTCCACACCAAAATTTCGCATGTAGTTACATGCCCAAAAATGTTCGTTCCTACAGCATACTAAGCTTTACTCAGGGGCACAGTTATCGTCAACAAAGATTTTGGGCGATAGTTCATTTGATAACTTTTGGGCAATCGTTCAAAATGAAAAATCGTCCAAAATACAATTTTGCAGAAACGCCCAAAATTTTTTGACTTTCGTATAAAATGTACGATTACATAACATGTAACATTACAACATGTCTTTATGCCGAAAATATGAAATGATTGATTGCTCAACATTTTTTTTTTTGGCATTCGTTCATTTTCGGTTTTGGGCGATCATTCGCACAGTCAACTCAGACACCTCGAAAAGGCACTAGATGTCATAAGTTTTTGGTACCAAAGTGAAGGGTTTCCTTGAGTTCATTGAATTTTTTTTTTTTCATTTTTTTATTTAATTTTTATTCGGATTCAAATACAATTTTCGCAAAAACTCTCCACTGCAAAACCTTATGTTAAAAAACACAATTTATCTATACATTCAAATTTAGTCAAACTTTTGCGTTTGCAGTAAAAATAAACTATAGGCTCTTAACAACACAAAACAGTTTTTGTTACATTCTGCATACAGCTATGCATTACAATGTCATCACCGACAAGCTTGTAACCTTTTATTTATTACTAAAGTTTTTAGCAATTAAAATTTTTAGTTTTGTTAAGCTAATTATAAGAAAAAAACGTCGAAAAAAATTTATCCTTCCTTTAATTTTGGTGTTTTTGACATAAATGCATTCACCAAATATTCAAAAATTTACAATGAATTCTTGGTGTGCCGAAAAATTCATTATTTTGCTTGCCTAGAATTCTTATTAACTTTACCATCAATATGAATCTAATAAGCTTAGATGAAAAGCTTGTCACGTAGACATAAGCAAGGAGTTGGAGGAAAAAAGATGGCTTAGTGCTTTAGTTTTGAAAGAAAAATTTGAGAAAGATTTTGATAAAGACTGTGCTTGAGTGAAAATTCACCATTAGATGGCTGTATAAGTTGTGATTTGATGCCTTTTTATCGCACTGTTCATGATTTTTTTCACACATACTGGATTAAACGAGGATTTTTTTATTGTAAAAATTGTTAAATAAGAGTCATTCTTTATTAGACCCATCAACAGAATTATAGACTTGCTCCCCATGTAGCCTTTAAAATCATTAAACAATGTGTATCAGCGTATACAATGCTTTATTTAACATATACATACATTAGGTCTCTTCCCGTACTAACTTCAAGTAAAGCTCGAGTAAAGTTCAATCTGTGAGAGTTACTCAATTACCTGTCAAAATGTGAGAATATGCAAAAAAGTACGGAAACGACTTCAAGTAAGTTTCGAGCAGAACAGTTGCTGTTGACAGCTGATTGACAATAAATTGAAGCAATTGGAAGAAGAAGATTCGTGCTCGAAGAAATTTTTCAAGTAGTAAAGTTGAAGCTAGTTTCGGGTAATTGTAATAGAATAGAGAGTGACAGGGACGGGAACAGACCTAATATGTATCAGCATTTTTTTATTAAAAACATTTTCATATTTTTGGGAAAATTGCTCTTCTAGTTACATTGTTTAATTTGTATTCCTTTCAATTACTTAAAATCCAAGAGAGAATCGTGATATATAAGGTTAAATGGGTGGTTTTTCAGTGGCTAACTGGTCTTATTTTGAGAAGATATGTTTTGAAGAAGGCTATATCTGCTATCATGAGTATTTAAATGCCTTAGGGCGAAATTTTTAGTGCCAGTTTAAACTCTAGTCAAATTAAACTGTGGTTAACTCACCAAAATTTTACGTTTAAACTTGGTTTAACTAGATACTTTAGCATTCGTTGAAGTTAAATTGACTTAAATTATCATATAATGTGTTTCTTTTTTGCCTAAACCGAATTTAAAAGTCCAATTTTGGTGAGTTAACCTCGATTTAAATTGACTAGACTTTAAACTCGTACTAAAAAACTGGCCCTTAGAGAAAACTAGTCACTCTACTTGACCGACCATAGGCTAAGGGCTTTGCTGATTCTTATAATAATTATGGTTTAAAAATTCATCGAGGACAGAGTTGTAAGATTATGGTATAAGATAACAAACGATGTCTTTAATTTGCTGTCTATTTTTCGATAAGCTTCCATTCCGAATAAGATTGCTTACTGTCGAGATAACAAAAAGGATGTGTTTGGCCGCCACGCACCATAGAAATGAAACCTTCAGAAAACTGTAGACATTTTTAGTAACCTAAGAATGAGATATCTTACAACTTGAAAATCAAAGTTTTTACTTTCCATACAAATATCTCCGCTGTTTTTAACTATATTTAGTTTAAAAATTTTTTTGTTCTTGAGTCCAATAAAGAGACTTAACAAAACTAGTTTGAACTGTACCGTTAGGTCAGTGTATATATTTTTTATCTTTTTTCAAAAGAATTCCGAAATATTGGATTTCACTCAAAACTTACTCAAAAGTTGCTTTTGTTGTTAAAACAAAAACAATTAAAAATTGCATTTCTGGCAACCGTTCATATGATATTCTTCCAGTTTTACGCAAAAATTGGTTAACTGTTTTGCCAGTCTTTGGGCCCTTTGAGTTTTTTGGCAAAATTTATTATTTCCATTATGTTTTTTATATATTTTACCAAATAGTCAAGTCTCAAAAATAACTTATGTGAAAAAATTAACCTTTCCGATCAAAAGTTATGACTAAAATTTTTTGAAGCGAAGCTTTTTTTATGCTATTGGCAATCTAGGTATATTAGGGCAGTTTACGATCTTGTTGCATCGTTGCAAATGCAAAATAAACAGCTTTTACAAAAACAAAAAGCATTGAAAAGCTTTTGCAACATATGCTTTTTGTTTTTGTAAAAGCTGTTTATTTTGCATTTGCAACGATGCAACAAGATCGTGAACTGCCCTATTAACTTTAATTGGATCTTTGTTCTCTGATATTTTTTTAATATAAGTCCATCAAATCGAGCTAGAATTTTGGCTCAGTATAAAAATCGAATGCAAAATTTATGTTTTCGATGTTTTTTTCACGGCAGAAGTCGCTGCTACCCTACAGAAAAAATTTCCTTATAGGTTCTTGTGTGCAATATTTACACACCATATTCTTGGCGGGGATATCCCAGTGGGCATTTTAGCGAGTGCTCCACAAAAGAAGGCATGCTAGCTATTATTGGCGTCAATACACCTTCCATGATCACTGCCTTGATCAGTACTTCAGTAAGACCTACCTTTTGAAGGTTCTGATTCTTTTCATATTATTTTATATGGAAAAATTTACAAAAAAAAAATCCAAAATAAATTTTAAATACACAGAACAGCTTGTAAAAAAATGTAGATTTAAAAAAACAACAAAAAAATGTGTTTTCTCATACACGGACTCCCGAAAACTAACACATTACATATTATACTATATGAAAATATTTATATGGAAAAACTCTTTTCTTATATTTTTGTATGAAGAAAATTTATAAAAAAATTAAAAAAAATTTTAAATACAGTTTGTAAAAAAATGTAGATTTAAAAAAAAAATGTTCCGAATCGGGTCTCGAACCCGGGCTCCCAAAAGCTAACTTTCATTTGTATTGATGCAAAATAAGCTATTGATTCTCAACAACCACGAAAGACGAGTGGGTAAGGTATCGGACCGCCACATGAGAGGACCATGATTCAAATTTGCAATCGTTAGACTTTTTTGTTTCAAGTTGATATTTATATTGCTTTTCCTTCTAACGTGACTTCTCGAAAGAGCGCTTCTGGCAGGTCTCTTTTGATCAAGGATAACGGAAGGCCTGACAAATTTTCCCTTTTAATATAAAAAAGCAAGTGAAATTGTATATGAGTGCAACAGTACTCTAAAATCCATACGAAGGCCTGCTAGCAGCGCTACCAATGCCTACTGGGATTGAAAACTTAAAAAACTGGATTTTTCCTATTTCAATGAATATGAGGTGGTGAATATGATTGGGATAGTGATGATGACTTTCCACGAGAGGAAAGTGAACCTGATAGCGAAGATGAGTACGACAGCAATGATTCCGACGCCTGCTGTCGAAAGACAAACAAATTCAAAATTCGAAAGAACCCATGCTATTCAATCATTCGAACAGAAATTCATCCATTTTGAATTAATTTCAATTTAATTTTTGTTTCGATATTTTCCCAATTTTTCTGTTTTATTTTTCGCGAGCTTAAACCTGGCACGTTGCTGCCACGCCCTATTGTCCAACGCCCATAAAATGCTATCAGTGAAACGGCACGTCTAGAATGTGGTCGAATACCGAATTCAAGGCTGTGCGATCCATAATTGCAAAGCTATACGATATAGCAAATTTGGGTCGCATGGAAGGTGCCACGCCCCCTTTTAGAATGCAGACACCTTCCTTGGTATTTTTGTAATAACTTTATAAAGTTTACGAAACCTCATTACTAGGCTATGCGACCTATTATTCCAAAGCTATTCGATATTTTTTTTTTTAAAGGTCAAAGAACCAAGGCATATACAAACAAGGTTTGGTCTTTGACCTGAAAAGAAAGAGATAGATAATTAAGAGAAATTGATTGGAGCCAAACGTGAGCTATTGATTAGGCGAAACAAACGTAAAAGACAATTTGTATTGCTTCTAACCGAGACTAGTCTTATGCCTTACAAGGGCGTCACCAGCCGATGACCCAGGTGGGGACAAGTTGATCTATGGAGGATAGGAAAAGTATAGATTATAGGTAGAGTCAATATAACTTTACACTTAATTGAAGTGTGAGTCTTACTACCTCTACTTACGGCAATTGTAAGAATAACGGTAAAAAGTGCAATGTGTAAAGCTATACGAGCTCGTGATTGTACAAAAACTAAAACTTGTAAAAAAAGTTTTCTTGTAAGTTTTTATCAATAAGTTTTCTGTGCACACTCATCATGGCCAGACCATTGAGGCGATTTTTCCCCATGGTGCTTCGTAACAAGGTTTTTAGTCGCCTGAGGCTGCTAAACAATCGTTCTACTGTACACGTTGTCACGGTAGAGCAATCAAAATTTTCAATGTTTTCCCGTTTCGGGAAAGAAGGTTTTGGCCTCTTTTAGGACATCAACAATAGTTAGATTTGTTAGGTTGGGTTTATTATGCCACAATTGCTGCCAAAGTTCGATTTCGCTGTTAATGCTTGGTAAATCATAAAATTGGGCGAAAGTTTTGCAAGTTTCTGCGAGATTTGCAAGTGGCATCCAATGCATTTGCGCAGGGTATAATTTAGATAATACGAATGATTGAGTGTTTTCTTTAGTAAGACGTACTTCAAGAGATGTAATAATGGAGTCCAAGTAAGGTATTATTAATGACATCTTCCAGAATTTTTAAGGACTTTCTGGTGGGTAATTTCTTCAATGGCGTTATTTTCCAACAATTTGCGGCATTAATGTGATGTCTTCCTCAGTCCGACTTTCTCCGCCACAATCGTTTATAATTTTTCGCATCGTTTAAAATTTCAGCTGTGACTTTTTCAGGATTGTCACGGTGGTTCTTAAGTAATTGTTAAATGCTTGGAATGTGTCGAAGAATCGGGATCCGAGACCCAATTTTTAGTTGAGATTGGTCTCTGAAAGTAACCCAAAGAATCATCACGAGAAAATGCGCCAATATTATGCGCCTGAGGTTGAGTATCTCCCATTCTGGTGATCGAGCTAGGACCATACGATATTGTCTCTATTTTGTTCTCCTTTTTCTTTTGTACATTTTCATTTTGTTCATCGCTGTCACTACTTGCCTCTTCAGGTTTTTTCTTTTTAAATGTACTGCAAAGCAACAGATCATTCCTCCATTATCGATTCTGCCGGAGTACTTCCCAGCAGCATCGATTACACTATTGCCACTCCCTAATTCGAGAACGGCTTCCACATAGTTATCCCAACCAGAGTAGAATGGGATGAGTTACTGCCGCTAAACCAAATTGGTGCGCATATTTTTACTGACGGCTCAAAACTTGACAGCAAAGTTTGGGGAGGCGTCTTTTCAGCGGTTCTGGACATCAGAACCTCATTTAGACTGCCAGATCATTGCAGCGAATTCCAAGCTGAAATAATGGCTATCTATAGAGCTGTGGAATGACTGAGATATAGTTAGATATCAACTAAAAATATCTAAATTTTTACAGACAGCCAATCAGCGGTTAAATCCCTTGCAGGTGTGTTCCTAACATCACCAACAGCCCTTAAATGTCGCTAGTCTATTAATGAGATGGCTGATAAGTTCAACATTCATCTGGTATGGGTACCAGAGCATAGGGACATTCCGGGAAATTGTAGAGCAGGCGAGCTCGCTAGGGAAGGTACAGCGGCAAAGCTGCTACCGGACATGGAAACATTAGGCATGCCACTTGCGTCTTGCAAGCTGGCTCTAAGGCAACATGCCACAGAACTGGCTAATTTCAGGTGGAAGCATAGCACCACCTCTAACACATCTAGACAGTTGTGGCCTAGTTTTACTAAAAAACGAACGATTAAGCTCATGTAAATGGCGAGGGAAGATCTCTCCATTTTGATAGGCGTATAATAAAGATAATAAATAAAGATGATTAAAAAACACTTTGTGTCCTCTGCTCGTTTCGCTGTTACAATGGTGAGAAAAGAGCCGAACAAAATATTCACATTTTTCAGAGTTGCGTTAACATTTAAAATACTACTGAAAATAAGTGTTAAAGATGTGTTAAGAAGTGTTAAGATCAAAGAATATAAAAGCTTATGCAATGTTATAGGGGTATTGACGGTGTGCAGCAATGCTTGTTAACATTCATATTTGGGAATGTGAGCCTGGTAACAAATTTTGCTTGAAATGGAATTAGTGAATTTACTCGAGTTTTGACATTCGGGAACTATCGATCAAGCAAGTCATGTGAGTGAACTAAGAACTTTGGTTGCTTTGTATTTGTCTTATATTTTCATCTCTAGGGAGCAAATGCCCCTCCCTTGTCCCCTTGGCGACGCCCATGATGCCTTAACCTCGGCAAGCATTTCCAGCCCTTAGTTGTTCTTGTCCTTTAATTTCACATTTTCCACAATTTAGGTGTGGATTTTTAGTTTTCCATAATTCTTAAATGTAGGAAAGAACAAATAAAGTAAAAAGAACCATGCCCGAACCCAGATTCGAACCAGGGATCTCTGGATTGATGGTCTAGCACACTCTCCACTAGACTACAAAGGACGACCGGGTTTTGGGGTATATTTGCGGTCAAGGGCGTAGGCAGGATGAAAATTAGGGGGATATACAATTTCATGTATTTACAATTCATGCATTTTATGAGTCAATGAAAATAGTTCAAAATGAATGTATGGTGTCTTTTTATCTGATGTTTTTATGATGTTTGTAGCGCTATCAACTCAAAAAATCTGGAGCTTCTAGCATGACCCAAAGTTATGGCCCGAAGAGGAAACACCCTTTCATATAACTTGTGTGACGATTTCTCGAAACAAGATTTCTCGAAACATGCTTTTTACACTTAAGATGTTATTTTAAAATGCCACAGATATAATCGAGCTAAAAGGGAAAACGATTTTCAACTAATGTTCATCAAACAAACGCAAGCCAGGTAACCAAATAAAGCTACATTAATTGAATTCAGGTTAAATTAATTTTAAAATATGTTATCGATTAAAAATTTCGAGTTTTTTATTTAATCGATGGCTTTCTTAGTAGTATCTAAATGTGATCCTATTTTAATGTGTGGTTTTAACTTTTTCTTTGAAACTGAAAGAAATTTTGAAAGATACCAAAAAAGAAACCTCAAATTTGGTTTTTCATTTCTTTGAGGAAATGTCAAAAAAAAATCAGTATTTTTGAAGCGATATTAGTTATATAATCTTGTCCAAGCCGGTTAGTATGTGTTTAATTTTTTTTTTGGAAATTTGTACTGTTCAAACGAAAAGTTAAAAACTTCGATATGGAATAGATAAAATAAAAAAATTTATTTAATTTTTTGTTATACAAAAATTAAAATAACATTTTTTAATACCGTTTGTATGGGGGGTTTGAGTATCGGTAGTAACTTAAAAAATCTGGGAATTGCCAATATCGAAATGCTTCAAAATATTTTTCACTTCCGTTTTTTCGGCACTTAACCCATTTCCGGCGGCTCCTTAACTACCGGGCCAAAATCGTTGAAACTTCGTCCAGAGTCTGTATCCCTTTCCGGCCTAACGCTAAGCTACTGAAAATTTTTTTTATGATTTTTGGTTTTTATATGATATGGTAAACAATTCAATGCCTAAATTTTAATTTTTTCATATCCTTTAATGATTTTTGAGAACCGAAGGTTTGTACTGAAACCAATTTTTTTTAACCAAATTACCTCAAATCATTTGAGATTTTAATATATATTATTTTTTAGCTTAAGTGTGTTCACTTTAATAAAGTTACGTTATTAATATTTTAGTAAATGAAAAAACATTTAAATTTCACGGATCATTGAAAAAAAAAAATAAATGTGACGCGAGAATTCAGTGAAAATTGAAGAAACGTCAAAACGAACAGGGAAACAATATGAAAGGCAAACATAAGCAATAATCAACGCAATCGATACATGTAAATTTGTTTAACATTAGTGAAATAGAAGTAAAGATATTCAGACTTCAAGCTGCCCCCACAGTTGTGCGTATACGGTCGGAAAGGGATATATGGCCCTAAACTTTATCTGGCAAAATTTAAAATTTGTACCTCCACAGGGTGGCGACCGTAGCTTAGTGGGTAGAGTGCGTGGCCCCTAAGCTAAAGAGCCGCGGTAGCCCGGGTTCAATTCCAACTCAGACAGAAAGTTTTTTCAATTGAATTAACTTTTCTGTTCGGTCGTCACCTCTCTGCAGACAATGGCAAACCTCAGAGAGTACAAATTGCCATGTAAAGCTTCTTGAGAACATAAGCCGTTCGGAGTCGGCATAAAACACGTAGGTCCAGTTCTCGGTCATTTGTGATCAAACATTTAATAACACGCACAACACAACTGATCAATAGAAGCTAGGTCAAAGTCCTTCCAAGGGCTGAAATGGCCATTTTTTTTTATTTTTACCTCCACAGGTAAGGGCTGGGCGGAGTGATGCATTTTTGCACCACTATCTGAACCACATACCTTCACAGCCGTATCTGCCCATTTTAAAACAACAAACGGGGTCTAAATTTATTTTCACATAGAGCTTAAAACTTATAATAGTAACTATTGAAAAGCAATTTTCGATATTGCGATTTGAAATTTTTCAAAAATAAAAAAAAAAACCCAAATATTGCGACACGCCATGGGCGTAAAATCCAAGCAACCGATTCGACTCAAACCAAAAATAATGTATATTGTTACATACTAACATAATCCCTACAGTGCCAGGTAATATCACTTTCGCACTCACCTGGAGAAAATTCTAAAGTTACTGGTGCAAAAATTTTAGCTGGAAATGGGTTAATTGGATCACACAACGTAACACAATAAGTTAAAAATTTAAAATACCTAAAACAAAAGCAAAATCTAAGCCCGCTCAGCTATCATCTGTGGTACCTGAATCGTAGCAAACTTTTCATTTGAAACTACAGCTAGAGAGGCATTTCAAGTATTTGCCAATTTTTTGCAGAAAACCAGAAAAACATTTTGCTCGAAACTGTTGACCGTTTTGCGGAAATTCTCGCCGATTGATATTAAAAATAAAAAAAAAATCTTGTATCATTGTCAGATTGTAGACTTTTAAGCCTATGTAGAACCAGAACAAACTGATAATATATCCCAAGTACGAATGTACAAGCTTGATTTCTATGAACCTATCATTATAATTGACAAAGTAGCTAAAATCCTTTATTAACTTGGCACATTAAATCTGTGGTCACAAGGAATAATGACTAAACTCAAAATATTGTAAAAAAGCGATATGGAATTTACTTTATTGCCAATTTTTGGAAGTATGAAGATATCCATATTTTGCCCAGAATTGATCATCACTTATGTATGCATGTATTTTGTTTGTAACGGTTCATATATTTCAAAAAAATGGGTCGTAGTTCGTGCCATTAAAATATCGTTTTTTACGATACTTTGGGTTTAGTCGTTATTCCTTGTGACCACAGAAATATCAAAAACGAAATGGTGTACAGTCCAAAGTTTATCATCATGTTCGATTTGAAGAAATTTCGCAGAGCCCTTGAAAGTGGTTTAGTGAAATACCAGACACGGAACACAGTTTGAAAATCAGGGGAAAAAGGACTCAAAACTTTTTAAATACAGAGATATATTTAACGCTTTGATGATATTTTCAAAGAAGTTAGAGAAACTTTAAATGCTTTTTTTAAAGTTTGATTTGTAAGTTGTGACGTTGTTGAAGACAACGAGCGATGTCTCTTCAAGTAGCCCAATCAATTTAATATAAGAATAGTAAAGCTGGCTTATCCAAATGATCATCCCAAATTAATCTTCTCCAACATTAAACGTCGACTGAGTCAGGAAATTGTTGCACGTTGTTAGCATGAAAAGAGGAGTAAATGTCTTGTCTTAATTTGTACACATTCGTAATAATCCAACACTATGAACTTATAATTAAGGACGCGATACGCATGCAAATATAACCCTATGCCAAACTCTTTCTGCTATACACTAAAAACTTAATAGTTTAACATTAACTCAAATCTAAAAGATTAAGATTGTTCCTTGCCAATATTTCTTCTGATATAAATCCTGAATTTCCACACTTCTTAACTTAAGACAAACACAACATTTTTATCAACCTTACTTCGATGCAAATTTCTGCGGTGCTGCTGCTGCCTTTTACCCATTGATCAGTGTCCGACTTATTTATTCCTTATGTCCTTCCACATTCTTGCCCACTTGTGCTTATGACTTCTTGCCTAGCTTGCGCACGATGAACTCTTTGAGCGGCTGATAGTATTGATAGCGCAAGCTTATCATTTCGGGTAGATTACGTATTCGTTCGAAAATCTCCGATTCCGATTCCAAAATTAGCACCGCAGAAACAGCCATGGCAACAACAACAAAAATTAAAGAGGGTATAAATGCGTGCAGCAAACGAAATTTACGCTCGCTCTTGGCACTATTTGCGGCATTTTGGCGTGCAGCACTGCTATCCAAGCCGGGTGCGCCTGTGCCACCACCATGACTACTGCTATTATTGTTGTGATGTTGTATGCCGCCCGTCGAGACTGAACCGCTCATGGAAGCGCTTGAATTGATGGCGGAGTTTGGCAGCGTATGATGCTGATGATGTTGTTGCTGCTTGCTGGACGTGTACAACATGTGCTGTTTATTGGTTGTGTGATGATGCAGCGGACGGGAACCGACAGCATCTGCATAAGCATTGGTAAGACCGCTTTCGGTTGACGAATGCTCTACGGAATCACGGAAATAGTAATCGGGTATTTCGCCAGAGGCGGTAATGTTAAGGCCGTCGTTATTGGAGGCACGCAAACGTGCCTCCTCGGAGACAGGCTCCAGACTAGGCGGTATTTGCACACCGCCACCACCACCACTGCCACCAGCACCATCGTGGTGCAGCGCATGATGACCGCTATAGATGATGTTACCTAGACTATCAGTGGTTGCCATAATACAGTTGCCCAACGGTTCAGACATGGTCGAACGCGGTAAACTGCTATAGCCTGAATAATAATGTGGGAATTGATAATGATCGTTTGTGATATATGAGTTACGTAATAGTTTACGGATTTGTGCAAGATCGCCTTGTGGACTGGACGGTGTTGCGGGCACGCTGCTGGCCTTGCGCTTGCTCGCCGTGGAGTTTGTCATCTTTTGTTCGCGTAGAGCGTTAATGCTCTCGGTAAGAATTTCACGTTCTGTGCGTCCGGTGTACTTGAATTTAGTACCCCATGAAAAGAAGCCACCGCCAGAGACGACTGAGGCATTTTGGCTATTTGGAAGTCTAAAGAAGGAGAGAAAATAACAAATTGGTTAGAAGCAACGTAATAAAAATGTATTAATTTTAATAAATTAAGTGCACGAATAAGTATTTAAATTGTAGTCTTGTAAAAAAAAAAGATGTCCATTCACTCATCACTTCATAATGGTATTCATCCAAATATTATGCTCATCCTTCAACACTATTTACGTCATAGACAAATATCAGTTGCGTCTTAATGTAAAGTCTAATTTTTGGGAATCATACGGGATCTGGAAGGTAAAATTGGCATCGTAAATGCACCTCTTGGTAACTCAGACCATTATATCATCTCCACTGTTCTTACATATTCTAACCCATGCACCTCTACGACAAAATCCCCAAAGAAGAGTGCTTGGTTTTATGGAAAGGCAAATTAGACATCGTTAGGTATGCGGTCTTTCATTTCCAATCAGATGACAAACATTAAAAAAATATCACTCATCACTTAATGGGACTTGCGGGATTGCAGTCAGGTCCAAGGAGGAAGCCTTTCAGAATTGGCGTTCAAACAAGAATACTGATACCAAAATACTTTGCATCGAGACAAGGAATCGCTGTAATGCAAAAAAGGGAGCAAAATTATTTGTTCATTTGTTAAAAGAGTAAAGAATCAGACATTGTCATAGATTACAACTCTTTTAAAAGATGACTAAATCTCGACTGACTCGGCTGATAAAGCCAACCTATTGGCTGGATTGTTTGCAGAAAATTCCTCTCTCTCTCTCGGAAAGCATTCAGCCACAGCCCTTTGTTGGGACTATCCAGAGTTTTGCTCTGAGCTTTTGTTTTCCTTGCTAATAGCTACAAATTTGCTGAAGACAGGAAATCAAAATTCCAAATAGCTTACGAGACATAGCCGTGAAAAAATGCATTTTTTTGAAAAATCAAGTTTCAACCGATATCTTTCAAGTACCATAAAATCCGATCGGTAGCCAAACTAGCAAATTCCAGATAGAGTTTTTCTATTTACGTCCTCAACTTTAAGGAACAATAGTCAAAAAGTTGTTTGAGTTCCATGACCTCCAAAATATTGCACTGTGTTATTAGACATACACGACTTAAAATGCTGACATTAGACATTAGCCTAAAAAACAATTAATTTAAAATTATATATTATGTTTAGCATTAACATCGTTCAAAATAAAAATTTGTTACCCTCCAGGAAATGGACACATTACCAGATATAAACAGGAAACATTCCATGGAATATAGGAAGCATTCCATTCCGTTGGACACTCCATCTCTTTTTTTACATAGCATGTCATTAAAGGGAAACATTCCTCTCCGCTGTTTTAAAAAAGTGAATTGGAAGCAGTCCTCTCCGCTGTGCTAAAAATTAGTGTAGAAACATTCCTCTTCCTTGTTATGAAAATGCCCGAGCAGGATTCGAACCCGGGACCCCTGAGCGACAGTCAAGCGCGCTACCACTAGACTATTGAATTCTATAATAAGCGGCTAGGAAACAATGATATTTATTGGGGGTTGGAATTAGTTTTAAAGGTTTTCTAAGAGATGGCGTAACTATCAATAGATCGCATCGGGCACACCTGTGACTATATTCATTTCAAAGCACATTGTCTAAGCTTCATTTTTCAGTATGTGTCATTCCACTGAAGTGTAAACAACATATATTTTTGTCTCTGTGAACATGTCGACTTTCGTTCCAACAAAACGCAATTTGCGGGAAGGTTTACTTTTGTGCTTCCATTTGAAGAAAAAAGCGGTTGAAGCACAACGCACGCTTACTGAGGCTTACGGGGACTATGCTCCATCGATTTCTACTTGTGAGTACTGCTTCCGTCGGTTTAAAAGTGGTGATTTTGATACGGAAGACAAAGAGCGTCCAGGCCAGCCGAAAAAGTTTGAAGATGAGGAATTGGAGGCTTTGCTCGATGAAGACCCGTGTCAAACCCTTCAAGAATTGTCAGAATCATTGGGGTCGACTTATCAACGGTCGGGAAACGCTTGAAGGCCATGGGAATGATTCAAAAGCAAGGAAATTGGGTGCCGTACCAGTTGAAACCGAGAGACGTTGAACGGCGATTTTGCATGTGCGAACAACTGCTTCAACGGCATAAAAGAAAGAGTTTTTTGCATCGTATTGTCACTGGCGATGAAAAGTGGATCCATTACGATAATCCTAAGCGAAAAAAATCGTGGGGACCACCCGGCCATGCATCAACATCGAGGGCCAAGCCGAATATTCATGGCGCCAAGCTTATGCTGTGTATTTGGTGGGATCAGAAGGGTGTCGTATACTATGAGCTGCTAAAACCCAACGAAACCATCACTGGGGAACGCTACCAACAACAATTGATGCAATTGAGCCGAGCATTAAAGGTTAAATGGCCGGAATATGCCAAAAGACACGACAAAGTGGTTTTTCAACATGACAACGCACGGCCACATGTTGCAAGAACCGTCAAGGAAACGTTGGAGGCGCTGAATTGGGATGTGCTACCCCACCCGCCTTATAGCCCAGACATAGCCCCTTCCGACTACCACCTACTCAGATCGATGACGCATGGCTTGGCTGAGCAGCGCTTCACTTCTTACGAGGATACCAAAAAATGGGTCGATTCGTGGATTGCCTCAAAAGACGAATCGTTCTTCCGGCGCGGAATCCATATGCTGCCAGAAAGATGGGAAAATGTTGTAGCTAACGATGGACAATACTTTGAATAATATACATTGTACCGTTGTTTCTAAATAAATGCTCAAAAACCGAAAAAAAACCTTTAAAATTAATTCCAACCCCATATATTTTCTGTTGTCACTGCTTGACATTAAGTAAAAGTTTACACATGCATTCTTAAAGAAGCGGTTTGGAAACAACATAAATACAAAACTACCCTTAAGCTTTCGAAAGATGCGGTGGGGAATGTTTCTTTATCACTTTTAGATGGAAGCCTTCCGATTTTTCCTGGAGAGTATTTATACATATTTGTGTTTTTAACTCTAGAAGGTATAGCCAGGTTTTTGCATATTTTTCGCACATGAACGTTCGTGTAACTTTTTTATTTGTGTTAGAGACAAATCCGTTCATGACTTCCTCAAATCGTCTATGGCGAACACTATGAGCACAAAAAAACGCTTTTTGCGTTTGGATTGGTTTTATTCGAGTTGATAAGCGAAAAGTGTCAAAGAAAGAAATACAGGTCTGTGCAGACCTATAGAAAATTGAAAGGTGAGACAGGCACTTGAGACTGGTTTTGACTTGTATTCTGGTTTGAAATATGTATAGAACGTAGAGAATGGATAGAACGCAGGCAACCGTTTAGCATAGCAGGAGCGTTTGTGCATCTGTAAGTTTAGTTTTTATGTTAATTTTTCTTTTCGGTATACAAAAAATGGAATCAGTACCCAGTATAGATGAAGTCATTGTTATATTGAATGGGGTAAATTGTACCATGAGATATAAAATTTATCGGGACGCGATAGGATTCAAATGGCTGACAGGTTTGATGAATGGTTGGCCGCTGATGATGAAGAGATTGAGGAAATTGATCCATTTGAAGGCGATGATGGTGGAGATCCAAGAATGCTGGTTTCGATGCTGAGGTTCACATTGAAATCGATGCTGAGAAATCATATAATGATGAGGACCCAGAGGAATTTGACGAAGTCATTGCAGCTGCAAACGGGTTAAGCCACGGCAGAAACCACACTCGCCAAGTTCCACTAAATCACCGGTTAGATAATTTTGTTCAAAGGATGGCAAAATTTGGTCAAGTGCTCCGCTGGCCACGGTAAGGCTTAGTGCTCATAACTGCGCCTCATAACTCCTGTAGGTCATGGAAGAGCAACTGTAGGAATCATGCAAAACCTAATAACGCAAACTGAAATCGCTCATTACACCTGAGATCGTTAGCAAAATTGTGCGCAAAATAAATCGGAAAGCCCAGGAGCTATGCCGTTTATGGAATTCAAATATTTTCGACATGGTACCACGAACGTAGACGAAACCAGTGAATGAAAGAGAATTGCACGCCTTTTTTGGCCTAAAATTATTTGCTGTCATATTCGGTTCAAACACTCAGCCTGCAAATGAGTTGTGGGACAGCAACGCAAACCCGATTTACAAGGAACGATGTCTGCTAACCGCTTCAAACTAATTTAAAAATGTTTTCGTTTCGATAACGGCAACACATAGCCTGCTCGGCTAATTGAAAGCAAATTGACCGCCGTCGAATACGTATGAAATATGCTTATGAGAAATTTGGAAAGCCAACATGTTGCGGGTGCACAGATTATAATTGATGAGCAAATGTTCCCCTACCAAAGACGTACGCACTTCACCCAATATATAAAAATCTGGTGGATGTGTAATGTCTAGTCGAATTGTCCTTGGATATATGTGAGGAAATAGCATGTATTTGAAGAACCCGGTGTTGCAACAGCTTTCTCATGCCAGAATTGCCTGTCTAGAATGCTGAGGCTTATTTTTTACTTGAGTTCTATAAAAAAGGATCAATTGTAAGCTGAAAAATGTAAAAGTATGCTTTTATTTTTTTAAAAAATATCCCCTTACTCTTTCCTTGATTTCTACCCTAGCAATAAACACATGTACACATAATTTTGGCACACTGCGTACGCGTTCCCATACAAAATAAGTATAGGTCTACACACACATATATATATATAGTTAGCGCTAAAAAATCCCTGATCATCCTAAGATTAAAAACAACTTTTTGCTGGCAAAAAATTCTACTCAAATTAACAGGTCGAGTTGGAAACAAATGCCTTTTTTTTTGAGGAAATTGACGCCAGCAACGACAAGAAACGCATTGAAATTTAAGAAGACAGTAAAATTAATGTATAGCTCGTTGCAGTGGTGTAGCTAGGATTTACGAAAAGGGGGATAAAGAAAATTTGAAATTATGTTTAAAAATGTAAATATACACTCCGCGTCATTTGATTAGGGCCAACGCTACTAAGATTTATTTCAAATCAAAAAATTTGTTATAATGAGAAAAAAAAGGTTTTTTTTAAATAAGGGAAAATAATTGTCAAAATATTTTCTTATATTAAGAACCATTAGTTTATAAATAAATAAAATTTTGAAAACCACTTTCGCTGCGCCCTGAAAGTTTTACACTTTTTCATCGAGTCAATAGAATAAGGCCACCTGTTTAAATATTGAAATGAAGTGATTTTGATTAAAAATCTTTTAAAAAAATTGAAAGTGTTTCTTGCCGTTTTTATTAGTGTGTGGAACCTCCATTTTTAGAAATTACTTCAAAAATACGGTTGGGAAGTGAATCATAGAGTGATTTTAAATAATTTAAGTTGACGTCTGCCCAAGCTGTCGTTATGGCGTTAATCAAGGATTTTTTATCTTCAAATTGTCTTCCATTTTCGTAGACTTTTCGTGTTAACCACCCCCAAACGTTTTCCACGATATTGAGGTCCGGAGAATACGGTGGCCATGCTAGAAGTTCCACAGACTGCCCCTGGATCCAGAATTTTACTATCCTTGCAGTATGGATCGGGATATTATCATGCTGATAAATCCATGGGAGCCGCCCGAAAAGGTTATGAAATTGAGGAAAAGCATTTTGCAGGATATTTTTGTAGGATAGAGCAGTCATTCTGGCATTCTCAAACACTAAATCAATCGTTCCGTAATATAAAATTGCTCCCCATACCATTAAACCTCCTTCTCGGCTATGGTGCCTAGCCAAAAACTTTTCTTCTTTCCTCAAATCGTGGAAGTAGTAATTGTAACCGTCGGGCCCATCAAAATGAAATTTCTTTTCGTCCGAAAATACAACCTTTTTCCACTGGTCCGTTCACGTCATCTTTTCTTTGGCAAACTGTAATATTAATAATAAGTAATAATGTAATATTGTAATTTCTTTCGAAGTTGATTTAGAGGTGGCTTTTTGCGTAATTTTTTTCGTTAGATGTGCTCCGACGATTTAATTATTCGTCAAACAGTTGATGGGCTGGCGTTTATTCCGGTTTCAGCTTTTAATTTAGCAGCAGACTGAGCAGAATTTGAAGCTGCTCGCAATAATAAGCGATTTTCCTGGACTGAAGTCGCTCTATAAGTCTTTCCTTTCATATTTTTCCCGTAGTTTTTAACATTTTGAAGGAAATTATTAATTACGGTTTTACTTATCCCGATTTTTCCTGCAATAATACTGCTACTAAGCCCCATTTCTTTATAGGCCTGGATTTTCGCCCTCTCAGCAGCAGAAATAGCCTTGCCTCGTCCCATTTTTTGTAGAATAAATTAATCAATACCACTTTCAATAAAAAGAAATTAAACTAAAGCAACTTCTTTAAAAAAAAAAAAAAATAAAACTAAAGCAACTTCTTCAAGAACAGCACCCGACTACGTAAAAACACACACTGGCCTTATTCTAATGGCGCACGCGAGTTGCACATTTTTTGCAACTCAATTAGAAAAAATTCCTGTAAAAATGACGGTAGTATTAAGTACGTATTTATTTTGCACTCACATTTTTTCCTGAGAAGTATTAGCACTCAATTCAAGCACAACTTAAGTAATTTTTTTAATAAGAAAATTAGTTCTAACTTCAAATAAATACTCAAGTAGCTGGCCTTAATCAAATAACGCGGAGTGTATATTATTTAAGCGTATTTTAATGCTTGTGCGCTCCTAGCGAACAGTCAAAAGTAGTAAAAATGTACATGTTACATTAATTACACTGGTCAACAGTGGTTATGCCACACGAACTTTGATAGCTAATACTGTTTAAGCTGTATTCCCACGTTATGAAACTGCATTTTTTTTTTTTTATTTGGCCTCAGATTTTTTGTGATTTTGGATTTTGTGTTTTTACGACTTTGACCCTGTTTTTATGCTCTGGAATCCAAACAACTTAACGCAAAGCAAAAACAAAAACACCATCCTATAGAAAATTAAACAAGCTTTTTAGTGAGGTATTTTTTATTTTTCTGCCATATATAGTCTGTCAGATTTTCAGGTTCAAAATAAAATTTAGAATTTTTTTGTAAAAATTATTGACTTTTAAAAGTATTTTTTTTTTATATTTAGAGCCATATTTACAAAAAATTTAGTTTTATCGTATTTCATATTTAATTTCCTTAATTCTGATACCAAAAACATAAACATTATCCGAGAGGAACAATTAAAATAAAATAAAATAAGCGAACTAGCCATATAATCATATGAAGGATTAGTAATCCACTTGCACATAAATGACATTCTCATACCTTACATTTTCTCATTTTTTTAAACTAAGCAACTCAGCAAAGAAAACTATTTGATGTGATTAAATTAAAATTCTGTGAGTTGATTACTGTGTTAACATGTCGCGAAAGTGTAGTAAAGACCCTAACTGTTTTTGTTATGTTTGTGGGGAAGTGACTTTTAAAAAACAAAGGCGAAATTTCACTAAGCCTGTCTTAGAAAGTTATAACCATTATTTTGGTTTCGCTGTGGCCAATCAAGACAAGGCATGGGCACCTCATATTTGTTGCATTACGTGTGTGAAGAATTTAATAGATTGGAAGAAAGGGTCTCGTCATATGCCATTTGCTGCACCCATGATTTGGATGGAACCAAGAGATCACGTTTCGGACTGTTATTTTTGTCTAACTGACATAAATGGTATAAATGCTAAGAAAAAACACACAGTTATTTACCCTAATTTACAATCCGCCATAAGACCAGTCTCTCTAAGTGAAAATTGTGCTAGACCTGTTGCATCTGCGTCCGTTGAAATATATAATTCACAGCCCTGCTCTGTAAGCCAATGTGGTAATGATGAGGGTGATGTTGACTTCGAAGAAATTCAAACCGAGCCACACATGATAACTCAAGGAGACCTAAACGACTTGGTTCGGGATTTAAAATTGCCGAAACAGCTTTCTGAACTATTGGCATCTCGATTAAAAGGATGGAATTTGCTACATCATGACACTAAAATAAGCTATTTTCGGAATCGTGATCAAATTTTCCAAACATACTTTTCTCAAGATGGGGACTTGGTGTACTGCAATAATATAAATGGGATTATGCAAATGTTAGAAATCGATTTTGACCCCTCCGACTGGCGTTTATTCATTGACGCTTCAAAAGCAAGTTTAAAAGCAGTTTTACTGCATAATGGTAATATCCTTCCTTCTGTACCTCTGGCCCATTCTGCGAATATGAAAGAAACGTATGAAAACATGAAGCTTTTACTTGAAAAAATCAGTTACAGCATATATTCTTTCAAAATATGTTGCGATTTAAAAGTTGTTGCCCTATTACTCGGACTTCAGCTGGGTTATACCAAATTTTGCTGTTTTTTATGTGAATGGGACAGTCGAGACAGAACAAACCATTACAGTAAAAAAATTTGGCCAACGCGTGCATCCTTCATTCCTGGACAAAAAAATGTGCAGTATTTACCTCTGGTGGAGCCATCTAAGGTACTTCTGCCACCATTGCATATTAAATTAGGCTTGATGAAAAATTTTGTAAAGGCAATGGATCGGGATGGAAGTGGATTTTTATATCTTAAAGAAAAATTCCCCAAAATAAGTTATGCAAAGATAAAAGAGGGTATTTTTGTAGGACCCCAAATCAGACATTTAATAAAAGATGCACAATTTCAAGAAAAATTGAGCGATTTAGAAAAACCGGCATGGAGTTCTTTTAAGGATGTTGTTGCAAATTTTTTGGGTAACTATAAGAGTGACAGTTACAGCGAGATAGTTAGCGAGCTGTTGTTGGCTTATCAAGCATTGGGCTGCAACATGTCACTAAAGATTCATTTTTTACACTCACACCTCGATTTTTTTCCTGAAAACTTGGGGTCTGTGAGCGATGAGCACGGAGAAAGGTTTCACCAAGATATTTTGAAGATGGAAAAGCGTTACCAGGGCAAATGGAGCCCATGTATGTTGGCAGATTACTGCTGGACAATCAAAAGGGACCAACCAGGAGCTAAGTTTGCTAGAAAATGTTAGATGGTGAGTTTATAATAACATTTATTAAAATTTTTACATTGAATGTCATTTAGATACAAGTGGATTACTAAGAGTGCTTAATGCTTCATATAACTATATGGCTAGTTCGCTTATTTTATTTTATTTTAATAGTTCCTTTCGAATAATGTTTATGTTTTTGGTATCAGAATTAAGGAAATTAAATATGAAATACGATAAAACTAAATTTTTATTAAATATGGCTCTAAATATAAAAAAAAAAATACTCGTACAAGTCAAAACTTTTAACAAAAAATCCATAATTTTATGTTGAACCTGAAAATCTGACAGACTAAATATGGCAGAAAAATAAAATATACCTCACTAAAAAGCTTGTTTAATTTTCTATAGGATGGTGTTTTTGTTTTTGCTTTGCGTTAAGTTGTTTGGATTCCAGAGCATAAAAACAGGATCAAAGTCGTAAAAACACAAAGTCCAAAATCACAAAAAATCTGAGGCCAAATAAAAACAAAAAAATGCAGTTTCATAACGTGGGAATACAGCTTAAACAGTATTAGCTATCAAAGTTCGTGTGGCACGAAAAAGTTTCTAAATTGTTGACCAGTGTTATTATTGCATTAAACAATTAAGTCAAACCGCCTTGGCTTTTTAGATAGCTCATTGAGTACCTCATCGGCATTAATGGACACATCTTTGTTTATTGCAAGGGCAGCAAGTCTGTTAAGCCGATTCTAAAATTTTAATAGATAATTATAGCTTACTACAACTGTTTAACGAACAAATTCAAATTCTAAACTATACCTGTCCTGTTGAATTTCTTAAGTAGGTCTTTATGCATTTCATACACGAAAAGGTGCGCTCAGCCGTACTGGTTGACACTGGTTACGTTGCTAAAATTTTCAGCAAAGTATTAACATTTGGAAAAACGTCCTTGGGACACATATCCATTGCCAACTTTTTTACAAGTTTCACTTGGTAGCAGTGCTGTTTTTTAGGTACAATTCTACCTTTAGCTCATTAAGGTCCAACCAAAATAGACGAATCGAGACGATTGCAACTTGCCGAACGTCTGACGAGTTGAGACGCTAAAAGTTCGGTTCTTACAGAACAAAACGTATGGACAAGCTGTTTCGTTCAGTTTCGTTAAATTACGTTTGCTCATTTTGGGCAACAACACTGAATTGCATTAAAGCAGTGTCGGGCAGCTTTGCACACTTGAGATTGTGTTTGTGCAGTAAAATATGTATTCATCTCACCTACAGAACGATCAAAGCTTCAGTGTTCAAGCGAATGTCAAGCAGATAAGATCTGCGCTTGCGTGTTCCTTGAATATATTTTATTATATTTGTGTCGATAAGCAATAATAGCTTAAGTCGATTTAAGACAGAACTGAATTATTGATATAGTTGTGTTCCACGTATATATCATTATGAACACACAAAATCTAGAACTACTAGCATGACCTTAGCCAAAGATATGACGCAAAAACAAAAGGCCCTTTCATATAACTTATATGGCGATTGAAAACTTTGAAGCAAGATTACTGGAAACTTTGAAATAAGACTTACCGTTATTGCTCATCACCACAGATATAACGTAAGATTACACTGTATAAAATTTTATGTATGCAAAATTTTTGGAAGTACAATATATATGAAAAATTTTGTATTTTTAAAAAATAACGACATGGCGCGGCATCAAAGAGGTAAAATTAAAATTATGCAATATAAGGCCAATATAAGGTAATTGTGGGGCATGCGATGGAGAAATGAATTAATTATTTAAAAGCGGCATTTCCACATATCATATGCGTATAATGAAAGCATCTTACGCTGTCAGTTTGGCCTTGGCAAATCACAATAAGCAACATAAGCACAATAAAAAGACATATTTGTTTATTACTATAAGCCTGCCTTTTTACATTTCCGTCTGCTTATTTGTATTTCACATTATCTGTCTGTCGGTCTGTTTCCTTTTGACATTCCATCCACTACTTATTTATTTAATTTCGCAATACAAATCCGAGCAAAAAATATCCCATAATGCCTAGTAAGATTTCTGCAAAAAGCGCTTTAGCACTACTTTGTTTTCAGTGTGAGCTTTAAAGCGCTCATTAATACATACTCAAGATGAGAAAGTATAGGTGTGCAAAGCTGCCCGACACTGCATTAAAGCGAACATTTTCGTCTCTACTCGTTACGGAGCAACTTGTCTATTTTGGTGGAGCCTTTAAGCATAGTATAGGCCCAACCAAAATAGACGAAACGAGACGATAGCAACGAGACGAACGTTTGCACTCGTAACGGATGTTTACGGATCTAACCCAAAATAAAACGAGTAGCCCAACTCGTCTGAATCAGCTGATCAGTTGGCAATCGAGTGTAATTTTTTTATTTAATTTGAGCATTTTTTTTTATTTTTAATAAAGATTTGTGAAAAATGAGTGAAGTAATGGTGAAATTAAAACAAACGGATGAAAATAAAATAAAAATGCACTCTGTACACCTGTTGTTGACGAGTTGCTATGCTAGCAGTTCGGTTCTTATGCAATAATACGTCTTGTCAAACTGTTTCGTTTAGTTTCGTTCAGTTACGTTTGCTCATTTTGGGTAACAACATTAAAATGTATTTAACCGAACACTTACGTTTTTACTCGTTACGGAGCAAATCATTATTTTGGTTGGGCCTTAGCTGTAGGAACAAATGTTTTGGGCATGCGAAATTTTGGTGTAGAGTCAAAATACTTGTGTGGAGAAAATTAACTTGCTGTTCTGAATGACAGATTCATATTTTTATTGCTGCAGTTTTATATCCTATACAAGGCAAGACTACACATTAATAAACTATATAAATGCAACAATAAATTTGTTAAATAACTTACTTTCCGCGCCAATTAAATGTACGGGCATATAATCGACAGCGAAATTTTGACATTTCAACTCTCCACTCACGAATGGAAATTTGGATACATTAATGTTCGCTTCTACAAAAAAAATTTCGCTGCCTGTTCGTTGTCAAAAATCTCAATGTATTTCCAATGGAAAATTTTTTTCGTTCCTACAGCATACTAAGCTTTAAGCAAAAAGTACATTCGGTCAATTGGATGAGTTTAGATTAAATTTGTTAAAAAATTATAAATGCGCAGTGCTAGCAAATTACTTTTTTATTCGAACAATTTATGTAAAGAATTTAGTTCCGTTTTTTCAAAATTTATAATAGCTTAATTTTGAAACTAAGCTATAGGTAAAGGGAGGAGATATATCCCCTTTTCTCCCCCCCCCCCTGTAGCTACACCACTGGCTCGTTGCCATTAATACTAAAAGCGGGAAGAGTTTTCAATATTCATTCTTAAACTAAGGATGTCTTGTAGGACAGTACTTTTATTTCTCCTTTAAAATACTCAAACTCCTTTAACAACTTAACAACTGCCCTCTGATAACTTAATTTACTGAAAGGACACCAATAATCAAATAAAAATCTCGTCCACTACCAAAAGTCACTTTTTGTAATGGTTAGTTGAAACAAATAAGCATTTTTAATTTAGTATAGACCCCATACGAGTCTTAATTAGACTTATTTTAAATTTTAATTCCATTCATTCCTTACACTGGCTTACAGCCAGAATGTACAATGAATTCCACTATAAATTTCTAATGTAAAATTTATCGGTGCTTCCGAAAATGTCATTATTTTTTTTTCTGTTACTCCGTTTTCGAAATGGTGCCCACTGTAGTTTTTAAAAAAAAAAAGTTGGTTTCAATTAATAGCATATATCTTCAGAACCAACAACAATAATCAAACAAGTAATGTATCATATTAAAGCTAATACAATTTTCCACAAACAATGCTTACATTATTTTTGAGTCAACTGTTAGTTTTGGCGAAATAAATAAAATTTTGAGGGTTCTTCGTGTTTTTCAGAAAATTTTACAAAAAAGAAAAACTAATTGCAATTTTTGTTTAGAACTCAAAATATTTTGTTAATTTTGATATTTTTTTATGAAAGCCTGTTCTTTTCCGAATAAATAAGATATAGTTAAAGAAAATCTATTGAGAAAAGGAAATGTGTTTAATTGAACGAAAGCACCCAAATTGAGTGATTGTCTATTAATGCAGTTCGCCTTATTTTACTGTCATATAAATACATAACATGTAGGTATAATAATTTTAATTAAAAATTTTTATTGTTCATAAAGCATTAGTGTCAAATCAGGTATTTTAAGAAAGAACATAGAAGATACAAACAATCAGGCTACAATAAAACCAGGTTGGCTCATGACTGAGAGGGCGACCGCCGAAACGGAATACATTTGTATGCATGGTGCAATAAAACCAGGTTGATCATGACTGAGAGTGCAACGTTGATACTGAGACAGTTGAAAATGAGACGGATCACATTTGTTTGCATGCTGCAATAAAACCTGCAAGTCGTGAGTCTAAGACTGAGAGCACGACTGCCGAAACCGTCAAAGCGAAACGCCTGATTTTTACACCAATGGCTATGAGAAGGAGAGCACAGTCAGTCGTGAGCCTGTTTAGTTTATTGTACCATGACTGCAACGCTAGCGAGTTGTATAAAAGAAAAATAAGCAAAAAACGTGGCAAACAAAAGAAGCGCACAATTTGTAACGAAAGAGAGAAAATAATAAAATTAAATTAATCTACAAAATAAAACCATTTAAAGACAAAAGATTCCAGTGTAAGAACGATCTAAATATTTTCTGCTGCACACCTGAATTTACTTTCGAAAAGAATCGACTCAATTTTACGAATATACTGCAAACGTCATATCTTCATTTTTTTGGAATTGCGGCTGAGAATATTATTGACCCATCACCTTCTAGAAACTCATTTCCCGGGCAGCACACCAGTAACTGAGTATGAGACGGCTGACAGGCAAATTGCTTCAAATCAAGAAGAATGGAAACTCGCAACGAGCATTTGTACTAAGGCTCGCTTAGATTGGGCACTCAGAACCTTTCAACCATTCAAATCAGCAGGTGTAGACGGCATCTTCTGGGGAAACTATACTGCCCTACCTAGTCAAAATAACTAGAAGCAGCCTTGCGCTGGGCTATATCCCAAGAAAATTGAGAAGGGCCATAGTCACTGTCATACCAAAAGTAGGGAAAACAGACTACACGCTACCAAAGTCGTTTAGACCCATTAGCCTTACCTCATTTGTACTTAAAACAATGGAAAAGGTAATAGATAACTATATAAAAACTGAGATTCTGGAGAAGGCGCCAATGCACCCATGTCAACATGCGTATAGGGCAGGTAGGTCTACAGAATCTGCCCTATACCAGCTGGCTAGTAACATCCAGTCGGCTCTCAAAAACAAAGAAATCGTACTATGTGCCTTTTTAGACATAGAAGGAGCCTTTGATAATACTTCTCACGAGGCTGTGAAGAAGTCTTTACATAAAAAAAGGAGTAAATGATATGCTCTGCAGATGGATATGCCAAATGCTTAGCACTAGAACTGCAGAAACAAAAGTGGGTAACACCACTATAAGAATCAAAACAACAAAAAGCTGATCACAAGGCGGAGTCCTTTCTCCACTGCTGTGGAGTCTTGTTGTGGACGAATTATTAACGATGATAACCGAGAATGGCATTAAATGTCAGGGTTACGCAGACGACATCGCCTTAATAGCGAGAGGGAAGTTCGAGGATACACTCTGTAACCTGATACAGAGAGGAATTTCAGTAACAAAGGTGTGGTGCAACACAGTGGGATTAAGTATCAATACCTTTTACTAACAAAAGGCCATGAGGACATGCCCTACAGCAGCACTAGAAGTAATTCTGGACCTAACACCCTTACACCTTGTCATAGAGGGAGTAGCCAAGCGAACTCTGTTGTGCATTGCAAAAGAGGGGACAGGTTTAAGTAAAACTATCAGCAGTAGAGAGAAGGAGGATATTGCAAAGCACACTCCCTACATCGATCTACCAAGAGACGATATAGTAAAAAGGCATAACTTCGAAAAACACTTCGGGATTAAGCTTAGTACCAAGAAAGAGTGGGACAGCGAGATGATATCGCAAGTCAAGAAACCACACAGTATAGCATGGTATACAGATGGGTCCAAGACATTGGAAGGTATAGGCGCAGGGGTGTACGGGCCAAGAACCAAGCACTTTGAACCTATGGGGACAACACCCAGTATCTTCCAAGCAGAAATCCTAGCAATACAGCTGTGTGCACAATTCAATCTGGACCGGAAATACAAAGGTCAGGATATAAATGTGATGTCAGACAGCCAAGCAGCAATCAAAGCATTAGTCTCCTGTGATATATCATCGATAATAACATGAGAATGCCTAACAAAACTCAATGAACTAGGCAAGAATAACACTGTTACTATACTTTGGGTCCCAGGACACAAAGGTATACAGGGCAACGAAGAAGCCGATGGTCTAGCGCGACAGGGTGCAGCCACAAAATTTATAGGACCAGAACTATTCTGCGAATTGGGCACACATTCTATAAAAGAACTAAGAAGGGAGGAGAGGCATAAACGTTCAAACCTCTGGGAAAAGTCTCCCAAAGCTAAGACAATCCAAATTACTCCTCAAAGATTTTAACACTTGGAGAGCAAAATTGTGCATAAGCTTAGGCAAAGTGAATCTAAGGATTCTAACGGGGTTCCTTACAGGACACTGTAAACTCAAATACCACCTGATGAAATTGGGCATAGAGACCGATAGTAACTGCCGTTTCTGTGAAGAAGCAGAGGAGACTCCAATACACCTACTCACAAACTGCGACGCCGTTGCTCGCAGACGTAAGCTAGCACTAGGGAACTACGAGCTGAGTCTAGAGCAGGTTTCATCCCTTGAACCTAAGAATATTCTCAAATTCATTAGAGAAATAGGGCTGGATGGAATTCTGTAATCCGCAAACCCAGCGGAGCCTTGATAAAGAGGTACAATAGATCTAATTTAGGTCGCAGTACGCATCTCCACCATATAACATTAAACATTAAACATTATTGATCCATGGAACCACATCAAGTATTTTGTGTCAATCGTGCAAATTAATGTTGTCTGAGTGGAGCCCGGGCAAAAAACGATACATGGAATTTGATGTTCTGATGATATGGAGACAACCGTTTTGTCAATTGCTCTCTTTGTCTGGCCAAAGTGACTTGCGTTGGAAGTAGTGTCCGACCGAAACCGGAATTTTGGCCGAAACCGAATATTCGGCCATTCTATAATATTCGGCCGAAACCGAAACCGAAACTGGTTATTAATATGAAAATCTAAGTTTTTACAAATGATTGTTTTTATTAAAAGAAAACAAAAGTTCTACTAGTACAAAACAAGTATTTTTTAAATATTGAAGTTTATAATAATTAATTGAAGTTAACTATAATAATAAATGAGATAATTTTTTATTTTATTTTTTAGTATGTACACACTCAAAATAGTATGCACCTACAATGTAAATTTTTTTAAGAACTACAAAGCAAAGTATTTCTATTTTTCTTAAAGGTTTAGTATTATAAAAATAGAAATATGTACTTTGTTTTCTTTTCCTTTATTCCACACACACAGAATTCGTTTGGAAGTTTAACTATCAATTTTTGGCCTAAAACTTTAATGGTAACTGCAATAAAGATGATAATATCGAAAATGATAGTATCGAACTCATAAAATTAACCAAAATGTTTTGCGTTAACACGATAAATCAAATTACAGACGAATTCATAATTTTTGTTTTGTAGAATGCGATGTAAATATTTTTTTTTAAACCAAACTTATATATTTGAATTAAATGACTGATGCAAGAAATTTTGGTATAAATCAAAAATAGCTCTCTTTTCTAATATTTTTTTGTTGGATTATACGGATTTTAACCTCCTAAATCCAAATCCAAATTCCAGGCCACTGGCAATTGGTTTAGAAGTTATAGGCCTCCAAAGTTGCAAAATGGGCTACAAATCTTTCTGCTTTTTTTAGTGCAGATGGGTATCAAAAGAAATATAATGCGAGCACCTATTCAACGAGGTATGTATCAAACATGAAAATCCATTCATAACTTTTTAAGATATACCTATTACTATATTTACAATTTGTATGGAAAACTAGTGGTTTCCCTTTTAGGAAAGCACGACACTAAAAATGTGTATCTTTAAAAGTTAGGCATGGATTTTCATATTTGAAAAGGTACCTTGTTGAACAGGTACTTAAATTACCTTTCTTATGATACCTATAAAGTATAGTTTTGTTGAAAAATTTAGAAAAATAGCAAGATTTGTAGGCTATTTTTTCCAACTTTGGAGGCCTATAACTTCTAAGCCAATTGCCAGCGGTTTGCAATTTTTTCAGATTTGGTGTAAGGAGGCCAAAATCAATATAATCTGCAAAAAAAATTCAAAATTATAGTTGTCGCTATTCTTGAAATGTTCCGAAATTTTTACCAAAAGTTTCGGATAGTTTCGGTTATTCGGCCATATTGAGGCCATATTGAGGCCGAATAGCTGAAACCAGCCGAAACTGCAAAAAAGGGCCGAAACTGGCCGTAACCAAAACCGAAACCGAATATTCGGTCGGACACTAGTTGAAAGACTGTTTCTTTGCCAGTTCCTCATGCTGATGTGGTTCCGATTCAACACGTGAAAAGAATCAAAAATAATTCTATTCAGTGGAGTCAGGATTAACCACTGGAGGAAGTGTATTTACAACTGAAAGCAAAACTCACGTTTTATCGCAAGCGAAACTGAATAATTGAATAAGAGATTTGGAACTGTCAAAGGAAAAATTGGAACAGCATGCTTCTTGTATGAAATAATTCAACTTTTTGGGACCCGACGTAAAGTGACATACTACAGACATCGTGAAAAACCATTTTTCAGACACTTTACTAAGAAAGACAATGTCTGCTATTGCGAAGACATTCCTGGTTTATTTAATATCTTCGGTAAACCGTACGATCCCAAAGAGTAGCGCTTGTTTATCGATAGCTGCAGACTGAGTTTGAAGGCTGTATTATTGCATTTAGGCAACAAATAAACATCGATTCCGATCGCAAATGCAGTAAATTCGAAAGAAACGTACGAAAAAATGGCGAAGTTATTGACATATATTAAATATGAATAGAACGACTGGAAAATATGTGCTGATGTCAAAGTCGCTGGCACGCTATGTGGTTTACAAAATGGCTGCACAAAATACTGCTGTTTTCTTTGCAAGTGGGACAGTCGAGCACGTAAACACCACTACTCCAAAAAGGATTGGACACAAGGAATTGAATCTATAGTTGTAGAGAGCAATGTCAAAAACGTTCCACTTGTGAAAAAGCAAAACATAATTCTTCCACAGCTGCATATTTAGCTTGGTCTTATGAAAAAAGGCGTAAGACAAGGAAGTTGATGCACTCATTTATTTGAAAACCATTTTCCCAAATCTTTCTGATTCAAATTGGTCTATAAGATTGATGGCAAGATAAAAGAAGGAATCTTCGTTAGACCGCAAATAAAAAAACAATGTAAGCCATTAAAAGAACAATAGAAACAAAATAAAAAATAAATATGCAATGTAAACAATGTAAATGATGACGTTCAATTAAACACATTTCCTTTTCTCAATAGATTTTCTTCTACAACATCTTATTTTTTCGAAAAACTACTGGCTTTACACAAAAAATATCAAAACTTACAAAATATTTTGATTTCTTAACCAAATTTGCAATTAGTTATGCCTTTTTTGTAATTTTTTCTGAAAAACACAAAAAATCCACAAAAATTAAATTTATTTCGCAGAAACTAGCAGTTGAATCCGAAATAGCAAGTGAAAACCTTATCACAGCCATCAAACTTCCTACCATCAAGCCTGCCCAGAGTCCACAAAATCTGGAAATAGGCACACTCCGTGGTATAACAAGAAATTGGCTAAACGTAGGACCGAAACTGGGAAACTATTTAATAGAGCCAAGTCCACTGGTTATTGGGACAGCTACAGAGAAGCCCTGACTAACTATAATAAAGAGATTAGAAGTGCAAAGAGGAACTCAAGGAAATCCTTCAGTGAAAGTCTCAAAGACATGGCAAGTAATGCAAAAATCCAAAAAGTTCTATCTAAAACTCACACTAATAACATCGTCCTACTCAGGAGACCAAATGCTACATTTACAAATGATCACCTTAAGACTCTAAAGCTACTTGCCGATACACATTCCCGGGTTCTACTACATTGACTGGAAGTCCAACGAACCTATTGCAGACAGGGCACAGAAGACCAAACATAATAGATTGGAGATTATCCAGATCAATCTTTAACGAGGACACTATAAAATGGGCTCTCAACATATTCCATCCCTACAAGGCAGCTGGAGCAGACGGTATCTTTCCTGCACTCTTGCAAAATAGCCTAGTACCAGTAATGCCTTTCCTAATCGCTATTTTTAAGACGAGCTTCGCATGAGGTACTATACCCAATGCCTGGAGAGAGTTTATTGTTAGATTTATTCCTAAAGTGGGCAGTAGACCTTCTGATCTACCGAAATTTTATAGACCAATAAGTCTCACTTCCTTTCTCCTGAAAACTATGGAGAAAATAGTTGATCGTCATATCAGAGAGGGTTGTATTATAGACCAACCGCTGCGCTCCCAACAATATGCATATTAACTAGGAAAATCAACGACTCATGCTCTTCAGACCCTTACAAACAAAATTGGAAAATCACTGGGGAACAAAGAATATGCAATAGGGTGCTTCCTAGACATTGAAGGTGCTTTTGATAACACCGAATACGCTCATATAAGCGAATGCATCCAGCGTAAAGGTGTTGATGGAACAACAAGTACTTGGGTGCATAATGCGCTGAAAGTCAGAAATATGAAATCAACTTTGAGCACGGCAAAACTCGCCGCAAAAGGTTGTCCACAAGGAGAAGTTCTCTCTCCAATGTTGTGGTTCATTGTAGTTGATGAACTCTTAGAACTTCTTAGCTCAAATGGCAGGGTTCGATGTGCAGGGTTACGCTGATGACATCGTGATCCTTATCAGAGGAATATACGAGGATACTTTATCGAATTTCCTCCAGAGAGCACTCAACATAGTAGCGAAATGGTGCAAGGAAACAGAGCTCAATTTCAACCCTAAGAAAACCAACATCATCGTCTTCACCAGGAAAAGAGTCAGAGAAAATCTAACTGAATCTACTCTTTTCGCTGAAACTATAAACTTCTCAAAGTAGTCAAATACGTGTGATGCTTGATGATAAACTCACATGGAACCCACACATAAACAACACCATAAACAAAGCAAGAGCCTCATTATGGGTCAGCACAAGTTTTATAGGTAAAAACTGGGGCCTAAGTCCCAAAATCGGCATGTGGATGTATACTTTCATGACGAGGCCAAGTTCAGCAGCCAAGTTCAGCCAAGTTCAAGCCAAGTTCAGCAGGTTGCAATGAGTAGCTTGTGTCTGTATCACACGAGCGATGCGTACTGTTCCAACTGCTGCTTTGGAGATTTTGCTTGGTATACCACCATTACATGTTCTTGCAAGAAAGAAGCTCTGATCTTCACAGTCAGGCTCATCATTGACAGCAGATTGATTATACCAAGTAACACTAACCCAGCGCTATTTGACGAAATAACTAAGGACGAGAATCTAAGGTTATTACCCTACGATCTCTGCCTCCCAAAATACAACTTCTGCAAAAACTTCCTAGTCTCCTTCCCAAACAGAACCACAGACAGGCAAAAACAATCATGCCAACCACTTCGCTCCAAAGAACGAAACAATTTATTACTTTTAATGGAACATCTATCAGACTTGTCACAGTCTTGGTATAGTCCAGGAAGATCTGTGTAGATTATGTAATGAAGATTAAGAAACAGCAGAGCACATTTTGTGTTACCGTTACGGTCTAATTAGGACCCGAATTCGCTACTTAGGTACATTGTTCCTAGAACCGCACAAAATAGCGGATAGTTCATCCAAGGACATCGCTCTGTTCCTAACGAACTTAACGAATAAGAATGAACTGTAACTTATAGAGGTTTGTGACAATAGGCCCTTGAGGCCGCAGTAACTAGGTGACTAGCTCCCTTCTCAATTAACTATCTATCTATCTATAACATTTTGATCACAAAATGATGTAGGCATTGTTTGTAGGGAATTTTATTAGCTTTAAGTTGTTGTAAAGGGTCCGCCATCTAACGTTTTTTTTCAGCTTGTGCTTATTTCGTGAATAATATCACTTAGCTCATGTCTGATGTGACAGATAATTAGTTTTATCTTTCCGCTGAACGAACATGTGTTTAACAACGCTGGGAAAAATTGCGACATTACTTTGAAAATCAAGATGCCGATCTTGCCAAAAAAATCATCTTTTCAGATGAAGCTCATTTTGATCTTGGCGGGTATGTAAACAAGCAAAATTATCGCATTTTGGGCACAAAAAACCCGCACGCATACATTGAAAAGCCGCTGCACCCAAAACGAGTCACTGTTTGGCGCGGATTTTGGTCCAGAGGCATAATTGGGCCATTTTTCTTCGAAAATGAGCACGGAGTGGCCGTTACAGTCAATGGCGATCGTTATCGGGCCATGATGAACGAATTTTAGTTCACAAAAATTGAAGAGGAGGATATTGGCAATATTTGGTTTCAACAGGACGGCCCTACGTGCCACACAGCCGAAACTACACTCGATGTTTTGCGCCCTGTTTTTGAAGATCGCATTATCAGCCGCAGAGCTGATGTCGTTTGGCCACCTCGGAGCTGCGATTTGACACCGTTGAACTATTATTTGTGGGGTGCCCTCAAAGATAAGTGTTACGCCTACAAGCCAGAGACAATTGACGCTATAAAGGACAATATTCGTGAAGCCATTGGTGAAATACAGCTGCACACAATCGATAATGTGCTTAAAAATTGGACCGATCGTGTAGGCTACTGCATGGCCAGCCGAGGCAGCCATTTGAATGAAATTATTTTCTATTATCAACCGGAAGGATTGTACTTTCAAATAAAAAAATAAATTTGAGAAAATATCCAGTAGTTTTTTTTTTATAGGATTTTCAAACAAAAATAAGTTATTTGGCGGACCCTTTATTATTTGTCTGATTATTATTCTTGGTTCTGAAGGTTTATGCTATTAAGTGGAACAAAATTTTTTTTTTTAAAAAACTGAAGTGGGCAATATTTCGAAAACGGGGTGACAGAACAAAATAATTACATTTTCGGAATCACCGATCGATTTTACATTAGAAATGGATAGTGGCATTCTCTGCACAAACAACTTTTAGGTATTTGTAAACCAGTATAATTTATCTTAAAAACATCCACGCATTTATGTCTAACACTCATTAAAATACGTCAGACTTACGTAAAAAATAACATTTGCTCGATGGCACATCTCCAAACATAGCGGCAGGCAGCACCCGAAGAGCACTTAAATCCAACGGTGTGTTTTTTCTGTAGCAAAAGCAATATAACATGAAATGATTATTTTACCACAATTCAATTTAAGTATTATAGCTATCTATACTTACAGGATCTCTGGGTTCTCTTGCATCAATAAAGCTCAAATGTGCTATAAACATTTTACCCTCGAAATTTATTTTGACAATTTCGTTCCAACGGAAATGCTGAGAACGTTTGCCCGACACGAACGTGCTGATGCCCGAGTGATTTATGCCCACATACAGCAGTGAGCCACGATGATCCTTAACCGGATGTGGATCAATGCCGTATGTCTCTAGACCGCGCGCAATGCCCATAAACTCGTCCATGGCAACATTTGGATTTTGACCCGGTTCACGTTTCCGATGTAGCTCCATGATTTTTCTCTCCAAAGCATCTGTTTGTCGCAAGGCCAAATGCATGGAAGAGACGTACTCACCCACGTGAACATCTTCGTCGTAGTCGCCTAGTTCCTCTAAAAATATTTCAGGATAGTTTAAAATTAATTAAAATACAAGCTTAACACTCTTAAATAGATATTAACCTTGCACTATAAGTGCTCCCAAGGCTGCTGCTTCGCCCAAGGAGCAATACAGTCGCCCATGTCGCAAATCTCGCTTGAGCTGTTGATACAGCATAAGCCGCGCATTTCCGGTCAAACGAAATGGATCGGCTGGATAAAATTTGACACGGAATGAGAATAAAATTGGATCGATATCTGCAAAAGTAAGTCATTCGCTATAAATGCTGACATTTGAGCAAACATTTGCTGCTATAAATACCTTTGCATTGTTTAATGATGGACTTTGCCAGATCCAACCAGTGCTATAAAAAGGTTACAAAATATTTACTTTGAAACAACTGTTATAAAATTATCTGCTCTCTCTCTCTCTCACCCTTTGCTTGCCAGTGTCCACGTAGCGCAGTCCAAAATAGTCCTTCTCCTTGATTTCCAGCTGTTCACACAGGTATTCTATCAGAAAGCTGCCTTTATGAAATGGCTGTTAATTATAGGGGAAAAAAAAGTAAAAATATTTTATTATTTATTCGCTTCAAACAAACTCGGTTGCAACACAACATTTCGTTGGTAAATAAAGTGCAATTAAAACTAGTGTTATTATTGCTTCAAACACGCTATTTAATAATTCCAGCATTTCGTAAGCGGATAAATACTTGAGAAAAGTATGTAGATTGAAATACCTGGGCGCGCTACGAACCGTAGACACAAGCAAAATTCGCGCAAAAACGTCTTAATGTAGCTTTGAGTACAAAAATAAGGGACTTGCTAAATCAAATCGTAAAAATAAAAAGTAATATTTTTACTACTTGATATGAACACTTCATGTTTATTACACAAAAGCTCAATTGAGAATCGAATCATGATAAGATTTTATGACCTTTGATATGAAAAACCCTTGCTGTGCTCTCTTATTATAAATACTTCAAGTTTTTTCTTTCACAGAAGTAGAAAATTGACCTATTTACATACATATCAGTAGTTTGTATTTAGTGCTAGATAGCTTAAGAAAAATTGTAATTTTTATGTTAAATACTAAATTGGCTTTTCTCTCACGAATCGGTAATTTTACATTTGTGGTGCAAAAAATGCTACTTAAATAAGGGTTAAAAAATTATGAGACTTTTCTTAATAACAAAACTTTAGTGCAATTTGTCATTTTGTTCAATTGCGACATTAAAGTGTTTAAGGCAAATAAATTTGTATCAGTTTTCAAATTGTTTTTTTTTTAAATACCAGACCAAGGCACAGTGTGTGCTTTTGGCAATCTGGGGGAATTTAAATGAAAGAAAATTTTATCGCTGAATGAATTTTTTTCTAATATACTCCAAATTGATTGAATATTACGAAAATCGCACAAAACAAAATGGGAAAGCAACGGCTCATAATGCAACGATTGTAAAACACAAATTATTTTTATTAGAGCGGGAGCAATTTTTACTCTGCCATTTTCTATGTAATTTTTCAAAACTTATATTTTTCAATCGTTGCAAGTTTTGCATAAGTGTTTTAAGTTTTCTTTAAATCATTATTAATAACAAAAGCTTCAATTACAAATACCGTTTGTCGTGCAGTTCACTTGGTGAGCATTATTACAGGCAGATAAAGCTTAATCAAAAAAGTCAGTAGTTTTCCCAAAAAATACTATATTTTGAGCAGAAGTATTTTCTAAATAACTTATATAAAAAAATTGTACTCCAACTTGTCCCAAAAAAAAAATTCCAAGAGGAATGCGACCATCTCGCGTACAGCTTTTTTTGAAAATTGGCACCTAGCTATTCGATATCTCAAATTTGAGTTGTATGTGAGGTGCTACGCCCCTTTTTGCCCTCCAATGCGTCCTTTCTTGGGCTAATACGAATCTTTCAAGCCCAAAGTCGTGAAAATCGAGCTATCCGTTCTCGAATTATGAATTCACACACGGACGGTAGTCTCTTTTATACAGTGTTGCGCAAAACAATAGCAACAAAATCAGTACGCTGCTACAAAATCGTGTAACTTTTTAAATATTAGGGACACACAAAAATGATTCTAGGAAAAAAGCATATATTCATACATCATATTAAAAACAAATCCCATTCAAATTTGGTTTTTTTTTTATTAAATTTAAAATTAATGTGACTACATTCAGTTTGTCTGAGAGCAAAACAAAAGCAACATAATCAATATTTAGTGTAAGATTCATTATTTTTGACAACCGCTGGACATCTGAGCGGCATCGACTCTATTAAATTAGATATGTTGGTATCAGGTATATGTTCCCAATTAAGTTTCAGCGCTTCATACAGTGCAGTCTTATTGGAAAACCTTTGACCAGAAACTTTTATCTTCAAAATACCAAAAAGATTTTCAATGACATTCAAGCCATTGTGACTGTGCCGGCCAATCAAGGACTTGAATCCCATTGCCTCTAATGTAATATTTGATGAGCTTTGAAGTGTGCTTCGGGTCGTTATCGGGCTAAAACGTTCACTGAAGCGACATATTCCACTCTGAATGTGGTCGCATCTTGCTTTCTAAAATGTCATTATATACAAATCGATCCATAATTCCATCGATTTTTTGAAATGGTTTAACTTCATTATAGGAAAAACACGTCCAGACCCTAATGCCACCGCCTCCGTGTTTAAAATTTATTTTGCAGTTTCGGGCTTCAATTCGTGTACCTGGTTGGCGCCGTACCGTGCACATCTCATCTGAATTAATCAAGTTAAACTTTGATTCATCACGGTTTTCGATTTTTGAACGGTCCAATTTAGGTGCTCTTTTGCAAGATTGAGTCTAAAAAACAATCAATGGCAACTCGATAACAGAATTGTTTAAATTATAACACCTCACCTTATTTTTTATGCTTTGCTGTAAGCAAAAGTTTATTTGCCGGTCTGTAACTTCTTAAACCGTTCTCAACGGCTTGTCTTCAAGCAGTGCTGTGATGGATATCTAAGTAAAGTGTCCGAACCATCTCTTTGGATGTGGCAAATGCATTTCGTTTGAACACCGCGGCCATCCTCTTTAATGTACCGTTGTTACGTCTTTTGTGATGGTATATTTCTTTATTAATCTGCAAACTATTGACCGATTAATATCAAACTGTTTCACGTAAGATATTTGCGAATTTCCGTTTTTATATTCGGAAATAATTTGTAATTTAAGAGCTTCACAAGAGCTTCAAGGAACAGTCAATATCACAACTAGCGCAAAAACAAAACTAAACTTGAAATTTATGACTTACAAACAACACGTGCTTTACAATAACGGAACTTTTACCGGTAATTCTTGGAACTTCTGTTCTCTTTTTACATTTTTCAAGTATTGTTGCTTTTGTTTTGCTCTCAGAAAAAAAAACAAAACCAAATTTGAATTTGATTTGTTTAATATATGATGTATGAATATATGCTTTGATTCCTGTAATCATTTTTGTGTGTCCCCAATATTAAAAAAGATACACGATTTTGTTGCAGCGCACTTATTTTGTTGCTATTGTTTTGCGCAACACTGTATATATATAGATTCAATAAAACAACCTGTAACCAGGAGGATATTTGAGATGGACTCTAATTCCAGAACAATTTTTTTTAGAAATAAGCCAAGGAATAATATCACAAAAACATAGAATTTTGTCCTGCTATATTGGCCAAATCACACACTGTGCAGTGGGAGAAACTAACGGAGAGGTAAGGAAGGAAGTGGTTTGATAAAGTAATAAAGTAATATTATGAAAAATACGAAAGTACCGTTGTCTAAGAAACCTCACAAATGAAAAACAAATTTGTATAGCTACATGTGTATTCACCCAACAAGCAAGAAAAATATTTTTCTTCAAGTTTGGAAAAAAAGTCTTCAACCTCCACTTGATCTCCAACTCATTTCTTCAAGTCAACTGCAACATCTTGGAGTTGAGTTATAAATTGGCTTGAGATGCATTAGTTGTCAAAGTGGCAATACTGTTGAAGTGTCAACAAAATAATTTGTTTTTGAACCTGGCAACACTAGGTTGTTTTGGTTATTGTGTTTCTTGTAGGAATTGGCATAAGTGCAGTTTACGGCCCACGCATAAATAATTTTTTTCTTCTTTTTATTAAACGTATTTTGGATATTTAGTCCAAAAATTAAAAAATAAAATGTCGGCTTCGAATGGCTTAGGAGATTCGCTAAAGTTTCAAAATTCAGTGGAAAATATGGTGCTTGTGGAATAAAGCCGAAAATAAACAATAAGGCTATTCACAGTTCGAATACGCTGGCCTGTTATTTGTACGATTTGTTATTTGAACGCCAATTTGCTTTGTTGTTGTTTTGCATGCAAACGAAAATGCGCGTAATTTAAAGCAGATCTGTGATTTTCAAATACAAATACAAATCCAAATAGAAATACCTAAGTAATTGAAAAGTAAATACCAAATACAAATACTACGTATTGGTATTTGAAAAAAAAAACACACAAATACTTGGTATTTGAAAAAGTAAATAAAAATACCAATACTTGACTATTTGTAGAGCTGAATTTTCAAATACTTGCAAATACTATTTAAAAGTATTTAGTAAATACTTTCAAATACTTCAGTAAATACTTAGTCAACATTGAATGTAATGTACCTTTTTATTTTTATATGCATGTTAGCGAAAAAAAAACCAAAACAAGAAAGAAAGAACAACGCATAAGTACTATCAATATAAGTATACCGAAAAAAAAACACAAAAATACTTATATATAATTAATTTAAATAGCTTTCAATTTTTTTAATATGTTGTGATTGGACTTCAACAGAACTAATTCCTCAAAAGAGAAATCGGTGAGGCCTTGTCTTCTGGAGTCGAACACCAAATGTTTGTTGATAACTGACCTCTATATAAAAAAATGTTAATGGATGGCCAAAAATAATAATAAATATGTTACCAGTATCGTCAAAGTTATAAAAAGTACTTATGTATGTGTTTTTTCTTTCTTTCTTGTTTTGGGTTTTTTCGCTAATATGCAAGGGACGTAGTCTCATTATTTAAAGCTAAGCTAAGGCTTTAACTCTTATACTTCATCGCATAAAAGTTTTAAGCACATACCAAAGCTAATCTGAGTAGTATAACAAATATAAGGCAATGTAAGCAGCGACAGTAGAAAAGCGTGAGATCAGTAAAGATCGCTCATTGCTAATTAAGTAAATAAATATAAATAGAATTGTACTTGATTCGAAGCATTACAAATTGTGTTTTAATAAATAATATTACTGGCATATAAAAACAAAAAGGTACGTTACATTCAATGTTGACTAAGTATTTACTGAAGTATTTCAAAGTATTTACTAAATACTGTTAAATAGTATTTGCAAGTATTTGAAAATTGAGCTCTGCAAATAGTCAAGTATTGGTATTTGTATTTACTTTTTCAAGAACCAAGTATTTGTGTTTTTTTCAAATACCAATACGTAGTATTTGTATTTGGTATTTATTTTGCAATTACTTGGACTAGTATTTAAATAGTATTTTAAATACGATGTATCTTAATACATCACAGGTTTGATTTAAAGTAGCCCTTGGACGTGTTTTTTGTACCTCTTTTTTTTATGCTCTGTCTACGGCCGCCATATTACAGACATCACAGGGTTGCACAATTTTTGAATACGATAGTCACATCGCGGATTGCTCACGGAGTTAAAACTATAACAAATGCTATAAATACGATTTGCTGAATGTACGCTTAAACTGTGGATACCCTTAATGGCTGCATTCAGCGGAAGGAAAGAGTGGAACTGGAATACGTTTATTTATTTTATATTATTTTTAAAATAAACAAAAAAATCAAATTAAATATTTTCATTAATTTATAAAAATGTATAAATAAATTTTCTTTTAAAGAACATAATTAACTAGCAAGCCCGTGTGGCGTTAAAACACCAAAATCAAACATACCTAGATTTTATTTTAAGCTATTGAATAGATTTTCAACTGATCAAAATTGAAATGAAATTAATTTTGACCTTTTTGCAATATACGCGGTATTGCACGCGCAACGACTATAACGTTAGCATATTTAATTTAATACCCAAATGTATTTTAAATATACAGGAGTGAGAATATTTCTTGAGTTCCAGTTGAAAAATGCTTGAACAAAAATATTCCATTACCAGTTTCCATTTTCTTATTAAATTTTTGTGTACATTTTTAAAAATTAAAAAATTTTCCGACCAACGGCTTAGAAATCTTTTTTCAACTGTAAGAAATCATTCCAGTATCTCTTTGATATTGAATATATCAATTCATAGTTTTAGCTGTGAAATTATAAAAGATTATTCGTCAGTATAACAGTTTCATAGCTGTGGCGCTAAATACCTCACATATTTGTAGGCATATGCTGAAATTAAGAAGAGAAAAAGCAGCATAACAATAACAATTACGTGCAAACTTTAATTCGCTATAACTTAAAAAATATAAATTTTTAAGAAATAAAAAGTCCAGTTTTCACATCTATAGGTCAAAACCTACCAAACCATACTAAATTTATTAAGGTTGGACTTGTACTTAAAAAGCCTTACGCCGGACAAAATTTTAAAGGATTACATTTTTAAGAAATAAAAAGTCCAGTTTGCACATCTATAGGTCAAAACCTACCAAACCATACTAAATTTATTAAGATTGGACTTGTACTTAAAAAGCCTTGCGCCGGACAAAATTTGCGTTTGCGTAATGTTTAGTATTATGATAATAATATAATTTATTTTAAATAATTGTATGAAAATGTGTAATATTAGGTTTAAAACTATTGAAATAAAAAATAATTGGAAAAGCTTTCTTTTAAAAAATATTTCTTTTTTCATTTTGTGTTGGAGATCGGTTAGAGAAAGACCTTGGAAATCAAGTAGAGATCCAACCTTATCTCAACTGGAGATCGAAGGACCATTTCCCTGGAGAATGGCTTGGATCTCAAGTGGAGGTCAATTTGATATCCAGCACTGGCGATAGCGATTGGAAAAACGAACTGGAGCTCCACTTGAGGTCAAGCCGATAGGCTGCCGATGCCCAGGAAATGTTTATTGGGCAGGAAGTTCAAATTAACATACCCACATATATGCCGTTCTTGGTATTTTTTCAGCTGTATAGCAGTGTTATGAATGCAACAAAGTCAGTCGTACCATTTTTTGCCATTTTCACCATCAGCCATACTAAAAATCAGTTATAGTCGGCTATTTCACTTTAAATCATACCCCAAACAAGTAGTAGTATCAAGACATTTTATTAATATTTACAAAATATTAAGGACATGTAAGAATACCTATTCCAAATATATGTACAGAATGTTGTACGCATTTTTCATAAGCCGTAAACTGTTATTAAATAAAGTTTTTATTCAATCGAAAA
This sequence comes from Dichetophora obliterata, assembly GCA_963920525.1. Taxonomy (NCBI): domain Eukaryota; kingdom Metazoa; phylum Arthropoda; class Insecta; order Diptera; family Sciomyzidae; genus Dichetophora; species Dichetophora obliterata. Next base: position 60,414,929 of record OY986436.1, on the reverse strand, counting down.
TGCGCTCAAGAAATGTGAAATTGCCATCTTAATATTAAAAAGTTGAAAAAAGAAGATAGAACTATTCACAAGGCGACCTCGATAGTCTAGTGGTAGCGCGCTTGACTGTCACCCAGGGGTCCCGGGTTCGAATCCTGGCCGGGCCACGGTCCTACGCTAAAACCTTTCTTTCCTTATTTCTAATCAAAGTAACTTCAAAACACTTAATTTACGACGAAACGTTGTAGTTGGTGGTGATAGGAAAAGTTGGTGGAGAGGAACGGAACGCTTGGTATCTTGATTTGACGGAGGTAAAGGCACAAGACTCCAGATTTAATAGTACATGTTTCTACAGCTTCTGCCACACTAAGAACATCCTACACAAAAGTTTCACTTGATTACTCCCTTCTTTCATTCTGTAGTGTCACAACGGACCAATTTGGTCTAAATGGGCTGATTTAAAGAGCACCTCATCCCTTAAAAGATGGAACAATTTTTTTACGAATTAGCTAAATTTGATCTGCATTTAAATTTGACTACTTTTTGTGCAATTCCGTAAGCTTTATGACATCCGACTTAGTGATGTCATATGGCATTATCATCCTTAAAGGGTTAACCTAACCTATTCACAAGTTATTTTTGCTTATAGTTCTAACGACGCACAGTGTAACGAGGTCTATGGATTGACGGACAAAAATAGAAGGAATCATCGTAGGTACATGAAATTGAGCACGTGTTGTATTATTTCATAAATATAAAACACCACACAAATTTTTTATTAAGATCGGCCACGACCTTCACCCACCTCTCATACAAAATTAACAATAAAAGCGTAATATCTCGAGTTGTAGAAAGTGTAAAAACCAAATTAACTGCTTTTTTTATTTTCTTTTTATTTTTCTAAGAGAAGATATAAAAGGATCTGATGAAAGCAGTAACCCACGGAATAGATCTATATTGCATAGTTCTCAAAAATTTTTACGGGTATGATTTAAGTTAATTCATCTAAACTCTTTACGACTAGCTTCTAACGCGATACAATTATTATATTTACATATTTAAGTCTACAACCTTCACTACAATTCTTACCCACTGGGATCTTTATGGTTGAAAATGACAGCGTAAAATTAGGGAGAGTAAATTGTAACCAAACTTCTAGTTCTAGTAAATGTTGTAGTCGAAACCCTAACAAACAATTTAACCCGTTCAATGGCTAGGCTAAACTAAGAAAAAAATAATTTTTTTGGGGTATATTCCTATCATTTAGTTCCTTAAAAGATGAAAAAACACACCTTTAAACACACCATTTAGTTCCTTAAAAGATGAAAAAACACATCTTTAATTCTTACCTACGCTACTTACGTTTTGCAAGCTTGTACAAAGAAAAAATTGTTTTGGCCCTGACAGAGCTGTAAATGAATCAATCATTTGAAGATTGAATCATGAATCAATCACAACCTGATTTAAAAACAAAGATTGCAATAATTTTAACCTTAAATCATTAAGATTTAATTCCGTAATCATCAATGATTGCTTTAAGGTGATATTTAATTCATTTCGAAGCAATCATATTGATTAATATTTTGAATGCATTCATTTGATTTAAATCAGAAAAGATTTCAATCATTTGATTTAAATCTGAAATGATTGCTATTATTTGATTTAAATCAAAAAGATAAGAAAAGATTTAAATCATTTGATTTAAATCAAAAATGATTTCAATTATTTGAATTAAATCGCAAAATGAGTAACTGTGGTATGGAATAAAAAAGAAATAATTTCAAATAAACCTTTCAATCTTTTCAGTTACAAAATGAAGACTTGAGTTAACAGTGTACGATCGAGTGAAAATTAACTGTGGGCAAGTCATGACAACTCGTCAGCATGGTTTTGTTACTGGCACATCCACTGTGTCTAATCTTCCCGACTTCACAACATTTTGCTTGAAATCTTTTGATTCTGGTAGCAAGGTCGATTGTATTTACACTGACTTAAGTAAAGCTTTTGATAAATTACCACATAATCTTATTTTATTTAAACTAAAATAAATGGGATTTCCGCAATATTTCGTAAGCTTCATCGAATCGTATTTGATGAAGCGATCTTATCAAATACGGTTCCGAAATGTGTTGTTTCTGAATTTGTTGCAGAATCGGGTGTCCCTCAGGGAAGCCACCTGGGTCCACTTTTATTTATTTTGGCTATTAATGATGTTACTCACATCTTCAAACACTCTTCTGATAAATTTTGAACTATGACCTTTTCGCGTAAAAGGTACATTTTAATTTTTGATTACAAAATAGAAGATACTGCTTTAAGTCGTGTAATTACCGTCAAAGACCTTGGTATTGTATATGCATGGATAATTCAAAGTTGTCGTTTAGCATGCATATTGATAGCATTTGTAAGAGAGCATCTTCTATGCTTGGTTTTATAAAGCGCTGGGGCAAAAGAGTTTGATAGCCTAATAACAACTACAACGCTGTATTATTCAATTGTGCGACCTCACTTAATGTATGCATGTCAAGTATGGTCCCCACATTACAATGTGCATGTTGATCGTATAGAAAGAATCCAAAGACATTTTGTTCGGTTTGCTGACACTCTTAACCTTTAATTGAGAGAAGGCAATCTTCTGATATCATCGTCTTTCACCAACTCATAACTGGTGTATTCGTTTCTCAAAAACTTCCTTCCATCTAGTTAAAATCATTACAAATATATAATTTTGAATCCTAAAGGGTGGCAAGGTTTTTAAGAGCATTGGATCAACCTTTTTGATGGTGTTATTTTGCGGGAAGAATTCGCTACTGTGGGCTTATGAGAACTCCATAAATATAAATATATTTCGTTTGTAATAGCACCATAAAAAAAGTTGATCCAATAGTCTTAAAAACCTTTAAAAGTTTGCCATTCTTAAGGATTTCTTTATTTATTTATTTCTATTTAAACTATCAACAATCGTTTAACAGTTTGAGTAAATTATATAAACAATATGATATAAAACTAATAAAATGTAAACATAATGTAATATTGCATACGTATCTCCATAAATGTAATATTAAAGAATATTACACTTTTATAAATTCATTTTAAACAATTCTTTATAAATTTTGTTTGCATATATTTAACATGGAATTTGTTGTTATATAAGAAATAATGTACTTAATTTTATTTTTGTAGGGTTGAGAATATATTATAGGCAAAAGGCACAAAGCTCTATTTTATGCTCCCCACACAAGCTCATATGGCATTTTTAACACTATGATTTGATCATGCAACGGTTGGAACGGGGACAAAGAGCACATATTTTTCTCTTCTTCTCAGTATTTAATTCTGGAGGGTTTCGATCATTCTTCAGCCATAGACTATTGATGCTGTTTCGCACCGCTGCACTGTGGTCTAGACGATGATTCTAGCGCGAATTAAATGTCAATTAAAACAGACCCGTAGCTAGTATGGTGCTAGGGCAGGCTAAGCCTGCCCTAGAATCCGTCGAGGCTGCCCTAGCCAAATTTCCGTATGCTTTTACAACTGCCCTCTTTTATTTTGCAGTTGAGCACAGTGTAATTACTTACTTACTTAGTTGGCACAACAACCGTATGTCGGTCTTGACCTCATCTAAGAATTTGCGCCAGCCATTTCTGTCTTTCGCTTGCTGGCGCCAGTTGGAAATTCCAAGCTTCGTCAGGTTGTCCTCTACTTGGTCTTTCCAACGAAGATGCGGTCATCCTCTTCTGCGTTGACCGCCGCTGGGTACCGAATCGAATGTTTTCTTCACTGGAGCATCGTCTTTCATGCGCTGAACATGACCAGGCCAGCGAAGCCGCTCGATTTTAATGCGCTTGAAATTGTCAGCGTACAGCTCAAACAGTTCATCATTCCACCGTATTCGGTACTCGCCATTGATGCAGATTGGTCCGTTGATCTTACGAAGAATCTTTCTCTCGAATGCTCCTAAAGTTCTTTCATCTGAACTGCTCAGCGTCCAGGTTTGTGATGCATAAAGTAGGACGGGCATGATGAGCGATTTATAGAGCGTGTTTTTCGTTCGTCGAGTGAGGGCTCTGCTTCTCAATTGCCTCTAAGCCCAAAGTAATACCTGTTGGCAAGAGTTATTCTTCCTTTGATTTCAATGCTGATGTCGTTGGTTGAGTTTATGCTGGATCCCAGATAAACGAAGTCCTTCACAACCTCGAAGGAGGTATTGTCAACTGTAACGTGGGTTCCAAGACGCTGGGACTGTTTATTTGTTGACACCAAGTATTTCATCTTATATGAATTCAATGCCAGACCCATTCGACTTTACTCTCTTTCTAATCTGAAAAATGCTGCACTGATTTCGCGCGTATTATTAAATAAATTTATTTTAAATTAAATAAATTTAACCTTGATGCGAATTATGGCAAGTCGTTCGTTCACAGGTGTGCTTCTCCGCATGGCCGCTGTAGTAGATGTCACAGGGTGCATGCCGAATGCAACCCTGTCCCTTCCATCGCATTTCTTGGATATCAGTGATATCAGGTTTGTATCTTTCCAAGACATCAGTCAGTTGGATAGAGGCACCTTCCCAATTAAGGGTTCGGACATTCCAGGTTCATATCCGTAAATCATTATCAGTTTTTCGTTTGCGGTAGTCGTCATTAGATTTGGGGATCATTTTTCTTTTTTTCTGATTTGCTTTCATTGAAATGGGTTTTTACGGGTGGGCTTCAAACCCGACGCACAACCTATTTTAAGCCTAGGAAGGCCCGCCGCTCAAATTAGCCGCCAAACTAACGGTTGTCAGTTTTGACGTTGCCCAGGAAACACCACGTGGAGGTTTGAGTCGACTTGAGGCAATTTCACAAATATTATGCTGGCCTCGACAGGTTGAGACAGTCAGACATGTTACATTGTAAAGGTTCGCCCCCAGTGTAATTAGACCTTTGCATTATAAACGTAAACATACGCCGAAAATATGGCAGCACTTTCATTTAACAGCTGAAAATTTAGATAACAAAATTTCGCAAGTCATTGCCAATAACAGCTGGCAAAAAAAGTTAATTTTTGGTGAAAATTTATAGAATGTTGTTATTTTAATTGTTTCCAAGATTTTTTGAGCGAGTTTTTTAGATAATTTATTATTTTAAGTGTTTTAAACTAAATATACACAAAAAAAAATTGCAGTTGCTGCAGTCGTTTTTCCAGCTTTTGTGTCTCCCAGTTTGCTGTTCTGATTAGGAAAAACACTTGCAACTACTTGAGGATGAATGGGGAGGATTTCGAAATTATATCATGATTCAAGCGCAGCTGACTGCATTTCGGATTTTTCAACTTTAAGCGGCTGTACCAGGTCAGCAGTTTTCACTTATTCCTGTAATCTAAATACTTTGCATTCATTCTCAAATAGTTTTACATACTTTCCCCAATCTACTAATAATAATTAGTCTAATTAGTCTAAATAAAACTACTAATTGGGAGCATAAAAATTTGGAAAGGCTGAAAGGAAAATAATGGATGTTGCAGACATAGCTTGCGATAGAATGAGGTACTTTTGCTCAAAAACAATTAAAATAACAAGGTTTTATATCACGCGAAACTCAGTAGTAGAACAATCACTTGGTGAGAGAAGTGAATATTCTATTTAAATTAAGCCGGCTTACTTTGATATCGTTGATAATATTATATTCAAATTAAAAAAGCGTTTCACTAAAAATGATCGTATATTGTTGGCATTGTCATAAGCTTACGAAATGAAGCCGGCTAGTTTGAAAATGTTATGTTCTGTAGGCTTAAAAATACCCTATGATGCCGTGATGTCTGTCGCAAAGAAATATCCGTACAAAAAAGGGATGAGCATCAGAAAACATCACCAAATTCAATCAGTTTTGATACGTTGAATGAATTGTGTCTAATGCGCGATGCGTTTCCTGATACTTATAATTTGTTTTGTGCAATCGAAACATTCGGCAATAGTACGGCGGTATTGCGGAGGTATTCCGGCGGTACGGCGGAAGCACAATTTTCCCGTGTAAACCAAATCAACAGAGTTCAAAGATTATAGATAACTACAACACGTCTGCGAGAACTTTCATTGATCGCTTTTGAAGGCCATTATTTGGAAAAAATTTGTCCCGAAACCATACTTCGCAAATTTAATGAGAAACTAAGACAAAGGCCTTTGTATTAAACAGCAGAGCTGTGACTGTAGTGGAAATTTGTTCTAATAAATACATTAGAAATTCGCTTTCAAACATTGAACTATTTATGTTATATTTAATATGTTAATATACTTAACTTTTTTTTTACTAAAATATGCATTTGAACAATGAACTCATTAAATAACATGTAAATATATAAAAAATTCATTTGAAAATATGTTAATATGCATATATATATTTATATACAAATGTATGAAAAAAATTTGTATTTTTTTTTACTGGAGGCTCAGCCTGCCCGGCTCTTATTTTCTGGCTACGGGCTTGAATTAAAATAATTAAAAATCAACATATAGTTTTATGCTTCAAAAAAAGTTTTTTAATAGATAATATGTGAGAACTTAGAAAGCAATAAAAATTCCCTATTAATTTTGTTTTACAATGTGGCAACTCCGCTTGAAACCGTTAACTCGCAACACGAGTTGCGACGTATACAAAAAGTGCAGTATTCTGATTGTGGATTTTAGTGATTTTTTATTAAAAAAGTGAATTGTTTCTGAAAAATTCGTCATGGAAAATATTCAACGAAGTAAGTTTTAAATGTTTTAAATAGAAAAAAATCTTAATCATAAAAATTAAGAAGGGTATTTGAACTGTATTTTTTTTTCGTAAAAATTTAAATATTTTATTTATTTATTTATTTATTGGCCAAACAAGGCAATGCAATTTACTTATTCTAACTTATTCTAACAGGTTTTGTTTACTTATTACTAAGTTTTTGTTTTTCTTCTCCCCTTTCCTTGTTTTTATTTTTTTTTTATTTTAACTGTTAAAAAATATGCAGATTTTTGCATATTGACTTTTTTTCGAATCTTTATGATCTTGGTTTCTAGAAACAAAAAAAAAATTAGGTGTACATACATGCAACTTTGACTTTTATCTTTATAGGAGCGGACATCATAATTTGGAGCTCTACAACGAATGCCTGCGAGTGAAAGATTTAAGTCGTGGTGAGTGTTGCAATGCACTTTATTTATTTATTAGCCACAATAAATGTATTAATACGCACTATTCTAAAAACATTTTAACAAATTTTATAAAAAATGTTGAGCAACGTTGGAAGGCATGCCATAGAATTTTAATTTCAGTTTCCGAGAGTAAACATACGAACTAAATTACCAAATTATATTCTAATACGACCCAAACCGTCTAAAATATAGCATGTTTATTGATTTGTGGGCGCCAAAAGGATGTATATAGAAGGGCAGTCAAAGTAGGCGTAACAATATTTACACAATTTTTTTAATTTTAAAGTAGGCGTGGCAATATTTACACATAAATAGTGACCACCACTTGGTCTCATAGCACTTATAAAAAGTTTCCTTATAAAAACATTCACAACTCAAAAATTATAATGATTTCTGAAAAGTGGGCGTAGTTATAGTTCTATCACACTTATTTTGGATTAAGTTGTCGACAGTAACCACATGAACTAAACTAAAAAATTTTAGTACAATACAACCGAATTCGTCTTAAATGTAGCGTTTTTATTAATTTGTGGGAGGTAATAGGGGTGTGGCAATTTTTATTTTTTACTATTGGATCCTTTTCACAGTCACTTCTGTACCAAATTTCTTTACCCTAGTATTGTAAATCGTTTTCTTTCAAGCTTGCTGATTTAATTCGCGCTAGAATCGCCTTCTAGACCACAGTGCGCTGTCGGCAAAGTTGGAATCCGTATCCTATTATGTAATTAAACTTTAATAAGTTAAAAGTGTTAATTTTATTAAGATCTTTTGATTTGCTTAGAACTAGACATGGGTAACGCATCAAAAAATGCTGCGCTGATACAACAACCCAAGCGCATCTTACTGTATCAGCGTACTGCGTTAACGCAATTGCGTCATGACTTACAGTGCTTTGCACTCATACAAATTTGGAAATAAATAGAAAGAGTGCTGCTATGATAATGAAATTTTGTATGCTTAGTAAGTTTAAGCTATCTAAGAAAAATACCGAAAATGGTTGAAATCGGTTGGTCCTTACCTTGGACCTATATTAAATTTTAACATAATTTTGTATGGGAGGTAGACACAAAAGTAGACCGATCTTAATAAAATTTTGTCAAAAGGCTTAAAATATAAAGTAAAGTAAAGTAAAGTAAAGTAAAGTATACTGAAAATGCTTTAAATCCATTAGTTTTTAGGGGTACCTCCCTTGGACCTATGTTAAATTTTTACATAATTTTGTATGGGCGGTAGACACAAAAGTTGACAAAAAGTAGTAAAATTTAGTCAAAAGGCTTACAATTTTAATTTATATGTGCTTACTTAAAATCATTCAAATGGATTAGTTTTTAGGGGTACCTCCCTTGAACCTATATTCAAGCAATTCTAAAGCAATTCAGACTTTTTCAAAATCGGTTTTTTAAAAATAACGGAAATATGCGGAATTTTTTTTTTTCATAGCCAGCTAAACAAGGGTCCTATCTTATGGATAAAAAATAAAACCAGCATATACAAACATCCGCATTTTAATACATGCTTTCCAAATTTTGCGAATTTTTCTGTTTTTGATTTAAAGTTTGGTTTTGATTTTAAAGTTTAAAAATTTAGCAAAATTCTTTTTTTTAATATTTTTCAAAAACTCAAAAAATCAAAATTTTGCATTGTTTTCTACTTTAGAAAACATGTGACACCACCTATGAAATTCGTGCAAAATTAGTCAACTCTAACATGGTGCCGTGCCTACAGGCGTAATTTTTAAACAAAAATTTTTCGAATTTATCTTGATAGGAATATTACCTGTCGAATGATACCAAATTTGTGCTATTTGGAGACCAAAAATTTTCTGATTTATTTCCACTTCGCAAAGCACTGTGTGACGTAGCTTAAAATGCTATGATGTTGACGATGGACTAACACGATGTTGATCAGCACAGGATGTTTTTTTAGTTCGATAACGCATTGCGTTATGTGGTTAATTTTTTGAATGCGGTAAGTTTTGTGGTGTCTTGTCCTAAGCGCAAGTTGCCTTGTCTTAGGAAAAATAAATGGAATCATATAACAAATCCTGAAACAAAATATCTGAACTCATATTGATGCGGTTTTGCGTTACTTTTAACTGTTACCGCAATATTCATCTTCAACGCAAAAACAAATATTACGCTTCCGTTTAAATATTACGTTTAATATTACTAAATATTAAGTATTGACGCTTACGAACACGTTAAAATATTGTTGAACATATTGAAAAACCATTCCGTGAATGACAAAGCATCATAACAGTGAAACGCTCTCCAAACACTCATGCTTAACCGCATCTTTCCCGCAACCCCTTTTCCGTATTTAAATAAGCTAACAATGCTCGCTTCGAACATTCTATCACTATGTTTGCGGCGTCGTACAATTTGTGCAATTTTTGCTAGCTGAATAAGTATTTCCTCATTTTTCTATAAGCGTGTTATTGTGCGCTATTGCGTTACTTTTTTTAAAACAAGTGTTTTAGCGCAGTAACGCATTTAAGTGCTTCAACTCAAAAGCGCAACGCAGCGCAGCGTTACCCATGTCTACTTAGAACATGTTGTTCGTATAGATAATAAAACATTAATGAAAGCCATATTCAGAAAATCAAAGAATTGACATATTCGCTATCTGTTAGTGAACAGCACATAACGCTACACATGTGATCAAATGCATCGACGCCTCCTTAAGCAATTGGTACATAGTCTTCGTCCAAGAAACTTAAATCCTCTGATGAGCTTTATTCTTCAAAGCTTTAATTGAAAGGGTCCTCGTGACCAGTCTCCTCATTGTTGTTTTTAGGGCTTATCGTCCAAGTCGTTGTCCAGATTATTTTGAGAGTCCTCTGTACCTAATCTATCGTTGTTGCAATCCAATTCATCGTCGAATTCGTTGTTGTTGTCACAAATCTACAGAAATTTTTCTATTTCCTCAACTTTTTTTAATTTTTTGCTGCACAATTTTCATTTTAACTGTACAAATCTGATATTATTACACAGTGCAGCACGAAAAAAAATAACCATATACGGACACCACTACGTGATAAAAGACCAAAAAAAAAACCCCCTGTCTCCCAGTTTTGCCCAAAGTCCTCCAGGTTTTTTTTTATGGGCCCCCAAAGATGTGGGGCCTCGGTGTCATTTGTGAAAAAAGGTCATTTTCTCAAGCTCATATCTTGCAAACCGTTCGGAATTTCGATTTACTCTTTGAGGCAAAGTTGTAGCTCTTGTCATAAAGAACAAAAATTGTGAACTTATAAAATCAAAAAAACTTCATCTTCAAGGTCAAAATCGCAAAAAACTTTAAAAAATGAGCGAAAAATGGCCCAAAAAGCGTTTTTTATTTTCCGCTTTTACGAACAAATTTACTTTATGAAAAATGCGCCAATTTTCTAAAGTGAAGTAGCCTGGTAGGGCTAACAGCGCTGATTAAAACCCCAAAGTTTTTTTAAGGAGCCCGATCCAACTTCTTGATATATAGGCCTTTATAGCTTGAGTATATAATCGCTTATATCTCACCCATTTCTTATCCGATCTGGTTGAGATGGGTATCGTTGAGAAGACCTTTGAAAACGCTATAAATCTGTATATAAATATGTTCATTTTTATTAACTCATTGGGGCAAATTAAAAAAAAATATTTTTTAACGTCACTTTTTTAATAAAAATTTGGTTTTCTCAAAAAACAGCCCTAGTAAAAAAAAATTGAAGTGTTAGAAAATAAGCGATTTCTTAAAAAAAATTTGATTTCAAAACTTTTAACGTAAATAATTGTCAGTCAGGAGGCCGAGTGTGTGAGTGCACTGTACCTTCACTGATAGTAAGTGCATTCTAATAAAAATTCTCAAGCTGGTGGGTGAGTTCCTGTGCCCAAACTGTCAAACAACTACCTGGAAGCAAACATCTGCATTGAATTCACATTGTAGCTCTTGTCATGTTTAATGTCTTGTATGTTTAATTAACGCTCAAAAATGAAATATGCCTGGCCAGAACCATGTGTTTGTCCAAGGGTTAACACCGTTTAGGTAGCGCTTAGGTATCACGCGATCACGCACCGACCGCAGCAGCACAGGCAATGCAGTAAGCTCAGCACACGCAACAAGGGACGCAGCACACAATATAAAAGCGACACGACGCTCACATCGGGGCATTACACAGCGCGACGTCAACGAGAGCTCAGCGGTGAAAGTTATAAAGTGAAAGTAAAAAATTCGCACACAACATTGGCAACTGACAATTTCAATATGCAGTGTGAAAATATTAATTTATTTTGCTACGTTTGCGGTCATCAAATCAGAAAAACAAGTTCTACAACATTGCAAAAGGAAAAGAATCTTTAAACTAGTCAATTCAAGAAAGCATATAAGTTGTTTTTCGACGAAGTAGACTTGACCGGTGAAAATTACACACCAAATACAGTGTGTCGCCAATGTTATAACAATCTCATGGCATGGCTGAGTGGAGGCAAACATAGTATGAAGTGTTATATTATATTTAGGATCGCCATGTTAAGATATATTCAGGATCGTATTATTATGTTATAGCGGCAGAGTTTGCCTTCGCTATAGGCTGCAGTGTTTGCCGACTTGAACTATGTCCAAGGCAAACAGAGACGTTTAAAAATAAGCTAAACAAAGCAGAGATCTGCCAACTTGTGTAGTTAATTAAAGTCTGCTTTATTGTTGGCCATCTCGGCTCTTTTATAACATTTTTACAAAACTTACTTAATAGTCTTAATCTGTGGTCATACTTCTCTAGTTAGTTAATATACTTATAACCTATGTTGCGTTTCGTTCTCGCATATGAATTTGAATCATCGAAAGGATTCAAATTACATATTTTTGGTTTGACGAATGATATATTGGCACGGTCAACAATATTGAGTGAGTAATGAAAATATTCGCATGCACTGAGTGCAGCACACGCCGATAATGCAGTGCTAACTTATAAGTCACTCAATATATTGCTGTTTGTGACAACGAAACTTAGGGTCGGCAATGTGAATAATGAGAGCACACTACAGAAGTATTGTAAGCCGGTAAACTGGATTAATCTCCCAGGTGATCATGATAAAACCAGTTGCTATGGATGCGTAAATTACACATGTGGTCTAAATCGATATGCTGAGAGGAACAAAAGTTATAAAGCAACTGTAACAGCCATACTACCAGTGCTCGCACCTGAAAATTTAGTATCACCAAGGCCGCCAACTCCAGATCGTAGAATGTACCTAAGAACTAAGATTAATAAAATCAGTAATAGTATAACAATGAAACCTGCAACATGCCTTTTCACATACGGGAGAAGGCTTTATAGTATCTCAATGTTGAAGTAAAAAAAAAACAAATCAAATTAAAAAATTTTTTACTACTACCTAAACGGTGTTAAGAATCATTCCTAGGAAGTTTATATGTTCTAGAAAGTTGTTTATTGAGATCTTAGGTTCATTTTTGTAGTTGATTATTTCCTTGAATTTTGAACGGTTTGCTACCTATGGACCTGAACAGAGGAAAAAAGGTAAAAAAATTGCATCTTTTAAAGTTTTTTGCGATTTTGACCTTGAAGATGAAGTTTTTATTTTATATGTTCACAAATTTTGTTCTTTATGACAAGAGCTACAACTTTACCTCAGAAAATAAATCAAAATTCCGAACGGTTTGCAAGATATGAGCTTGAGAAAATTATAATTTTTTTGCAAAAATGACACCGAGGCCCCACATCTTTGGGGGCCCATAAAAAAACCTGGAGGACTTTGGGCAAAACTGGGAGACAGGGGTTTTCTTTTTTTTTTGGTCTTTTATCACGTAGTGATGTCCGTAAATGGTTACTTTGCCATGACTTAAAAAATTACACACTGTGTTATTTAAGAAAATATGACAAATTTTCATATAAAAAATTGCACCTGTTAATTAATAAAAACAAATTCTTTTTTTTTTTATTTAACCCTGGAAGAACATGCTTCGTCGTTTCGACGACGCCAATTCTTAAAAATCATACCTACACACTATTTATTTGGCTGTACGTTTGCGCACACCAACAGCTAGACTACGATTTACGCTATACGACAAATAAGAACAAAACACACAAAAACAAGAAAGAAAAACGATAAAATGTGACCATGTGTCGTCGATTCGACGAAGCATGTTCTTCCAGGGTTAAATAAAAAAAAAAGAATTTGTTTTTATTAATTAACAGGTGCAATTTTTTTAAGCAAGCCTACACCCCCTCCCCCTACGAAAAAATCATGGATTCGGCCCTGCTGTGAACCGTATGTTGTAACCTCCGGGCCCGAGCTTAGCTCTCTACGAAATCACTATAAATAGTTTATTCTTTAATATATTTAGATAGTCGCGATAGTTTCGATAGTGCTATCGATAGTTTTTCATCACTAATAAACACTCTAATCCCAAGTGATTTAACTACTGATTACACTGACAAAGCAATAAGACTGTTAAAATTTTGAAGATCTCAAAGAACGTCCTCATCACTTTGTGAGAGCACATCAATTTATTGCCTTCTAAGATGCCAACAGGGTCAAGAAAGTGGCAGCAATTTATGCAAAAAAGAAATGAACAGCAAACAGCGTGCAAATGCTATAATTATAGATTCACGTTTTAAGGCCAATAGAGCAAAACCATGACAATGTCACACAATGAACCACATTCAGTGTTATCCTTCTTTTTTACCCTTCTTCTTCAGCAGCAGCAACTGCAGCAGCAAAAGCATGTTTAATCAAAATCAGCACGAAACTTCTATGTTTGTTTTTTTTTATTGTATTAATTACTACGTATGTCGTTCGAGCCAATTGTTTTGTGTTTTGTGTTTTGTTTTTATTGTTGTTGTGCTGCCTGCATAAATCAGGTTAACTAATGCAAAGTAGCGCGCCAAACAAACAGCGTCCAACCCCTAGTAAGTTTGCATGCAAAATAACAGTATTTTTAAAACGGAAACGGATAATGCATATCTTGCACCATGCATAAAAATTTCAATTTCTCGCACCGGCTCCGAAGAACGCGACATAGCAAAGTCGTTGCATATTTATAGGCACACAACTTAATAGCAACTTATGGTAGTAGTTATGAGAGTTTTTATGGTGCACAGGAATTAAATGAATGGTGTTAATCCTCCCCTAATTTTACAAGTAATTGGAATTGCAATAGCGCAGCAGCGTTTCGCCAACGGAAGAAGGACTCGCGCTCGTTAGTTAGCATAACTTCAACTTCAACTACAACTTTAACTTTTTTGCTGCTTCGTTTGGCCCATTATATACTATATATACAATATAATATGTATGTAAGTGGCAAGAACAACAACAACAACAAAAACGCCCATGCTAAAACATACAAGAACAAAACACACACACACACATACACACAAGCGCACATGAGCTGAGCATTGGTATAAAAGGTATAGAATGGACAAAAAAAATAAATATATTGAAAGGGTCGGCCCGGCCCTTTCAAAGAAGTCCAAGCTAATTTAAAGTGGCAGCATGAAAGAATTTCCGATTTACCCGATCCACCCACCGCGCTCCCTCTCCCCAGACGCAGCAAATAAAAATGAACTAAAAAAATGTCTTTTTTAACTTAGCAGTATAGATAAATTGTAACATTTTCACTTCCTTACCTATCTAAATAGAGTATAATGTGTGCATTTTTAATGGATTTGAATCTATTTTTGTTCAAAAGTATCAGCTTTTTTCATGAGCTTACCTGAAATTCGCACTCGAGTACATCGGAGTCCTCCAGGAGTCGCACCGTGCACTTATACACAATATTACTTTCATTTTTATTCTTAAACATTATCGCGAATTCGCGTTTCAAAATTTCTGCTTCGCCAATAATTTACAATGTATCAGGCATCTATTTAATTTTGAATGTTCTGCGATTTCCATACATCATGCGATAGGGAAAACTACACACTCAAAGAAGGACAAACATCTCCTGGTTTTCTTTTTCTTTTTTTTTTTGTTCTTACACACAGTTTTTCTTCCTACTTATGAAAATCTACAAAAAATATTCAGCACATATGCGCTGTGTAAATATGAATTGTCGTCCTTTGCGTGTGTGTCAGCGGCGAATGGTTGAATGTCAAATACTGAATTGCATTTCTTATGTGTGCATACATTTAGGCGTTTTCTGAATATCCTTCGGAGTGCGATGGAGAAACGTCAAAAACACGCGTTGACACAAGGATGCATTTGGTGTGGGTTTTTTGTGGTCGATACACAAGCTCAAAGTAGTCAATTTAGGTCCTTTGCACAGGCCTTGGCTGAATTTCAAGGGATGAAAAGGATAAAACAAACAACTTATGAAAACAAAAAGGTGTGTCAAGCTGGACACTCTGCAGAAGCGAAACTTTTTCGTATTTTCATAGGCTTGATAATTTTTTTACTAATAATTTCCATCCAATAGAATTTTGAATAATAGGACAATTGATAAGCAATAATCGTTTAAGTCGACTTAAGACAGAACTCTCTCCATAATTTCACCAATTTCTGCATAAGATTTTTTGTGTTTATGCAGATGTAAAATAATTTTTCGCTCCGCTTCCGTCGTCTCCTTCTGTTTTCGACCCATACTTGCAATTTAATAAGATTTTTCGATGTTCACAAAGTAATAAAATCCATAAGCGTATTGTCTGTCACTGTATATGTCAGAGTTACCAATCAATTTCAATTAAAGCTTAATAAAAAATACATTAAGCTTTAATTAGTATTAAAACTTCAGTACTATTTTAATTATAAGAAAAGCTGTTTGGAATTTCTAACTTTCATACTAAAAAAATAGCCCTCGCTACGCCCATGCTTGTAAATCTTTGAAAAATGTTTGACACAAGTAATTTCATAGTTAAGAATGGTTAACATTTGGTCGCCGTAAATATTTAAGTTTATGAAAAGATATTTCAAAGATGTTTGGCACAAGTAAAATGCAAGTATTCCATAAATATATTCATATTCAAGACTATTATACTTGTGGCAAATATCTTCTTTTTATTAGTGCATATATCAATCGACGTCGACAAAACCTTTGAAAGTAACACAATTACTTTGAAAGTTATACGTCGTTTATAATTTCTTATAAATTTTGTTTGTAAGTCAAAGACGAGATCAAAAAACCAACTCAACTTAAATTTAAATGAGCAAAAACAACGTATTGTGACGTTCATAAATATTTAAATTTAATTTTTGCACGGGCGTGAATAATTTTTATATTCGTTATTTCCCTCATTCTAAACTCTTTTCTTTTAAATAAAAAACTTTTATTGAATCTATTTTAGGCAAATCTAACATTAAGTGATTATAATTTAAGCACTATTTGACATCTGTCATGGTTTTTGTTTTTTATGAAAATGTTAAGACTGTCATGTTGGATCAAAAGATAATAATACTTACTTCCAGACATGGTGTAAGAAATAGAGGTGTTAGTGAGTTTGACACTTCTCTCTCAAAATGATAAAATTGTGTTTTCTCGCTCTTGTCAAAAACAGCTGATGATGAATTGCAATGAAAACAAATTTAGTTAAAATTTAGTGTCTTTTTGCAAGTTTATAAGATTTTTACTGAGATTAAAGTAAGAATAAAGTGATATTGAAAGCAATAAAAAATATATGAGACGCTGTGCGTTATGCAAAAAAAAACAACAACGATGTGAATGCAAGACAATTTGCATGCTGGCCAAAGCTTCATGTCGGTGGCACCTTCCAGCGAACGTTTCTGATAAAATGGCCAAAACATTCAATGACAAACTTGGCAAATCGGCAAAGACAACTGCAATAACTTTTTGTCAACACAACACGGCACAATTAATTGTATTAAATATTTATTTACATTTTATTTCCACAATAAAAACTTTAGCACATCATATAGCAACTCAAACAAATAACACAATTTGAGAACTATGAACAATTCCGCTCTTTTGCTCACAATTTCAGTGTTGTCAAAAACTCACTGACACCTGGTTTTTTTACACTATGCTTCCAGATCTATGGTGCATATCTCTTCTTTTGAGTAGTTTTTGTTATTGGCTTTATAGTAACCCTGCAAGCCATATGAGCACCGTTGCCATCATATCTCTTTTAAGGAGGACATGTTCTCTTTTTTTCTCGAGATCTTTGTTTATCTTTATTAAAATTAAAGGTCCCCTTTTTTTGTTGGAGACACAATATATCTATCAAAAAAAAAATTTACTAAAAATGCACACAAAGAAATTTACATGAAAAGTATCAACACTGATTTGCACATTAATAGCTATATGGCAATGCTGAACGCCATCCCTTAACAAACGTAACTTAACCCTAGCTGTGACCACTGTATTTTTGCATACGTTATGTGTCCACTATGACGATTTCATTCTAGCTATTTTTTCACCCCTTTAGAGACATCGGTTAACCCTAAATTTTTTTTGAAGGTTTAGTTTTTGGTTTCAATGAAAGAAAAAAAGTAAGGGTTTGTTCAAAAATATATGTACAGTATTGCGCAATTAATTTTGGAACAGTCAAAAACGAGAATTTTTTACATTTTAATAAAAAATTAATATCTCTGGCCCTAAGAATTTCACTTGATATAAAGATCTATATATAGAATGAAAAAAAAATCTGCCCAAACCTGGACCAAATATCTTATGATTATTAAAAAGCAATCAATCCCAAACAATTTAAAAAATGTTCAGTTTTTTAATGGATAAATTTAAATCAAATACTTAACTGTATCGAATTTATTAACTCATAGAAAACAGATTGCATAAATGACGCTAAGTAATATATTCAATGATTTTCCCACCAAAAATTGGCTTTGAGTTTTTTTAACAAAAAATTATATTTTTAAAAACGTATTGTGTTTGGAGTTTTTCGACGCATGTTAAAAACAGAAAAGGTTATTGAAACAAGCTCAAGAAAGCTTTAAGTATGATTCTGAGGAAGCTTGATAAGTTAATCACAATTTGATCTCGTTTGTTACTTCAGTTGAAAAGACTTTAAAAAAAACTCTAATAAGATTATGTATTTTGTCTCATTTACTTGAACCTCAAGTTTTTTTAAGTTTTTGAAATAATAAATGTAAATGTTTTTTATTTGCATTTATATTTATGTTTTTATTTTATAAAAAATGTTTTGAAAATTAAGCAACTGAAAAAACAATATTTTAAAAAAATGTTTATTTAATGTTCTTACTTTGCAATAAGTTTTTTTGAATTTTTAAAAAGTCTCTTTTTGTCTCCTTCTTTTTTTTTTTGTCAAAAGTTCTCTTATCTTGCACTAGACTTTTGGTAACCCTACATATGAATATTTTAAGACTCTTTTACGACTCATTTCTAGTAGCCTGAGCTCTTATAAGTTTCATAAAAGACCGGTTTTTTCTTTGAAAGTTGTCCCCCTTTAAGAGCTCAAATAAGATTACAAAAATCATACTTTTTTGACTCTCAAAAGTCATTTATTCGGACTCCTAAGAAAGTCTTTTGTGAATCTTATATTGGCATTTTAAAACTCATAATAGACTCTTAAAAGTTTAAAAAAAGTGATAGTTTTCCTTTGAAACTGGTCACACTTTATGAGCATCAATAAGAATCTTAAAAGAATCTTTTATAACAGGAACTAATTTAGAATTCTATGGTTTTATTAAAGACTCCTAAAATGGTAAAAAACAGCAACGTTTTCTTTACAACTGAACACTCTTAACGTGCTTGAATAAAGTTCAATTTTTCAAATATACGCATATTTAAAAACACCTTACTTAAACACGATTACCTAGCCGAATAAAATTTCAAGTGAATTAACAGTATTTAAAAACATGTTTTTTTTAAATTTCTATCTGAAAATGCTCACAAATGGGATGTTTTTAGGAGCTTGTTTTTTGTTAATACAGAAAATACACATAAACTCATATTCAAGAGGCTTTTCACAAAACGCTCTTAAGGGGGTCCTCTGGTAATCCGAAAAAATTTTTTCGATTTTTTTCATATTTCTATTGCTCAGATACTCAAAAACATTTTCCCAAAAGGATTTTTCAAAATTCGAAATAGTTTAGGAGATACAGGCATTTTTGTGTAGGTATGTTTTCGTCAAAATAACGCATCAGCAAAGTTGTTTATTTGCCTGCAGTCATTAGTCGAAAATTCTGTGGAATTCTTCCAAAATATGTATTGATATTACAAAATATACACACACAGTATGTATACATGCAGTATGTATTCATGCATGTTTTGATTTAGGGGTTGAAATGATTTTGAGCCCAGGTGTTCACATGAAAGAAGCAAACGAACGAGATTCAGTTTATTTTCGAACGCTGAAAGCTACGCGTGCGCGATAACTGCTGTTGTAAAATAAAAGAAAAATCGTTTTGTGTTTTTTTTTTGCTATGGATAAAAAAAGCCACCCAAACGCGTCGCGTAAGTACGCGTATCGAACAAAAAAGAGGCATTTCCGTGGAAACCAGCACTCCCAAGTAGAGGACACCGACTTTGCCAGCACATCGGCCAAAAAATTGAAGAAAACGCAAGACAATGAAGTCATCATCGAAAACAACCTCCAGTTCTGTTTCTTGGAATATTTTTCATTTTTCCAAACGCTTGCTGCTCTGGTTATCTGCGCCCAATGTAAACAAAAAATTCGATTTGGAAAAACATGTATGCGTGGAGTCGGCTTCAAAGTGAGTCTGCAGTGCCAATGTAAAGCTACACAGTATATTAATTCTTCGCCGGTGGTCGGTAAATCTTTTGTTGTAAATCGCCGGTTGATATTTGCCATGAGATTGCTTGGAATAGGGAGAGAAGGTATTAATATGTTCTGCGGATTAATGGACATATGCCAAGGATTGTGCCTTGATGCGTACTATGGCACCTTGAAAAACATGCATGTGTCTGCTAAAGCAGTTTACAAGCAGTGCCTGTTGAATGCGGTTAAAGAAGAGCAGGAACAGCAGAAATAAAAAAAATCCTGACTGTGACTCCTCAGTGCTGACCGTTTCAGGGGATGGCACCTGGAAAAAACGGGGATTCTCGTCTCTTTTTGGTGTCACTACGCTCGTCGGTAAACATACCAAAAAAGTGGTTGACTCCGTTGTCAAATCAAGCCTTTGCCAGGCATGCAAAATGTGGGGGAAAAAAAATGACTCTGCAGACTTCGAAGAATGGTACGAATCGCACCAGAAAACATGCACAAACAACCACAGTGGGAGTGCGGGCAAGATGGAGGTAGATGCCGTGAAGGAAATGTTTGCCTCATCGATCGAAAAATATGGCATAAAATATGAAAAATATATTGGCGATGGCGACAGCAAAACCTTCAAGGCCATTATAGACCTTGATCCGTATAACGGCGACCCCGTTGTCACAAAAAAGGAGTGCATCGCTCACGTGCAAAAACGCATGGGCACACGGCTGCGCAAGGCCAAAAAAGAAAACAAAGGCATCGGTGGAAAAGGCACTGGCAAACTGACAGACAAAGTCATAAGCGAGCTGACTACTTACTATGGACTTGCTATTCGACGTAATAAGGACTCTGTGGAAAACATGAGAAAAGAAATATGGTCAACATATTATCACAAAAGTTCAAGTGATAGTAATCCACAACATATGTATTGCCCACCTGGTGAGTCCAGCTGGTGCGCCTATCAAAAGTCAGCAGCAGAAGGCTCATTAGCCTCATTTCACCACACGTACGCCCCACTTGATGGAAAGGTTCTGCAAGTAATGAAGCCCATATACGAAGCGTTATCATCCGACGATCTACTCAACCGATGCACTGGAGGTGAAACGCAAAATTGTAACGAATCGTTCAACTCGCTTTTGTGGACCTTTGCGCCGAAACATATCCACTGTGGTGCTACCACAGTCGAAATCGCAAATTTTCTGGCAACCTGCATTTTCAACGAAGGCTTCACAAGTATTTTAAAAATAATGTCAACAATGGGTATTGTCATCGGCCCACAAGCCGAGATGTATGCTGAATCTCGCGACGGAAAACGACTTCAACGCTCAGAGCTAAAAACGTACGCATCATCGAAAGAGGGTCGCACAGCCCGCAGAGCCCAAAAAGCCATGGAAAACTCGTTTTATGAGATGGAGGAAGGCACACTTTATGGGGCTGGAATTGCCGATTAATATTCGTAAGTATTGTATTAAAAAAATATGTGCTAATGTCATTTGTGTGCCTCAAAATTGAAGTCAAAACTTTAAACGCGTTTTTCTCGAAACCATGTTTTTCAAAACTTTGCGCACGATAACTCAAACAGTTTTTGACCGATTTTGATATATGAGGCATGAAACGACGCAGAATTTACGCCGCTATAGCCCCTACCTCAAACTTGCCGAAAAAATAATGTTTACTATTTTTTTTCTACACTAGACTACAAAAAAAAAGGTCGAAATTCGAGTTTTCATTTTCAAAGTGGCGGCTCCCCCCCTAAAAAAATTTCGATTTTTGTTTCCGAGGTATGGGCTATAGGGACATTCATTCTAAGTAACTGAATATTTTTTTTTTTTTTTCAGACGATGTTTACTCTTGGAATCGTGCGCAATTTGGACCCACCTTTTTTCCGGAGAACCTCGTTACCAGGCCGAGAACTTTCTGAACGGTCCATAAATTCACTTTTTCAAAATTTTGTATTTTTTTCAATAAATTAAGCTACCCAAATCAAAAAACGGAACTAAAATATCTTTACTCGTTCTCTTTCCACAATATTTTGAAAAAAGGCTAAAATTTGGCATAGATTACCAGAGGACCCCCTTAAATGTGATTTTTTTTTCAGAGCCCTTAACTGAAATACTCCAAAAACAATCCGAAATATGTTCTTTTCAAGAGCGTACGTTATGAAAATACAAAAAATACGTATTCAAAACTCATAAATAGAAAGGAGCTGCTTGGCGAATTATGAGCGCTCCGCACTTGGTTTGAAGGGAAATAAATTCCTTGCTAAAGTATTTTTTTTAGGTTCCTGTTTTGATGGTGCACTCCGAACATTTCTTCATTGCGTATTCATCCCAGCAAACATTGATTTTTTTAAGACTCTTTTTAGAGCCTTATTTATGAGGGTTTTTCATCATTATGTGCTCAAAAAAACTCTTTATTTAATCTTTTTTCTTAGGTTGCGGGCACCCCGATATGACTCCTTATAGTGATTCTTTTATGACGCAAAAAAAAGAATCATTTATGACTCTATTTAAATACTCTTTTAAGACTCACATTAAAGACTATTTTATGACCCTTAAAAACCCTCATTAAACCCTAATATTAAAAACTCTTTCATGACTCATATAAGTGACTCTTTTAGGACTCATCTTAAAGACTCTTTTAAGACTACTATTAAATACTCTTTTAAGACTACTATTAAAGACTTTTTTAAGACTCATAATAAAGACTATTTCATGACTCTTAAAAATCCTCATTAAATCTTCAGATTAAATATTTTTTATGACTGATATAAATGACTCTTTTAGGACTCATATTAAAGACTCTTTTAAGACTACTATTAAAGACTCTTTTAAGACAACCATTCTCTTTTAAGACTACTATTCAAGACTCTTTTAACAGCCCTATTCTGGTTGTTAGCTCAACAAGAAATAGTTAAGGAGCTCTTGGTTATGTAAATGTTAGTGTTCTTAAAAATCATTAAATATGTACAAATTATTTTATTATCAGTAACAGATAATTATGTTAACTAGAAATCGCTAGTGGTCGAAATTCGACCTTTTCATTATAACATTCGACCTACACTGTGATATGAAATCGCTTTCGTTCTCCGATGACCGTAGAAAAATGTTAAAAAAATAATCTATTTCTATTTTCAGTTTTCCTCTCAGTGCTAACCAAAGACTTTTCATACAAAAATACGTTGTACTGAGGAAATCAACAGTTTTTGAAATAATTTTGATGTCATAATAACGGAACAATTTTTAATATTCTATCCGTGAAAAATATTACAAAAAAGCTTTCGTATACCGTATAAAACTCAACCAATAACTTTTCATACAAAAGTACGTTGTACTGAGAAAAGCTACAGTTTTCGAAATATCGTCATAATTTTAAGGTCAAGATAAAGGGAATTTTTCAAAATTTACTGTTTGTAAAAAATTTTACAATCCCAAGATAAATTCGCTAATAAAAAAATGCATATCGTAGAGTTTCCGTACGAGATAGCGAGAAATGTCTGGCTTATATTTTGTACATATCAGCAATGTCTAAAATTTCCTCTTAAATCGTTTTCTTTCAATTCTTATAGCTTAGCTTTTATTTAAGAAAATCTATTTTGAGCGCTCATATTTCAGGTCAAAGATCACAAAAAGTATTCCTTCTCCCTATTCTTATACATTTCAAAGAAAAATTATCCCAATCGGCTGAGAAACACGAGAGAAAATGGTTTCGAACTGTTTTTCCTACGCCTATTTATATGTAGATTTATTTAAATATAGATTAGATATAGAAAATATCATTTTGAATGCGAAGAAGCTTCTTTCCACATCACATGAAGTCAAGGATGCATACCTAAATTTTAGGAACATGTTCGCCAGCTATTGCCATATTTTCACGTTTTTTATAGTCTATTTTTTTCTTTCTCCAATAAAAAAACATCATTGAAATAAATGAAGAAGCAACTAGAACAGATGGCAACCCTTGATAGAGTTGATGGCGGTGATCTAAAATGGCCTCCTGCTTTGAGGTGTCATATGATTAGCAGCCATACAATTCATAAGAATGAATTAGAGGATCTGCACATTCATATGCTGGTTTAAACAGTGAGTTGATCACAGCTTAATCACTCAAAGACTACTGATGAGGAATATGTAGCGATTTCCGAAACAGACTGTCTAGTCAGCTAAGTGATTGACTCTATACAGAGTTGTTGTTGTTGTTGTTGCCTTCTTGAAAACTCACTTGATCTAAAGCTCACAATCTTAATTCATGTAATTATTCAATAGATCATAAAAATTAATTAACTTAACTATGGCAGAGCACGGCCAAATAAGTTTAATTAATGTCAAATTAATTAAATAATCTAATAATTGATCGATTTTTCGGTCAAAGTCATGTGTAATTGAACATTTGGTTGTGAAAATAGCCACCTTTCAGTTAGAACACTAGCTTCTGGCGAAGCAAAAACTCGTTTCATTTCTATGGTGCATTTCGACAAACAATCGAACACCAATGAATATTGAAATAAATGAAGAAGCAACTAGAACAGATGGCAACCCTTGATAGAGTTGATGGCGGTGATCTAAAATGGCCTCCTGCTTTGAGGTGTCATATGATTAGCAGCCATACAATTCATAAGAATGAATTAGAGGATCTGCACATTCATATGCTGGTTTAAAAAGTGAGTTGATCACAGCTTAATCACTCAAAGACTACTGATGAGGAATATGTAGCGATTTCCGAAACAGACTGTCTAGTCAGCTAAGTGATTGACTCTATACAGAGTTGTTGTTGTTGTTGCCTTCTTGAAAACTCACTTGTTCTAAAGCTCACAATCTTAATTCATGTAAAAAAACATAAAACTAAATATTCTCTTAATGGTGGTTTCAGCTAAGTAGCCATAAAACCCTGCATCTTTTTGCCAGAATAGCTAGTAAACTCTAAAAAAACAGAGTGCTTTCAGCGGGCGACTATGACAAAAAATTTTTATTAACAATTTAGACGGGCTAATTTTTTTGCACTCAGAAAATCAAAAATATTTTCAACACTTAAAATTTATACAAAAAAAAACAGTACAAAAAACAGTACATTATTAAAAAACAGTACTTTTGCGTTCTGTCTTGGGTGCATGTCATAAAACAGTACAATGTGCAAAAAAACAGTACTGTACTGTTTAATGAAGCGCCTGGCATCCCTATCCTGAAAACATTCATGTTTTTTTCGAGATAGAATTTCTCGAGACGCATATCTGTGTTATCGAAATTGTTTTGTGATAATTCAATACAAATATGCAATTTCATATTTTCCGCTGTCTATTTATAACATAAATAATTACTCTTTTTAGCACTTTCAAAATAAAGACCCTTGTATTTATGACTATTAGGGTGGTCCTTAGTTTTCTACTTTATCGTTTTCGAATTATCATCGCGGCATGTCATTATCCGATTATATACATCTTTATATGAAACCGATTTTTTGTTTTAATTTTTTATATGATTTTAAGGTCGCTATCAGTTGTCAAAGTTTAGCCCTCTTACAAGAAAACGACCCGTGGTGTCATTCGCCGATTTGATTGAACTTCATTGATAGAGGACAAAAATCTAAGGTACACGTATTTTTTATAGGTGCGGGAACTCAGGTTTAAAGGTTCAAAATGGCGTCCGAAAATTTAACATAAGTTCGTTTTTTCTGTCCACCATATTAGAGCCGCCATTTTGAATTTCACATTTTTGACTCCAGATTGGTCTTAACTACAGATAGTAACAATGTGATTGTTGAGAGGGCCCCTCATGTTTTGACTGCTGTTGATGAATACCATCCACCATTGAGAATATGGTACAAATCAGACAGGGATAATATAGTAAAGTCTAACTCAATAGATAAAGTTTATGAATTCAATTTTAAAAAAGCTGACTTTTTGAAGTTGAATCATTTACTTCAAAGTAAACTTCATGTTATTTTAGAATATGTTAATAATAACACTCTTGATGATTCAATTAATTTTTTTTATATGGAAATCTTTGCTATGTTTTCTCTGTCCGTGCCATATAGCCTCAAATTTACGAAAAATTGTGCTTACCCCTGGTACACAAAGGAGTTAAAGATTCTTCGCAACAGCAGGAATAGGGCATGGAAAAAATATGTCTGTAGCTTAGACTTGAATGACCTAGAAATCTACAAGCGTTTGTTTCTGGACTTTGAAAATTGCTCAGCTACCTTATATCAAAATTATTTAGACAGTACTAAGCTGAGAGTATTGTCTGATCCGAAGAAATTCTGGGGTTTCATAAACACCAAAAAAAAATCTGATGGATTCCCTTCATCATTTAAAACCTCTGACGGATTTACTGACGATCCTGTCGTAATTTGTGGTCTATTTGCCAATCTCTTTAAAGAGTCATTTTGTTCAGACTCTTTTAATCCTGATGAAGAGTACTTTGAATATATGAACTCTACACCCAGGGTTTCGTTGGATTCTATATCCTTTACTTCAGAGGATATTTTAAAGTATATTGGATTGATCGATGAGGATTTTAATGCTGGACCTGACGGAATTCCTGCCGCAGTGTTAACACGATGTGGTTCCGTTCTAAGTCAACCACTGTCCATGTTATTCAATAAATCATTTAGCGAAAGTATTTTTCCACTTTTTTGGAAAAAATCTTTTATAGGTCCTATCTATAAAAAAGGTTGTAAGAACGATATAAACAACTACAGGCCTATCGCGAAACTCTCGTCGATTCCAAAACTTTTTGAGCGCCTCGTGTATGATCGTGTGAAAATTCACTGTGGGAAGGTCATGACAACTTGTCAGCATGGATTTTTACTGGCAGATCCACTGTGTCTAATCTCCTCGATTTTACAACGTTTTGCTTAAATTCATTTTATTCAGGTAACCAGGTCGACTGTATTTACACTGATTTTAGTAAAGCATTTGATAAACTGCCACACAACTTAATTCTATTTAAACTAAAGTTAATGGGTTTTCCACAATTTTTTGTAAGCTGGATTCAATCGTATCTGACAGAGCGATCTTATCAAATACGATTTCGAGGCGTATTGTCAGCTGAATTTATTGCTGAATCAGGTGTTCCTCAAGGTAGCCACCTTGGTCCACTTCTATTTATTTTAGCCATTAATGATGTAACCCACATCATCAAACACTCTCATCTACTTATCTATGCAGATGACATGAAAATATACAGAACAATAGATGCTAAAGACAATTCAGATCTGCTCCAGTCTGATTTGAAATCCTTTGAAATTTGGTGTTCTAAAAACAATATGTTTCTAAATCCAGATAAATGCCAAACTATGACCTTTTCGCGAAAAAGGAATAATTTAATTTTTGATTATAAGATAAAAGATACTGCATTAAGTCGTGTAGATGCTGTCAAAGATCTGGGTATATGCATGGATTCTAAGCTATCGTTTAACGTTCATATTGATTACATTTGTAAAAAAGCATCTTCTATGCTCGGGTTTATGAAACGCTGGGCCAAAGAATTTAATAGTATGTTCACAACTACAACGCTGTATTATGCAATTGTGCGACCTCACTTAGAGTATGCAAGTCAAGTTTGGTCCCCAAGTTACAATGTACATGTTGAACGTATAGAGAGAATCCAAAAACGTTTTGTTCGGTTTGCTCTAAGGGGCTTAAGTGCAACTGACACTTTAAACATTCCTCCTTATGAGGATCGTTTAAAACTATTAAAAATGCAATCTTTGAATGAGAGAAGGAAGTCTGCAGATATCGTCTATTTACACCAACTCATAACTGGTGTATTCGATTCACCAGAACTTCTAACTCTTCTAAATTTTAACACTAACCGTAGAAGCAGTAGAAATGCTAACAATTTAATTTACTTACCTTTTAGTAGAACAAATTATACGGCTACTGCTCCTTTACATCGCATGAGTACCTTTGTTAACAACTGTAGCTTTTTTGATGTTAACTTATCGAAAGGTCAACTCAAAAGTAGATTGAAAACTAATGTATGATTAGATCTATGTAAACGCATGGTTAGTTGTTATGTCTTGTGTTGTCCCTGAGCCCAACCCATATTATGGTGGGTAAATTTTTCTCACTTTGGATTGTTTTGGACCACTCTTATCGATATCGTTGAGGCTATTCACGGTTTGAGCGTACTTTTAACAAATCATATTTATAGCATTTGTTATTGTTCAAACTGTGAGCACCTCGCCATGTGACTGTCGTATAAAAAGATTGTGCAACCCTGTGATGTATGTGATTATGCGGCTGTAGACAGAGCATAAAAATACGAGGTACAAAGAGCACGTCCAAGGGCTGCTTTTATTTACGCGTGCCTGCGTATTTGCATTTGTATGCAAAACAACAACGAAGCAAAATAAGTTTTCGTAAATTGGCGAACAAATAGCAGATCGAACAAATGGCAGACCAGCGTATTCGAACTGTGAATGGCCTTATTGAGATGTTTTAATGTTATTTGGGCTGGTTCTTAAGATGATCTAATGCGGAGAAAGTGCGAAAAAGCTGTAGTAGCTGAACTCTATTGTTATTGCATGTTATATTTTGTGTTTAACGACCCCAAAACCTACAGATACCTAATTTCATATAGATACGAAGTTTTTGTTTTACTAGTTTTTGCAACTTAATCTTGCCATTTTATGATATATATTCTTATAATACCGGTGTGAAGTTAGCCCAAAATCTTTATTCCAAATTTCTTTCATACAAAAATCACGATTTTTTGCACTTAAGCCCAAATTCAGGTACCAAGGACAATAGAGCGGGACTTGAGCATAAAGCCATTCCATTTGGCTCATCAAAATACATTTCTGCCCAAAAATGAGGACAGAACCTGTTAATTTCCCATAATTTTTTCGTTTTTTGAAAAAAAATTTACCTTACTAAGTTTTTTAGTTCGAAGCCGTCGATATGAAGGACGATTGATAGCAATTTGAAGAAGTGACAAATTTATCAAATTAAAGTAAATTTTTGCTAAAACTGTATGTTTAACTCAATTTTGTAACTGCGGCGAATTCAATATTAAGATATGATTTGCGGCGAACTCGGCAAAAACTTGGGCTGAAGATTTTAGGCTATCTTACAGAAGATTAAAACTCCATGGTTGCCAGAAAATTATTATCTGGAGTTCGATAAGTTAAAACTTCCTCATTTGCTTCCTCATATTCTTTACAATTTTCTCCCAACCCCACCTTTAAACGAATTTTTTATTTTTTAAAAAGTTAATTATGTCCGAAGACTTTTTCTTACACTGTTTTCTTGACATTATTATTCGTGACAGTAATTTATAAGAACTTACTTGATTTATTATTATTGATTATCTTTATATTAATAGTAACAAATCAAATCACTTCCACGCACTGCGACGTTTAAACTCTATGGTTTAAACTCACAATGAATATTTTAATTATTGTTATAGTACTTGCTGCGCAGCAAGCTGATCGCAGCAAGAAAGGAGTTCCCCGAATTATGGCGCCAACATAGCAAGCCCCTTATTTATACAGAAATTGCATTCACAGGACTCACAGGAACTTCGCGAATTACATTTTAAAGGCAAATAGAAAACTTTTTCGCAACACATTGGACTCTGATTCGATTTTCGTTTACTAAAATTTACGCATAAAAAATATTTGTTTATGACTGCATTTTACAAGCACTCATAAAACATGCACTTAAAGGATTCTTTTATGAGTCCTTTTTATGAACACTCATAAAACATGCATACAAATTATTCTTTTATGACTCCTTCTTATGAGCACTCATAAAACACTCTTGAAAAGTATTCTTTTATGACTCCATTTTATGAACACTCATAATGCATCCATAAAAAGGATTCTTTTATGAGTCTTTTTTATGAACACTCATAAAACACGCATAAAAAGGATACTTTATGAGTCCTTTTTATGAACACTCATAAAACACGCAGAAAAAGGATTTTTTATGAGTCTTTTTTATGAACACTCATAAAACATGCATAAAAAGGATTCTTTTATGAGTCCTTTTTATGAACACTCATAAAACACACATATAAATTATTCTTTTATGACTCATTTTTATGAACACTCAAAAAACCCTCACATAAATGACGGATGAGAGCTCATAAAATGTTTGCTGGAATTGTTTTTTACATTGAATTCAAAGATCTGAGTGTTTGTTTTCTCTTTAAGCGCATATTTGCAGGCAAAAATTGCCATTTTTGGGTTGTTTTTTTTTTTTGAGGATGCAAAATGTAAATTAGCTTGTAATATATCTTACCAGAGCCTTAATAATTTAGGAAGAATAGATTGGAATCTCAAAACGAGATACTGCAGCTAAAAATGTTGGAGATATGATTGCACAATAATCTCTTATTAGTGTCTTTGTGAAATTTAATAGCGGTGGGTTATAAACTTTGGAGACATTTTAAGCAATATCACAGAAATGTTCAAAAAAAAATCTGAGTTAAATTTTCGACATTTTTTTTATTTATTTGTCATAATCAAATCTTCTTTAAACAGTTGAATAGTTAAAAGGTAACAAAGGGTATTTTTTATCAATACACTGATTATATTTCAGTAAAACGGATTATATTTAAAGAAAAAATTAAAGTTAAGCCAAAAAAGTTTCCCGAAAGGTCTTTGTATGAAAAATATTACAAAACTCCTAAAGTACTTTTATGTATTTGAAATATAAAAATGCTCTAAAAGTTTTACAGAAAACTTGACCTTTTTAAAAGTTTACTTTTATAATAAGTCAATTTAATGAAAAAAAAACTACTATCTACAAAATCAATCAATATTTATTTACATTTCAAAAAAGTCAAAAGATTATCTTCGAATATTTTAATGCATTTATTTCTATACCGGCAGTTATATTTCCTATTTGTTTCTTTCTTTCTTTCTGCTCTTAGCTATTGCTTATCACAGTCATAACGTACGCCAATCTGTTTTCGTATCTCATCTTGAATCTGGGCTATAAGTAATGTATCTGCTGGTGACGCAATGTCACAATGCAATTTTCCAGATCGAATGCAATTTTTAACCTCATCCGCCTCATATTTTAGACCAATAGAATTTGTGAAATTAAAAGCAATGGGTACATCTAGAAGGGGCCAATCCTTGACATGACCGGATGCAACGATGCGAGTGGGACACCAATATGTGGGAATCTAAATTTATGAAAGAAAAGTAATTGATAGAACTTAAGTATAATCCAAACAGAAGCTAATATTTTATCCTGAAATGTATTAAGATATTTCCAGTATTAATAAACTATTCTTACGCAAATAGGTCCTTTTGTTGAGATAATGGTTGCCTGGTTTTCCAGCTGCTCCAGACCAGAGCAAATAATTCTTGCCATCTTTCCACCTGAAAACGTTAAATCAACTTCGAAATATAAATCAACACCATCACTATTGACCTTGCCGCTAGCTTTTATAAGTTTTGGAGCTTCGCGAAAAACTAGCAGCACAAACTGTATCGCATAACAGCCGATATCCAAGACAATGCCGCCACCTAAATCTTTTTTCGTAATACGTTCGCTGTGAGTTCCAGCAAAACCATGCTTCACATAAACTTCTTTGATGTCACCCAACCCCTGCATGTCTATCAGCCGTGAAAGATGTCGGTATATTGGAAAGAAACGTGACCAAAGACCCTCCATGATGAAGACACGTTTGTTTTGAGCCAATGCTATTAATTCTTTGGCCTGCATAAAATTCATGCAGAAAGGTTTTTCGCAGACAACATGTTTTCCGTGCTCGATCATCAGCTTGCATACCTCGAAATGTTGTGGATTTAGAACGGCAACGTAAACTACCTCCACGCTATCGTCTTTCGCCAATTCCAAATATGATCCATAGGCTTTAGCTATCGCATGCGTTTTGGCAAATGCTTCTGCACTATCTTTTAAGCGACTCGCTACTGCAACAATCTGATGTTCTGTTGCAGTTAGATTCGACTTTATGGCATAGCAAAAATCATGAGAAATTCTCGAAGCACCGGTTATTCCCCATCGAAGCGACATACTTGATTTAGTTTTATCAATAACAACTGTTCGTTGCCCGTAATAAACTGAAAGCAATGCAATGAGCAATCAGTTTCTAAGTTATGAACGGCTGGAAAGTTATTGTGACATCATCATCATTGAAGCTTTTATAATTAAGGGGAGGCACTCGTATATTTTTTTTTTGTTTTTAAAAATTATTTTGGATTTTGTGACTAAACTGTGTCTAAAATGTTGGTGTGAAAGTGTTGTTTGATCAGCGCATTGCAAAGTTACGCCTACCTCCCATATAAAAGACTTTACCAAAACGGTAAAATCTCCTTTAAACCACAAAAATTAATCTAATTACTTTTTTAAACTTTAAATTTTGGAAATTAGCGCTAACTGCAAATATGCACTCTGAGTATGAAATATATAAAAATCACATGAAAAACACGCCACAAAAGTGACTTTATGAAAACGGTAAAACCTTCATAAATTCCACAAGAATTAGTACAATGGCTTAAAATTTTGCGAATAAGTTTTAAACTCAATTAAGCACTCGATGTAGGGAATTTGATAATAAAAACAGAAAACTCCGCCTACCTCCCATACAAAGTGACGTCATCATAATAGCCAATCCTTCAAAATTTCCAAAAAAAAATTATAATCTTGATATTTTACACAAACGTTTTTATAATTAAAATGTACTCTGAGTTTCAAATTCCTATTCCTATTGTTATTTAACTCTATGAAGTACCATTGGAGAAAATTTGAACCACTGAAAAATAAACCTTTGTGGTATGTTGGGACAAAATTTAACCCACTCAGATTTGATGCTGTAGCTCCAAAGTACAGCGGCTTAAATTACTCCTCACCAGCCGCCGGGCTTGTAAATAATCATCCGTTATATAATGTTATATTATATCAGGAATTTTGTTTATAATTATAACACTAAATATAATAAAAATAAATAATAATAAAAAAGACACAGTTTCGATAGTATCGTAAGTAAAGACGTAGAATTCCTATTTATACAGTACTAGTATAAAAGCCTGTCCTACGACAGGTCCTTCGCACACTTATTTTTTGGAGCCTTTTGCCAAAAGCACTTTTTTCTCTATTCAAAGCTTTTGTACACTTGATTTTTGCAAAATACAAATGTATCACTTTAAATAACACTTTATGTATTAAAGCAGTGTTTAAAAATTAGTTCAAGTTAAAAAGTGCAAAAAGTCGAGTTTGGTAACAATCATATTCGTACACAACTTTACAAACTGGCCATGCTACCTTCATATACTTAGCAACTCAGGTGTCGTTTTGCGGCTGATACAATTATATTTTTTGGTACAATCGATTCAAAAGAATTTCATTAAATTCGCTATAACTTTTTTATAAAAGAATAAGGTAGTTAGATTAAAAACGTACTTTTGTAAAAACCCAATATTGTCACTGATAAATAGCAAATATATTTTTTATGCATACTTTCAGGCTGAACATTTTTGAGAATAGTGAGTCTTGTAAAACTACTTTACTGTCAAAAAACAATTACATTTGAGAAATACTGTGTGCGGAGCAGCATGCTTGCCTTTTATGTATTAAGATGTGCATACTTTCAGGCTGAACAGTTTGAGAGATATTGGACACGGAGCAGCGTGCTTGCTTTTATATATTAAGATAAGAGAAAAATTCTGTTTTTGTTTATTTATATTTTTTAAAACTATTTTAACGCATTTCATCTTCTAAATAAAAATTATTCAAAAACAAATTTGTCGTTTGTCGTAAATAATTGCACATTCCTGTACAAGTACAATCAAAACTTCGTCATCCATAGCTGTGGATACATAGAATTATCACATTAATAACGAAAACTCTACAAAAAGCGTAGTTCAACAATATAAAATAGCGCAATAATCGAATCTAACCTCAATGTTTAGTTGTTCTTTGAACAGACGTAATGTAAAGTAACGTAGAAATCGAAATCCAACGGATCTTTACGTCCCGTTATATTACGTTACGTTTATTATAATCACTTGTATAAGAAAGTATTGTTTAAAACAATAAGTGAAAGAACACACTGCTCAATTGACATTAGACCATATTACGTTACGTCTATTATAACTGGGCCTTTACGCACACTACCTACAATTTTCGCTCACACCAACGCTATCCGCAAATGAGAGTAAGAGAGCGAAAGTAATTGCGATCCCCACAAATGTTTTGTACAGCGATTTCAATGTAATTGTGCAGCCCTTTAGTAATTACCCTCCAGGAAAAATTGGAAGGCTTCCATCTAGAAGTGATAAAGAAACATTCCCCACCGTATCTTTCGGAAGCTTAAGTGTAGTTTTGTATTTATGTTGTTTCCAAACCGCTTCTTTAAGAATGCATGTGGAAACTTTTACTTATTGTCAAGCAATGACAACAGAAAATATTCATTTTACTTTTTCTTAGCCGTTTATTATAGAATTAGATAGTTTAGTGGTAGCGAGCTTGACTGTCGCTTACGGGGTCCGGGTTCGAATCCTGGCCGGACATTTTCATAACAAGGGAGAGGAATGTTTCCACATTAATTTTTAGCACAGCGGAGAGGACTGCTTCCAATTCACTTTTTTAAAACAGCGGAGAGGAATGTTTCCCTTTAATGACATGCTATGTAAAAAAAGAGATGGAGTGTCCAACGGAAGGGAATGCTTCCTACATCCATGGAATGTTTCCTATTTATATCCGGGAATGTTTCCATTTCCTGGAGGGTATACATACTTTCTCTGTAGCTACATGCATCTGTATTCTCTATTGTATTTATCTTGCTGAAAATAAACAAAACCAATAACAAACGACAAAAACGAAAGCAAGTAATGTGTATATATATATATATGTATACATTTAACATATATATTGATAACAACAACAACAAAAGCAGCACAACAACAAAACGACACGATTGCGAACCAAACGAACAACCACAACAAAAACCAAAACACCAACAATAACAACAGCACAAGCAGCTACTGAAGCATGCTTGTGAAGCTTGAAGCAGCAGCTTGTGTATTTCTCATACGAATATATGAATTTTCTCTTCTTAGATTTTATTGTTGTGCGACTTTATTAAAGAAGTGACAAAATCGAAAGTTTTAATCGTATCCTAACTGATATTTTGGCATATATTTTTTCTTTGTAAGATGCATATTAAAGGCTGTAGGTATACTCCAAAGTGTAAACTAAAATCTTTGAATGCGCTTGAAAAAATTTGTGAAAATTACCCCCTTACAAATCGAGCTGTAAGACGCAATTCTACGTTAAAAAAAAGACTTTTGACTTTTTTTTTTCTTCTACCTCATGGATATTTTTTATAATAAAATTTCCTTACCTCAAAGAGTTAAAGTATTTCATGAATCCATTGACAAATCGTGGCGTAGTTATCGTTATCTCCACAAATAAATTCATATTGGACAGAAAAGGCACGAGAAATTTAAAAAACAAAGAATTTTAACAGTTCGGTACAAATTATTTTCACTTTTATGAAAGCAAGTCTGTCTTCATCATTCTTTGCATACTGAAACGTAATGAACTTGCCTATGTTAATAAGATTCCGTTTTGCACTAAAAAGATTTACTTATTAAATTTGGAAAAAAACATAATTTTCTAACGGGCTCAAGATCAAAACTAGGCCACCCTATTATAAAAACATTACATAATTTTGAAATTCTTACAACGGATTTGGATTCAGCGACCCATTTTTACCGAATGTTCACACCAGCACCGAATTCGGAAAATAAAAAAATTAAGGTGGCGACCCTATAACCATACTGAATTTTAAAATTCTGCATTCAGATTCGAAATTTGTTAAATTTTAAATTAGTTAAAAAAATCGACACTGCTAAATTAGTTTAAAATTCTTAAAAATACATATTATTAGGTGGCAACCCTTCACATATGAGTACTACTTTGGAAACTACTTATACTTATTCATACTCATTTTTGAGTTTGATGATTCAAAAATGTGATTTATTTCAGATCTCTGATTTGAATCACTGAGTTGTGAAAGAATAGTATCAGTATTCGTTGCAGATCTCTGATGTATGTACAATGTACCTGTTCAAAAAAGTATGGGAAAAATTATGTGTCTTATTTTCTTCGGTGCGCGTCCATTTTCTGAAAGTTCTACCCCTAACGAGATGAAAAATATTTCAAGACCCCAAAAATTTTGATCCCTAGGTATTCCGAAAATCGTTTAAAGCTCATTTTAGGGTGTTTACGACTTAAAACCTTTTGAATAATGTGTTGTCCAAACAAAATGACATATGGATAATATTTTGATGGGAGATCATTAATAATAATTTTATGGTCCAAAAAATGTACAAAATTATACACCGTTGAAAAGGGAAATCTTGGCGAAAAAATACAAAAATGCTAACTTTTTTTTTGCTAGAACAAAATAAGAAAAATATTTGATGTGGAAAATCGATAATGTTCGTTTGTGAGTTAAATTGCAGATTAAAAATTCCGCCAAAAATAACGGACAGAGTTTTTTTAAAAAATTTAAAAATTCAAAATTTGCCTGAATTATTATTAATGATCTCCCATCAAAATATTATCCATATGTCATTTTGTTTGGACAACACATTATTCAAAATGTTTTAAGTCGTAAACACCCCTAAAATGAGCTTTAAACGATTTTCGGAATACCTAGGGATCCATATTTTTGGGGTCTTGAAATATTTTTCATCTCGTTAGGGGTAGAACTTTCAGAAAATGGACGCGCACCGAGGAATTTCAACAATTTTGAAATGTGAACCGGTCTAATGTACATCGATAACTCCTAAAGCACTTGCCCGATTGCCGTAATTTTTTGTCCATGTATCTCGAATAATATTGACATTATTGGTACTGAAATTTAGTACAGGGTTGACACAATTATGGAAAATTACGGTCAAGAAAGTTAGAGTTGTCGGACAAAGGGGCGGGGCAATATTAGAAAAACACTGCATTTCAAGAATGGGTAGAATTATTACAAAACGCGATAAAGAAAGTGGGTGGAGTTCAACAAAGGGGCGTGGAAATATTAGAATATGTTAAATAGTAGTCAACTTATTTGTGGAAAAACTGGATAATGAATGAAATTTTATTTGAAGAAATTTTTCTAATAAATATTTCAAAGACTGAATTGAACAAAGTTTTTTATAAGTACAGTGGATTAAAGTAAAGTACAAATTCATGTAGCAATATATTTCAACACTCCTCCTCTTTGTTAAATTCTTCTAAATTGCATAAATATTTTATTTTATTAAGTCTGGATTTTTGTAATGGTTTAGTCAACATATCAGCAATCATATCCTCTGTGGGGCAGTATTTAACTTGAATAAACTTCTTTGTCACATAATCCTTTATGAAAGTATATTTTATGTCAATATGCTTGGATCTTGCATTGAACCGTTCATTTTGAAGCATTTTTATGCAACTTTGATTATCCTCAAAAATGTTGATTGGTTTTTTAACATCGTATTCAAGGTCTTGTAGTAAACCATGCAGCCATTTTATTTCCTTACATGCTTCTGTCAAGGAAATGTACTCTGCTTCCGTTGAAGATAATGATACGCAATCTTGCTTTCGACATGACCAGCTTACAATACCACCGTTCAAGAAGATGATGTATCCTACTTACTTACTTAGTTGGCGCTACAACCGTATGTCGGTCTTGGCCTCATCTAAGAATTAACACCAGCTAAGAATCAACCTCATCTAAGAATCAATACCAGCAGCGCAGTTAAAATCGGGAAGGACCTCTCCCCACCATTTATTACCAAACAAGATTTCAGACAAGGTGATTCCTTATCGTGCGACTTTTTCAACCTAATGATGGAAAAGATCATCCGAGCTGCTGATCTGAGACGTAGTGGCACAATATTCTACAAGAGTGTTATGCTGCTTGCGTATGCTGATGACATCGATATCATTGGCCATAATACGCGCGAAGTCAGTGCAGCATTTTCCAGATTAGAAAGAGAGTCAAGTCGAATGGGTCTGTCAGTGAATGCAGATAAGACGAAATACTTGGTGTCAACAAACAAACAGTCCCAGCGTCTTGGAACCCACGTTACCGTTGACAATACCTCATTCGAGGTTGTGAAGAACTTCGTTTAGCTGGGATCCAGCATTAATTCAACCAACGACATCAGCATTGAGATCAAACGAAGAATAACTCTTGCCAACAGGTGTTATTTTGGGCTCAGTAGGCAATTGAGAAGCAGAGCCTTCTCTCGACGAACGAAAATCACGCTCTACAAATCGCTCATCATGCCCGTCCTACTTTACGCATCACAAACCTGGACGTTGAGCAGTTTAGATGAAAAGAATTTAGGAGCATTGGAGAGAAAGATTCTTCGTAAGATCTACGGACCAATATGCGTCAATGGCGAGTACCGAATACGGTAGAATGATGAACTGTATGAGCTGTACGCTGACATCGACATAGTCAAGCGCATTAAAATCGAGCGGCTTCGCTGGCTTGGTCATGTTCAGCGCATGAAAGACGATGCTCCAGTGAAGAAAACATTCGATTCGGTACCCAGCGGCGGTCAACGCAGAAGAGGACGACCGCATCTTCGTTGGAAAGACCAAGTAGAGGACAACCTGACGAAGCTTGGTATTTCCAACTGGCGCCAGCAAGTGAAAGACAGAAATGGCTGGCGCAAATTCTTAGATGAGATGACGTATCCACTGTTCGATTTTCTGTCCTCGTTGTTTTCACCCCAATCAGCGTCAGCATATCCATATAAGCTTTGATTTGCATCATCAGTGTTACTAAGCTTTAAAGCTATATTTGACGTTCCTTTAAGATATTTCATGACTCTCTTAACTTGTGACCAATCATCCTTATTTGGACTGCATGTCTTCTGAGCTAATATCGCTACACTAGCTGCAATGTCAGGCCTTGTGTTAACGGATAGGTAAAGTAGACATCCGATTGCTTTTTGATATATTTTGTTATCCAAAAGCTGCTCACTACTTGAAAATTTTGAATAAGAAAGGCTTAAAGGAATTTCCGAAGTTTTTGATTTTGCAAGTACAAATTCTTGTATTAATTTATTTATTTAATTCTTTTGACTTATCAAATAGTTTCCGTGTTTGTCTTTTTCAATTTCCATTCCAAGGTAATGTTTAATTGGTCCCAAATTCTTCATACTAAATTTTGTACTTAAAGCTTTAAAAACTGTTTCTATTAATTTCAAATGTTTACTTGTGACAATTATGTCGTCTACATAAACCAGCAGATAACATATATTACCTTCTGTTGTCTTTACATATAAACAAGGGTCTGTTGTGCTTGGTATAAATTTAAATTCAATCAATGCTTTGTGGATACATTGATTCCAAGAACGTGCTGCTTGTTTTAAACCATAAAGACTTTTGCGTAATAAACATACCTTGTCTACTGATTCATCCGACTGAAATCCTGGCGGTTGCTTCATGAAGATTATTTCTTCAAGATCGCCATTAAGAAAAGCTGTTTTCACGTCAAAGTGGTACACATACATTCCTTGGTTTCCAGCTATTGAAAACAAAGCTCTAGTTGAAGTTTGCCGTACAACGGGTGCAAATACTGCATCGATATCGATTCCAAATTTCTGATTATATCCCTAAGCTACCAGTCTTGCTTTAAATCGTTCAACCTTACCATGTTCGTCTGCTTTCTTCTTAAAGACACACTTGCATCCTATGGCTTTTCGTCCCTTTGGTAGTTGTACTAAAATCCAAGTATTATCTCTTAGTGACTGTAGCTCCTCCTTCATCACTGCGATCCAATGTTCTTTCTCCTCTTTAATTGCCTCATTGAAATTAGTTGGATTGGGAGTTAAAGTTGCTGAGTAAATTTGATTTTCATAGCGATTTGGTGGCACACCTTTGCTGCATCTAGCAGAAATTCGACGAATTGGTTCTTCATCAACTGCATCTTCAAAGTCGTCATTGATACTAGAATCTGTAGAGTTTAGTGTTTCGTTTGTAGGAGTTAATATTGGTGACAATACACCTGCTGTAAGTTCTGAAGGATGATTATTGCAAATTTCATTACTTTCGTGATGCTTAGTACTTTAGCATGGTAGAAACACTTGCTTGTCGATTGCTTCAGTTTCTGATGACGAAACTGGATAGTTTTTAGGCTGACCCCCCAAAAATATCACATCACGGGATACTACTACTTTAAAAGACTTGGTATTCATTACTCTAAATCCTTTTGAATGTTCATCAACACCAATGAAAACATTGCGCTCAGACTTATCATCCAATTTCTTTCTCCTCTCCTTAGGTATGCATTGGCGTCGGAAGCGGGGGAAAGGGGGGCAGTTGCCCGCCCCCACTTTTTTAGCTAGATAAAAAATTTAAAAAGAAAACTTCGAAAGTTATTAAAAAAATCAGTTTTTTTTTCAACGATAATATTTTTGTATTATATATTTTCCTCTTCTTTCTCTCTTCTTCATAAGGATGCTTGCGGATAACCATTTTCTTTCTCTGTGTTTGCAAAAAGATAGAACAAAATGTAGAGTTTCTACTGCAAGCCCACCACATCAGTTAAAGCACCCTTAAGTATGTAGCTTAATGCTTGTTAATTTTGCAACTCTGGTAAGAAAAAATTTGACATGTTCTTAGGGGCTTTCCATATTGGACGACATGTTGTACGATAAGTTAGATGGAAAACTAATGAGACATTTGATTGAGCGTTCGAAAGATCCAACTTGTAAAGCAACATCATTAATTGCAAGGTCTCAAGCAGAACACATCCGGCTAATAGCTAAGCAACTTTTAGATACCCTGCAAGAGCAGTAATTTTACATAGTTGTACAATATTGTACAATCGGCAGAAAAAACCAAAAATTTCTACTAACGTTTTAGCTTACGCATGGTACTACATGTTGTACAATCTGCCATGTTGGTCCAATGTTTTGGACCATGCGAAAGCCCCTACTGTGAATTAGCTGATGAAAATCCACCTCGACGCTTTGAAGAAACATCAAATCCGGTTCCTTCAGTACAGTTGCCATTATGTGATCGGCTACGAAAAGATTATTTCGCAATTTTAGATCTTCCCTTAAATGAGATAACGGCTAGATTCGATCAAACAGGTTGATATTTTACTTTTTTTTTTGCAAGTTTACACCAGCTTCACTCAACCGACTCACTTTGATTTAACATTCGGTGAGTCGGTTGAGTGAAGCTAGTGTAAACTGGCACTTTGTAAATCTTATTGTACATTTAAACAGATCTTGACACTCTGGAATCGTTGGAAAATATTGTAATCGAAGCCTTCAACGGAAAAGTGCCTTCTGAACAAAATCTAAAAACAAAACTAGATCTTTATGCAGATGACTTTGATGTGAGCGACCTCCACGCGCAACTTAAATTGCTGAAGCAATTGCCTGGCCAAACACCTTCAAATTGTAGTGGCATTGTATCCCAATTTTCAAAAAATTCGGATACTGTAAAAAAACTATTAAATGAAGTTGAAAAACTTATTGCTTTGCTTTTGACTGTGCCTGCATCAGCAGCTTTATCTGAGCGTTCTTTTAGTGCACTAAGACGACTTAAAACGTATCTTCGAGCTACTATGACACAGAAACGACTCACTCATGCGGCACTTATACACATTCACAAAGATAAAACCGAAGAATCGAATTCGATGGAGGTGGTGAAAGAGTTTGTTTCTCGCAAGGACAGAAAAAAACATTTTGGAATAATTTAAATTGACATAACTTTTTGTACCTTATTGCATTTAAACCATGTAAAGATATACATAGTCTTGCTTTATAAAAGCAACCATTATTTCTTATATTTTCATATTACCATATGGAAGATCCTTTAAAAATATTGAAATTGGAAGAACTTTTAAAAATAATGAAATTTTAATATTTTTTATATATTTTTATATTTTTTTTTTTTATTTTAAACTAAAATAAAAAATTTGTTTATTCACATTCATGTTTCTTTGAAGAAATTTTGGTGAACTTTTTTTGCACCACCATTTGTACTCCCCCCCCCCCCCCCCCCAGATGAAATTAGCTTCCGACGCGCTTGTAGATATGTGAACGTAGCATTCACTTCACTTGGAGTTTTCTCTATATTTTTACTAGGAAGACAATTTTGCATTGAATTCGCAAGATTTAAAGCTTCTCCCCAAAGTGTTTTTGGTAATTCTGCATCTATCAACATACACTTAGCCATTTCGATTAGAGATCGGTTTTTGCGTTCTGCAACACCATTTTGCTGCGGGCTATACGGAATCGTATACTGAATTTGAGTTCCACAGCAAGTCAAAAAATTCTTCATCTTTTCTCCAACATATTCACCACCCTGATCAGATCTAATGATTTTCGGATACTGTTCATACTGGTTTTTCATCAATTCCCAGTATTCAACGATTTTTAAGTAGACATCATCCTTACTTTTGAGAAAAAATACTTTACAGTACCAACTGTAATCATCAATAAGGGTTAAAAAATACTTGAAACCGCTGCGAGAGGGTGGTGATATGGGGCCGCAAACATCTGAATGTATCAGATCTAATTTCGCCGTGCTTTTTCTTTCGCTTATCGC
Organism: Dichetophora obliterata; assembly: GCA_963920525.1. NCBI lineage: Eukaryota > Metazoa > Arthropoda > Insecta > Diptera > Sciomyzidae > Dichetophora > Dichetophora obliterata. The sequence continues at coordinate 60,372,602 of OY986436.1, read as the reverse complement.
TTTCGCAACCTCGAAAATTTGCCCTGAAGACATACTTCACACTTTACGTTGTTACTACATTCTTTAATATTGATATTGATAGCTAGGTTTTCTCGACTTAAATTATGGTGTTATTTTTCTTGCCAAATTATGGTGTTATTTTTCTTTATAACGCATTCATCTTTTACAAAACTAATAACATACCCGTTTTATGCCATTTTCCTTACTGATAGCAAATTTGAGCTAAAGTCAGGAACAAAGTAAACGTCTTCAGAGTAGTTTTACCTGTTTGAACTTCGTACGTACCTTTTCCTTGAGATACTGAGCAGCTTCCATTTGCTACGTTGATTGAATGATGTTCTGACTTGAAATTGATAAAACTGAACATGTCTTTATTTTGAGTAATATGACAAGTTGCTCCAGAGTCTATAATCCAAGAATGAGAATCCTTATCTCCTAAGTTTTGCGAAACTAATACGTACTCATTATCACTAGCATTTACCTTATTTGCATACTTCTTTATGTTTTTATGTTGATTTTCTTTCTGCCAGTATTGATACTTACGACATTCCTTCTTCATATGACCTTTTTTGTGACAGAAATAGCACTCCCTCTCGCGATTGACTGGTTTCTTATTACTCTTTAGTGCTGCGATTTCCAAAGATTCACCACGGACTGTCTTCTTGCGATACTCTTCCATTAGCTTCCCTTGAACCATGTTAAATGTGAGATCCGTTTCTGGTCTTACCTCCAGAGCTGCGATTAAGCTGTCGTAACTGCTCGGCAAGCTGCTGAGTAACATAGATACTTGCCACTCTTCGGATATGTCCTTCGCGCCCATTAGCTTAAGTTTATCGAATAGTTCGTTCATTGTATTAATATGCGTTTCTAAATCATCTCCTTCATCCAAATGGATGCTGCATATGCGCCTCATCAAATGAACTTTTGAACTAAGATTGATGCGTCGTGTTGACTTTTCAAATTGTTCCATACAGCTTTTGCATGATTCTCGTTGCGTATATGGATTAGTTGATTATCCTCTACGCACAAGCTTATGATGGCAAAGTATTCGCGGTCCTTCTTGATCCATTCATCTGAATTTACATCAGGTTCGACAATTACGCTCCACAAATTTTCTTTTACCAGATACATTTGGATTTTGAACTTCCAATTGTAATAATTTTCTTGATTTAATTTCGCAATTGCAAAAAATCCCTTTTCAGCCATTATAACAATTCATATTTTTAATTACTAATGGAATTTTCAGTGCAGGCCTATAACCTGTTAAATAATAGTCAACTTATTTGTGGAAAAACTGGATAATGAATGAAATTTTATTTGATATATATTTCAACAGAATAACACTATGGGCTTGCTCGAGACATTCAATAATTGCAGAAATACTGCAACACTGTTACTCTTTAGCAGCTCTGTTGCAGATGCTCAGCTGATACTTAACCTAAATATTGCAAATATTTTGTGCTGCTTTTGTGATCGAACGTGAGACTTTTATAATAATTTATTTAATAGATTTAGCGATTTGTATCTTTACAGAAAACGGAAGCAACTTGTTTCTAAAATATAGACACTCAATACAACAAAGGTTGAGAAAAATAAAGTTGTTTTTGACTGAAATTTTAAAGAAGAGGACAGTAATGAAAACAGCAAAGTTCTTTTAATTTTTCGCTGTTAAATTTAATAAATGGGCTATAAACAAATATCTGCATATGAATGTGATAAATAATTACCATTTATTATAAAAGAGGTTGCAGTCAATACCAATTTTGCTTACATTTCTTCTTCCATAACTTTCGCGCAGTATATTCATGTTGCAGGGATCTTGCATTTTGCGCCAAATGCAAAATTTCTACTCGCTAGAACGTTTGACATTTGCAATAGTTGCAAGATTTTTGTATCGAACGTGATACTTTGGCATGTTGCGCAATATTGCTGCAGTTATTGAGACTCGAACAAGCCCTATATCTTGAAAAATATTGACACTAGGGTACTGAAATTTAGTAGTGGTGGGAACAATTATTACAAATTACGGTCAAGAAAGTGGACGTTATACAACAAATGGGCACGGCTTTGTTAGAAAAACGCAGTATCTTGAATAATATTGACACCAGGGTAATAAAATTCGTTGCAAGAATTGGTCATATTCTCTAAAAAGGGAGAACTAAAAAAATTTTTTTTTTAAAAAACGACTTCAAAATCACTACAAAGTCAAAAAAAATTTTAATTTATTTTCCTATTAATTTCTTGGTCAAATTTTAAAATTTATTTATATATATTATTATATTGGAAATCTTATTATTTTAATTTTTTCTTATTTGTTTTACTATCATAAATATATTAATTTCTTTATGATTATAGAAAGCTTGGAATTCGGCGCTAATCTTTGCCACACAGTCATGATCTTTTTATTATATCTGCACTGCCAATGCGAACGATATTTAAATCCTGAAGCCGAAGTAAAGGTCAGCAAATAACAGGCGCACTTTCCAACAAACAAAAGCTCTCGTTATTGTGTTCAGTGATCGAAAGCGCTAATTTTATAAAAGTCTGGTTATATAAGCTCCAATTTTGAAGACTTTTTACTCATAAAGAAATTAATATATTTATGATAATAAAATAAAATAGAACAAATACAAATATTAAGATTTTCAATATAATAAAACAGTATAATTCGCTTAGCGTCCTTCAATTAAATTCCATCAAATATTGTGCCCTTAATCGAAAAAGGCGCTTAAGCAAATTTTTTTAACGGCCTTATTGCAGATATTTGAATTCGCATAAGCACCTAAGTGAGGCTCATAAAAGTAATAAATAGATTCGCTTATCAAAAACTTATTAGAAAAGTATTTTATTAGAAAAAACAGAACATAAAATAACAAAACAATTAATTTATGTAGTATATGATAAATATTATAAAGTTCAAATACATATTCACATGTTGACTAACGCAGCCGGCTTTGGAGCGACCTTTAAGGGCTTTACGAGCGCTCCTTTTGCAATACAAAGCGCTCCATCTATATTCCCATCTACATTGTAATTTTTACATTACATGTCATTGGGAGGGAGCACTACTGCTCCACTTGTTCTACAAACTACAGTGAAAGAATAGCACTCAATACTGTGCTCCGAAACTTCTCCTAATATCGTCCTAATATCGTTCGTAATATCGTCCGTTCTCTATAGTTGTTCTCCTGCAATGCTCCTAAGGCTCTCCAAAGAGTAGTGTTGCAGGATCCCTTGGACTTCTTCTTCTTCCTTGCTTGGCTTCACACAGAAAGAGCTCAGAAAACAATGCTCTTAAGCGCTCCGATTTCGCCCCGGTGGGTAAGAAGCAAATTATGTTCATATGTATGTAGGCACATGTGTAGGTAAAATTGATTTTTTAATTTTTATCAAAATGTTCAGTAATTTTGCTTTGAATTAAGTGTCTTTTTGTAAGTTCAGCAATTTTTTCTTCGAGATCGAAGTAAAAATCGGTGTTTATGTTGTTTTCAGTGCAGTAACATTTTAACGTATTTAATGCCAAAACAGCTTCTTTTGTTGTGGGAATATTGGCATCACTTGTTTCATCCTCATCTTCTTGCATATCTGCTGCCATTTCTTCAACAGATTCTACACTTTGAATTATTTCTTCTTCTGTAAGTTGACCGTAGCACTCTAACTCATCATCACAGTGAATGAATTCTGTTGGTAGAAGAGTGTCCCCAACGTCATATAGTTCGGAATTAGTTTCACTAAAAGTTCCGAACCCTGCCTGCACAGGAATCAATTATGTGTTACTAAATAAATTAATAAGAGCGTATGTTCTTACCTTCTTGAAAGAATTTATAATTGTTTGTTTCTTCACCATCCACCAAGCTCTTTTTACAAAATAAAGTGCGTCCAAAATAGAAATTGATCTCAAAAACTGCTGTACTGTCATGTTACATTCCAGAGCACATAATTGCTTATTAACAATAATCTGCTTGTATTGAGTTTTGAAAGCATGGATGATCCCTTGGCCAAGGGGCTGAATAAGAGCCGTTGTGTTTAGATTAAGAAATTGTATGTCGATATTTTTTAATTGTGATTTCATTTTATGACACGCAGCGTTGTCTACAAATAACACAATTTTTTTTTTATTTCTCTCCATTTCATTATCAAGCAAAGTTATAATTTGATCCCATAAATCAGATGTCATCCATGCTTTTTTGTTAGCAAAATACGGCACAGGAGCTTCTTTGTTTCGAAAACACCTAGGATTTTTAGGCTTTCCTATTACGTATGCCTTTTTGTAAGAACCAGTTGCATTGCATAAAAGCAACAATGTTATTCGCACTTTTTGACTTTTTCGACCTTTTGGCTGATTTCCGGCTTCGAAATATGTTGTATTAGGCAAAGCTTTGTAAAAGAGACCAGTTTCGTCGGCATTGAAAATGTTCTCTGGGTTGTATTGTTCAATAATTTCTGGTAGAATAGTGCTGGTATAGTAGGAGGCACCTTGCTTATCGTTGTCACTAACTTCACCATGAATTTTTCCAAATTTAATGTTATAGCGCTTTCTCCATCTCCACAGCCAGCTTGACTTAGGTTCAAAATTATCGTGAAGCTTCACAGCGAACTCCTTAGCTTTATTTAAAACCATCAAGCTACTTATTACGGCATCCTTCTGCCTTTGCTGGTTGAACCAAACATACAAAGCCTCTTCAACTTTTGCATGAACACCCTTTCTCTGACGCTTGCGTTGGAGGTTACCACTTTTAGCAGCACTTCGAATTGCGTCTTTAAGTTTAATAATTTTATTGATTGTTGATATGTCGCACTTATATTTCTTTTTAATTTCTTTTTTGTCCACTTTTTTCGCAACTAAATCTATGATTTTTAACTTTTGTTTTACGGACAATGACACAACTCGTTTGCTCATTTTGACAATTAGGGATGATAATAGACCGATTAAAAATCTGAAGTGTTGCATTTTTGACAAATGCTGCTACGATTGAAAAGTGTAAAAATCTGATGTGTTAAATTTTTAACAAAGGCTGCTAAGCGATGCTTTAAGTATGAAAAATTAATATACATAAAAACCCTGGAATCTACCCAGCTAGAACAGTAACTGTTACATACGGCGTATATAACACGAGCGGTCACACGATTTTCGTTACGTCCATATAAAATTTTTCATACAAAACTTGTGACCATTGCTCAAGCGGTGGTCAAAATGTCACAAAGTTTGCATCTCTGATTCTCATCCGTGTGATCTGGCATCCCTTTCTGCCACATATGTTTTTACCATTAGAAAAATATGGAGCTAAACTGCTCACACCAATAAGGAATTTAGTTGTGTGCTATCCTCCCCTTCTCCCTATGCCGTTGTGTCTAGCCCACCATCTAGCCGATATATGCCAAATTATAAACACAATTTTTTAAAGTTTTTGAATTATTTGTTTAATAAAATATTTACCTTCCGGATAGATTTTGAATTATGATTATACAATTTTAACCAAAAATCAATAAAATTCAATTCAATAAATTCAATTCAATAAAAGCATAAATCGGCATGAACGGCACAGAACATCAAAAGCACATTTTCGCAGTTGCTTGCTTTGAAACAATTTGTCTGAAGTATTCCCCAGTAGCTATTCAATTTGTAAATCTAAAAAGAAAAATTATTAAACTTCGTATGCACTATTTTTAATTTATTTTCAAAACTTCCATTTGACTTCACCATTTTGTGTTGCGTGTTTATTTTTCTTGTTGAGTTTATTTTATGACCGCAAAAGAGCTAGACATACAAACACATATAACTTTCCTTGTTTCCCATGAAATGACAGCATAAAAGTGTATTGGTGAACACCAAATTCTGTTTCGTTGTGTTTGTAAAGTTGTTACAGCTGTCCAGCAGGGTAATGATGTTAAAGCAAATGTGCCCTTAAGCGGGAGGCAGCTAAAAATTACATTTTCCTGCAGTAACGTTAAAAAAAGCAGCAGAACATTGGTTATGTGCTGTTAACAGACATACTCTCTTAAGCGAATAGGCAGCCAAGCTAATTATACGTATACACAAACAAATTATCAAATTTGACCAAGAAATTAATAGGAAATGTAATTTAAAATTATTTTTTACTTTGTGGTGATTTTGAAGGCGTGTATTTTATTTGTTTTTTTTTTTTTTTTGGTTAAAAAGCTTTTATTCTACACTCAAAAAAATACTGCAGTATAATTTACTACACAATAGGCGTTTTTCTTTTCTATGTCCGAGCTGCGCAACAACTGTCAAAAACAGATCAGCGTTTATTTTTTACCTCAGACTTAGCTGTGTTCAATATATGCGTTTCTTTTCATAATCAAGTCATGGTCTGAGTGTTGCTCAGATGCTGTCGACGAGCTCAGAAATTTTTTACTGAGCACTTAGCAATCGGCTGTCAACTTCAACGTTTTTAAGCAAAAAAAAAAAGTTAAAAGAGGAAAAAAGCGAGATATGGCGGGCACCAGTTTGGAAGGTAGTATTTGTCATAAAATATATTTATTTCTCTAAGAAATTTCATATCTCAGCATTCAAGTGGACAACAGATGCAACAAGGCACTTAATAGAATTAATTAAACTGCGTTATATGCAAATCGAAACTGGAATTAAGAAAGTGGCGTACCAGGAAATTGCCCGCGAGATTAATAGCAGCCACAACACAAACTTAACCTACGAGCAAATTGACACAAAATGGAAAGGCCTCAAGCGGACGTACAAAAAAATTAAGGAAAACAACAACAGTATTGGGAGCTCCAGGAGGACTTGGAATCATTATGCAGAAATGCATGAAATTTTATTTCAAGCGCCGGAAATAAATCCTCCAGCCACAATATCAACAGAAGATGACAATGTTGTGTGCAGTGTAAATGAAAGTGATGATGGACCAGATGGACAGACCAAGAATTTTGCACCAATTTTTCGCAAAGACGCAAGCGACGTCGCGTCGTTGACGAAAGAGACGCTGAAGTGCAAAAGCGCCACTGCGAGAGGATGGCAGCTACAGACAAATTCTTAAATATTTTTCAGCAGATGGTCGACAAGATGTAAGGATTAAGTGATTCCTTATGTATTACGAAGAAGTACACCAACGATAAGAAATATACGAAAAGCATTAATTCCTTAAACACAAAATGCTATTGATTCTCGTGTATTTCTTTTCGTTGGTGTACTTCTTCGTGATAAAGAAGAAATCTCTAAATATTGCGCTTGCGGCTTTGTGATAAATTTGTGGAAAATTCTTTCTGAAGCATCATAAATTTTATCCACACTGCACACAACATTGTCATTTTCTGTTGACATTGTTTGTTCAGCTTATAGTTTGATCCTTTTTTTTGTGTTGATATGAATTGTTGTGCTTTTGAAGCTTTAAAAAATCATTCGCCAGATATTGGTCTGCTAAATTTTTGATCTCCTTTTTTTTTTTACATGAATTGATGTGCCTTTGAAGCATTTTTTGATCTTCCTTTTTTTAAATTAATTGATGTGCCTTTGAAGCACTAAGTTATGTTTAAGTTTTGTTTCAAATGAAATTGTTTTTTAAATGAATTGTGGTTTTTGCAATTTATGTTTGTGAATTAGATAAAATATAATTTATAATATGTTATAAAATTATATAAAAACTGTTTTTTACTTCGTTTTTAATTTTATTGTTCCTTACAATGAGCTATCAAACATAAAAATAGGATGAAAAGTACCAGAGTTGGGATATTTTACTTTTCGAAAATATAAAATTTTTTATAATGAATTATGACCTGTAAAGATTTTTACAAGTTTTAATTTTGAGCTTTAGGTCAAGTACTTTATGAAAGAAGGCAATAACTTTATAAAAAGTCAATCACACAGCAGACTTGACAGAAAGTTTCAGAAATATCTTCATTTTATCTTTAGTAGACTTGAGTGATTTAGCTGTGTATTTCTTTTCTGGGAAAAGTATTGTAAAAATTCAAATTTCAAAATATTGCAATTATATATTATTTACATATTTTATGATTTTTAATTTTTGAAATGTACATATTACAATTCATTAGAATAAAGAATTAACGAGATCACCTTTTTTGGACAGCGCAGTATGAAAATCTAAAGATTCATTGAGGTCTTCTTGTTCCACTTCTTCAACATCCTCCACGTGAATAAAATCTTCTTCATAATCATTCCTTTGCAGACATATATTATGAAAAATACATGCAGCAATAATATACTTTACTATCGAACTAGGTTTTAGGGAGTCAATGCCAAATAACCTTCTGAATCTTCCCTTAAGTAGTCCAAAGGCGCGTTCAATCGAAACTCTGCACTTAGAATGCACTGTATTAAAAATTTTTTGCTCTTCGGTGACTATAGTCCTTATAAGGAGTGATCAGCCAATTTTTAAGTGGATATGCGGAATCGCCGAGCAAGTGTTGGTCAGCAGCCATATTAAATTCACCTAAAATGTTTTTTTTTGTTAGTTGGAAATGCTACTGATGTTCTGAAATGTATACTGATACCGGTATAGCAATACGTAAACTGCATATTATGGTTGCAAACACCTTGCAGCAGTACAGAGTGATACCCTTTCCTATTTACGTACGAGTTGTGGGAAAATATTGGTGCCCGAACCGGGATATGACATCCGTCAATACTTCCAACAATTCCTAGTTATTGTTAATGTAATTAGTTATTATATTAAAATATATAAAATATATATTTACCTTTTAAACGATATTTGTCTGCATAAAATCTCGAGATTTTGGTGGTTTCTGCTTCGTTTGGCCACCTAATAAACCGTTTATTTCGGTTTAATTTGATCAGCATGTCGCAGGTCAACAAAACACACCTCCATACACTGGCAATACATACACCAAATCGGTCGCCGATTGATCTAACAAAAACTTAAAATCTAAGTTTAAGTTTGCTTACATATAGCTGCTCTAACATCATACCTCATAGACTCTTGATTTCCAAGATACCACAGGGTTATCATCAATTGTTTTTTAATTGAAATTGGTTTTCGCCCTAACCCAACTTCATGACTCTCAATTCCATGCAAGTCTCTGCATAAATCTTCAAATACGTCTGGATTCACGCGAAAATGCTGCTTGAATGTTCGGTCAGAAAATAGTGGCACAACATCTTCTGCATAATTAATATTTTTATTAATTTTTCTGCGACAGCGCATTTCTAACTCATCTTCATCATAAAAAAATAAATCAAACGCTTCCAACACAACAATTGAAAAATTCATCTTACACACGCTTTTATGTTACTGATTTTAATTTATTTTGAATTTATTTGACTGATAAAATTGACAGCAGAGATACATTGACAAGCTTGCACCCAAAATGTTTCATTACTCAATCAGACCAATTTATGTTTGATCTGATGCAGATCTGATTGTGTCAGCTCAGGTTTTGGTCGGTTTGATCAGATCTGCTCAGATCTGTGGTCTGATGTGGAAAAAGAAAAATGCCTAATATGTATTTACTTCAAATATATGTAGTTTTATTTATTTGTAAATACATGTCGGCGATGAATCAATTGTTCACGGTTTTTACGAACACTCTCTGCTACTACAGCAATATTCTCGAAATTACGGACTCTATGCATTCTGGTTGAATGATGAATGTCCAATAGTGTAAAAATGGTTCGAAAATGGGTGATGGTTTGGACGCTCATAACGGCCAAAATGATGTTGAAGAACTCTATAACATTCTCTAAGGGTGTTGTTACGGTGGTCGTCATATGATCCCTGGTCATGTCACTTTTTACTCTCTTTTTTTCGTTTGATGAGCTGTGTAACGAAAGTATGTTATGCTGGTGGTCATATGATTCCTGAACACCAGTACACTTTTTGCTACTTTTAGTATTTTTTTAACCGATGAGTGTTGCTATTAAGCAGGTTTCTTCACTGTTTTCATACATTTCGTGCTAAAAAAGTATAATTTTCATGCCTAAACACAAATGCTGTGAATAATTCGACAACGCAACACTGTTTTGATCCCATGATTTCATATTTTTGTCGAATCATTTGGTGACCGTGGTGGTGAAAATTTACTCTATTGCTCTCGCTCTCAAATTTTTAATTTACATTGAAACAACAACAATGCATGACCATGATGAGGCCATGACCGCCACCGTAACATGGTACTAACTGATCACTGATTTTGGCAGTAAGTTTCCACAATTAACAAACTTTGTTCAGGAGTAATGCCCGAAACACATTCACGAATACACCACATTACGACTCGACATGAAGAAAGAGTTAACAATCTGGAAATATCATACAATTGTTTCATTCATGCATACACAAACCCTTATATTTTCGCTGTTGTAGCTCGTCAAATTAGAAATACTTCTATACCGGCAACAGCAACATTGTTATCTCGCTGCTCCATTGTACCTCCATAAGAAAAGCATGTAAAAATAATTTGACAGTTGTCGCCACGTCGTTGCCGTCTTGGATGTGACCAGTGCATTAGTCATGATTGAGTCGTATTGAATACTGAACACAAACGTCATATGTGTCGTTGAATGAAACACAATTTGATTTTAACGGATCCAATTGTTTGATCGTTTATTCAAAGTTAATTTTCTTTGCTTTCGATTCAACGAACGAGTTTTCTCCAATAAAAATTTTTTGGAAAATTTATGAAAACATAAAACTAATAATTCAAAAAATACTCAATTTAAAATATTTGCAAGTACAAAATTTACAGTTTCAATTTATAACATCCCTTCCCCCGTGAAACGATCAGTTTCACTCACATCAAGGTCAAGAACTGCCAATTTTGACACTGGCCGTCGAATAAGACCTTTCAGGGTGCGCACATCTGCTCGTCTTATCACTCCATCGGATCCAGGATACACCTTTTCGACCTTTCCACGGCACCATTGCCTTCTTGGAATATTTGAATCACATACAAAAACTATATCACCCACTTTCAAAGGTTTGGTCGGCTGACACCATTTGACTCTTCTGGTTAATGTTGGCAAGTACTCCGATATCCAGCGTTTCCAAAAACGATCTCTAAGTTGACGTGCGATGCGCCATTGTTTCCGTACAGCAAATACGTTTTCGTTGATGCTATTGATGCTCGGAGATTTTGCAGTGTTCGCTGATCCAAGAAGGAAGTGGTTGGGAGTCAGCGGCTCATCTTGATCGGCTGTTATTGGTATGTGCGTCAGAGGGCGAGAGTTAACAATATTCTCGGCTTCGATAAGGAGACTTTGTAGCGTATGTTCTCGAGGTGCAATTTCCTTAAGCGTATGACGCAACACTCGTTTTATACACTGTATCATGCGTTCCCACGCACCTCCTGCAGATGGATTTTGTGGACAGTTGAAAATCCATTCGACTCCTCTTGAAGACAACTCTTTCTGGACATGGTTGCAGTCGAATACTTCAGAGAACCTTTTTGTTTCTTGATTTGCTCCAATAAAATTTTTGCCGTTGTCCGTCCGAATTCTTACAGGTACACCACGGCGATTTATAAAATTGCGAATAGCCAGAATGCAGGCGTCAGTGCTGAGGTCATGAGACATCTCCAAATGCACAGCTCTCACGGTGAGACAAGTAAATAAAGCTACCCACCTTTTCTCTGTGCGACGGCCAATAGTGACTAACATTGGTCCAAAATAGTCCAGTCCAGTAAAGGTAAAGGGCCTTACATACGGTGTTAGCCTATCTATAGGTAATGGTCCCATTTGTGGAGTAATTGGAGAAATCTTCATTATCTTGCAGCAAAAACAACTTTTGATGACTTTACGTAATAGTTGTCGTAGGCGTGGCACCCAATATTTTCGGCGAATTTCACAGATTGTCGCCTCAACGTTTTGATGCTTCATTATATGGTGTTGTTGCTTTACCATAAGCTTAGTGAATTCATGTTCAGGCGGTAGAATAATTGGTCGCTGAGTGTCATAAGCAAGCCAAGACGCTGCATCTATGCGACCTCGCAATCTAAGCAATCCATCATCATCAATATAAGGTGATAACTTATAAATTGAACTATCTCTTGATACCGCCTTACCATCATTGAGTTGTATTATTTCTGTTGCAAACCCTTCAGCTTGTGCTTGACGACAAATGATTGCTTCGGCGGCTTGGAGCTCCTTTGATGTAAGTCCAAATTCTTGATAAGGTTGACGTCGGCAGCGGCAGTTATTAGCAAAACGAACTACCCAAGCAGCAGCGCGAATCAACTTTGCAAGATGTGAGAAGCGATTAAATTGAATAATTCTATTCTGAACTGTGAGTAATGCAAATTTTGGTTTAAGTTCTTCCTCCTCCTCTTCTGAATCGCAGCTGTCATCTTCGTATGGCCATTCGTGTTCGTCGTATCGCAAAAACTCTGGACCATTCAACCACCGTGCAGTTGAACTAACGTTAAAGGCACATCCAAAACGAGTGGCCTCGTCGACTACGTTTTCTTTTGTCGGTATCCATCTCCAATTTGATGGCAAAGTACCTTCAAGAATTTCTGCAACTCTATGAGCTACAAAAGGCTTATAGCGACGGTGTTCACTTTTGATCCACTTCAAAACGGTTTTAGAATCACTCCATAGAAAATTTTTTGAAATTTTAACTGAGTGATCTTCGTGTATAGTCTTCAGTAACCGCGTTCCCAAAACGGCTGCTTGTAGCTCTAGACGAGGAATTGTAAGGCATTTTAGTGGGGCAGCTCTTGCTTTAGCACAAACCAGCGAAACTTCTATACTTCCCTCATCATTTCTAGATCTCCAGTATGCCGCTGCAGCAAATGCGTCTTCGCTGGCATCGACAAATATGTGAAGCTGCAAGTCTCTTGGATAGCCATCACGAAAATAGAACCTTGGAATCTTAAACCCAGCTATAATGCACATCTCCTTTCTCCATTTTTCCCATGCTATGTTGACGTCTTCTGGCAGATGTTCATCCCAGCGCAGTTTTCTCTTCCACAATTCTCGTAAAATTAGTTTTCCAGCAATTGTGAAGTGAGAGAGAAACCCAAGCGGGTCGAATATTGACATAACCACACTCAAAAATTCTCTCTTTGTTGGGGATCTTGATCCAGCAATTACCTCTTTGTCAACATAATTGAATTTCAGTTTGAAGGTAAATTTATCGCTTGATGACTGCCAATGCATACCCAGAATCTTCTCGGTGGTAAGGCTATCTTTGGATGTAATCTTCAAAATTGTTTCCGAACCTCCTAAAGCGTCTAATACCTCTGAATGACTTGATGAAAAATTCCGTAGCTCGAATCCTGCTTTCATGTGAATATCGCGTACTTGTTTAGATACGACAATTGCTTCGTGTAGTGTGTCAAAGCTATCAACGAAATCATCGACGTAATGGTATTCTTGAATTGACTTCACAGCTCGGGCAGCTTCGTTGCTATGTTCTAAGGCATTTTGTATTTTGACATGGTTTGCGATGCAAGGCGAACAAACTGCTCCAAATGTCATTGCTACCATCTCGTAGATTTCTGGTTCCCTGTTTTCGTCACCATCGCGCCAAAGAAACCTTTGGGCACACCTATCTTCTTTCCGAATTTGAACTTGGTGAAACATTTCTTTAATGTCTCCACATACTGCGACGGCTCCTTCCCGAAAATGAAAGAGTATAGAAGGCAAAGATCGATACTCTTGCGGTCCCTTTAACAATTGAGAGTTCAGAGAAACTCCATTTACTTTGGCGGCGGCATCAAATACAAATCGTAGTTTGGCAGGCTTATTTGGATTAGTAACGCCAAAATGTGGCAAATACCACGTCCTAGGTCCCGTTTGGGCTGCTTCAGATGGCTGCAGTTTTCGGGCGTAATTCTTCTCCACACACGAATCGATTATTGATTTATATGCTTCTGCAAACATTTGTTCACTCTTCATTTTTCTTTCCACAGTAAGCAATCTTTTGAAAGACATGGCATAACTATCTGGTAGTTTGACGTCATCGCTTTTCCACAGAAGTCCGGCTTCAAATCTTCCCCCATCCACTCTCTTAGTGGTTAGATGAAGTATTTTTCGCGCATATACATCTTCATGGTTTTCAATAATTGGTGATGGCTTCACCCCAAAGCTTTCAGTACTGAAGTAGTCAGCAACCATCTCATGCAGCTCTCTTTCTCCTGGTTCGCTAATTTGTAGACACGTATCAGATATCAACGATTCTTTTGTTGTAGGGCCAAACACTACCCATCCCAACTCTGTTTTGGCAGCATAAGGTCCAATATTGTTGATTTTGAAAGTCTCTGAAGGAAGCCCCAAATGGCAATGATCCAGCCCAATAAGAAGCTTCGGTGTAACGTTGTAGAAAGGTTTTATTGGCAAAAACCTTGCTTGTTTACTAACGTTGTGTAGCTCGCGAGCAGAAAGTGTTTGCACGGGAAGACTTAGATTTGACATACCATAAACTTTGTGTAGCTTGTGCTTCTTTTTCATTCCTACGCCGCTGATATGTAGATCTACTATCACTGTTGGCTCTCGTGCTGCACGACCGCCAAACCATTGCACATTCAAGTTGTGCTGTTGCCCTTGAAGTTCTAACTCCTCAACAAGCGTGTTGTCCAACATAGTGATTGATGATCCTTCATCCAGTAATGCATAAGTCCCAATACTTTTGTTGTTACCTACAGCGTTATATACAGCGTCACCGGCAACATACGAAATAAAAGCGTGCTGCTCCTCTGGCCTCCGGAACAGCTTAGAACAGCATTTTCTGCTTTTCCGATGTCATCTTGGTGCTGTACAGTGTACAGCGCATTTTGTGCGGCATTGACGTCGTGAAGAAGTTTGTGATGCATCTTCTTGCACCCATCGATTGAACAGGGCTTCCTTACACGACAGTCTCTTGTAGAATGCCCTGCATTGAAGCAAGAAAAGCAAAGACGATTCCGTTTGGCTTGACTCCACCTCTCAGCTACCGTAGCTTGAATCAGGCGCTCACAATCCGTTGCTTTGTGTTGGTGCTTGCATATTGGGCAACTGTTGCCGGCAGTACTTGGTTCTTTCGCAGCATGTAACACAATTCGCCGTTTCGGCTCACGCACGTCAACATCCTGAACAGTGCAAATCAAGCTGGCAATATGATTTAACCAATTACTGAAATGAACCACTGTTGCATATGGCTGCAAAGTTGAAGCATATGTTGCCCATTCAATGCGCTTGCTCATTGGTAGTTTTGCAACAAGCTCCTCCAGCAACGTTGGATTAGCTAAATGTTGATCTGCATTTAGCGACTGTAGAAATACAGCGAGATTCTTGGCTTTGGTTGCAAACGAAATAATTTTTTGTAGTGCATTTTCTGGAATTGGAGCAAATTCACGTACCTCCAATAATTGGCTACGGATGAGTTGTTCTGGACGTCCAAATCGAAAACGAAGCTGCTCGACTATGGCACTAACGTTGTCTGGATGAATTAGAAGTGACTTAACCAATTCACGTGCATCTCCTTTTAAACACCTTTGCAAGCGTTGGTTGTTTTCGAAGTTGGTGTATCCATAGGCTACTGTAGACTGCGTGAAGGCAGTGAAAAACATTGGCCAATCTTCAGCTCGTCCACTAAAATCCGGCAAGTCTTGAACTTTTCGTGGCTGTATCATTGCACCTGACCAGGAGTTGTTATTTTCTTGTGGCATAATTTGCGGAGCAAAACTACCGGAACCGGCGGGCGGACGCCCAAATATTGACTCTGCTGAATTTTGGTTCGTCGGCGATGTAAAATTAAACGTTCCGATAGATGGATGTTGTAATGGCGGATTAGCTGTTGTCTGATTTGCATACAACAACATATTATTTCCATAAGTGGCAGATTGCGTTGGCTGAGCAACTGACATAATGGTAGCTGAAGGTGTAACGGTAAAGTCGCTGGCTATAGATGGTGTTACATCTCCAAAGCTCACACCGGATCTCACAGTGGCAACGTTCAAAACTGACGCAGCGGAAGATGATGTGACGGCGTTTGTGGTCAATGACATGGTAGAATTTGTTGATGCAGGATTTCTCAAAATATGTTGCTGAAGCGTTTGGTATTGTAGATCACGTTCCTTTAACTGCACTTCTGCATGCAATAACTTATTTTGTAAAGCGGAAATCTGATTTTGCATCGATTGTAGGGCGCTCTCCCATGGTGCTACGACAGATCTGGTATCATTTTGTGAATTTTCTGCGGCGGCATTTGCAGATGGTATTTTCGTTGGGTCAACTGTTACGTTGGTTTCAGTATCAACCAAGGCAGTGGCATTCAGATCGGACATCATATTAGCTTCGGACTGGAATCGCGGACTACGTCGAGGCGGCGTACGATGCATATCGGATACAAAAATAGCGTTAAAAACAATCGCGTTCTAAGCAGAGAAACCGCGATAACTTTTGAATAAAAATGTCGTTCGTTGAATCGAAAGCAAAGAAAATTAACTTTGAATAAACGATCAAACAATTGGATCCGTTAAAATCAAATTGTGTTTCATTCAACGACATTTCATTCATTGAATCGAGTTTCAATTT
Organism: Dichetophora obliterata; assembly: GCA_963920525.1. Classification (NCBI taxonomy): domain Eukaryota; kingdom Metazoa; phylum Arthropoda; class Insecta; order Diptera; family Sciomyzidae; genus Dichetophora; species Dichetophora obliterata. The sequence continues at coordinate 60,356,140 of OY986436.1, read as the reverse complement.
ATAACAATATGAACAAGCAATTTGACACATAACAACTGTCAAAACAACCCAGTTGAAAAAGAGACCTCGTATTATATCACCATTTATATTAAAAATTTATTTTTGACACCTTAATATTGAAAATTTTTGAGAAAATAACGGTTTTATCACTAATATCAAGCAAAAATAATATAAAACTGCTCACAAAATTCAATTTACTGCTAGAGTTTATTTTATTTGGATTTTTGCTAATAGATAATTTAATAATCTTATAATTGACATATCAATCGATAATGGTAAGGGTATGGATAATTTATCGAACAGATCTTGAACAAAGAAAAACATTTTCAAAATCGATACCCCAATTACTAGTTGAGGGTTCGATATTTTGTTCGACTAAACATATTTTTTTTGTTCTGAACAAAACAACACTTTCAAATTGAAACGCCTCAGTTATCATAATAATGATATTTATTTTCTTTTTAGTTTGAAAAACATTTTTATATTTTGAATTTTTATTTATTTTTGCTTGCAAAAATTCAATTATCAAATATCGGAAATTAACTTTAGATTAAATCTATCAATATTGCGTGTTTAAACTAAGTTAAGCCTCTATTCAGAATTCACTGAAAAATTTAATTTATTGTGTAAACTATGCTTAAACTAAAAACTCAGTTCGACCAACACTGAAAGACTGGCTCTAAAAGATAATTGAAAAAGTTTAATGCAACTAATGTACTTAAAAAACCCCTCCTAGCAATTGTTCGAGAAAATTTTACGAACGAATCTATTACCACCTTTATCCGATGCTTCAAGTCGATTGATTCAAATTTTTGCATAAATTCAACTTCAAACCATCTTAAAAATTTCAAAGTGATTTAATAAAATCAAATTTTAAATCAATTCTTAAATGTTCAAGTTGCTTAGAAAATGCATTAAAACAAGAATGTTTTTATTAAACCATTTCGAAAATCAGCTGGGCATAATTTAAGATGAACGGAAACTCAAAATTTACATTTTCTTTTTTAATTATATGTATTAAGGCCTTTTAAGTTCAATTCTGTAAAAATTTCAGGCCGCTCTGAAGTCGTTTAGAAGTTATAGGGGTAAAAAATTGGAAAAATTGGCCTGAAAACTTGTGATTTTTTTTAATTTTTCTGCAAAACTAATAATTATGGGTACCAAAAGAAGGGTGCTGCTGTTATCTGTTCAACGAGCCATCAACAATCACACTTGGTGATTGATGGTTCATCCTTTTACGCAATAACAAGTTTGCATAGTACGTAAAATGTTATATCTTCAAAAGTAATGCTTGGATTAAGACTGATGACTCGTTGAATAGGTAACAGCATCACCTTTCTTTTGATACCCATAATTAGAAGTTTTATAGGAAAATTTAAAAAAAAATCACAAGTTTATCAGGCCAATTTTTAAAATTTTGTACCCCTATTACTTCTAAGCCAGTGATGTGTGGCGTAAACAACTTGATTTCAACAAAACTATTGTCGAAAATGTCGTGTAGACAATTGCTTTTAACGACGTGTAGATAATAAATGCAAGAGGCTGCATTTTTATTGTGATATTTAATTGAATTAAGTCCAAGTTCGGAATATTACTTATTTTTACACCTTCTGGGCATGGTTTTTGTTTGTTTAGTTGTAAAATTTTTTAGTTTGTTTAAAACGACTTTTTAAAATAATTTAAGAATCAGCATAATCTAAATAGAACTTGCATTTCCGCAGTGTTTCATTATGTTGACATTGTTTACACAATTCTCGACATTGTCTACATTGTCGACACTTTCTACATTATCAACACTAAAATGTAGACAACTAAAGAATACGCGTCGAGGACATCACTGTTCTAAACGACTTGAGAGCGTCCTGAACTTAACTTAAATTTATTTGATTAATTTTTACGGAATTTGTCTTAAAAGGCTTTAATACATACGATTAAAAAAACGAGTTTCCGGTAATCTTCAATTGTGCCATCAGCTCTTTTTTATTTGAGTTTCTGATTTCAGTTGTCAAATTTTCAGAACGCTTTCACCATGGTAGAATAATCGAAGTAGTCGCATGGCTGAGAGCGAACTACCATAACTGTCAAAAGCCAACTGACAGCTCATACAAAATCAGCAACCGAAGAGAATACGATGAGAAAGGAAAAATTTAAAAGAATCTGTCATGGCTGAAACTATTTTGCTTTGTTAATTTTTTGGATTTAAAAATAGGATTTTGTGCAGATTGGATTTGGATGGTGGTGGGTGGTGGTGGAATTCAAACTAGGTTTTCGTGGAAGTATCTATAGCACACACGAGCATCTTTTTTAAAATTTTTGGAACATGTTCCTTCGTTATCTTCTAGGCTTGTGAGCTGGAACACGAAAACTTTAAAATTTTCCTTGTCCAAATGTTTTTGGCACAACACGCACTTCATTTTAATTACAAAAAAGTAATTCACTTTTATTCAAGTTTTTAAACACAACACAAAAATATCTAATAGAAGTAATTTAATATTTCGCTGTTATCTTTGTTTTCTTTAAAAAAAATGATTTTGACAATTCTGGTAGTATTGTCAAAGAGATCACGATTAGCCACGAAACTACCTGTATTATTCTACCATGGCTTTTACAATCACTTTCACTGAAGCCAATTTAGAGCTTAGGTATAAACACACTACATTAAACTGTACTTAGTCAAAACGATGAAAGAGAATACGCTTTAACGTGCCGGATAAACGCGGTATATATCGTGATTAATTTGACCTACTATGCGCAATGTGCTCGCACCCTTGAACTAGACACGCAGCATGTGCTTCCACCATAAACTAGAATAAGCTTGTCGTTATTCTGGTCTGGCAACGATATGTATAATTTTTCGACATTTTCGTTGAAATCTGTTTCTGCTGTTTTTCGTTTCGAGTAGCAAAAATTCCTTTTTGCCGGGTTTTCTATGTGTAAAGCACGCATTTTATCATAAAACTATAAGGAAAATTAGTTTTAAACGGTGGAGTTGCAAAGGAGCTGCAGAGAAAGAAAAATTAGAAATTGTGGAAATTTTTTCCGCAAATAAATTGGACGATATAAAAATTTGTGCTGTCGTCAAAGTGAAGAGGAAGAAAATCGGTGATACGGTCAGAAAAAGTGAGCACAGCAGCAGCAAAAAGAATCCGCAACAGAAAGGTGGACGCTACAAAATTTTTCGCAGGAAATCCAAAATAATAAATAAACTATTTTATAAACATGGCATCGCATCAATATCATCAAATAGCAAATCTGCTGGAAAAAGTGAGTTAAGCTGAGTTGCTGGGATAAAAAATGTAAAAAATGAGTTCTTCTTTGTCAAAATTGTGTTCAGTCTTGTGGGAGGGGTGTGCAAAATTTATGTGTGGGCTTTGTTAATTTTGAGCACTCATTTGAAAAAAACTAACCAAGAATTCAGATGTTTGTATTAAGAGACACTTAATGGAGCAGAATGCAACGCAAGAGTCATGGTCTAATAACCTGCTTCTGTGGTTATATTATTCACTTCATTACTAATCCTAATCCCTTAAGGTTTCTCGATGTACTCACTAGATAGTGATTAAGAAAAAATAAATTTCTTGCAATTTAACACTAAAACCGCCTGTATTTAACCTTAAAATGGCTAAATTTAATAAAGACTCATTGAAATGTCACATTTTCCAAATTTCTTGATTTCTAGATGACCTCCAGCGATAAAGATTTTCGTTTTATGGCCACAAATGACTTGATGACCGAACTGCAAAAGGATAGCATTAAATTAGATGATGAATCTGAGAAGAAAGTGGTTCGCATGGTGCTGAAATTGCTCGAGGATAAAAATGGTGAAGTTCAAAATTTAGCTGTCAAATGTTTAGGTCCTCTGGTCAACAAAGTCAAAGAGAATCAAGTCGAAACTATTGTTGATTCCTTGTGCGCCAACATGATTTCCAACACCGAGCAGCTGCGTGATATCTCGAGCATTGGTCTGAAGACTGTTATATCGGAGTTGCCGCAGGCATCCAACTCGTTGGCGCCAAATGTTTGTCAGCGTATAACCGGAAAGCTAAGCAGCGCTATTGAAAAGGTAGGTTTTTCCTTTAAGCTTTTGTTGGCTTATTGTTTTTAAATGTAAATTTTTCTTTATTTTTAGGAGGATGTATCTGTTAAACTGGAAGCTCTGGACATTCTCTCTGATTTGTTATCACGTTTTGGTGATTTTCTTGTGCCTTTCCATGGCACTATTTTAAAGGCATTGGTGCCACAGTTGGGCTCTTCAAGACAAGCCGTACGTAAACGCACTATCGTGGCACTTTCTCATTTACTGACACTGGCTAGCAATAGCGCATACAACGGTGTCATCGATCATTTATTGGAAGGCTTAGAAAAACCACAGAATCAAGGAGCTATTCGCACCTATATACAGTGCTTGGCTTCGATTTGGTGAGTTTATTTACATGTTAAAGTTTTTTTGCAAAGTATTATCTGTGCAAAACAAATACGTTTAGTTATTTATTCAAGAAATGTTTTATATCTTACATTTTTGTATGTTACTACCTTATCGGAAATTTTGAAGTGCTTTATTAAAAAGCAAGTAAAAAGGTCTTTACTCTGCCTATGAATAGTGCTTTTGAAAAGTGCTTTGCTCCCGCTACAAATTAAGCTTAAAAAAAACTGTTTGCTTTCGAGATTCTTCGTTCTTTGTCGTTATCTACTCTGCTAATCTTACTCTGATCACTAACATCGCTTGTTGTTTTCTCATCATTATTCATCACTAGTATATGCAAAAGGCTTAATTCGTGAACAAGTGTTGCAGCGAAATAGAAAAAAAAAAAATAACGTTAAATCGTTTATAAAGTGTTAAATTGTAATGTTTTCATAAAAAAAGGTAATAAAATTAGTGGCAAGTGGTTTGGATATTCAAATCGTAAATGTAAAATATTACATCGGGCAAAAATATACGCCATCGAAAATGAAGTCGCGAATGCAGGTGCGAACAAAGAAGGCGCTCTTTCCGAAGGGAAAGACTTTATACGTCTTATCACTCCAAAAAATCTAAACTAGTACTCTAGTAATTATGTTAGGCTTGGCCGAAAATTAAAAAAAAACCCACAGCCGTTTGTTGAACTACAGGGTGGCCCATAGGCGATGGCCCAGTCGTAACGGTTATCCAGATCTCGCGGATCTAAGTTCTTTTTTTGGGGATACATGAAATAATAAAAGTTCGTGAATAAATAAAACTTAGACTATATTACAACTAATGAAAATCATGCCATTGTAAATTTAATCAGTTGAAGTCTAAAACAAAACATTTAAAATATCTTTCATTCATTATGTAAAATAATTATCAAGGAGAATCCTTTTACAAGCCATAACAAATAAAAAAATGTTAAGAATCAAAGGAATGTTTTCTTAGTTGATAAAATACATCATAATATTGTCTAAAAATTCTATGTGAAAAAATATTTTGTGTTTGAACTGGAGCTGCTCGAATGCTTTTTCTTAAATTTGCACCCGAAGACGCCTAGGTGCTTGCAACTGAAAAAATGTTTTGGGTCCAGTTGTCTGCATGAATGATATACTGTAATTAAAAGTCTGTTTTATAAAATTCTGTGTCATAAGCGCCAAAATTCTACTACTTTAAAATACTGATTGACAAAATTGTGCTTTTACAAAATTCTGTCTAGAAAATTCTACATTGCAGTATGAAGTAAGAAAGCAGAACAACTAATGTAAATATGCTTGAAATAACAACTTTCCGTACAAATCATTTCATCATTAGAAACACCATAAAAAATTACCAAAACATCCAACTACAGATTAATTTTTCAAGCTTCAATAATTTAATTTCCATAATCCATAGCAATAACTAGTTTTTGTATTTTTAATACAGTTAAAATGATGAATTATGAATTAAGCGACCCCTGGGTCTCCTCGAATACCAAGTTTCAACTCCATTCGATGAACTTTACGTTTTATTGCGGCTTAAAATATTGAAATATTTTAAATATTAACAATTAATTAGTTTTTGTTAAATCGAATGTTCAAGATTTGAAGCGTTGCACAGTGGTCAAAAAGGTAGTTTGTTTGGAAAAAAGTCTGTAACTTTTGACACACAAATTAGATATTGGTAATTTATTTTTACCATATTTTAAAAACAAGTATTATTTTTTTTGTAAAAATTTAAAATTATAGTTTAAAAAAAAAATAAATTTAAATTACTATCTGTAAAAAAATCTGTTTTTTTGTCATAACACCCAAACTATACATCCTACAAGGACGATTTATACACTAAAATGTACCCACATGACTGCGTTCTTAAAAATTAAGTTATTTTTAAATAATTTTAACTTCAATTTCAAGTACTATTTTCACTCTTTGTGAAATGTTTTTCGTTTTTTTATTTTTTTTTCATCATAAAATGACGATTATACACCAAAATGTTTGTTAAACCTCTTCCTTCAAGACTGCATCCTTGGAAAAAATTTTATAATATTATTTTATTTTCATATGTCCCTTTTGGTGAATTTATTTTCGTTTTTTTGACATAAAATTCGCCATAAAATCCAAACTACATATCGGACAATGACGATTCATGCATTAAAATGATCACCATAACATTGTCTATCTCGTCTAGTTTAGGAGTTATAGAACACTTTTTGAAAAATTAACATAAAATTAACATTAGAAATTAACATAATTCACTAAATGGCAAATTTTAGCAGCTGATTTTTTTCATAAATAAAAGAAGACATTCTAATCTTTCAATAAACACCAATGAACCTGCTGCGGCAAAGTGCGCAAATAAAGAAATGCTCCTCGCAAATTGAACTTTTTTTTTTACTTTTAAGCATACTTATGATATGTGGATATTTTAAAAACGAAAGATGTTATTATAAATGTTTTTCTACTGAACTAAAAAAAATATACATTTATTGTAATTAATGTTGTAATCGACAAAACTGCAAGTTTTCCGGAATTAAAAAAAAGTTTTTAATGCGTTCTTGGAATTATTTCATTTCAATTTCCACTTTATTGGATGTAAGTAAACAAATTTTGTTTGTACAGCTGTGTTCATAAAAATAGTAGCGCTATTATTTTCAGACATGTTTGGATAAATATAACTAGCCTACAAATTTCGGATGCGGTAAATCCATTATCATTTCTATATGTACTTTCAATTCCGGTTTCAAATCTGTACTCAGTTTCCTCCTACATTGTAAAATTTTTAAGAAAAAGGGTGTTTTACGTGTTTGGCAGATGTTTAGTATTATTGATCTAGAATCTAAACGACTTACCATAAAATAAAAAATAATATTTTGTATTTTAGAAAAAAAATCAACTTTTCCATTAATATATCAACCACTATCGTGTCATGTGCTGTAAAGGAGGTAAAACTTTGAGAGTATCCAACGAAATATCAACAAATTTTGTATCTTTTGTTTCAGTTATCATCCAAAGTTTGAATTTAGAAAAAACTGTTGATTAAGTGTACTTTTACATGAAAAACAGACATTTTCAATTTTGACGATTGCAGCTTCGCTAAAACAAAAAAGATACAAAATTTGTTGATATTTTGTTGGATACTCTCAAAATTTTAGCTCCTTTACAGTACATGACACGATAGTGGTTGATATATTGATGGAAAAGTTGATATTTTTTCTAAAATACAATACATTATTTTTTATTTTCCTGAGTACATATAGGAATAGTAATGTGTTTACCGCATCCGAAATTTGTAGGCTAGTTATATTTATCCAAAAATGTCTAAAAAAAGCGCTACTATTTTTATGAACACAACTGTACATAAAAAAAATAATATCCAGATCCAAGCCAGAGCATTTTTAACAGAAGTAAGCAAAAAATAATTTTTGATTCATTTGACGCTTACGTTATTCCCGAAACCAATTCAAAAATATTTTCAAACAATCAAATGTAAAATTTTTTGTTTGTACAACAAAAGTTGTAGTTGGTGTTGGTAGGTAAGTTTGTGGAGAGGAACGCTTAGTAACTTGATTTGACGGCGGTAAAGGCATAAAACTTCCTCCAAATTCAATATCACATGTTTCTACAGCTTTCTGCCACATTAAGAACATCCTACACAAAAGTTTCACTTGATTGATTATTCCCTTCTTTTATTCTGAGATATCACAACGGACCAATTCGGTCTAAGTAGGCCAGTTTAAAAGACCTGCCACCACCTTAACCTAACCTACTCCAATATAAGTATGAGCATGGCCACCACGCGAGGTAGAAGTGAAACCTTCAGAAAACTAGAAATTTTTAGTACAACGACTTTTTCATAAAACTTCGTTACCTAAGAATGAGAAAAGGTCGACTTGAAAATCAATATTTTCGACTTTCAATGCAAATATGTCCGATGTTTTAAATATGTATATTTAACTTAAAGTTTTTTGTTCAAAAGTCCAATCAAAGTACTTAAAAAATAGTTTGAACTGTACCGTTTTCTCAGTGTATATATTTTTTTAATTTTTTTTTTTTAAAAAGATTCAAACTATTGAGTTTTTACTAAAACACTGCTCAAACGTTTTTTTTTGTGGTATAAATAAAAACAAGTAAAAATAGCATTTCTGACTACCTTCTATTTTACATAATATTCATTTACAAAAATTCTTCCAGTTTTACGCAAAAGTTAAGGGAAGGTTCTCATGAAACTCGACCAAAAACTCAATCTTTTTTTTTTAATTTTCCGATAGCTTATGATGTGTAGAAGGCCGATAACGATTGCATAAAAAGTTATCGCATAGGAAAGGAATCCATATTTTCATAAATAAACTCAAAAAATCGTTAACCAAATCTTAATACGCGTTTTCTGAAAAAATCATGTTTTTCAAACTAGTCTCTACGATAGCATAAGAACTATTCAACGGATTGACTTGGATTTTTTTTTTATTTTACAGTAAATGCAATTTATTTTATCCTTATTTTGGATAGTTTTAAAGAGCGAAAATGTGAAAAATGGTACTATAGTAAAAATTCACATGTCCGCAGTTTTTGCAATTTTCAACTATTGATTGATATTAATTCAAGTCCAATAAATATAATATAATTTTTAAAATTTTGTGGATTTTTTTCGTGGTGGCCAGTTCAAAAAATTATGTTTCGAGAAAAGCGCGTTAAAGTTTTTTATTATTATGAATTCGATTTTTTATAATTTTTTTCAATCTTTAAGGATGTATAAAATTAAAAAAAGAATGTGTATTAATATCTAATAAAAAGCCCAAGTTATTTACTTTAGAAAATTGCTTACTTTTTCCCTATCCGAGACTGTAGTGATACCTTAAACTGTTTTTGTCGTCAAAACATCAAGGTCCGCCTATGATTTTTTGGCTAAATTTATTTTGTCCAAAATGTTGTTTTTATATTTTTTAGAAAATAGTTAAGTTTAAAAAATAATTGATGTGATAAAATTACCCCAATATCTCTTTCCAATCCAAAGTTGTGGCTAAAAATGTATTTTTTCATACCATCGACTATCCTTGTTATATTAAGAAATTAATTTTCTGCTTGTTTTTTTTCGTTTGTTTGTTTGAATACAAATCTAAACGGGTGGTAGGATTTCACTCAATTTTAGTACACATATTGTATTTCAATATTGTGTGCATCCTAGATTAGATATAGACATACTTGGTTTTGACTACGCCTCTTTCATCCCTTTTCAACTAATGGTAATTTTTATTGAAATACTCTTAGGGCCATTTTTTTCACAGAGAGATAAATTTATCCCCGAGTTAATTCCATGATTTTTCCAGTTTTTCATTTGTTCACAGTGAGTTAAGCATTTAACTCTTCAAGCTGGAGATAAAAATGGTGGCGAGATAGCTTAACCCCAGAAATATTTAACTCGTGAAAATTGGTGAGTTAAGATTTTTAATCCGCTCTCATCAATCTCATTTTAATATATTTTACTTACTTGGTGTCAAAATATGTAAACAGACACAGCTCTTTTAATTTTTAATTAAATTCTCAAAGAAGAGGTTTGACAAAAAGTTTTTAAAAAATAAAAAAAGATAAAGTATAACAAAATGGATCTTTTGGTGCACTTTTGGGAGAACTGGAGCGACGATGATGACGAAGTGAAAGTGACTTTGAGGGCCGAACGCAGGCAATATAAAATGCAGGAACGCATTGGATTGGACAAGTCGGACGAGAATGACTTCGTCTATCGTTTTCGATTGACGAAGGCCGCGGTCGCACGCGTGCTGCAATTAATTGAACCATCTCTGCGACATACACCGTAAAAAAATTTCTACACATAGGGCTGCCACCTAAAAATGTTTTATTTTCAGAATTTTAAACATCAAGCAACAGTATTGGGGGTTACTGATTTCGAATCTGGTGTCAGAATTTTAAAATCCAAGATGTTGAATAAGGTTGCCACCTTAATTTTTTATTTTTACGAATTCGGGGCTGGCGCGAAATTTCCGTCGTAACGAAATTCCGAACGTACAGCTACGCTACGAATACGACAAATTTGCTAATCCAAATTCCGAACGAAACTTCCCCTTTTCGAACTTACTTTCGTGAATTCGAAAACAACTAATTTTAACAGCAGACAAATAAATAAAAATAAAAATTAAAAAACTGAAGCGTTTTTGATCAACATTGTATTTTTTAGCTGTGATTTTAAATTGATTTCATTGCAATTGCTATTTTTGCACAATAAGAGGAAGATTTCTCACAAACAGAATCAATGAAAATTCATCGAAAAATATTGCCAGATTACATCAACCCTTTGGAAATGGATTACGAAATGTAGAAATACAATTAATAAATTATATAAAAATTCAATTGTTTTCTTTTCTCTTAAACAAATCTGTCGAGGCAAAGCTTTCGTGAAAAAATCCGAAAAACAGCTGTCAAAAGTTGATGCGTTCGGATTGTGGAATAGCAATGCTACGAATGTTCGAATACGATGTAATGATTCGGATTGCAGAATACGACATTACGAATCCAAAAGAAAATTAACGCTACGGCGGATTCTGGAATAGGGCTGATAGAGTTGCCACCTAAAAATGTTTTATTTTAAGAATTTTAGACATGAGGAAACGGTATTGGTGGGTTACTGATTTCGAATCTGAACTCAAAATTTTTTAATTCAAGATGGTGGATAGGGTTGCCACCTTAATTTTTAAAATTTTTACGAATTCGGGGCTGGCAAAAAAAATGTCACACCAAAAATGGGTCGCTGAACTCGAATCCGTAGCCAGAATTTCAAAATTATATAGTTTTGAAATAATAGGGTTGTCACCTAATAATATGTATTTTTAAGAATTTTAAACATCATTTAACAGTGTTAGGGAGTCACCTGATTTCGAATCTGAAGTCAGAATTTTAAAATTCAAGATGGTGTGTAGGGTTGCCACCTTAATTTTTTATTTTTACGAATTCGGGACTGGTGCGAACTAATGGGTAAAAATGGGTCGCTGAATCCGAATCCGTGGTCAGAATTTCAAAATGATAAAATTTTATAATAATGGGGTTGCCACCTAATAATATGTATTTTCAAAAGTAAGAGCAACCCTATTATTTCAAAATTTTATAATTTTGAAAAAATGATGACGGATTCGGATCAGCGAGCCATTTTTGGCATACTATTTTTTTTGCCAGCCCCGAATTCATAAAAATACAAAAAATTAAGGTGGCAACCCTATCCACAATTTTGAATTTTAAAATTCTGACATCAGATTCGAAATCAGTGATTGATTCCCTAAAACTGTTAAATAATGTTTAAAATTCTTAAAAATACATATTATTAGGTGGCAGCCCTATTATTTCAAAACTTTATAATTTTGAAATTCTGACCATGGTTTCGTATTCAGCGACCCATTTTTGACATACCATTTTTTGCCAGCCTCGAATTCATAAGAATACTAAAAATTAAGGTGGCAATCCTATCCACCATCTTGAATTTTAAAATTCTGAATTCAGATTCGAAATCAGCGACCCCCAATCCTCTTTCCTCATGTTTAAAATTCTTAAAATAAAACATTTTTAGGTGGCAACCCTATGTGTAGAAAAATTTTCGAATTTTAAAATTCTGACAACGGATTCGGAATCAGCGACCCAATTTTACCTAGTGTTTCTCCCAGCGTTGAATTAGCATAAATTAACAAGAAATTAGGTGGCAACTCTATCCGCCATCTTGAATTTTAAAATTCTGACATCAGATTCGAAAGAAGTAGCCCCAAATACTGTTTCTTCATGTTTAAAATTCTTAAAAAAATTTTTAGTTGGCAGCCCTGTGTAGAAAAATTTTAGAATTTTTAAATTCTGACATCAGATGCAAAATCAGCGATCCATTTTTACCTAGTGTTCACTCCATCCCTCAAATTCGCAAAAATATTGTAAACCAAAAATCGCCACACATTTTTTAATTAATGAGCAACACTCTAACATTCCAATGGAAATCGATATAAACTGAGAGCGAATTTATGCTCTAAGCATAAAGCCGGGATAAAATGTAAACAAAACCACTTTTTTATCTCCCGATTTATACGCTTGGTATAAAATTAACCTAGAGATAGTTATCCCCGAATTAAATCATATTTATGCCCTTTGTGAACAAAATTTCCCTTACTATCGGAGTTTTATCGTATTTAATTTTAAAAAAACTTCTGACATTTTGACACCAACATACATAACTTCAAAATTTTTAGTACGACTGTTTTACAAAATATCGTTGAATAAGAATGGGAAAAAAAAGACATACAAATCCAAGTTTTGAATTTCTTTTTTATGACTTTTTTTTTAAATATATTTAATTTTGTTATATATTTTTCAAATGTTTTTCTTATATTTTTGAAAAGCACCGCACAAAGAGGTGTTGCAGCGCCGTCTATGTATTCGATTGACTTTTACAAATTTTCATAAAAGTAGCTTAAATTTGTCCGGCAGTTCAACAGCTACTGCAACGTTTACAATGTCTTTGAAATTGGTTTGTGTATATACTAAGCAGTGGTTTGTTTATATATGTTTGTTTTTTAATGCAATTTTTCGTTTCATCGAGTTCAAACCACAACGGTGTTAATTACGTTTTTATAAAAAAAAAAATAATCCATAACAATCATTTAATATTCATCCAGTGACAGTTCAGAACCATTGAAATTATGTTTGAATATCAACAACGAAAACCAAAGTTGTGGAGTCCCACATTATAAGTTCATGGACAGCTTTTTATAGCATCAGAAATTCTTTTTTACGCATTTGAAAAGAAATCACTTTGGCATCTTAAAGAGACACGGAAAGCAAACACAATGATTTTCGAAAATTAATTTTTCCGCCATATAACATAATATCTAACACTTTTAAGTATAGGCTTTTAAGCTTTTTTTAATGCTGAAATTAAATAAATAAATAAAATAAAAAATGCATATATTTTACTTAGCTAGCGCTACAACCGAATGTCGATGTGGGCCTCATCTAAGAACGTGCGCCATCCTTTTCTGTCTCTCGCTTGCTGGCGCCAGTTGGAAATTTCAAGCTTCGTCTGGTTGTCCTCTGCATGGTCTTTCGAATAAAGATGATGTCGTTCTCTTCTACGTTGACTGCCGCTGGGTACCGAATCGAATATTTTCGTCACTAGAGCATCGTCTTTCGTGCGTTGTACATGACCTAGTCAGCGAAGTCGCTCGATTTTAATGCACTTGACTAAGTCGATGTCGGCTTACAGCTCGTACAGTTCATCATTCCACCGTATTCGGTACTTGCGACTGACGCAGATCTTACCAAGGATCTGTCTCTCCCAGGCTCCTAAAGTCTTTTCATATAAACTGCTCAGCGTCCAGTGGCGACATGTTGCAACTTGTCTGTCGAAGCGAACATCGAAGCGAAAATCTGGCAGTATGTTGTAACATTTTCGTTCGGCGGGCGATTTGGTTTGTTTCGAAGTTATGTTTGAACATTTAACAGCTACACGCAATTTTTTTCCTGATGCTTGGCATTTTAAATAACTTGAATCAATATTTTTAGAAATTTTCTATTAAATATGATAAATCATTTATTCTCAACAAAAAATATTGTTTTGCAAAAATAAAGGGAACTTAATTTTAACAAACAGTTCTAAAGTAACCATATATATACTTTTATTAAAGCCAATACTTTTATTATTTCACTAACTTAAAACTATTATTTAACACTTCTAAGTAAAATAAATGATAAAACAATGCTTAAACGAATAAATATTTGCATTTATATTTACTTCGCTACTCGATCACTGTCACCAAATCGTGATATATTATCTCAAATATCGCCTGTCGAAAGTGTAACAACATACCGACTTTCGACAACTTCGAAAATTTCAAAGTTACAACATGTTGCCACAGGTTTGTGATGCATAAAGTAGGACGGACATGATGTGCGCCACTGAAGTTGATTTTAAGGCCAAAGACAAATCTTTCTACAAGAAAAGCATCAAAAGTTTAGAAATTTGTTGGAATGATTGTATCGCTATGAAAAGCGACCATGTTGATGAAAAAAGTAGAATTTTGCAAAAAATTGCTTTTTACCCAAGTGTTCTCCTTTAGTTCGCTCTAATGAGCAAAATTATGATGTTACGAAGCGAACAACGAAAAATGTCAGGTTCTGGATAATTGGGTTAGTTGAACTTATATGGGACCTGAATAAATGTAAACCACAATTTTTTTAGCCTAGTTACCAATTTATGCAACTTCAAAGAATTGTCAAAATTTGAGGAAAGGATTTTTCGAAAGCTATTAATGCATTTAATCAAATAGATTTAAAATTGTTCAATTTATTTATTGTTTTTCTTTAAATTAATTTATATTTTAAGTTGGTGTTTTTCATATAGTAATACGGACGTTTCCGACTTCGCATTTTTTTATATTTTATATTTTAACCTAAAAATATAGCTTGTAGCATAAAAATATTATGTAAAAATTTTTAGAATTTCGTATTTCGATTGGCTTAAAAGTTAGTAGATAAAATAGTAAATGAATGAAAAATAGTAAACTAATGGCAGAAAATTTTCTTGATAGTATCATTTTTTAAACTGTAAATATTATTAACAAAAAAAACATTGCAAAACATATTTGTAGCCGATCTAATGTACATATTTCTAACTTTAACTTGTTTTAGTCGCCAGGCTGGTCATCGCCTCTGCAACCACATCGAACGCGCTATGTTCCTATTAAAGCAGTACAGCCAACGTGATGATGATGAGCTGCGCGAGTTTTGCTTGCAGGCATGTGAAGCTTTTGTTATACGTTGTCCAGAAGCTATACGTCCGCATATTCCAATGGTGAGTTTCTCTAGGTTTCTCTTACATTTTCTGAGTTCAAAATTGTTTTTTTAATAACTTTAAAGATCCTTGAACTTTGTCTAAAATACGTCACATATGATCCAAATTATAACTACGAAGCTGACGATGGCGATACTGGTGTAGCCATGGATACAGAAGAAGAAGAATATGTTGATAGCGAAGAGTATAGCGATGATGACGATATGAGCTGGAAAGTACGTCGTGCTGCTGCAAAGTGTTTGGAATCTCTTATCGCTACACGTCACGAACTCATTGAAGATTTTTATCGCGACCTATCACCAGCACTGATCTCACGCTTCAAGGAACGTGAGGAAAATGTCAAGTCTGATATTTTCCATGCCTATGTGGCTTTGTTGAAAAATACCCGACCTGTTGATGATATTTCACACGATCCTGATTCCATGGAACAAGTTCCAGGTCCCATAGCTTTGCTACAGGATCAAGTGCCAGCCATAGTACGCTCCATTCAGCCGCTCATGCGTGAGAAGTCAATGAAAACAAGGTGAGCTTTATTGTTTAATTGTTTTTAGAAAACGGCTTATAAACTGAATGATTTCAGAAGTGTTTTGTAAGTGTAAAAACTAAGGTTTTTAATTATCTTGATATGAAGTATAAATAAAGCGTAGATAAAAGAAGTGAACAAAAAACTTCCAGAAACTAAACCAAAACTATAACAGTAAGACGGCCTGTAAATTAAGTTAATCTTTTTTAACTCTGTCCTTTTCGAACATAAAACCCGCAAGGCTTTTTCTTTTAAGCTGAATTGAAACATGAATATAAAATATTATTCAGGCTTGAAACATTCCTCCAATAAAATGTAAAAAATACTAAGATGAAAACAAATCTGATGAAGACTTGTGATCCAGAGAGAACATCATCACCTGTTCCGCTTGTGATTTACATCTGTGAACGATTGACTTGCCGTTATCCACACTAAAAATCAATCTACAATTTTTAACATACGCTATTGAAGTTACGATTTCGAAATTTTATTTAAACCGTAACATTTTAATATCGTAACAGTATAAAAATTATAATTATCATCGAAATCGTTGCGATATCGAAATTTTCATCTTTCTAGATATCGTCGTTTTGTATCGAAAACAGTAATTTCTCGGTATCGAAATGATACCGTTTCGAAAATCGTTAACGATAAAAATTATCACCCTTAAGATATAATTTCGATATCACGATATAATAATCGTGCTTGATGACTTCAACGGGCTAGAAAAACATTTGAAAAACGGGCTGAAACATCTGTGATCCAAGACTAGGATCACATATATTACAGCCTATATAAAAAATTATCCGATAACGAAATGAGGCTGATCTCTGGTTGATGCCAGTAGAGCAATTGAATTACAGTAAACACTAGACTTCAGTTCCGTAGACATTTGTTTTCTTCAGTAAAAACATTTATCTAGGTCCAAGTATGTTCGGCTCAATAGTTATAATTTCATACGAGACTATAGCTCGCAGGGAGTAGTCATCGCTTTGAGATCTAAATTCAAATATTTACATTCCTTGTAACTTTGTGCCTGATAATTTTTATGATGGATTGCTAACCGTGCTTCTAAATTTGATGGACTGATTATTGGCGTTGACTTCAATTCAAGACATACAATGGTTACAAAACAATTATCTTGATTATGTTAGAATTTGTGACATATTTCATTCCTTTCCGAATGGTGCTTCTTTTCTTGACCACTTCGTAGTTTCGACAATCTAATATACAGTATAAATTATCACGTTCCAAGCCTTTCATTCTTTTCAGACCATCTTCCACTTCTTTTCAAGCTCGATTTAAAAGATTATTAATTTTACTTTAAATCAGCCGCGGTTTTACACTTCGATCAAAAACACCAATTGGTATGATTTTCGTGTTCAGTTGACCACTTTAGTGTTAACTTAGAAAATTCTGCAATTGTATCCATAGAGTTTTAAACGATAGCTATTAATACAACTTCAGACTCTTTATTTGAAAAGATTGAAGTTAAAAGAAGGTATTCCACATTTCTTCCAGATTCTATCTACAATTTATTTAAAATAAAAAATAGCTATTAATAAGATTGTAGAAAATGTTAATTTCTAGCTTCAACTCCAGAGTACAAACTGCTGAATAAACAAACTTATATTTTAAAGATCATTATTAAAGAACAAGTGAAATTGCAACAATGCCATGAGTTTGGTGTAAAGTTGAAATTAATTAAACCCGGGTCTTCAGCCTATAAAGGAATTTTTAGTTTAATTAAAAAAAAAGGATGGCAAATTTTGTACAAAGATTTCTATCGATAATGCTTTTCTTACTGATGATATTGAGAAGGTTAAAATTCTTAGAAGTAATTTTGATCATGTTTATGAAAAATCAGTTCCATCCAGATATTAGAGAAATATAACCCACATCAGTAATAAACTTGATTTTTATCCATCCACAATTTACAACTTCAGTGAAGATTTTGATTCCTCATCAAACGCAGATACTTTACATTTTATTAATTCTGACATTTTAAGTTCATATATCCAGGACCTTAATGCAAAAAAATCATCTAGACCTGATAACATTTCTAATTTTATTATTAAGAATTTGCCTAAAGCTGTCTTTAATTTTTTTACAATAATATATAATAATTGCATTAACAACGGTTATTTTCCTAGCTCTGAAATGTTGCAAAAATTATTCCAATTAAAAAAAAAATAAAATCAACAACTTTAGACCAATTTCTCTGTTGATAAATTTTGGCAAGCTTTTAGAACGTGTTCTCAGGGAAAAAATGGATGTTAAAAGTGATGCTCAGTTCATTTCTGACTTTCAACTTGGCTTTAAAAAACAGCATTCCAGGGTTCATGCTCTGTTGAAAAATTTGAAAATGATTTGATTCTCAATTCCTCTGTCTCTCAATAAACATTGTCCCTCAATAATACGAACAAACCATTTAAAAATGTGATTAAATATTTAGGAATTTTTTTCATAATCGTTTAAAATTTTATATGTATATGGACATGCGAATGTATTTTTCAAAAAGGTTCGAAAGATTCCGGGTATTTTTTTCAATCTTTTGATAAATAAACATTATTAAACAAAATTAGTATTCGTTTGGTAGTTATGTATGAATTGCTGATTTGGTTTACAATGTCACCCACTACTGCGCAGCTACTTGAAAAGCTTGAACGAAAAGTTTTAAGATTGTGTATTGACCGCAGCTTTGAGTTCTTCACTAGGAAGTTTTATAATATTTATGTTTATAGCCAGGCACAAGTTATACCTCTATGCAAGTATTTGCTAATACACTTGACAAACATGGAACCCCCTGGGGATTCCCCATACAAACATTTGTATGTATGGGGAACTTTGTTTGTATGGGGAACA
The DNA here is from genome assembly GCA_963920525.1 of Dichetophora obliterata. Lineage (NCBI taxonomy): Eukaryota > Metazoa > Arthropoda > Insecta > Diptera > Sciomyzidae > Dichetophora > Dichetophora obliterata. The sequence continues at coordinate 60,337,496 of OY986436.1, read as the reverse complement.
CTCCAGGGGGTTCCAGGGGGTGTGCCACTGGCATGGGTGGATCACCCCTCCAAAGTTAGAAGGGGTCGGTCATACATTTTGACTCGATTTGGGTACTCTAAATGGGTCAAAGAAGGATTTTTAAAAATTTGACCCTACGGAAAATTTGGGGCATTAGAATTCGTTTTATTCGTTTTTTTAAATCAACCCGCCCATTAAAGGATATGGATATACACCTAATCCTGTTTTTGCACGGTCTTTTTTTACACGATTTTGAAATAACACGGTCGACAGAAATAAACTTATCCTGTTTTTACACGTTATTTTCACGTTTTGATTTTTTTTTTACACGATATTTTCTGGAACGTATGTACCGTGCAAAAACAGGATTAGGTGTATTTATATATTTTTCAGGTTTTACTTACTTTATTATTTGTTAGGACTTATATATTTTGTCAGGGTTTTACTAGGTTTTTTACTAATTTATTTAGGATTTTTTATTTTGTAGGTTTTTCTTGAATGTGCTTTTCTTGAATTTTTTTTTAATTGTTATTAGATTAGCTTATTTCGAATGCGTAGCATTCAGAATTAGAGGTTGGTTAGGTTCTGTTAGTTTTTTAAAGCCTTCTGATGGGACCACTTGGCTGTGGTCGAAGAACGTTTAAAGGTAGCCTTTATGCCTACACGGCACGGATTAGGTTTAAGGTAGATTGTTTCACTTAATGTAGATGGGATGATCACCTTTTTATATAAAAGGTTTTTTCAGTTTTTTATATGTTTTGTTATGCTTTTTATTTAATATTATGATTTGTATTGTGTAATGTTGTGTTGTATAGTGTTATGTCAATTATTGATGTGACATTGTATAGCATGGTCATATTTAGGTAGGCATTCTAAGGAAAAATGTTTTCTTAAAATTAGAAATTATAATAGGAGTTTTAAGTAGAGAACTATATTTTTTACCCAGTTCTGCTGCTCGTAATTTTTTCTGTCTTTTTGACATTTTTTGTAAGTTTAACGTGGAAATTTTTTTAAATAGTTGCAGAGTTCTGAAACGCTTTGTCGACAAAAAATCGAAAATTCACACTATTTTTAATTTTGTATTTACCTAACCTTTAAAACAAATTAAATTTAAAAGATTCAATCAATTTGTTATATAAATACTTATATGCTTATAGTTATTAAATAGTCTTTTTTTAAGTTCCATTATAAAATATTAAAAAATATTAAAAGTGTGCTAATTTAGAACATTTTCTATATATAGGTGCGACCGTAGCCTAGTGGGTAGAGTGCGTGGCCCCTAAGATAAAGAACCGCTTTAGCCCGGGTTCAATTCCAGCTCAGACAGAAAGTTTTTTCAATTGAATTAATTTTTCTGTTCGGTCGTCACCTCTCTGCAGACAATGGCAAAACCTCAGAGAGTACAAATTGCCATGTAAAGCTTCTTCTTCTTCAGCCTATAAAGGAATTTTTAGTTTAATTAAAAAAAAAGGATGGCAAATTTTGTACAAAGATTTCTATCGATAATGCTTTTCTTACTGATGATATTGAGAAGGTTAAAATTCTTAGAAGTAATTTTGATCATGTTTATGAAAAATCAGTTCCATCCAGATATTAGAGAAATATAACCCACATCAGTAATAAACTTGATTTTTATCCATCCACAATTTACAACTTCAGTGAAGATTTTGATTCCTCATCAAACGCAGATACTTTACATTTTATTAATTCTGACATTTTAAGTTCATATATCCAGGACCTTAATGCAAAAAAATCATCTAGACCTGATAACATTTCTAATTTTATTATTAAGAATTTGCCTAAAGCTGTCTTTAATTTTTTTACAATAATATATAATAATTGCATTAACAACGGTTATTTTCCTAGCTCTGAAATGTTGCAAAAATTATTCCAATTAAAAAAAAAATAAAATCAACAACTTTAGACCAATTTCTCTGTTGATAAATTTTGGCAAGCTTTTAGAACGTGTTCTCAGGGAAAAAATGGATGTTAAAAGTGATGCTCAGTTCATTTCTGACTTTCAACTTGGCTTTAAAAAACAGCATTCCAGGGTTCATGCTCTGTTGAAAAATTTGAAAATGATTTGATTCTCAATTCCTCTGTCTCTCAATAAACATTGTCCCTCAATAATACGAACAAACCATTTAAAAATGTGATTAAATATTTAGGAATTTTTTTCATAATCGTTTAAAATTTTATATGTATATGGACATGCGAATGTATTTTTCAAAAAGGTTCGAAAGATTCCGGGTATTTTTTTCAATCTTTTGATAAATAAACATTATTAAACAAAATTAGTATTCGTTTGGTAGTTATGTATGAATTGCTGATTTGGTTTACAATGTCACCCACTACTGCGCAGCTAATTGAAAAGCTTGAACGAAAAGTTTTAAGATTGTGTATTGACCGCAGCTTTGAGTTCTTCACTAGGAAGTTTTATAATATTTATGTTTATAGCCAGGCACAAGTTATACCTCTATGCAAGTATTTGCTAATACACTTGACAAACATGGAACCCCCTGGGGATTCCCCATACAAACATTTGTATGTATGGGGAACTTTGTTTGTATGGGGAACACTCCAGAGGGTTCCAGGGGGTGTGCCACTGGCATGGGTGGATCACCCCTCCAAAGTTAGAAGGGGTCGGTCATACATTTTGACTCGATTTGGGTACTCTAAATGGGTCAAAGAAGGATTTTTAAAAATTTGACCCTACGGAAAATTTGGGGCATTAGAATTCGTTTTATTCGTTTTTTTAAATCAACCCGCCCATTAAAGGATATGGATATATTTATATATTTTTCAGGTTTTACTTACTTTATTATTTGTTAGGACTTATATATTTTGTCAGGGTTTTACTAGGTTTTTTACTAATTTATTTAGGATTTTTTATTTTGTAGGTTTTTCTTGAATGTGCTTTTCTTGAATTTTTTTTTAATTGTTATTAGATTAGCTTATTTCGAATGCGTAGCATTCAGAATTAGAGGTTGGTTAGGTTCTGTTAGTTTTTTAAAGCCTTCTGATGGGACCACTTGGCTGTGGTCGAAGAACGTTTAAAGGTAGCCTTTATGCCTACACGGCACGGATTAGGTTTAAGGTAGATTGTTTCACTTAATGTAGATGGGATGATCACCTTTTTATATAAAAGGTTTTTTCAGTTTTTTATATGTTTTGTTATGCTTTTTATTTAATATTATGATTTGTATTGTGTAATGTTGTGTTGTATAGTGTTATGTCAATTATTGATGTGACATTGTATAGCATGGTCATATTTAGGTAGGCATTCTAAGGAAAAATGTTTTCTTAAAATTAGAAATTATAATAGGAGTTTTAAGTAGAGAACTATATTTTTTACCCAGTTCTGCTGCTCGTAATTTTTTCTGTCTTTTTGACATTTTTTGTAAGTTTAACGTGGAAATTTTTTTAAATAGTTGCAGAGTTCTGAAACGCTTTGTCGACAAAAAATCGAAAATTCACACTATTTTTAATTTTGTATTTACCTAACCTTTAAAACAAATTAAATTTAAAAGATTCAATCAATTTGTTATATAAATACTTATATGCTTATAGTTATTAAATAGTCTTTTTTTAAGTTCCATTATAAAATATTAAAAAATATTAAAAGTGTGCTAATTTAGAACATTTTCTATATATAGGTGCGACCGTAGCCTAGTGGGTAGAGTGCGTGGCCCCTAAGATAAAGAACCGCTTTAGCCCGGGTTCAATTCCAGCTCAGACAGAAAGTTTTTTCAATTGAATTAATTTTTCTGTTCGGTCGTCACCTCTCTGCAGACAATGGCAAAACCTCAGAGAGTACAAATTGCCATGTAAAGCTTCTTGAGAACATAAGCCGTTCGGAGTCGGCATAAAACACGTAGGTCCAGTTCTTGGTCATTTGTGATCAAACATTTAATAACACGCACAACACAATTGATCAATAGAAGCTAGGTCAAAGTCCTTCCAAGGGCTGAAATGGCCAGTTTATTTTTTTTACTATATACAATCATGTGAAAATAAATAGGGACACCTGTATTTTAATATTTAAAGCTGCATGAATTACATACAAGGCGCAACAGATATAGCATTAATTCCCTCGGGTAGTGGTTCCTTCTGATAAGGCGAGTATAAAACTTTATGGAGTTTCCTCCCACATTGTAAAACTTTCAAAATACAGGGTGTTTTATGGTTTTGGTACATGTTTAGTATTATTGATATAAAATCTAAACTATTCATCATAAAATAAAAAATAATTCTAAAAACAACTTCAGTAAACATGCTTTGTTAGTGCAGACTTCCAGCAGGCTGTTGGACTACATATAATAACATAAGCATAGAGACTAAAGTAAAACAGAAATACAACAACAAATGTGAAATTATGTTAATTGAGAAAAACTGAGAAATTGACACTTCAAATCTTATCGCCCCGGTGGTGCAGTGCGTTAGTGCGTGCTTGCACGGGTATCACAAAGATTTCTGATGACGCCCTTAGCCAGGCAGAAATTGTGCAATCAGATCAGCTAGTGATTTTTTCATATTGAAAAAAACTTTGTTGTTGTTGTTGTTTTTGTTGTTGTTGTTTCTTTGGAAAGATTCGTTAGAACAATCAATTGTTCTAACTTTGACCTTAAGCTCAATAAACGATTTTAAACTATCAAACAACTAGAATTTGTATTTAAAATCAAGTATGATTTAAACTATCAAACATTTAAAATTTCTATTTAAATCATATAAAGTCAACATAATGATATAGAATCTATACTACTCACCATACAATAAAAAATAATATTTTGTATTTTAGAAAAAATATCAAATTTTCCATCAATATATCAACCACTTTCGTGTCATGTGCTGCAGCTGAGCTAAAATTTTGAGATTATCCAACGAAATATCAACAAATTTTGTATCTTGTTTTAGCGGAGCTGTAATCTTCCAAATTTAAAATGTCTTTTTTCATATAAAAATCACATAAAAATACATCAACAGTTTTTTTCTAAATTCTAACTTTGAGCAATATCAGCTCCGCTAAAACAAAAGATACAAAATTTGTTGATATTTCGTTGGATAATCTCAAAATTTTAGCTCCGCTGCAGCACATGACACGAAAGTGATTGATATACTGATGAAAAAGTTGATATTTTTTCTAAAATAGAAAAAAATGTTTTATTGTATGGTGAGTAGTATAGATTCTATATCAATAATACTAAACACGTACCAAAACCGTAAAGCACCCTGTATCTTGATAGTTTTACAATGTGGGAGGAAACTCCATAAAGTGTTATACTCGCCTTATCAAGAAAAATCACCAGCCGAGGGAATTAATGCTATATCTGGGGCACCTTGTGTATAATTCATGCAGCTTCAAATAGAAAAAATATAGGTGTCCCTACTTTTTTTCACATGACTGTATATTTGTCTCTGTTACTCCTAAAACGAGTAAAAGGCCATTCGTAAATGAGCATTTATCTCTCAGTGTGAACATAGCATAATGACCATCAAAATACGGTAATTTTTACCCAATTGTAAGACAAATTTTAAATATAATAGTTATGTGCTAAAAAGTTATGCATGAAATTTCATGTTTGATACCTCGTTAAAAAGGTACTCGCATTGCCTTTGATACCCATAATGCGGAACACTAAAAAAAAACAGCAGGATTTGTAGGCCAAAATCCATATAATCCAACAAAAAATATTAAAAACGAGATTTGTCGCTATTCTTGAATTATACCAATCTTTTTGATAATTCATCAAAAGTAATTTTTTATAATGCCATGAGCAAGGATTTGTTTTTTTATTTAATTAACTGATTAGTTGCTATTTGCACATTCTCATATTTATTTTAATAGAATACTTATTTTCTTTTTCTGTGTTTTCTTTCAATGTTAATTCTTGTATATAAACTTTGTAATAGATTGAAGTCTCAATAAAATGGCTTACTTGCTTACTACCTTCTTTCGTGCAATGATAATATACATAAAATAAACTTGTTTCTCTTAGAGATCTTGATGGAGCGTAAAATGGAATGAGAGCAAGCAGTTCTGGACTTGTTGTGGAGTTGTTATACACAATAAAGGCCTATGTTGTATGGCAGCTGCCACGCCCACTTGTCCAAACTTTCGGATATACTTTTTTGTACTTTCGTAAACATTAAACATCAACAACTACCAAAAAAAATCCACAAAATAAAATTTTCCGTCTAACTTGTACCAATCTTGTCACTGTGCGGCATTTGTAAAATAATTTGAAGTCAATCCAATAACCAAAAAACAAACACTTAGTTTTTTTTAGTCAGTTTCGGCCATTTTTGTCAGTTTCAGCTAGTTTCGGCCTCAATATGGCTGAAGATCCGAAACTTTTGGTAAAAATTTCTTGCATCAGTCTTTTAATCCAAATATATACATATGTTTGGTTTAATCAAAATACTTACAACGCGTTATATAAAACAAAAATGATGAATTCATCTATAACTTCATTTGCTATGTAAACGCAAAACATTTTGATTAATTTTATGCGTTCGATACTATCATTTTCAATTTTATCATCTCTATTGCCATAATATTAAAGTTTTTTAGGTACTGAAGACAAAAAGTGGTAATTAAATTTCCGAATGAATTTTGTGTGTGTGGAATTAAGGAAAAGAAACGACATATTTATATTCTTATAATACTAAACCTTTCACCCATCCCTTGCCAACAATTTTTTTTTATTAATTTTAAAAAGTATTTCTGGACTAAATAGGGCCCTCTTTTAGGGCACCATCCGTTTGTCTATCCATAAGTATTGGGCCTAAAACAAAACTGAGAATTTCCGGAGCTGATTTAACCCGTAGAGAACGCACAAAAGTTTAATATATAAAACAGGGACCGTTACTGTTATAAGTTTTATTAAAAAAATCCTTTAATAATAGTTATTTTTCAACTTTTCAACCAACATATAAACGCAATTTTCGAGTTTTACTGTTCCCCTCACAAATAACAGTTATTTCTTAAGTTTTATTTTTTCCTCACAAAATAAAACTTATTTTAAAATTTAATCTTTTCCCTCACATATAACAGTTATTTTTTTGAGTTTAATTTTTTCCTTCAAAGTAAAACTTATATCTGAGTTTTATTTTTTCCCTCACAAGTGTAAAAATGCTTTTTAATAAAATACAAAAAAGTAAAAATTGCTAGATTGAACAGTTATAACTCGAATACAGCTCAAAGTTTTTTTTGTGATTTAAAACATGAAACTTTACCTTTATCTAAGAAGGAAAAAATAAAACTAAAAAAATAAGTTTTATTTTGAGAGCAAAAATATAAATCTTAAAAAATAACTGTTATTTGTGAGGGAAAAAGTAAAACTCGAAAATAAGTTTTATTTTGTGAGGAAAAAATAAAACTGAAAACATAACTGGCCGCATTCTGCAAAGTCAACTGTTGTGAACTGTTATGGTAGCAATACCGTAGAAAAGTTGATAATTATTTAATTTAATTATTATTTAATCTAACTCCAAAGCTTCTCATTCAAATTTGCAGCGTTCTTTCAATGTTTCAGCGAATTTTAACACAATAGCCAGTTACCAACTGTTGACTCCGCTGAACGCGGTCATTGATTTTCTTTTGTTCTCATTCCAAATTTATATTTCCTTTTTGTATCATTTGCAAATATTTTTTTGTTTTCCTTGTGACAATATCTTCTTTCTTGTTTCCAGACAAGATTGTTTTCTACTACTGCGTGAGCTATTAAATGCTCTCCCTGGCGCTTTGGGCCAGCATTTGGATAATGTTATGCCTGGTATAAACTATTCACTGAGCGATAAGAACTCCACCAGCAATATGAAAATAGATTCATTGGGTTTCCTCTGCTCACTGTTGCAAGGTCATCAACCACAAGTATTTCATCCGCATATACCGATGCTCGTACCACTTGTGGTCAATGCAGTATTTGATCCATTTTACAAAATTGCAACCGAAGCTTTGCTGGTGCTGCAACAGCTGGTAAAAGTAATACGCCCTGTTGAAGCGCTAACAACACCCTCTGGATCTGATTTTGATGTAACACCATTTGTTGGCCAACTCTATACGGCAACGCTGCAAAAACTAAAAGCTACCGATGTTGATCAAGAGGTCAAAGAACGCGCCATCGCTTGTATGGGTCAAATTATAGCCAACATGGGCGATATGTTGCAAACAGAATTGGTTACATGCTTGCCTATCTTTATGGAGCGACTTAAGAACGAAGTTACTCGCCTTAGCTGTGTAAAGGCCTTAACCATGATTGCAGCGTCACCGTTGCGCATAGATTTGACACCTGTTCTAAATGATGTTTTGCCTGCTCTAGGTACATTCCTACGCAAGAATCAACGTGCTCTTAAATTGAATTCGTTGACGCTTTTGAACACGCTCGTTGACAATTATGCACATGCTTTTGGGCCACAATTGCTGATAACTGCTATTTCCGAAATACAACCTTTGCTATCCGATTCCGATTTGCATGTTGCCCAGCTGTCCTTGGTGTTATTGACAACTACCGCGCGCAAGCATCCACAGGCTTTAGTCGGTATTCACGATCAATTTTTGCCATCCGTTTTGCTGTTGGTGCGCTCGCCGCTCTTGCAGGTAAGCTGTTCGTTGCATTAATTGAAAATATCTAAGAGTAATAAATGCCGAATTTTCTCATAGGGCGCTGCTCTTACATGCACCTTGGATCTTTTCCAAGCACTAGTGCAAGCAAACTTACCCGGGCTGGACTATCATGCCTTACTTAAAAAGCTCATGGAACCTGTCATCATGTCAAGCGCAGCTGCTGTCGCCAATCCAAATACACCCAACGAACAGCTACACAAGCAGGCCTATCATTCGCTGGCCAAATGTGTTGCTTCGCTCACTCTGCAATGTCCCAACGAAGCCATTCCACTGGCCACACAACTGCTCAGAGACTTGCAAAAACGTTCCGCTGTAGGTGACACTCAGCTAGTATTCTGCTTGCTCACCATCGGTGAAATTGGACGTCACTTTGATTTGAGTTCGATTCCTTCTCTGCCACAGACGATAATTGAGTGCTTCGGTGCTGGCTCCGAAGATGTTAAAGGCGCCGCCAGTCATGCTTTGGGCGCTGTCTCTGTTGGTAGTCTACAAACTTATTTGCCACTGATTTTGAAAGAGATTGAGGCCCAGCCAAAGCGTCAATACCTGCTTCTACACTCATTGAAGGAAGTCATCTCGTCGCTTTCCATCACACCCAATGGTTTGGCGCAACTTTTGCCTTCAGTGCCTTCAATTTGGGCGCAACTATTTAAACATTGTGAGTGCTCCGAAGAGGGTTCACGCAATGTTGTTGCCGAATGTTTGGGCAAGCTAGTCCTTGTTAATCCCGAAGAGCTCTTGCCGCGCCTACAGCAGGCGTTGCACTCTGAGAGTGCTCTGATGCGTACTGTTGTTGTGTCGGCTGTTAAATTTACTATCTCTGATCAGCCCCAACCAATCGATATGCTATTGAAACAAAATATTGGTGAATTCCTATTCACATTGCGTGACCCAGAACCTTCTGTGAGACGTGTTGCACTGGTGGCCTTTAACTCCGCCGTACACAACAAACCAAGTTTGGTTCGAGATTTATTACCAACGCTGTTGCCGTGGCTATACTCGGAGACTAAAGTCAAGGTTTGTATATATTTAGATACCTTATAATAGTAAGTTAACAAAAGAAATTTCAATGGCTCAGAGAATATCGTACAATTCTATAAATTCATTGTGAGTATTTAATGTTTGCATGCATAAAATCCAATTATTTGTTGTTTTTAGATAGAACTACTCAACGCTATACTTTCTCAGTCCCTACTAAATAGACACAAAAATGCAAAATATCTTCGCAACACTGCAACATATAACTGCAAACTTTGGAAAGGCATCCACTCTAAGATCTGTATGAAGGGGATCTACTCAGGGGACTCTCTTGCCTCTACTCTGGAATCTAGCAGTAAATGAACTGCTAGTCAAACTGGAGCTAAAGGGGTGTATGGTGATAGCTTATGTTAATGTCGTTGCAATAGTTATCTCTGGAAAATACATACTAGGGCGTTCAAGATGATGCTGCCGGCCTAACAAAGAAAACACGATTTTTTCCAAAATTATTGTTTATTCTTCCACAGAGTCTCCTTTCAGCTCGATACACTTTTTCTAATGATTTTCTTACAGATAATAGTGGCTAGGGGCTAAATCTGGAAAATATGGGGGAATAAATTGTTCATCAATCGGTCCAATAATTTGCAGTAATAGTCGCTGTTGATTGTTTTTCCTCTTCTAATATAGTCCATAAACAAAATGCCACTTGAATCCCAGAAAACAAACGCCTTTTCGGTCGTTTGTTGAATCTTCGCTCGCTTTGGAGCACTTCCACTAGGACCTACCCACTCTTTTGCTGATTCCTTAGATTTTTGTGTATAGTGGTGGATCCATGATGATAGCTGTTCGGTTCATTCATGGTCACTATTTTACGCAAAAAATTATTCGGATTTGGTTTAAAAATGTCCAAACATTGTTGGGAAGTGCGAATACGTTCATTTTTTTGATTGATTGTTAACGAACGCGGCACCCATCTTGGAGTCAGCTTTCTCATACACAAATGTTCATGTAAAATTGAAACTGCCGACCCACTACATGCCTACGGCTGTAGCTATCTCACGCACTTTCACTTTCGGATTGTCCTATACGAAATCATGGATTATTCTAATACATTCTGGAGTGGTTACTGTTTTTGGTGCTCCCCCGGCGTGTTCATCTTTTGTGCTGATTCGACTTCTTTTGAACTCTGCAATCCAATATTTTACGGTTGAATACGACGGAGCATATTCACCATAATATTTATCGAGCTTGTCTTTTGTTTCGTATGCACTTTTGCTACGGAAAAACTAGTGATTAATCGAAGCACGGAATTCTTTATCCATTCTTTATCCGTCAAAAATGTTATTCATTTGAAGAGTAGTAGTGGCGTCACTTGAAGACCGTCAGCATCTTGAACACCCTAGTAGGTTAGGCGAGTATGGTTAAAGCGGCTGCCTGCCTCACGCACCTAGGCCACCAATCATTGGCCCGTTGTGATACCATTTCATCTCATTTAATGCGTTATTAAAAAGATCTGTCTTTAAGAATCAACCTGTGGATTTGATGAATATGTTGATTTTATCTGGCTCTATTTAAGAGATTGCAGTATCCCAGGGAGTGAAGGAATGGATGACTTGCATATGTTAGCATGTCTCAGTGTCAGAGGACAGTTTCTACTTCCTTAGCATTCTGTGCAGCTTCTGTAGTGATGTCAGTACTTTACTTTGCAGTTGCCTTCTATGTCACAACGCCCCAGCACTTAGATGAGGTGCTCATTGAGAGATTTTCGTCATGCATCGAGAAATTTAGAATTTTGAGTGTAAGAACATAAAGCCTGTCAGAAAAGATGCAAACATCTTTAACCGAAATATTCAGCTATGTCTCGATTTCTAGGTTCGGTGAAAGGACTTCCCCTCTTACTTGCGCTTTGAGCCACCGGAGAATATTTTTATAGCTCCCTTCATAATGAGAGGCCTATTCTTAAATTCCTTCCGTATTTCTTAACAAAAGTTAAGTTAAAAGTTAAGCTGTACATTAGTTTATATAAGAGGTGTGGAGACCACAGTGAATATCCTTCTGTGTCCACTGTGATTTCCGGACCATACAGAGGATATAAAAAATTTATAGAACGATAAAGGTAATTCCTTGTTTTGTGTATAAATTTTTTTTTGTTATTGGTAGAGAGTAATAGTAATATAGGCACATTCATTAAGCTAGTTTTTATATTTTTCACTCTTTTCTCTTCTTTCGAACATTTTTGCAAACTTGTAATATATTTATTGGCCAAGAAGGCTTTGTTATTACATACGAATAAGTAAATAAATAAATAAATAAATTCAATATTAATTAAGACCTATACAAGGTTGCTTGAAATCCTTTGAAGTGTGTTGCTTTAAAAATTATCAGCCTTATCGGGAATAATTTTTCACGTGGGATCAAAAAGGAAGTTTTAATTTTTAAGATAAAGCTTAAGATTATTTTAAAGGTTTTTAATGCAAATTTGTTGATAAACCATTGATGAACAAATTTGCATTAAACAATTTTAAAATATTCTTGTCCTCGATTTCGCGTGAAAAATTATTCCTGATAGGGCTGAAAATGTTTATTAATCCACATAAATGTAAAACTACGACCTAATAGTGCTTGGATTTAAAAAACGTTATCACAAATAATTCAATAGCATGATTATAACCACAAAGTTTTATTATAAATTTAGTACAAAAGCCTGTCCTACGACAGGTCCTCCGCACACTTCCTTTTTGGAACCTTTTTGCCGAAAGCACTTTTTTCTCTTTTTAAAGCTTGATTTTTGCAAAATACAAATGTACCACTTTATATAACACTTTACGTATTGAAGTAGTGTTGAAAAATTAGTTAAAGTGTAAAAGTGCAAAAAGTCGAGTTTGGTAACAATCATGTTCATACAAAGCTTTAGAAACTGGCCTTGCAATCTTCATATACGTAGCAACTCAGGTGTCGTTTTGCGGCTGATACAATTATATTTTTTGGTACAATCGACTTAAATCGACTCAAAAGAATTTCAATTAATTCGTCATAACTTTTTTATAAGAGATTGGAAAAGAGGTAGTTAGATCAAAAACGTGCTATTGTAAAAACCCAATATTTTCACTGGCAAGATATATTTTCTGTGCATACTTTCGACTGAACATTTTTGAGAGATATTGGAAACGGAGCAGCGTGCTTGCCTTTTATATATTTAGATAGCGTGTCCTCACTTGGAGCACGCAATTCAATAATTCAATAACATATTTTGCGGTTTGTTCTTAGAATCTGAAGTGAAACTAATATTTTAAATCTTCCTACTTATGAAAATCGTTTGCAACTATTTAACAGGCTCTTTAATGGAGAGAAGGAATTCTTCATATATCGTCTGTTTACACTAACTTATACTTACTGACGTATTAAATTCTATAGAACTTCTTAATTATTTACTTAGATGACACAACAACCGTGTAGAGGGTGGGCGGATCCAGACCTAGGTGTCTGATGAATTTGAGGATGTGTTTGGGTTTAAGGAAGGAAATTTGCTCTAGACTCAGTTCATAGTTCCCCAGTGCTAGTTTACGTCTGCGAGCCACAGCGTCGCAGTTTGTAGGTAGGTGTATTGGAGTCTCCTCTGCTTCTTCACAGAAATGGCAATTACTTTCGATTACTATCGATGGCCCAATTTCATCAGGTGATATTTAAATTTGCAGTGTTCTGTAAGAAATCACGTTAGAATTCTTAGATTTGCTTTACCTAAGCTTATGCACAATTTTGCTCTCCGAGTATTAAAATCTCTGAGGAGCAATTTGGATTGTCTTAGCTTTGGGAGGCTTTTAAACAAGGTTTGGTCTTTGACCTGAAAGGAAAGGGATAGATTATTTAGAGGAACTGATTGGAACCATACGTGAATTATAGATTAGGCGAAACAACCGTGAAAGACACTTTTAATTGCTTTTAACCGAGACTAGTGTTATGCCTTAACCCGAATCACCCTGAGTACATTTTTTTTTTAAATTTCCAAAAGGACCTGTTAACGCAAATATAAAATGGTTTAAACTAAAATAAGCACATTTTAAGTGTTTGTGTTTGCGTTGCCATATGGCAACGACAGGGTGTTTCGGGTTAACCTCGGCAAGCATTTCCAGCCCTTAGTTGTGTTCCTGTCTTTTAATTCCACCTTTTCAAAAATTTATTTGTGGATTTTTAGTTTTCCATAATTCTGAAATGTAGGAAAGAACAAAGAAAGTAAAAAGAACTATGCCCGAGCCCGGATTCGAACCAGGGACCTCTAGGTTGATATTCTAGCGCACTCTCCACTAGACTACAAAGGCCGACCTTGTATTCCTTTGTGTCCTGGGACCCAGAGTATGACGCGTTACCCTGATGACTCTCAAATGAGCTAGCCGACGATTTTCTCATCTTAAAAACGATTCGCTGGCCAAATCGACTTTGAATGTGTATGAGACGGCCGAACAGAAATATTAATTGAATTAATAAAACTTTCTGCGTCAGATGGTCGACCCACCATCGTTTTTTGCTTCGTTACTCATGTCTAATAGCTACGGCTTCTTTGAACCATAATCTCCTTCTTTGTTTAAAAATCCATGACAACCTTTATCTTTTCTTCCCTTAATCAGGGTGAACTAATACGAGAAGTAGAAATGGGACCCTTCAAACACACCGTTGACGATGGTCTGGACATACGTAAGGCAGCCTTTGAATGCATGTACACGTTGCTGGAACAAGGTTTGGATCGTGTTGATGTGATGCAATTCTTAGACCACGTGCAAGCGGGTCTTTGCGATCACTACGATATAAAAATGTTGACTTACCTAATGACAGCACGTTTGGCGGTTTTATGTCCAGAAGCAGTACTGCTAAGTATGTTACTGCATTATTATTAATTGAATTTATTAATTTACGTTTATGTATTTGTTTTTCTTACAGGGCTCGATCAGTTCGTGCAGCAGCTACGTGATACATGTACCCACAAGGTCAAGGCTAACTCAGTTAAACAAGAGTATGAAAAACAAGATGAACTGAAACGCTCAGCCTTGCGTGCCGTATCAGCTTTGGCTCAGATACCAAAAGCTGGTGAGTACCATTAACAAATAATTATTCTTAAGATACAAGATAGTAAAAATTCATCTATTTTTTAATTAGAAAAAAATCAGCAACTCTCGGACTTTTTAAAATCAATTAAGGATACGCCGGAGCTAAATAAAGTTTATGATTATGTGCAGAAGGATTCAATATCAAACAGCAATGCAGATAATATATCAATGGATCAGAGTTAAGCAAGACATGTGTGCGCATTAATACTTCAAAATAGTAAGTCTTATTTAAGGTTTGTCTCTCAAGTTGTAATCTTTTAAACATTAATAATTGTTGTTTTTTCTTTTTATTTTTCGCTAGAATTTTTTAAATTATTACAATTTCACAATTCCATAAAGGATAAGCCAACAAAGCACCATTTTGAAAATGGCTAGCAAGCAGCTTAACTTTTGGATACCTACTAACCAACAATTTATATTCTTTTCTTTTTTTCATTTTCACACATGTTTTCATTTGTCTGTATTTTTTGTTTTATTTCAAAAACACTTCTACTCTATTTTGAAATCTATGAAAATTTCCTTTTCTTAATTTTAACAGAACTATTAAGCATTTGTCTTTTCATCAAGAATTTTATCGAATTAATTGTTCATACAAACCTTTCTTCTTTTATCTGTTAGCTCTAATACCTATATATATATATATATATTATAAAAAATATGCACTGATTCATCGGATAAAAAAAGCATTTAAAAACTTATATTTTAAATTGATAGTAAAACAAATGTTATTGAAAAGAAGAGAACAATAAAAACTGTAACATTAGAAAATGTCGTAAATTTGATTTGATATTAAAATTTTTATGATTAAATTCTTATTCGTTAAAACAAAAATCAAATATTAAAATAAGGTAAGACTATTTTGATAGATAAATATAAGCATTCTTAATCTCAAATTACTTGCAGCGCGATGTTCTTTCAATTTACTAAAAAGCTCAGCACAATTAAAAACGGATAAGACATGGTGGCGGTAGGGATTCGAAACCCAACGAAGTTTTAAATCAACCTAATGATTTATAACATTAACCAGGCTGCTGATTTGATATGCAGTGGCGGAATATTTAATAAGTGTCTTATGGTAATGGTGTATGTTGATAATAATGATATCAGTGGCCATAGTATGCGCGCAGTCAATGCAGCATTTTCTATATTAGGTAAAAAAGATCAATCGAATGAAGCAATAACAACGCCTTTGAAACTACATTACGGATGTCAACACATCATTTCAGGTTGTTTAAGGCTACGTTTAACTCAGATTTAGCTTTAACTCCTCCAACGTTATCAGCATAGATCAAACGAAAAATAACTCTTGTCAATACGTGTTACGCTCTCGACGAACAAAATTCACACGCTATAAGTCTCTTTTCACGCCTTTTTTACTATACTGGCAGTTTCGCCACGGAAATTTTTTTATCAATCTCTTGAACGCTTTAAACACGAGACAATTTTTTCACACATGGGCTAATTTTTACCTAATTTTAATTTTGACTAATTTTTTTGTGATACGTTTAGTTTTGCGACATCCGACTCAGTGATGCCATATGGCATCATTGTCCTTATTGGGTTTACCCTCTGCAACTGACGATGTGGTGTCTGATGAACACCTTTCTAAAATCAATTATTTGTATGAATTTCTTTATTTGTCATGCATTTATTTAAAAAAAAGTAGTTTATTATCTAATGTAAGGTTAAAAAGAATTTGTATTTAAAATCAAGAATGATTTAAACTATCAAACATTTAGCATTTGTATTTAAATCATAGAAAATCAACGTAAGGTTAAAACTTTATGTAAAAGACGTGTGCTGGAAATTATGTGGCTTATTTCATTGATACAATTACGCAGAAATGCCCGAAATTGTGTTTTGCGGTATCTGTCAGACTACGACGTCAGCTGCAGAGGGTTAAGACAATACATACTAAAGAAATAAAGCGCCGCTCTGCATTTATATCTATCTCACTTTTCGCCTTGCTCGAGGGCTCATCCAGTGTCGCCAGAAGAAATTACCACCATTATTCTATTTTTCTCGCACTTAATTCTCACAAATTACAACACTCCCAAAATACCTCAAATTACCACAAAATACCTTTAAATTCCCACAAAATACCACGTAATACCAAAATGCGGTGATCACCATAAAAATAATTTTATTTGGACAATATCTTAACATAATTTCAGAGATTTTAATATATAAATATATATAAAAAAAATCTATATACATAAAAACCAAAAGACTGTCTGTTTGTTTGTCTGGCTATAGATTCCAAAACTACTGGACCGATTTATCTGAAAATTTGACAATCGATTGTTTCCGACTACGAGATGGTTTACGAAAAAGTTTTGCAACACCCCCTTTAACCGCCTACAAATATGGCAACTATACTAAAAATGGGCGTGGTCGCACGATGTTTGCGACGCTTTTTGTGTGTGCCAGGTATAAACGAAATCATGTTTTTTTTCAAACGAGATGGTTTTTTCAGCGTTGACACTGTGCATACACAGGTTTCGTGAATGTGCTTATTGCACAGCTGAGATTTGACGCGTGAAAATAGAAGAAAAACATTTGAGTGCGCCAAGAAATGGACCATTGATGAAATTAATTTACTAGTGGCATATTTGAACCATCCTGAGGAATCCATCCTGTTCACTGATAATTATCAGTTCATCAAAAGTTTCATATGTATTTGTTAGAAATGTGTTATATATCTCAGGTGCAGCGATTCCCACTTAATTATCAACGCTTTTCACGATTTTTCTATTCATATCTACCTTTAACCCACAAAATAACACTTTGTTTATGTTTGAATCAGCTGATTTTCCTGCTGTTTCAAAGAATTTTTTAAATTTACAATGGTATTGCCACTGTGCACTCCTAAGGTACGCTCACAGCTAGTTGCAAATTCATAATATAATTTGCAATTGCTCAGCCAAATGCACTGGATCGTGAATACCACTTTTGTATACTTACAAATGTTTTTCAGAGAGAATTTTGCGACAAAGATTTTTTTTTCCAAGGGATTATACTTTTTTAAACACTTTATTAACGTAAAATCAGCACTTGTTTCAAATAAAGACGATAATAAGAGTGTGATTTTTTGAATGAAAGTGTGCTGTGTTTAATGACAAATTGTAAAAAAAAAACAAAGAAAAAATAGATACATACAAACCACCACAAACAAGTGCATTCAGGGGGTCCTCTGGTAATCTATGCCAAATTTTAGCCTTTTTTCAAAATATTGTGGAAAGAGAACGAGTAAAGATATTTTAGTTCCGTTTTTTGATTTGGGTAGCTTAATTTATTGAAAAAAATACAAAATTTTGAAAAAGTGAATTTATGGACCGTTCAGAAAGTTCTCGGCCTGGTAACGAGGTTCTCCGGAAAAAAGGTGGGTCCAAATTGCGCACGATTCCAAGAGTAAACATCGTCTGAAAAAAAAAAAAAAATATTCAGTTACTTAGAATGAATGTCCCTATAGCCCCTACCTCGGAAACAAAAATTGAAATTTTTTTAGGGGGGGAGCCGCCACTTTGAAAATGAAAAATCGAATTTCGACCTTTTTTTTTGTAGTCTAGTGTAGAAAAAAAATAGTAAACATTATTTTTTCGGCAAGTTTGAGGTAGGGGCTATAGCGGCGTAAATTCTGTGTCGTTTCATGCCTCATATATCAAAATCGGTCAAAAACTGTTTGAGTTATCGTGCGCAAAGTTTTGAAAAACATGGTTTCGAGAAAAACGCGTTTAAAGTTTTGACTTCAATTTTGAGGCACACAAATGACATTAACACATATTTTTTTAATACAATACTTACGAATATTAATCGGCAATTCCAGCCCCATAAAGTGTGCCTTCCTCCATCTCATAAAACGAGTTTTCCATGGCTTTTTGGGCTCTGCGGGCTGTGCGACCCTCTTTCGATGATGCGTACGTTTTTAGCTCTGAGCGTTGAAGTCGTTTTCCGTCGCGAGATTCAGCATACATCTCGGCTTGTGGGCCGATGACAATACCCATTGTTGACATTATTTTTAAAGACTTGTGAAGCCTTCGTTGAAAATGCAGGTTGCCAGAAAATTTGCGATTTCGACTGTGGTAGCACCACAGTGGATATGTTTCGGCGCAAAGGTCCACAAAAGCGAGTTGAACGATTCGTTACAATTTTGCGTTTCACCTCCAGTGCATCGGTTGAGTAGATCGTCGGATGATAACGCTTCGTATATGGGCTTCATTACTTGCAGAACCTTTCCATCAAGTGGGTCGCCATCGCCAATATATTTTTCATATTTTATGCCATATTTTTCGATCGATGAGGCAAACATTTCCTTCACGGCATCTACCTCCATCTTGCCCGCACTCCCACTGTGGTTGTTTGTGCATGTTTTCTGGTGCGATTCGTACCATTCTTCGAAGTCTGCAGAGTCATTTTTTTCCCCACATTTTGCATGCCTGGCAAAGGCTTGATTTGACAACGGAGTCAACCACTTTTTTGGTATGTTTACCGACGAGCGTAGTGACACCAAAAAGAGACGAGAATCCCCGTTTTTTCCAGGTGCCATCCCCTGAAACGGTCAGCACTGAGGAGTCACAGTCAGGATTTTTTTCTTTCTGCTGTTCCTGCTCTTCTTTAACCGCATTCAACAGGCACTGCTTGTAAACTGCTTTAGCAGACACATGCATGTTTTTCAAGGTGCCATAGTACGCATCAAGGCACAATCCTTGGCATATGTCCATTAATCCGCAGAACATATTAATACCTTCTCTCCCTATTCCAAGCAATCTCATGGCAAATATCAACCGGCGATTTACAACAAAAGATTTACCGACCACCGGCGAAGAATTAATATACTGTGTAGCTTTACATTGGCACTGCAGACTCACTTTGAAGCCGACTCCACGCATACATGTTTTTCCAAATCGAATTTTTTGTTTACATTGGGCGCAGATAACCAGAGCAGCAAGCGTTTGGAAAAATGAAAAAAATTCCAAGAAACAGAACTGGAGGTTGTTTTCGATGATGACTTCATTGTCTTGCGTTTTCTTCAATTTTTTGGCCGATGTGCTGGCAAAGTCGGTGTCCTCTACTTGGGAGTGCTGGTTTCCACGGAAATGCCTCTTTTTTGTTCGATACGCGTACTTACGCGGCGAGTTTGGGTGGCTTTTTTTATCCATAGCAAAAAAAAAAAACACAAAACGATTTTTCTTTTATTTTACAACAGCAGTTATCGCGCACGCGTAGCTTTCAGCGTTCGAAAATAAACTGAATCTCGTTCGTTTGCTTCTTTCATGTGAACACCTGGGCTCAAAATCATTTCAACCCCTAAATCAAAACATGCATGTATACATACTGCATGTATACATACTGTGTGTGTATATTTTGTAATATCAATACATATTTTGGAAGAATTCCACAGAATTTTCGACTAATGACTGCAGGCAAATAAACAACTTTGCTGATGCGTTATTTTGACGAAAACATACCTACGCAAAAATGCCTGTATCTCCTAAACTATTTCGAATTTTGAAAAATCCTTTTGGGAAAATGTTTTTGAGTATCTGAGCAATAGAAATATGAAAAAAAATCGAAAAAAATTTTTCGGATTACCAGAGGACCCCCTTCAGTCACTTGAACAATTCAATAAACACTTCGTTCTCTTAATTCGTATTTCTACCATGCGTGGGAAAAATATCGTTGTGGTATTTTGTGGCATTTTGAGGGATTTTGAGGTATTGTGGTAATTTTAGGTATTTTGAGGTATTTTTTCCCACGCGAGAGATTTTTCCCATCCCACAATCGTTGAAAAATACCATACGCACTATTTATCATGCTCTTCTGACAACCACTGTTCACATAGTAGAATTAGAGAAGGTAGATGCATTTCGGAGAGACAGACTGCCGGAACTGTCAAAACAGCTGTCAAAACAGCTCATACAAAATCTGAAAACGATGAGAATGCGATAAGAAAGCAAAAATAGGCAAGAATAGCAAAATGCTTGAGTTTGACAATTCTGGCTATGACAAAAAGAGAGCATTCTGAAATGCATATACCTTCACTAGTTCTAACATGACTGTTCATCAGTTTATTTGTTGCGCTGTGCTAGCTGAGCACGAAGAGAAAGAGAAAAATAGAGAGCAACATGGAGTTTATTGAAACTCTCGCAACACAAATATAGTGTAGAGGCACTTTAACCAGTATTTTCAATACTTTTATGTGTATGTTGTAATTTTTTGATTCCAAAACAAAATTTGCATCTCTAAAATAATAAATTTTAATAAAAATTGTCAACTGCTTTTCAGTTATCTACAATTTCATAAAAGTTGGCCTAGTACTTTTGGAGTAAAGTCGTAACTCTAAATTTGCACTTTAATTTTATATAATAGTATAGATAGATGCAACAAAAGCATGTGCGCTGAGCAGTTCATACGAAAAGACTTTGTAACCCTTGAGAAAAAACTGCTTCTCGAGATCTATGGAACAATAAGCCAAAGTCGAAGAACCGAAGACGATGGCACGGAACCGTCATCTTTTTGAGCTTTTTCCCGACATCGACTAGAAAAATTTAATCGTGCGAATTCTCTAACTAATCATGTCGAGATAATGGAAGACGACGCTACTTTAAATAAAATATTTGTTTCGTAACCCGGCGCAAAGTGCACTTTAAAAAATTTTATCGAGTGTAAAAAAATATGTCGAGGGCTTATATTCATTTTCCTTTATCTGCATTTTGGGCATTTTTTTTAATGCCAAAATGATGGCTGCCCTCGCTTTCATCTATGGTGTTAATATTAGAGTGAAAAATCAATCCTAACACACACCTTGCTTTAATCAATTTAACAGCTATAGGCACTTGTTTTTTAGTTACGACAAAAACCTCTGTCTGCATTAAAAACAAATAGTTTTGAAAAACTGAAGATTTTTTACTTTTAAACATTTTCCTATGTTGATACAAATATTTACCAGTTACACTACCATAAATGTTTTCGAGTTTGGGGCAGCTCTTGTTTTATATGGTATTCTATGGACTCCATGTAAATAACAAAGGACTTTGGGAAGGATATTCTGTTTTGTTAGTTAAACTCGTGTCCTTTGAATGCAGTCACAAAAAAGAGGTTTATGAAATGGACAGAAAATTTTGTGGTTGTTAAATGTTCAGTGTTCGGATTGATTGATGTTTGAAAACAATTAATTTTCCAAATTTTTTTTTAAAAACTGCCAATAAAAATTTGTTCATCTTGTGATGAAAAATGCAACACTTTTTTGAGAGACGAAAACGCCATAAAACTCGAAATTCAATAGAGACACGTTCTGTTTAATCATTTGCTCCTCAAAAAAACATACTTTGGCGCCCTTTGTGTCAATTTTGACACATATGGGGCTTCCGTGAATTTTTGTGAAACACTTCAAAACGTTTTATGAAAAAAAAACACGTTTTTAGGTGTAAAACAACGAATGAAATAATGAAAAAAATTATAGGTTTTTCCATTGATGATTTTTGAAAAAAAAAAAAACTTAAAAAAGCCCTTGTCGTTTTTGGCACAAAGAGCAGATTAAGGTTAAATTGGTTTAAAAAAAGTCGAAAATATCGCAAAAATGCTATTGAAGTGGTCGAGAAAGGACATACATTATAAGACTTTACAAAATTAAAACTTGTCTCTATTTTGCATTACATCAAAAATAAATCCTTACAATACATTAAAATGTTATCAACCGATGAAACATCATTTGTATTTTTATATATATCTAAGTATATGTATATGAGCTTAAGTTCACTATTATATAATGCGTTTATCACTCGTTATTGGGTTCTCTGGCTCTTCATCCGAAACCGCTGCTGCGTCCTCTATCGCGCCAATAGTGGCGTCAGCAACAGTTTGCGGCGGATGCTCTAGTACATGATCGATCAAACCCAAGTCTTTTGCTTCTTCGGGACACATGAAATTGTCGCGTTCCATGCGATGATGCAGTACATCATATTCTTGTTTTGTGTGTTTAACATAAATATGTGTGAGCTGTTTCTTCAGTTTAATGATTTCTTCGGCTTGAATTTGTATATCAGTGGCTTGACCCTTTAGAAATGTTTACACAAATAAACTGATATGCTTAAAAAAGTAATGCAATTTTACCAACCTGAGCTCCACCCGATGGTTGATGTATCATGATACGTGCATTAGGCAACGAATAACGCATGCCAGGCGCTCCCGCCGCTAGCAGCAACGAGCCCATGGAACAGGCCTGACCAACGCACCAAGTTGCTATCGGGGGCTTTACGTACTGCATCGTATCGTAGATGGCTAGACCTGCAGTTACAATGCCTCCAGGTGAGTTAATGTACATGTGAATGGGTTTGTTGACATTTTCGGATTGCAGAAAAAGTAGCTGTGCTACCACCAACGAACTAAGATCATCGTTTATACTACCCATCACGCAGATGATGCGTTCCTTAAGTAATCTTGAAAATATATCATATGCTCGTTCACCTCGTCCAGTCTGTTCCACAACCATCGGAATGAGGTTTATGCAGCTGCAAGGCGATGTTTTGATGCTTCTTCGTTGCACTGAAGCCCCGGCATTTATCTTCAAGAATATGTTTTTTTAAACTGTTACTTATATTTTCTTGTATTGCATTTTATTTTACTTACATTGATAAGGCGGCACACATTTTTAATGGAATTTCTAAGCATTTTTACAATAAATTATAAGCTGAATTGTAAAAATTATTTTCAATCACCGCTTATCAGCTGTTTCTGCTGAAAAGAGAAATCTGCCAAATTCAAGCGACGTCAAACTGTCGTTTCAACACCAAATAATTTTATTTTTGCCACTTTCACAAGGTGCTTCAAATATATTTTTTAAAGCTTATGGCAGTGATGTTATTTACCCAGCGTCTACACGGGACAGTGCAAGTCCGAAAAAGAATACATTTAAGTACTTTTACTAATACACTCACATTTGATACACTGTCCGCGGTTCATTGTTCACTATCAGCGCTACTGTCAACGAAATTTCAGAGACAGTGGATTTTGGCACTTGCAGTTTTAGTAAAGGGATTAAAGTTTTGGTTTTGCTGTGAGTTTGGGGATATTTTTCGGATTTTTCGGGATATCTGCTATTTTAACAATAAGCAACACTAAAAACTTGTTTATGATTGCAAACAAAAATGGAAGTGAAACTAAATACAACACAAATGGTAAAGTAAATTAAATATATCTAATTAATAGTTATATAATTAATAAATTTATAATATTTTATAATCATAAAAAAATAACTATTAACCCTCTAACCAGCAAGTCCACCTTAAGGCGGGGTTAAGGAAAAGCGCCATAGCACCTCCACTGAAAAACATTTTAATACCAATCCACTTTAAGTGTGCCTCTAAAAAAGTGCGTTTTATGCAACACTGTTGATTTTACATCTGTCAGTGCATTCATTCACGTACTAGCGTCTGTCAAAGTGAAATTTTCGTGAAAGTCAGTTTCCTGGTACTTTTTTGTGTTGTGTACATATTTTCCAATCAACACTTTTCCTACTTTTTCTTTTTTTATGTTTTTCCTGTCAAATTGATTATTTTCCATACTGAAATTTATAATTTTATGTGCTAGATATGCCACCAAAGAAAATGTTCAGTTCTCCTAAAAGAAACGCGTGAAGTTGTCACTAATGACTGATGAAGAAATAAAAAAGCTCATGGATTCTATCATATCAGATATTGACGAACAGAGTTCTGAAGGAAATAACTGTGAAGACACAGATTTTGAAATATCTGATGAGGACTTTGAATCCATGGATATGAGCGTTAATGAAAACACTACTGTTGTGCCGACTCAGCAACCCTAACTACGAAATCAACTACGATTTATTTCTACGATTTATTTATGCACTTTTTTCGATAACTTTTTCAACACTGATTTATTGTTATTGCATTTTCTTTATTTCTTATTCTCATTCTCAATTTAAATTAACGACAGCGTAGAACAAAATGTAAGTCGAGCCTTTTTTCTTTACTTGTATTTAAAACCATTAAATTTATTTTACAACTTGTAAAATTTCAGTGAAATAAACACTAAAAAGTCACAACGAAACATCGTTGAGTTTATTTCTTTTGTTTTTGGGAATCACTGGAAACAATTTTATTTCAATTTTGATCGCTTTGGAGCGTCATTGTCGGTGAGTCTGAAGCAGTGATGTGCGGCGTAGAGAACATGATGTCGACAATACTATTGTCGACGGTGTCGACAATGTCGTGTAGACAATTGCTTTTAACGACGTGTAGATAATTAATGTAAAAGGCTGCATGTTTATTGTAATATTTAATTAAATTGAGTCCAAGTTCGAAGTATTCCTTATTTTTACGCCTTCTGGGCATGGCTTTTGTTTGTTTAATTGTAAAATTTGTTACTTTGTGTTAATTAAACGACTTTTCAAAACGTTTTAAGAATCAGCATAATCTAAATGGAACTTGCATTTTTTCAGTGTTGCATTTTGTTGACATTGTTTACATAATTCTCGACATTGTCTACATTGTCGACACATTCTGCATTGTCGACACCAAAAAGTCGACAATTAAAGACGACGCGTCGAGGAACATCACTGGTCTGAAGTCACGTACGCTTTTCTGCAGAAGTTTTCAAGGCCATGCGCAAAAGCGAGCGCATTAAAGAGAAGAAAGTTCGAGATCATTTGGCAGACAAAAAACTCAAGATGTCCGGCACATCAACGCCAGAACACGATTCAGATGGAGAAACTCATTCTAATACAAGTGATGCCAGCCCTAACGTCACCTTAGTACAATTGAATCAGAAGGACACAGCGAACAAGCTTATTGGTGAATTAATGGAGCGCCTTAGGAAAATAGAGGAAAGTCAATTACGCACTGCTCAACAACTAATTGAAAGCGAATCCAAACGCGCTCAGCTTCAGGAGCAGCTGAAAAACAAAGTCATCGATGGACACCCTTCCCATCCAGTGAGCGCAAGTACCATCCCAGAGGCCCAGTCATCATCGGTAAGTCTTGTTATACATAATTCTTCGCCTGCGTCAGCCGCTAGTCAGTATTTTTTGCCACCTGGGTCGACGGCTGCTGTCACACATAGTTTGTCGCCTGTGTCAGCTGCTGGTCGATATTTTACGCCACCCGGGTTAGCCGCTGCAACACTTTGTTTGCCACTTGTGCCAGATAGTGATAAAAATTTAGCGCCACCCGTGTCGACAGCCGCACCATGTTACTCGGCGCTAACGTCAACCACCGCCACACCAATTATGTCGTATGGGTCAGCTGCTGTAGCCCCACGATTATCAATGCCAACAGCTGCTGCCACATATAGTTTGCCGCCTGTGTCAGCTGCTGCATCGCATTTTTTGTCACCTGTGGTATCTCAAGCCATACAGTCGTCTCCGCCTGCACCTTCCGATGCCACGTATATTTTTTCGCCTACTGCAATTACTGCGCCACATTTGTACGCCGTGCCTCAAAGTGCGCAAAGCTACCTTAATGGGCCATCGCCGACTTATGCAACGCTAAGCGGCACAGTCGCTGGTTCGCCACATGATTCATCGATTTATCAAGTAAATAATAACAGTAGGTTGTACTCGCAACTAGTTCCAAGCCATGGGGTTACACGAAAATTATACGATTTACCTGAATTTAGTGGGCGTCCTGAAGAATGGCCGGTTTTCATTGCCACCTTTCGTGAATCCTCGTTAGCTTACGGATACACTAACTTAGAAAATACGTTTAGGCTTCAAAAGTGTTTGAAAGGGGCTGCTCGTGAGGATGTGGAAAGCCTTCTTATAAATCCACAAAATGTTTTAAGCATCGTTGATTTACTTGAATTTAAATATGGTCAGCCTGAACTTCTTATTAGAAGCCAATTATTGAAAACGAAGGAGATTCCTGTCATACCTGAGAGCCATTTAGAGCGTTTAGTGCCGTTCGCTACTAAGGTTCAGAATTTGACGGTTTACTTAAAAAATGCCAACGCAGTTCAACATTTAGGAAATCCAACATTATTAGAAGAACTCACGTCAAAGATGCCCTTGACGAAAAGAATAGAGTGGACATCATATGCGACACAGATAAAACCATATCCGACTCTTGAGCATTTTACCGACTGGATTAATCAAGTAGCCAGGGTCATATCGAAAGCAACGGTTAGTATGCAGCTAACGACACCGACCGTTGCAAGAACACAAGCCTTTACGCAACGTGGAAACACGAAACCTATTATAACTTTGATAGATGAAGTTCCGAATAAACCAAAGGTAGTCGTGTGTTATGAATGTCAAGGAAGTCACCATATTACGCAATGCCAGCAATTTTCGAAAAAGAATATCGACAAAAAATGGGAAACTGTAAAACAATATAAACTGTGTTTCAGCTGTTTGTCAAAGGGACACACCATACATCAGTGCAAGCGTAAAAGGGTTTGCTAAGTTAATGGGTGCAAAAAGATTCACCATTCAACTCTTCATGCCAAAACCGACGACCGTGAAAATGCTGAACAACACCACCTTAACACCGTACAAGAAATACCATCGATTTCTAGAGCGACCAGGCTACTATTTAAAGTGCTACCTGTGGAGCTACGAGGTATAAACAACGAAGTTGTAAAAACCTTCGCGTTTTTGGATGAGGGCTCATCTGCGACTTTGATAAATGAGTCAGTTGCCCGTGAGTTAGGTTATAAAGAAAAAAGGCGACCACTCTCTCTCCAATAGTTTGGCGGAAAGTCAACTGAGGTCTCATCAATGGCAGTAGATATCGACATCAAAGGTGTAGGAAAAAATAAATATCACAATATTCACGCGAGCACCGTACCAGATTTAAAACTACCAAAGCAAACGGTAAATTTTAGGGATTTACTAGACAAACATGGTCAACTACAGAATTTCCCAATAGCGGACTATATTGACGCAGAGCCACAGTTGCTAATAGGGTTGGACAACTGTCATTTGACTGCCAATTTGAAAGGTTTAAGATGTGAACCAGGTGTTATAGTTGCTGAAACACCACTTGGGTGGTTGATATATGGAAGGCTATCAGAAGTCGAATCATCTTCAACAAATCAAGTATCCGTGGTACTGCATACAACTGTACGAGAGAAAATTATGGAAGATTTAATATCGGATTATTTCACGACTGAAAATTTCGGAGTTTCTGCTCCAAATAAACAATTGGAGTCTAATGACAATATTCGAGCGCGAAATATTTTGATTAATACAACAAAAAAGATCGGCGAACGATATGAGACGGGTCTTTTATGGAAGCGTGACAATATAAATTTGCCAGACAGCTATAAAATGGCTCAGCGTCGTTTATTTTTTATAGAAAATAAAATGGCTAAAGATTTAGAATTCGCCAAAACCTACATAAATGCGATGGAGAATTATATAGCAAAAGGCTACGCAAGAAAGATGTCATCGACTGAAGCGGCACTTACAAGTAAACGCACGTGGTATTTGCCGCACTTTGCTGTGTATAATGTAAACAAACCAGGCAAGTTAAGGCTGGTTTTTGATGCGGCTGCAGTGGTAGATGGAATATCTCTGAATTCGCAATTGTTAAAAGGGCCAGATGAAAACCAAACATTAAATACCATTCTATTTCGATTTCGCGAGAAGAGCATCGGATTATGCGCCGATATAAAAGAAATGTATCTGCAAGTTCGAATAAAGAAAACGAATCAAAATTCGCAGCGCTTTCTATGGAGAGGCAACGATACACAGAAGCCAATTGATATCTACTCTATGGAAGCAATGATCTTTGGCGCGACCTGTTCGCCGTGCAGCGCACAATTCGTTAAAAATAAAAATGCATTTGAGAGTACACCTCACCAGCCGAAAGTCATCGACGAGATTGTGAATAGCCACTACGTGGATGATTTTGTGAGCAGCTTTTGCAGCGAAAAAAACGCGCTTGAAATTGGACTTGCTGTGAAAAATACCCATCTCAAGGCTGGATTCGAGCTTCGTGGGTTTATTTCCAATTCTCCACTAGTACAAAATCAGCTGAATGGCTATGTATCGTGTGAGCAGACGACGGTGAAAATGGATACTACTGATAAAGTAGACAAGATTTTAGGAATGTATTGGGACAGTATCGACGATAATTTCGTTTTTAAGCTTTACCTGCATAAGGTTGACCCTTTGATAATTTCTGCTTCGAGGTGCCCGACAAAACGCGAGCTTTTAAGCCTAGTCATGTCTGTTTATGATCCCTTTGGCATGCTCGCCAACTTATTGATTTACGGAAAAGTACTGCTGCAGGATGTGTGGCGATCAGGTGTTAATTGGGACGAAGATATACCGCAGCGAATATTTGAGCGATTTGTACAATGGGTCACAAAACTTCAATTGGTAAAACAATTTCGATTGCGCCGCTGCTACTCACCATCATTGCTACACCCTGAGACGAGTATCGAACTCCATGTATTCGTCGACGCTAGCGAGACAGCATTCGCCGCAGTAGCTTACTGGCGCATTGTCATGACAGATAAAATTGACATCTGCTTCATCGTGGGTAAAACAAAATGTGCGCCTTTAAAGCTTTTATCAGTGCCACGGTTGGAATTGCAAGCGGCCGTATTAGGCACACGGTTGAAAAACACAATTATACAAAGCCATAGAGTAAAGATTACAAGAACAGTATGCTGGAGTGATTCAAGAACGGTGCTCAGCTGGATAAAATCTGACCAGAGGCAATACAAGCCGTTCGTGGTGCATCGTGTTGGCGAAATATTAGAGACGACCAACGAAAGTGACTGGCGCTGGGTACCAACAAAGCTGAACCCAGCTGATGCAGCAACCAGAACAAAGTATCCGGTGGAGTTCGCCCCTGAAAACCAATGGATAATTGGACCTGCATTTTTGAAGACAAACGAGGAGTTTTGGCCAAGGACCGATGCAACAAACGAGCAATCAACAAATGAAGAAAAACGTAGGTGCCTTTTGGTGATCAAAGACCACACAATTATAGACTTTACAAGATTTTCGAGTTTTATTCGCCTAAAAAGGACAGTCGCCTGGATGTTGAGATTTATTAATAATAAATGTAAAAGGAATCACAATGGGGTGAAAGGAGCGTTGACAGTGAGTGAGTTGAATGAAGCAGAGAGAGCATTATGTCGCTACGTGCAGAAGCAAAACTACGACAAAGAAATTCGTGACTTACAAAAGAACAAGAGGGTATCAAAAGACAGCGAAATATTTACACTTAGCCCAGGACTAAATGAATATGGTGTTCTATGCGTTTTCGGACGATTAAACTATGCCTTGGCACTGCCTGAGTCGACACGACACCCAGCAAACTTCCAAACCGTCATGTCCTGACTGACCTCGTGGTGACAGATTATCACAAAAAATATTATCATCAAAATAATGAAGTCGTGGTAAATGAAATCCGGAGAAAGTTTTGGGTGCCTCATTTGCGCGCTGCAGTTAAACGCATTAAGTCGACATGTCAGTTTTGTAAAAACAAACATGTGCAGCCTAAGCCAACACTCATGGGCCAGCTACCGATCGACCGAGTTACACCGTTCGTTAGGCCGTTCACCTATACGGGATTAGACTACTTTAAACCTCTGTATGTCACAATAGGACGAAGACGCGAAAAAAGATGGGCAGCACTATTTACATAAATGACTGTCCGAGCCATACACATCGAACTTGCAGCTGATCTATCGACTGATGCGTGCATTTTGTGCATAAGGAATTTTATAAACAGGCGTGGCATCCCAGTGAAAATACGCTCTGACATGGGCACAAACTTTGTTGGCACGGATGGCGAGTTGAGAAAGGTAAACGATTTTTTTGACCTGAACTACCTACAAACAGAGCTGTCGACCAAGGGTATAACATGGGAGTTCAATTGCCCGGCGAACCCTAGTAGTGGCGGATGCTGGGAGCGTCTGATACAATCGACTAAAAGGATATTAGCAGTTACCTTGAAAGAATCAGCGCCACAAGTGGAGACGCTTCGCAGCTTATTGATAGAGGCCGAGAACATAGTTAATAGCCGCCCTCTGACACACTTACCTGTGGCGTGCGAAGATTCTGACCCTTTGACTCCGAACCACTTTCTTCTGGGCACCACTAATTCTACCCAAACACCTGGAGATGATGAACCAATTTGTACACGGAAGCAATATAGAATTAGCCAACAATTAAAAAATAAATTTTGGCATCGTTGCATCAGAGAGTATCTGCCGACAATAACCAGACGAACAAAATGGTTTGTTCCCCAAAAACCAATTCAAAATGGAGACCTAGTGCTAATCTGCGATGAGAACATGCCTAGAAGTAGCTGGAGGCGGGGAAAGATAGTAAATACAATAAAGGCTAAGGATGGGTTAATTAGACTGGCTGACGTAAAAACCAGCAGCGGAACGTTAAGACGCCCGGTATCAAAGCTTGCAATACTGGATGTGGAGGGTGAAGCCCCGCGGGACCTTCACGAGGGGGGGAATGTTGTGCCGACTCAGCAACCCTAACTACGAAATCAACTACGATTTATTTCTACGATTTATTTATGCACTTTTTTCGATAACTTTTTCAACACTGATTTATTGTAATTGCATTTTCTTTATTTCTTATTCTCATTCTCAATTTAAATTAACGACAGCGTAGAACAAAATGTAAGTCGAGCCTTTTTTCTTTACTTGTATTTAAAACCATTAAATTTATTTTACAACTTGTAAAATTTCAGTGAAATAAACACTAAAAAGTCACAACGAAACATCGTTGAGTTTATTTCTTTTGTTTTTGGGAATCACTCGAAACAACTACTGATAACGTAAGAGAGGCTTCAGGTGAGATTTAGACTGACATTTTATCTACATCCTTCCATAATTCTTTCCTCTTAGACATGACATCGACCAGCAGAGCATCTATTCAGCAATTAGAGCGATCTACAAGCGCATTGACAAGTGCAGCAACAACTAAACCAAAACAGACAAAATGTGTTCGTTCCCCTTTGCCAGAACTTGATAGATGTGATGTTGGCTTTGAACCGGATGATGGTGGATTCAATGGAACGGTAATGTATGTCAATCCACAATCAACTCAGTTTAAAAATATTATGTGGAGAAAAAACAATATGCAACTTCATCAGAATGCGGTGGTGTTTCGTGGCGAAAGAGTTTTACCTGTTCGTTTTAAGGAATTGAAAGCACTATACCATTGTTTTAAATACTTTTTCACCGATAGACTGTTCGGCATTATCACAAAAGAAACCAACTTGTATGCTCGTCAGCAGAACATTCAGACCACTTTCATAGTCACATCCGTTAAAGTAAAGCTATTCATTGGCATATTGTTGTTCATGTCTAAATTTCGCGGAAAGCTACTCGTCAAAACACGCATTTGAAGCCATTAGGACCACAATGAATCCATTTGGAAATACCTTTATTTCAACGACAGTTCCTTGATGAAAAATAAAGGTGAAGACGGCTACGATCAGCTCAACAAAAATGATGTCAGCTTTGCGTCAGTGCATGCCAGCTAAGCCCCATAAATATGGAATGAAATTATTTGTTCTGTGTGATAAATACGGATTTTTTTATAGATTCGAGGTGTACATGGGTGCAGGTGATAATGTTGTGCTGGAAAACGTGACAGATTTAGGTGCAACGTCAAATATTGTTATTCGCTTGTCGCAAACAGTCCCTGAATTCAAAAACCACGTAATTTATTTTGATAACTTTTACACGTCGCTGCCACTTCTAATTTATTTGCGAGGTAGGGGAAGCTTTTCACTTGGTACTGTTCGTGCTAGTGGCTTTCCAAATTATAAATTACCAACTGACAAAGAAGTTACCAAAAAAGAAAGAGGTTTCTCAGAAGAATTTGTGGACAGTGCATTTGGTATCGATATATCTACTGTATTGTGAAAAGATACCAAATGTGTACGCTTAACTTCAACATACGCTGGTATAAAGTCATTTCTAACTGCAGCTGACCAAGTTCAACCAACCAAAGCAACCAGATATAATAGAAAAGATAAAAAATACATTGAAGTCGACTGCCCAAAAGTAATCCTAGAATACAATCACCACATGGGGGGCGTCAATCTCATGGATGGCTTATTGGGTAGCTTCATATCCGTATGAAAACAAGAAAATGGACGTTGCGTCTCTTCTATCACCTCGTGGATATGGCTATGGTGAATGCGTATATTCTTCATCGTCGAATTCATGTAGAAGATACTGAATTCGTGGGTAGATTGAAGCTGCACAATTTTCCTACAGAAGTTGCTAAAGTCTTGTGCTCACTTCAAAATAGAAATTCTAAAAAGCCAGTTGCAAGGCCATCGAATGAATGCTCAGTGAAAGAGAAAATAGGTAAAAGAGGCTACGAACCACCATCTGACATTCGTTACGATGGAATTAACCATACGCCTGATTGTTTGCATCGAAGTGGAAAACGATTATGCAGAATGCCTGGCTGTACATCAGAAACGCAAATGTTTTGCACAAAATATAATTTCAATTTATGCTTGTCATCCACAAATAAATGTTTTCAACAGTTTCACAAACAATAATAGTTCTCATTTCTAGGATTTTTTTTTTCTTTCTTTTCTAATAAAAATAAATAAAAACTATTTTTAATTTAGTTGATTTTTTACACGTTAACAGTGAAGTCCGCCTAAAGTTGGGGTAGATGAATTCACCTGTAGAAAGTTACCTATTGACTTTTTTGGCAATATGATTTCAGATTTGTGTTTCTCTACCCAATATTAGTTTATGATAATTTTTTCATCAAAATCAAAAATTTGCCGGTTAGAGGGTTAAATATAACTTGCACTTGTACTCGCTTGCAACTTGCAGATAATTTAGAGTTTTTCAAATTTTTTCGAAGTATGCTTTACTTTCGAACTTACACTGTCCCGTGTAGACGCAGGGTTAAAATAAGGGCATTCCTTTATGCACTCCAGCGTGCAAGGAAAAAGTGTTAGATCAAGCTCAAATACAAGGGCAATTTGAGAAGTTAGTGAATTTTTTAATTTCCCGAGTGGTAACTTTATATGCAACACTGATCCTATTAACGACCATCTGTTAATAGACTACTGTCACAATTTGAGCTCGCTGCGACGCTAAGTTTATGTTTGGGAGCATCTCTGTAAGCATCTCAAATGAACGGATTCGGAATATTTTGCGAAATCATTTGGATATGTAAAAGCTATCCGCAAGATGGGTGCCGCGTTTGCTTACTATCGACCATAAACGTGATCGTGTGACTGATTCAAAGGCGTGTTTGGTCATGTTGAACAGAGATAAGAAAGATTTTTTCCGTCGATTAGTAACCGTGGAATACACATGTAACCATCACTACACACCAGACACAAAGTAATAGTCGAAACAGTGGACTTCACCGATCAAACGTGCTCCGAAGACATTGGCGTCGGAAGCGGGGAAAAAGGGGGGTAGTTGCCCCCAATTTTTTAGCTAGATTAACAATTTAAAAGGAAAACTTCAAAAGTTATTCAAAATATCAGTTTTTTTTACAACGATAAAATTTTTGTATTATATATTTTCCTCTTCTTTCTCTCTTCTTCATAAGCATGCTTGCGGATAATCATTTTCTTTCTCTGTGTTTGCAAAAAGATAGAACAAAATGCAGAGTTTCTCCTGCAAACCCACCACTTCAGTTTAAAAGCACCCTTAAGTATGTAGCTTAATGCTTGTTAATTTTGCAACTCTGGTAAGATAAAATTTGACATGTTCTTAGGGGCTTTCCATATTGGACGAAATGTTGTACGATAAGTTAGATGCAAAACTAATGTGACTATTTGATTGAGCGTTCGAATGATCCAACTTTTAAAGCAACATCATTAATTGCAAGCTCTCAAGCAGAACACATCCGGCTAATAGCTAAGCAACTTTTAGATGCCCTAACAATTGAGCAGTAATTTTACATAGTTGTACAATATTGTACAATCGGCAGAAAAAATAAAAATTTCGACTATCGTTTTAGCTTGCGCATGGTACTACATGTTGTACAATCTGCCATGTTGGTCCAATGTTTTGGACCATGCGAAAGCCCCTACTGTGAATTAGCTGATGAAAATCCACCTCGACGCTTTGAAGAAACATCAAATCCGGTTCCTTCAGTACAGTTGCCATTATATGATCGGCTACGAAAAGATTATTTCGAAATTTTAGATCTTCCCTCAAATGAGATAACGGCTAGATTCGATCAAACAGGTTGATATTTAATTTTTTTTAATTTTTGCAAGTTTACACCAGCTTCACTCAACCGACTCACTTTGATTTAACATTCGGTGAGTCGGTTGAGTGAAGCTAGTGTAAATTAGCACTTTGTAAATCATATTGTACATTTAAACAGATCTTGACACTCTGAAATCGTTGGAAAATATTGTAATCGAAGCCTTCAACGGAAAAGTGCCTTCTGAACTAAATCTAAAAACAAAACTAGATCTTTATGCAGATGACTTTTTTGCAGATGAAATTGCTGAA
The DNA here is from genome assembly GCA_963920525.1 of Dichetophora obliterata. Classification (NCBI taxonomy): domain Eukaryota; kingdom Metazoa; phylum Arthropoda; class Insecta; order Diptera; family Sciomyzidae; genus Dichetophora; species Dichetophora obliterata. The sequence continues at coordinate 60,302,336 of OY986436.1, read as the reverse complement.
GCAATTGTCTGGCCAAACACCTTGAAATTGTAGTGGCATTCTATCCCAATTTGCGAAAAATTCGGATACTGTAAAAAAACTATTAAATGAAGTTGAAAAACTTATTGCTTTGCTTTTGACTGTGCCTGCATCAGCAGCTTCATCTGAGCGTTAGTGCACTAAGACGACTTAAAACGTATCTTCGAGCAACTATGACACAGAAACGACTCACTCATGCGGCACTTATACACATTCACAAAGATAAAACCGAATAATTGAATTCGATGGAGGTGGTGAAAGAGATTGTTTCTCGCAAGGACAGAAAGAAATATTTTGGAATAATTTAAATTGATATAACTTTTTGTACCTTATTGCATTTAAACCATGTAAAGATATACCTAGTCTTGCTTTATAAAAGCAACCATTATTTCTTATATTTTCATATTACCAAATGAAAGATCCTTTAAAGAATGATCTCTAATATTGAAATTGGAAGAACTTTTAAAAATAATGAAATTTTAATATTTTTTATATATTTTTATATTTTTTTTATTTTAAACTAAAATAAAAAATTTGTTTATTCACATTCATGTTTCTTTGAAGAAATTTTGGTGAATTTTTTTTTGTACCACCATTTGTACTGCCCCCCCAGATGAAATTAGCTTCCGACGCGCTTGTCCGAAGAAGGTGAATAAGGTGCTATCGGCTGGAAAGGTTATGGCTACAGTATTTTGGGATAAACGCATTATAATCTACATCGATTACCTTCCACCATAAATAACGATCAATGGCGAATACTGTGTATCCGAATTGGACCATTTCAACGACGCTTTGACAGAGAAACGGCCCCATCTGGCGAGGAAAAAAGTGCTCTTCCATCAAGAAAATGGTATAGGTATAGGTACGCGTTCAGACATGCCCAGCTTCCATAGCGAAATTCCATGAATTCAAGTACGAATTGCTTCATCATCCAGCATATTGTTCCCCTCCGATTATTTTCTGTTTCCAAACCTGAAGAAATAGATCGACGGAAAGAGATTCAAAACCAGGAGGACCTTCCGAAAACGTATTTTTCGGATGGGGTCAAAAAATTGGAGGAACTTTGGACGAAGTGTATCGAGGAGACTATATTGAGAAATAAAACTTTTTTCCGTAAAAATCATTCCTTGTTTCTTTTTACACGGAATTATCAAACGGCCCTCGTAGCAACAACAGAGTACAAGTCGGGGAAATTACTATAACTGGGGTATCGCGATTTGAAAATGGATCCGTGGAGTACTTTTAAAAAAACAGGAATAGCCGAAGAAAAATCAATATTTTTGTCTGTGTTCGAGTTATCGATTTTTTTATATAATATTTGCCTTCAATGATCTTTTAAGTAAACTGGCCATATTTTTCTTATATATAACCGATTAAGATAATTCCGGTAAAGTTTCACAGATATTACAATAAGCTTTCACAAAAATGTCAATCGAATATGTTCAGTATTTCACATTTTATAGCCTTTTAAAGTAAATGTAAAATTTTTCTTAACATAAAACCGTTATTTTTTTAAAAACTACCGTTAAGGATTTTCTAAGGAGTTTTATGGATGAAGGAAATCAAATTATAAAAGCTTAAAAATTTATCTCTCCCTTGGTGTATAATATGTATGATTTATTTGATTTTTTGTGGGGTTTTCCAGCATGAAAAAAATTTAAAACTGATTAGTTTAGCTGATTAGTTTTGGTCAACGGCTTCCATTTTAGTAAATGAAATAGTTGATCTTCGGAACAAATATATAACACTCAAAGTTAATTCCAAGACGAATATAGACCTTTTATATATATTAAAAGAAAGGTAAAACTTTTGGCTTTATATATAATATATATTTTATATACCTTTTTAAAATAAATTTAATAATATAATTAAATCTACAAAAATATATAGGTTAACAAAGTAATTATAAAGATAGAAATTTATTATAAGAAAAATTTAAACGCAAAAAAGAAATATATTTGACACAAACATAATATCGAAAGATAGTATTAGTCATAGATAATAGGTAATAGATAATTAAAAAAAAAAATCTCGAAAGATAGTATTAAGTTTAAAAACTTGTTTATGGCAAACAAGTTAATTTTTACAAGAAATGTGTTTTTATTTTACGGTAAACATTGAATGTTTTCCGGAAGTAAATTGTGTTCACTTTAATGTTCACTGCAAATAAGCTTATTTGTTGCAATAAATATATTATGTTTACTGAAAGATAAAATTCTTTTTAGAGCAAGTAAAGCAGCGTATATGTTGTTATATTGTATTTTATATTATTTATTATTACTTAATTTATTCTTTTTTGCTCTTTGAGGTTTGCCCTTGTTTGCGTCTGAATAGAAATATTAACTCAATTGAAACATTTTTTGAAAAACCTTATTATCGGACTGGGATTGAACCGCGGCTCTTTAGCCTACGAGCCAAGCACACTACCAGTAGGCTACGGCCACCACCAATCGCCGCCTGACTAAAGCCACTGATAAGCACGGTATTACTTTCAGACACATAAAATATGAACATTGTGGACTTATTTTTCCGCAAAAATATTTTTTTGTTACATCAATCAAAATATGTTTACCTGGAATTGTAAACAAACATTGAAATGCTAGTCACAATAATAGCAATATGTATGATAAATAAAATATAGTCAGAATTGCGAAATATATTTACGGTAAATAGAAATATGTTTGCTGCAATCAAAGTCGAAAATGTAATTTTTCTGCGTGAAATAAAAATATTTGTTTTTATAAATTAAAAAATATATAATATATGATCTTAATGCCAAATTAGTTAATGAATCAACAGGTTACAACAATAACAAGTTCTTTGCAGAACAAACCATCAAGCAGACTGTTTCGTTGATCGCTACATCAACTCTTCAGTAGTCATCTGAGATTACTGCAGTCCATTCACTTCGATAAGCGAATACACACAACTTTTGTTTAAGGGGGTCCTCTGGTAATCCGAAAAAATTTTTTTCGATTTTTTTTTATATTTCTATTGCTCAGATACTCAAAAACATTTTCCCAAAAGGATTTTTCAAAATTCGAAATAGTTTAGGAGATACAGGCATTTTTGTGTAGGTATGTTTTCGTCAAAATAACGCATCAGCAAAGTTGTTTATTTGCCTGCAGTCATTAGTCGAAAATTCTGTGGAATTCTTCCAAAATATGTATTCATATTACAAAATATACACACACAGTATGTATACATGCAGTATGTATACATGCATGTTTTGATTTAGGGGTTGAAATGATTTTGAGCCCAGGTGTTCACATGAAAGAAGCAAACGAACGAGATTCAGTTTATTTTCGAACGCTGAAAGCTACGCGTGCGCGATAACTGCTGTTGTAAAATAAAAGAAAAATAGTTTTGTGTTTTTTTTTTGCTATGGATAAAAAAAGCCACCCAAACGCGCCGCGTAAGTACGCGTATCGAACAAAAAAGAGGCATTTCCGTGGAAACCAGCACTCCCAAGTAGAGGACACCGACTTTGCCAACACATCGGCCAAAAAATTGAAGAAAACGCAAGACAATGAAGTCATCATCGAAAACAACCTCCAGTTCTGTTTCTTGGAATTTTTTTCATTTTTCCAAACGCTTGCTGCTCTGGTTATCTGCGCCCAATGTAAACAAAAAATTCGATTTGGAAAAACATGTATGCGTGGAGTCGGCTTCAAAGTGAGTCTGCAGTGCCAATGTAAAGCTACACAGTATATTAATTCTTCGCCGGTGGTCGGTAAATCTTTTGTTGTAAATCGCCGGTTGATATTTGCCATGAGATTGCTTGGAATAGGGAGAGAAGGTATTAATATGTTCTGCGGATTAATGGACATATGCCAAGGATTGTGCCTTGATGCGTACTATGGCACCTTGAAAAACATGCATGTGTCTGCTAAAGCAGTTTACAAGCAGTGCCTGTTGAATGCGGTTAAAGAAGAGCAGGAACAGCAGAAAGAAAAAAAATCCTGACTGTGACTCCTCAGTGCTGACCGTTTCAGGGGATGGCACCTGGAAAAAACGGGGATTCTCGTCTCTTTTTGGTGTCACTACGCTCGTCGGTAAACATACCAAAAAAGTGGTTGACTCCGTTGTCAAATCAAGCCAGGCATGCAAAATGTGGGGGAAAAAAAATGACTCTGCAGACTTCGAAGAATGGTACGAATCGCACCAGAAAACATGCACAAACAACCACAGTGGGAGTGCGGGCAAGATGGAGGTAGATGCCGTGAAGGAAATGTTTGCCTCATCGATCGAAAAATATGGCATAAAATATGAAAAATATATTGGCGATGGCGACAGCAAAACCTTCAAGGCCATTATAGACCTTGATCCGTATAACGGCGACCCCGTTGTCACAAAAAAGGAGTGCATCGCTCACGTGCAAAAACGCATGGGCACACGGCTGCGCAAGGCCAAAAAAGAAAACAAAGGCATCGGTGGAAAAGGCACTGGCAAACTGACAGACAAAGTCATAAGCGAGCTGACTACTTACTATGGACTTGCTATTCGACGTAATAAGGACTCTGTGGAAAACATGAGAAAAGAAATATGGTCAACATATTATCACAAAAGTTCAAGTGATAGTAATCCACAACATATGTATTGCCCACCTGGTGAGTCCAGCTGGTGCGCCTATCAAAAGTCAGCAGCAGAAGGCTCATTAGCCTCATTTCACCACACGTACGCCCCACTTGATGGAAAGGTTCTGCAAGTAATGAAGCCCATATACGAAGCGTTATCATCCGACGATCTACTCAACCGATGCACTGGAGGTGAAACGCAAAATTGTAACGAATCGTTCAACTCGCTTTTGTGGACCTTTGCGCCGAAACATATCCACTGTGGTGCTACCACAGTCGAAATCGCAAATTTTCTGGCAACCTGCATTTTCAACGAAGGCTTCACAAGTATTTTAAAAATAATGTCAACAATGGGTATTGTCATCGGCCCACAAGCCGAGATGTATGCTGAATCTCGCGACGGAAAACGACTTCAACGCTCAGAGCTAAAAACGTACGCATCATCGAAAGAGGGTCGCACAGCCCGCAGAGCCCAAAAAGCCATGGAAAACTCGTTTTATGAGATGGAGGAAGGCACACTTTATGGGGCTGGAATTGCCGATTAATATTCGTAAGTATTGTATTAAAAAAATATGTGTTAATGTCATTTGTGTGCCTCAAAATTGAAGTCAAAACTTTAAACGCGTTTTTCTCGAAACCATGTTTTTCAAAACTTTGCGCACGATAACTCAAACAGTTTTTGACCGATTTTGATATATGAGGCATGAAACGACGCAGAATTTACGCCGCTATAGCCCCTACCTCAAACTTGCCGAAAAAATAATGTTTACTATTTTTTTTCTACACTAGACTACAAAAAAAAAGGTCGAAATTCGATTTTTCATTTTCAAAGTGGCGGCTCCCCCCCTAAAAAAATTTCAATTTTTGTTTCCGAGGTAGGGAAGATAATCGAAGTCATTTCGAAAGCAAATGACGCTACATGAAGATGAAAGGTTGGTTCGCTGTAACTTTTTTCCCTATGATTAAATTAAAAACTTTCTTCCAAAAGTTCAATGATTTTTTATAAACATTTATTTAAAAAAAAAAATAATTTGGTTTTGTGGGTACTGAGAAAATAGGAAGAAAAATTGAAATATCTATGTCAAAGATGAAATGTTATTTAATGTACTAAAATCCTCTCAACATAAGATTTAAAATGAGGTGCGGTATTTTCAAATTTTTTGGTGGTGACCCACCTTAACCCGAATTGTCCCAGCGGCTCCATTTTAAGTTTATTTTGGGCCAATTGATGTTGATTTATGCAAAAAACAAAAGAAATAAAATAAACAATTGTGGGACAATTAGGGTTAATATATATATATGCACCTCTTTATATATGCACCACAGCACAATGGAACAGTAGGACCCAAAAGCTGAAAAGTTGTTAGCAAAATACTGTTACTGAACTCTTCCTAAGTGGTTTCCCCCTAAAAGCAGACCAATCATGGGTACAAAAATATTTTAACAAGTTTCACATCAACATCCATGACTGCAAAAAGATGACATCAAAGCGCGCAAAATACTTCAGCAGCTTTAAATTATGTTTAAATTATGTGGATGTTCCGGAATCGCGGAAATGACGGAAACATACGCATAGTCGAGTGGAAGGAATACCCTGAAGGGAAGCCGAAACAACCTAACAACAAACCTAGCTCCAAGCGTATAAATAGCAACATTCAAGAAGTCCTCTTAAACACTCTTCCGAATCACGTTCTAAATCTCCTCTAAAACACTCCTCTAATTCCAACTGGACATTTAAAACTAACATGTTCCCGACATTTCCAGCTACTAGAAATCAAACCTCAAATCCATCTTCCATTCCCAAAAAATCAGGTCCGAAAAATTCCACTTATTTTACGTATCCAAAAAATAAGCGCGTTTCATTTAATCTTGCACCCTCTAGTTCCGTTTCTAACTCGCCTCCAGTCTCCCCCACCAACACTTATCCAAACTTCATCCGTTCCCACATTTTAAATCCTTAAAAACCTCAGTCATACACTACAGATAAAAGTACTCTTAACAAAGATGCAACAACTTTTGTTCCAAAAAGAGTATCCAATCCCTCCCATAATCAAGCAACTCCCACCACTTTTGAAACGCCTACCACAACATCAACCTTCACTAATGCTTCCTTAACATTTATTGATACTCTTCTTTCACCTACAGCTAAATTAACCAAAAATCTTGTTGAAACTACCACCGAAGGGTGCTTTGTACTATCTCGATTAAGAGACCGTTGACTATATGAAAATGTACGCCTGTACCTAGCATGTCTGCACAATAAATCAGATTCAATATGCAACGATGGTTCGACAAAAACTAGTGTCATGGTAGCTATTCAACAAGAAGGTCTGCCGACTAATCCAATTGACCTTAAAAATATTTTCATTCGCTACCACGAAACCTATAATATCTCTCATTGTCATGGTTGAGAATGATTTGTCAGCATTTGCCTCACATACAACCTCAAAGCGTCTTTGGCACTTGCAGAAAACCCGATCAAACTACAAAAACTATTATAGCTCCTAACAGTATTCTCCTGCAATTTCCCTCCAAGTTATACGCCGTGATCCATTCCAACAGTCCTCATCAACTTCTTCATTAAAAATATTTTATCACAATTGCGGTGGTATGCGCGGCAAATTAAATAAACTTTTTGTCGACGCAAAATCATGCCACTTCAACGTGTTAGTTGAAGTGAAATGCTTCCTTCGCACAAACGTGGCTAAATGATTCCTTCAAAAATGAGGAAATTCTCGACAGCAACTGGACAGTCTTTCAAAATGATCGAGATTATTCTCACACAGTTCTTGCCCGTGGGGGTGGTGTCCTTATCGCAACTCACAACTCCCTGTCAAGTCAGACTGTCGAAACCACCTCGCACGAGCTCTATGAACACAAAATAATCAGAATTTGTTCGGATAATAATATTTTTATTTATATTGGTGTTATCTACATTCCACCTGGTTCTATCGAAGCTATATATAACAAAATGTGTGAAACAAGTTCGTCAATAACTGCTTCCTTAAATGAAGAAGATAAAGTTATTATTTTTGGCGATTTTAACCGCCCTAATATTTCGTTTGTCATTGATGAAAATGACAGTTATCTTCTTCCGGTTAACCTCTCTAACTCGATTGACTTTACCTTACTTAGTACCTTTTCTGGCAATGACTTACAACAAGTTAATAGAACCCCAGACAAGAATGGCAAATGGTTAGATTTAGTATTCACTAATACCTATGATGAATTATGCGTTCGTCCATCTTTTGAGACTGAACACTTTTTTTCTAACAGTGTGCATCACACAGCCTTAACTACAGAACTATCCCCCTCTAATATGACATTTACTCACTCGTTCAATAATTCGAATGTATATGATATTCTTAATGCTGACTATGAGAATATTAAAGTCAGTCTGAATCACTTAGCACTGGATTTAGATAGTACTGTTTTACTTTTCTATCAGCGCATTCTCAAAATTATTGATACACATGTGCCAAAGATAAAGAAAAAAAAAAATAAACTTTCAGAACCATGGCTAGATCAAAATCTTAGACATTTAAGAAATCAAAGAAATAAACTATACAAATTTGTCATAAAAGACATTAATATAAGCGAAGAATTAAGAACAAGATATGGAAGTTGGCCAAACTATTCTCTAAAAAGTCAAAAGAAGCCTATCAACTCTATGTATATAAACCTTATTGGTGAGAAAATAATTGAGGAACCCAAAAAATTCTTTGACTACGTTAATGTTAAGCGCAAATCCAACGGATATCCTACTTCGATGTTTAAAGGTAGCGTGATCTCCTCAAACCCCCAAGAGATTTGCAATCTTTATGCTGATCATTTTAAGGAGGTTTTCTGTGTACCTACAAACCAAAGTTGCAACCCCCATCACTATCCAAACGTACTACCCAAGATTAATCACATTCGTCTGACACAAGATGAGATAATCAAAGCAATTAAAGAACTGGATCTAAATAAGGGACCAGGCCCAGGCCTTATACCACCAAGCTTAATTATTCAATGTTTAGACCCACTAATTACGCCTTTACTTATAATTTTTAATAAATCTTTGTACCAAGGTACTTTTCCTTCTTATAGGAAAACATCACATCTTACACCAATTTATAAAAATGGTGACAAAAGATCGGTGGAAAATTATAGAGGTATTGCTATATTATCGACTATTCCAAAACTTTTTGAAAAGATAATATGTGATAAACTGACATGCATCATAAAACATTTACTTAATAAACAGCAGCATGGTTTTCGCAAAGGTAGATCAACCACCACAAACCTAATGATCATGGTCTCTGATGTCTTAAGTAATATGTAAAAAGGACATCAAGGGGATGCAGTTTATACGGATTTTAGCAAAGTCTTTGATCGTGTTGATCATGCTATTTTGGCGTCTAAATTAGAAAAGTTTGGAATCACAGGATCCCTACTCAACTGGCTGAAGTCCTATCTACAAGGCAAGTCACAGTTCGTTAAATTCCAAGGTATCTTATCTAAATAAAATTCCCGTTACATCCGGAGTGCCACAAGGTAGCCACTTTGGTCCACTTCTCTTCAATATTCTCATCTCAGATTTATCTGATATATTGAACGATATCCCTCATCTTATGTACGCAGATGACTTAAAAATGTATTATGTCATTAAATCAGAGCATGATTTAACTTTCTTACAGTCGAAACTAGTATCTCTTGAGCACTGGTGCATTCAAAATAATTTTTGCTTAAATGTTAACAAATGCTACACAATAACTTTCTCTCGTAAGTATTTAATAGCAAATAAAATCTACACCCTCAATAAAATTGAACTTAAAAGAGTAAATCATATCGTAGATCTTGGAGTTATCTTGGATAATAAGCATCGATTCAATTTACATTACGAAAAAATCTTATCTAGGGCTAGCAAACAACTCGGGTTTATAAAACGTCGTGCAAAAGAGTTCAAAAATGTTTTATTTTTTTATTATTTATTTAAAATAAATATAATTATAAATAGTTATATTACTTATTATTTAAGGCACCAGCATAATGCTGTAGGCCAAGTTTACATTTTATATTTCATGGTAGATGTTTGTTTGTTTTAAATATTAGGGCTATTCCCGATTACGGGCAAATAGCGTGGCATCGTGGCATTTGCAAAATATGATGGCAAATATTTTCAACACAACAACAAAATGTACAGACTTGCATTTGCCCGACTGTGTCAAATTTGCAACACTAAAATCGCATTGCATACAGTCGAGCATGGGCAAAACTTATTTGCCAATCAATCAGCTGTCACATTTTAACCAAACGCCGCTAATAAAACAAAATTAACAGACTCTGATATGGAACTCACTTTGATAAATAATACACTTTGATAAATAATAATGAAAAACACCACAAATACTGTTCGTGTTGTTTTTTTTCCCTCCAAAACAGCTGTGAGTTTTGTTTGCAACAGTGTTCTAAAAAGCGTGCTCACAGTTGATGGCAAATATTTGGTAGGGCATACATTTGCAAAGCTATTTGCCCGTAACTGGGAATAGCCCTATTGTATAATTTTGTTTATATTTTCGATATTGGGGTTAGTTAATAGATGTATAGGGTTTCTTTTTTCAAATATTTGCACTTTTGTATCTTTCAAGGCAGGGCAGTTGCATAGAATGTGCTCAGTGTCAATTTTTATGTTAAGGTTACAAATTGGGCAATAAGCCGATATGTTTTTATCTATGTAGCATTGATTAGTAATTTTTGTATGTACTAATCGGAGCCTAATTATTTTAATTTGATCTAGTCTGCTTAAATTTTATTGAGATATTGTAGAAAGGTAATCTGCTATGGTTAGTTTATTTGTATTTAAGTTCTTATACCAGTCGCTACAGTTCTGTATTTGTTGTTGTTGTTTTGTATTAAGAACAGCTTTAAGAAATTTGTTTATATCTGTTGTATTGGTATTAAGCGTAGTTATTAAGGGTGTTCTTGATGCTTCTTTTGCACATCTGTCTGCGAATTCGTTTCCTGCTATGTTGCAGTGACCTGGTACCCATAGTAGTTTAATTTTAGGGCAATGCTGTGTTAAAAGGGATCTGATTTTCGAGGGATATATGCTGTTGTTGTTTATATTTGAGATAGCGTCCAGAGACGAGAGCGAGTCTGTGCATATAACATATTGACCAGGTTTATATCTTATGAGATTTATTGCGTCTAAAATTGCAATTATTTCTGCAGACATTACTGAATGAAAAGGGGGGAGTAAACCTTTTTTTAGGGTGTTTGTTTCTGTAGTTATAGCGTAAGTAGTGACCTTATTTATCTGTGACCCGTCGGTATACATATATGAATGTATGTTTTTTAAATTCTTCCTTAATGGCCTCAAACTGTTGCCTGTAAACAATTGGATTTGTGTTTGTCTTCTGGTGAATTCTTAGTTTGGTGTTGATTAATTTGTTTGGAAGAAGCCAGGAGGGTTTTATTTTTATTGTTTTGGTTGGTAACTGTGGTAAGTCGTGTAGTTTGCAAAATGCTATAGTTTTTTCCATGGTAGATAATATAGTTTTTCTTATCTTACGTTTGTAATTTTTAAGATTTTTGTAAATGGGGGTGTCTCGAGAGTTAAGTAGGTTTTTGTAAAGTTTGGCGGTAAGGTAATCTCTTTTTTCTTCTATTTCTGGGATTTTTGCCTCATAAAGGAGGTTTTTGACTGGTGTAGTTCGATAAGCACCTAGAAAGGTACGTACTGCTGTGTTGAGGATAGTTTTTATTTTGTTAAGGGTGGTTTTTGGGGCGAAATTAAGATTTTTTTTGTAGCTGAGAGTAATATATGTGTGTTGCAATTAAACTTTCGACTTGCAAGGCATTTAATAATGTCTAGCCTTTTGGATAGGGCTTGAGCTAGGTTATTTATGTGGGCTTGCCATTTGTATTTGTTGTTGAGTGTTACACCAAGTATCTTCAGGTTAGTAGTGATTGGGATTTGTATGTTATTACACAAAATGGTGCATTTACAATTGCGTTTTTTGCAGATATGAAGTTGCTTGCTTTTGTTTAACGATAACCTGGCGCCGGAAAAGTTGCACCAATTTTCTACTGCTTGAAATAGGGGATTTAAATTTTTTCTGTGTTTTTTTTTTGTTTTTTAAAATTTATTATTAATTGAAAATCGTCTGCGTATGCGCAGAATTTTATATCTTTTTGTCTCGAGATTATTTCGGCTAATTTATTGTATGCAATAAGAAAGAGTATTACAGACATTGGTGATCCTTGCGTATTTGATGTGCAGCCTCCGACTCTAACTATGATTTTTCGGTTTGACATAAAGTTTTTGGCATAATTTCTAATTTTTGGGCCTACCCTCCATTCCTGCAGTTGTTCAATGATAGCGTGAATACCTATTCTATCAAAAGCTCTCGCGAAATCGAGAGATAGGATAGAAACATGGCCTTTTTTTCCTAGAGAATCGGTTATTAAGGAGTCTGCATAGAGTAGAGCATCTGTAACCGACTTGCCTTTTTTGAAACCTAGCTGATTCGTATGTATTAAATTGTTCTGATCTACAAACCACCATAAGCGTTTAGCAATGATTTTATCCAGCGTTTTTGCAAGGCAACAATTTAGGGAAATGGGTCTGTATGAGTTTATGTCTATTTTGTTTGCGTTTGGCTTTAAATTGATTAAATGTATGAAATTGTTAAAAATAGCGTTATATAGCTCTAAAATTCTGTGTTTCAAAGTGGCAGAGCTGTTTCTAATCATTGGGTATGAGATTCCATTTTGTCCAGGGGTTGAGCCTTTTAACGACTGTAGTGCAGAACTTAGTTCTGAGAAAACAATATCCCTTTCTATTAGTAAGGCAGATTTTGATGGTGAATAAATTGGGTAGTTATTGTTGTATTTATGTGTTATAAACTCTTGGTTAAAATTGTGGTCCTTTGCAAGTTCTGACCAATGTTGGGCGAAGTTATTAGCTATCAATGTTTTGCATGTTGTTCTTTGGTTATTGGTTGGGTTTGTTATGCAGTGTATTTCTTTTGAAGGGTTTAGTCCACAGAAGCGTCGTATATTAGACCATATTTTAGTGGTGGGTGTGCGTGGTTCTATTTTAAATGTGAATGCAGTTGTGGCTGTTCTTTTACTTTGCTTTAGTTCACGTCGGAAGAGTGCAGAGGCTTTTCTGTATTTAACAATATTGTCGTGTGTTATATTTCCTTTAAGGTCAACCCAGCTTAGTTTTTTTTTTGTGTAATATATTTAGGGTTTTATTCCACCATGGTACCTTGCGTTCACGTCTTTTGTTATTTGTGGATTGTGGGATGCTAAAATGTGCACTTTGCAATATAATTTTGGTAATATTTGCATTTTCTTTGTTAATATTTTTGCTTATTTCTATTTTTTTGTGTGCTTCTAATGTAAGTTTTTCGAATTGTGGCCAATTGGCCTCTTTTACTTTAAAGTAGGGTCTAGCGTAGTCACTAGTAGTTGTTTGCCTAAAGATTGAGATATAAATGGGAAAATGGTCGCTGCCCATTAGGTCATCGAGCGTTTGCCAATTTGTGTAAGGTGCTAAGTCAGGTGAGCAGAGGGATAGATCAACATGAGAGAATGTATTGTGCGTACTGAAATGTGTTGCAGATTTGTTATTAAGAAGTGAAATATTGTTCTTGTCTATAAATTTTGATATTATGTTGCCTCTTTTATTGCTTTTGGCAGAGCCCCATTTCGGGTGCCAACTATTAAGGTCTCCTGTAGCAAAGCAAAGAGGTGTTTCGAGTGTTAAAAACACTTTCGAGATTTTTATATGAGAATGGATGAGAGGGGGAAATATATGCTGATATAATTGTTATTTTTTTTATGGACTCTATTTCTATTGCAACTGCCTCGAAGTCGTTATTCATACTTAATGTGCTATATTGAATTGACTTGTGGACTAAGAGTGCCACTCCTCCAAATCTATTAAGTGCATTGTTTGTTATTATATAATAATTAGTTGGCATCGGGAAATGTTTAGTTTTAAAGAGATGTGTTTCTTGTAGTGAAATTATATGAGGCGAGTATTGTTTTATTATAATCAAAAGCTTATTATAGTTATTTATGTAGCCTCTAAGATTCCATTGAATTATTTTTAGTGACATTAGGTGTTAAATATCAAATAAAAGTAAATATACGAAATATTTATATAATCTCTACAATTTTTTGTGAAAACTTGTTGGGAGATCGTATGCAGAATCGAGATCTATTGACATAGAGTCGGATGAGTTGTCATGATTTTGATGATGTTAATTTTTTTTTGTGGATTTTTCCTTTTTGTTTTTTTACTTCTTATTCAGCTCTCCTATCAGCCTTCTAGACGTGTTTTTTGGTGGAATGATTATCTTCGCTTCGCACACGCTGGGTGTGGTGAGTTTGGATGTCGATTGTGCAGATGGTGTGGTTGTTTCATAGTCAGAAAGTATATCGGTGTAGTCAATGGGTTCTCTTGAAGATGTAAGTTGCGTGTTAGGTGAGTTGTTGGTTCTTGTTTGTTCAGTGCTATTATATTTTGAGAGATCTGTTGTAACGGTGTTTTTGGTTGCATTTGCATAAGTTTGTTGGGAGAGTTGATGATTACGGTTATAAATTTCATAAGCAGTTTTGTTGTCTACTTTTTGGTTTGTTTTTATTGCAATAATTTCTTGTTGTTTTAAAAATATGGGACACTTTTTATCAGTTGAGGAATGTGTACTGTTTAGAAGTTGCTCTTTTCTGCAATTTATACAGCATGTATTATTTGCGCATACTTCATTATTGTCTTCATTTATGTGTTGTTGTGTTCCGCAGTTAACACATGTTTTTGGATTTTTGAAAACTTTTAGTACATGTCCGAAACGCAGGCAGTTATTGCAACGTAGTGGGACTGGTATATAGGGGCGAATATTTGTTTTTTCATAACCAATCATAATATGGTTAGGTAGAGTAACTGAAGAAAACGTTAAGATGAGTAGACCTGTCTCTTTTAAATTACCATCTATTTTTTTCATTATTTTTTTCACTAAGACAACGTTTTGATTTGCGAGCTCATGTTGAATTTCTTCCTCTGGTACATCACGCAGGTCATTGGAATAGATAACTCCTTTGCTGTAGTTAAGTGAGAGATGTTCTGATACTGTAACTTCCATGTTGTCTGTGAAATGTGTCATTTTTAGTAGTTTGTTGGCTTGAAGTACGTTTTTGGTTTTTATAAGTAGGTCACCACTTCTTAATCTTTTGCAGGAGTCTACCTCACCGCCACAATTGTAGTCAATTATTTTTTTTATAGCGAACGGAGATAATAAAAATTGTTTTTAATTTTCATTTTTTCGAGATATCACGATATATTTTGGTCCATGTGCCGTCAATGTTTTCACTTGGTTAGGGCTCAGCAGTATTACGCCACCGCCACGATCAGGTGGATCACCCATTGTCGGTTGATATTTATCACTAAAGTTTTTTGTTATTTTTTTTTTTAACTGGTATTTGCGCGGGGGTGTTTGCGCGGGGGTTTAGAATAGAAATCAAATGGTATGATGCGAGACGAAGCGTTCACAACGAGAGTAAGTTGATGACTGAGTTCAAAAATGTATGGGTCACTAAGTCATTATTTTGAACATTAGTGCGACCTCTTCTTGAATATGGAAGTATTATTTGGAACCCTGCTTTTGAATCACATAGCGACAGACTTGAATCTATTCAAAACAATTCCTGCTCTTTGCATTAAGAGACACCTATAATCCCCGTGATTACTGCAACTTGCCACCCTATGAACATAGACTTAACCTTCTTAATCTAATGCCGTTATCATCGGGAAGAACATTACTCAGTTCATGTTTCACTTTTGATGTTATAAGTGGAGTTATTGACAGCGAGTTTATAACAAACAAGATAAAATTTAGTAATCCAATAAGGAGAAAGAGGCATACCCGGCTATTAAATGAATATCAGCATCTTACTGTCTACGCACGTAATGAACCTGTAAATAGATGCTGTACAGAATTCAATAAAGTTAGCGAATACTACTTACCACCCATGTCCAAACTCACATTTAAGCGAACCCTCTCAAAGTCATTTCTCTCTTCCTAATATCTCTTTCCCCTCCTTAAAATAAGATTTTTAAGAATAATAATATACATCGTATCTTAGATATGTATATAGTCTCTCTAGTTTTCTCCTCTTCTTTTATTTTTGACATGCTTTTTGAAATCATGTCAATCCGGTGGGCGGAGTATGCCCACTAGATCATCAAATAAAAAAATAAAATTTAAAAAAAAAAAGGAAAGTGGAGAAGAAAACATAACCTGTTAGAATAAGTTAGAATAAATAAATTGCATTGCCTTGTTTGGCCAATAAATAAATAAATAAATAAATAAATAAAAATAAAGAAATATTTGTTCATATGCATTGAGTTAAAAAATTTTTTAATCATTCATATGTATAATAGGTTTGTTTCCGTACCGGATTGTAGTAACGTGCAAAAACTCTCCGTCACTACCTTTTAACATAATGCTTTTTAAACGCATTTTGATTTTTATAAACCCACGTTTAAAAAATGTAATAGGGGTATATTAACTTTGTCACTCCGTTTGTAAAGCCGATAAGCAGGCGTGGTTGGTATAGAAAAGTATATATATTCTTGATCAGCGTCACCTCCTGAGTCGATTTAGCCATGTCTGTCTGTGGTCACGATAACAACCGTCATTTTCTAGCTATCGTAACGAAATTCAATATATAAACTTTTTATTTCAAAATGGAGGTCAAGTTCGAAAATGAGCCAAATCGGATGAAAAACACGCCTACTTCCCATACAAATCGACTTAGCCAACAAGGTAAAATCTCTTTAAAATCCACAAAAATACATATAATGTCTTAAAATTTTGCACAGCGTCTTTAATATTTATTATAAACTTTGCTTATGAAATCTGAAAAAATGGGATGAAAACCACGCCTACTACCTCCCATACAAAGTGACTTCACCAAAACGGTAAAATCTCATTAGATTCAACAAAAACTAATTTAATGACTTCAAATTTTTCCAGTGTCTTTAATATTTAATGTTAACTTTGAGTAAGAAATTTGTAAAAATCGGATGAAAACCACGCTTATCTCCCATACAAAGTGACTTAACCAAAACGGTAAGATCTCTATAAAATCCACAAAAATGAATATAATGAACTCAAATTTTGCACATCGTCTTTAATATTTCTTATAAACTTTGAGTATGAAATTTGTTATTTGTATGAAATTTGAATTTCTTCAAAATCGTAAAATCTATTTCAATTCCACAAAAATTAATCTAATGACTTCAAATTTTGCAAAAAACCTTTAACAATACAAACTTGAGGTATGAAATTTGGAAAAATCGTTGTCCGTGTAGGTATTTTAGCTTTGGCCCAGTCGAAGATAATTCCTTACTAGTTTTAAATTCAGTATATCTTTTCTGAATTCCAAATATAATTTCAGCATTTCAATTGATATTTTTATTATTTCAGTTGTTCTTTTATAAATTAACCTAGAGCTATTCTGAGTTTCCATTGGTATATTAAAGATTTTAGTTTAATCTGAATTGATTTAATTGATCTATTCTGAATATCAATTAATATTTCTAAACTTCAATTGATCTATTTGAATTTTAATTGATTTATTTGAAATTTCAATTAATTTATTCTGAATTCCAATTGACCTATTTTGAATTTCAATTAATCCATTTAAAAATTCAATTAATGTATTCAGACTTTCAATAGATCTATTTTAATTGATCTACTCTGATTCAAGTGGTGATCTTTTTTGAATTTCAATTAATCACTTGAAAATTACAATTGATCTATTCTGAATTGTAATTGATCATTTTTAATTGATCAGCATTACAAATTACATTGAAGAATTATTCTGATTCAAGAGATCTTTTCTGAAACCCAAAATAAATTTGACTTTATTTTTAATTATTTTGATTTTATTTTATTATTAGATTTAAATTGATCAAGGATATGATTTGGTCAAGTAATTTTATAAAAGAAAACAACAAAAACAACTATGCATAAAACCTTCTTGACCTAAAGCTCATAAAATCATAACCTTGTAAAACTTGAAAAGGTCACAATTTAACTATAAAAATTTTAATTGATCTATTTTAAATTTCAGTTGTTATTTTCTACACTTTAATTGATCTATTCTGAAATTCGATGTACCTATTTTAATTGATCTATTCTGATTCAAGTGATCTATTTTGAATTTCAAACGGAATTTCTGAATTTTAATTGGTCTCTGCTTAATATCAAGTAACCTTTTCCGAGTTTCGATTGATGTACTTTGAATTTCAGTTGATCTTTTCTGAATTTCAATTTACCTATTTTAATTGATCTGTTTTGAATTTAAATTTATCGTTTTTTAATTTCATATGGAATGAATATCAGTTGATCTATTCTGAATTTCAATTGATTTTTTCAAAATTTCGATTTATTTATTCTCAATTTAAATTAATCTCTTCTGAATTTAAATTTATATTATATGAATTCCAATTTATATTTTCTGAATTTTTTGGTTTGTTCTGAATTTCAGTTGATCTGTTTTGAGTTTAAGTTGATCTTATCTTAATTTAAATTGCTTTATTTTAATTTTTTTTTCTTTTCATAACTGATTTTGTGATACTTTTTGAACAATTAAACAGCAATATTTGAACATGCAACGCAAGCTGCATCATTAATAGCATCGGTTTCTCTCAACATATAATTTGTTATGTTGATAAATGTTTAAAATTTTTTGTTTAATTCCAAGTCCTTACAATGTTGCACTTAAACATTTTTTCCAATTTACAATCCAAAGTACCGACTTAATGGCGATGGGAACTGTATAGTGAATATTTGAACATTAGTTGCATCCAAAAATGATCTTACAACGATCTTAATTTTATGGATTTTATAAAACTACAGAAGTGTGTGTAAAAATTGCCAAAAACAGGCGATCAACATGGGATCGATCCACATTGTTATTGCAACAACATTTGATGAACTTGCATTTGCGCAGGCGCAACCAGAAGAACAACGAAAAAAACTGCTCAATGAATTCTTCAGATGCACCGCCAAACCATGTGAGCTGAGTTCGCAAACGACGTTGTGTCACTTGTTATTCTTGTCGATGTTGTTGTTGTTGATGTTGGTAACAGGCTGCTGGTTTTGTTTTTTTTTTCTCAGAAAATCATGATGCGTTTTGTCGTCTCCATGAACCGTTTATCCATTTTTGGGAATGGGGTTGCAATGCCTCCCTTCAGAAAAAAAAAAACACAACAGCACCTCGTCTGCTGCCTACTCACTCATATTGCGCTTTGTGCTTGTTACAGTTGCAAGCATTGACCAAGCACCATTTGAAGACGCGTTGAGCCTATCGCCGCATTTACGCAAGTATGTCAATTATTTTTCGAAAGGTAGATCGATCAAGTTTTCGACCAAGATAAACATAGAATGAAAAAAATTAACAAAAAAGAAAAACAAAACAAAAAATAATGGAAATTCATCAACGGATCACAAAAACACATGAACATGGGGTTTGGGCAAAAAGAGGGAACAAGTTGGTAGACGGTCATTCGCATTCGAGGAATTACCTTCCAACTTACTTTCGGGCATTTGTTGTTGTCGGTCTTTTTTGCTCAGTTTGGTACATGGACGTACACACTTTTTTTGACAGCCTTCAGAAATGTTATGGTTTTCGGTACACTGCAAAAAAGATCGAGGTATAGTTTTACAATTTTCCATTACTAAAAAAATAATAAGGCTTCTTATCTAAACATGTAACTGACCCGTAAACATTGTAAACCTTGTGAACTTACACGCGCGTAAACTATCTGTCAAAATTTGTATGGGCGTGAGTTTATATCATTTCCGAGCCTATTTTGTAGTGTAAACTAGCATGAAAATTTTCCTGTGTGAATGAGGGTTGTCTTTGGCGCTAATCATTACATATTTAAAGTAGTTGAAGTAAGTATGAACACGTTTTATTTATTTTTCTTTGTTAATGAAGCTTTTTAAAAGGTTTAAAATTTAAAAATGTCATAATGATGTCGTAGCCGCAGCCGCCATTTTGTCGACATTTACGCTATTTACACTTTATCGCTCATCAAAAGTTTAAATGTTATACATGTTTACATGCTTAGATGAGAACCCTTATTATAGTTTTTTTGGTACAGAGAAGTTTGAATGGGCCGCCATATTGAAAATGTCAGTTTGGATTTCAGAATTTCTCAATTTGGAGTTGCGTTCAGAGACCCAAAATATAGCCATATAGTATCGGATGATAGATAGTTCTTGAATAAAAAGAATTGTGGAGGTGTAAAGGTAAAGTTCTTTTACATATGATTTCTTATCCCATGCCTACTTTACGATTTATACATCAATGTTTGTAATGAGTCTGGATACAAAATTGCATCCTTGGAAAATTTTAAAAATAATCTTTATCGCTAAACAAGCACAAGGACTTTTTATACAGCAAAATGTTCGTAATTACTCTAGATACAAAACTGCATCCTTGAAAACATTGTAAAAATTAGTTTGTCGCATAAATCAAAATTTTTTGGGAGTTTATTTTTGCTGAATTTGTTTGGTTTTTTCACTATAAAATCCGAACGATATTTTTTTTGGTAGGTCATTTTTGGTGAATTATCTTGGTTTTTTCGTTATAAAATACAAACAATACATCGTTCAAAATTACAAACCTTATTTTGGTAATGAATTAAGCTTATTTTATCGATATCTAGCCTCGGGACGAAAAAAATGTGGATCCCAAACTAAGGTCCTTTTCCCTCTACGACAGCGCATTTGGAAACAAGAAGCATTTGAAAGTTGTTATCCTGTTTTTCGACATAACTCCCAAACCATTTATAATACAAGGACGATTTATGCACCAAAATGTTTGTAATTACTTCAGGTACAAACTGCATCTGTGGGAGAATTTTTTAAAATTAGCTTTGCCGCCTAAATCGATATTGTTTTGATAGGTAGTTTTTGGTAAATTTTTTCTTCGTTTCTCGCTATAAAACCTGAACTATATATCGTTCATTTTGCATTTGCTAATTTTTTAAAAATTATATATGGATTATTTTTCTGCACAAAATATCGTAGCTTGTTCTTTAGACGAATTTTGCAAAGACCAAAACATTCTGAGCCTCATGTTCAGTTGTTCTTGTCCATGTGAGCAAATGTTTTATGCGACTTAATGGGTGGAATGCATAAAAAGTGAGCATTTGCTTATACTCGATTTTTCAAGTTAAAAAAAGAGAGTTTATGAATATTTTACTTGAAAAATCGAGCAGGAGAAAATGATCTCTTTTTATGCATTCCATCCAATAACTCTACGATCAGGTTTTCGCTGGTACTGTTCTTCATGTAGGGCACTTTTTCCAGATGAACTTTATAAAAAATTAAGCTTTTTGGGGAAAGTCTTACTTCGTTAAATAACAGTTTTCGAGAAACTGTATAATTTTTTAGTGAAGTTAGGGCCGCACCCAGTACTAGCGTCTTTGATGAAAATTCCATTTCAGGAAATATTCCAACTTCTTTGTCACAGACTTTTTCTTGCGGAACATGAACAATCCTTTCATCAGAAGAAGGTTATCTCAAAAAGAAAGAGAAAAATAAAAATAGTAGTAAGCGTCACAAATCATCTCTAGAGCCAAGCAGCTCTAAGCCACGCCTTTGGACAACAACATTCCAGCTACTTCCTCGTCACCTTCTAACATTACTTCATTGACTAATATTTCAGTTATGACTTCTATTGAGCCTAGAAATCTATTAAGCTTAAGCGCAGTGCCTTGCGGATTGCATAGAGTACGTTTTAAACATTATCTCGGTTCATAATTAACAAGTTTAATAGCGAGGTCTTTGCACTTGGAATTTTTCGAAGGAGACTAGTTTGTTACATATTTTTGTCCAAAAAACTGCAAAAAACTAAATCGAAACATCTCCTTAAAAAAAAACGAAGAAAACGGTGTGTAAATTGTATTACAAAAACCACAATTACAGATTGGGGTGATGTTGAGTTGAGCAAAAAATCGTATGACAGGGGGGGGGGTCTATTTTCATACCCTTAGAAGTTGCAGGGTTAATTAGTATTTCATGACTTTGATGCACATTATTGTTTTTAGCCGAAGAAAAAACACACGGAAAACTTATTTTAAGAATTAATGTAAAAGGCAATGAATTGACCTTTCGAACGGTGTAGCAATGAACTCACCCAGCTTATTCATTACGGAGCTGTGCTCGTGTGAAGATTAAATCAAACCGTTAAAATTTTAAGTTTGAGCGCTATATTCTCAGAATCTTGCGTTACAAATCAAATTTGTGTTTAACATCAACTTTGTAATTTGTTCAGTTTTTTTTTCAATGTCCAAAACCAGATTTTTAAATATAAAATAGAATTTTTGGGGTGTATTAAAAATTTTATATTTGATGTTATACTCGACCGTATCTACAACCTGTGCTATGTCACTTCAAAAGTACATTTTCACTGCAGCACCGTGTAATTAAAATCATAAGAGCATAACCTTACAATTTCTTTTTTCTTATTCTCAGCGAGAACAAACTTTTTAAGATTTCTCTCTAACAAGATAGAAAAATTTGTTGTGTTGAACAAGGTTAATTAATATAGGTTAAGTCACTTGAGAGAAGCTCGGTCGAACTTTCAGAATAGATGAAAAGAAATCAGTAAAAAATAAAAAGTAAAAAAAATTTTAAAAATAAGCTTTTATATGTTATAAAAGAAAATGTGAACTAAAAAGAAAAAGAAATTGAACTGACATTTGTCATTTATGTATAAAGTAGGTATATTATAGATATATTATAGATATAGGATCAGAAGAATCCTTCTCTTGGTTACTCATCATCATAATAAAAGCGTTTTCCAATAAGTTCTAGGGACGAATATATATTTAGAAATTATCAAAATGAAAAATACATTTAAGTTCAAGAAAACTTGAAGCACCGATGTCCCCGATCCGTTATAAAGGCTTACTACACAATATCAGTGCCTTAAGCCTTTTTTAAATATAAATGTATTTCACATTTTGAAAAAGTATGAATAGATAGATATACGTCCCTAGAACTTAAGGCCCTAGAACTTAAGGCCCAACCAAGTTATGCTTAAGGCATAGTACTCTGTTTAATGTGAAATTCCACTCAAATCTCTATACAAAATATGTCAGCTGCGAAACAAGCGTGGAAATTTTCACAACATTTTCGTCAGAGCAGTACTCTGTTAAGTAGCGTGAAATTATCGCAACTTGTTTCTGAGCAACATTTTTTCCACGACAATTTAATTGTACTGCCTATTTATTTTGAAATGAAAAGAGAGAGATCATATGAAATCTCCCAACATACTCTCTGAATCTCTCTGAGAAACGTTGCCATAGGAATTCCTCGCAACAAACTTTAAGTCAGAAATTTCATGCAACAAATAAATAGATGCTTTCAGCGAAATTTCACGCAAACGAACAGAGTACTAGGCTTAAGCAAACAAAAGTTTGAGAGCAAAAGCACGCACTTACACAACAATATACGAAGTCGCCCAAGTTTTGTTTAAGCATTCCTTCCGTTCAGTTTTTCAACTTTAGGCCCAACCAAAATAGACGAAACGAGACGATAGCATTTTGACGAACATCTGCACTCGTTAAGGCCCAGTTATAATATACGTAATGTAAAGTAATGTAATCTTGTCAACTGTCATCGTGACGGGACGTAATGTAGTTCAACAATATAAAATAGCGCAATAATCGAATCTAACCTCAATGTTTAGTTGTTCTTTGAACAGACGTAATGTAAAGTAACGTAGAAATCGAAACTCAACGGATCTTTACGTCCCGTTACATTACGTTACGTTTATTATAATCACTTGTATAAGAAAGTATTGTTTGAAACAATAAGTGAAAGAACACACTGCTCAATTGACATTAGACCACATTACGTTACGTCTATTATAACTGGGCCTTTACGGATGTTTACGAATTTAACCCAAAATGAAACGATTTGCTCAACTCGTCTGAATCAGCTGATCAGTAGGCAATCGAGTATTATTTATTTATTTATATTGTGCATTTTGTAATTTTTAATAAAGATTTGTGAAAAATGAGTGAAATAATGGTGAAATTGAAACAAATTGATGAAAATAAAATAAAAACGCACTCTGCACCGCTGTTGTTGACGAGTTGCTACTCTAGCAGTTCGGTTCTTGCGGAATAATACGTCTTGTCAAACTGTTTCGTTTAGTTTCGTTCAGTTACATTTGCTTATTTTGGGTAACAACATTAATATGTATTTAACCGAACACTTACGTTTGAAATCGTTATGGAAAACGTCTACTTTGGTTGGGCCTTTTCGTTTACTTTTTAAAACTTGAGAGAGAGCGCTTGACGTCGTAGTTTGCTAAGCAGAATAGGGTTGCTAACTGTATTGAGAATGTGCTTTATTAAAATTTTATTATTTGTATGGCAAATTTCTCAACGAAAAATATTGTTTTTTTTTGTTTGTGTATATTTAAGTAAATCATAGAAAATGTTTATCTTTTTGCTGTGCAATTTTGCGTTTTTCACAGCTTACAATCCAAGCAGCATAATAAACATTTTTTATGTGTTAGCTGATGGCAATCCTTTTTAACATGTGTACACAAATTTTTTTTATCTGTCAATTGAAAAAGATACGTTAATTTATATATTCAAAACTAATGCAAATCCCAATTTTCTTGAATATCTTATAAAAATTGCTAAAAAACATAAGAACATATATTAAAAAGCTGACAGGCACTACTTCAACAAATTTTTTAAAGAATTTTTGAACATTTTTAATATATTTTTGTCAAGATTTTGTAAACGTTTGACATTTATTTAAGCATGAAATCTGCCGACTTGGGCGACTTTTCTACTTAATCATACTTTTCGTCAACTTTTCTCTGAGACTTTTATTTGCTTAAGCATAGCTTGGTTGGGCCTTTAAGGCCCATCATGCCTTAATAAATGCCAAACGTTCACAAAATCTTGACAAAAATAAATTAAAAAGTTCAAAAGTTCTTTGAAAAATTTGTTGAAGTAGTGTCTGTCAGCTTTTTCATATATTGTATGTGTTTATATTTTTGAACACATTTTTTAATAAAGTTTTTCAACTAAATTGGGATCTGCAATAATTTTGAATCAATAAATTAACGTATTTTTTCAATTGACAGATAAAAAAAATCTGTATACATATGTTAAAAAGAGTTGCCATCAGCTAACACAAAAAATATGTTTATTGCGCTGATTGGTTTATAAGCTGTGGTAAACGTAAAAATTCACAGCAAAAAGATTTCTGGAAAAAGACATTTCCATAATTTGCTTAAGTAGACACAAAAAAAAAACAATATTTTTTCATTGAAAAATTTGACATGCAAATAAAAACATTTTAATTAAACACATTCTCAATATTGTTAGCAACTCTATTCTGCTTAGGTGCATGTCACACACAGCGGACACGGACAAATTTGTTGTTGTTTTCGCGGGTAAAAGAAAAAAATTGGAAATCGAGAGAGCTTCTCAGTCATCAAAAAATTTCCAGGCAACCGACAAAAATGTTCACGGCCCAAAGCTGAAAACAATTTGGACAACGGTTGCATTTTGAAAGCAGTAGGAAATGTACTATTTGAATTCATCAGTACTGCGATGTTTGTTGTTTAGTATTGAATTGTACGCTGCTAGTGCTATGCATGGCTTGAATGGTATTTATTTATAAAAAGAAGAAGAATACTTGACGAACATGCAAAATGCAGCCCGGCTGGCTACAGCAAATGGATTCAACTGTACAGCTGAATATAATTAGTGAGTGTTGTGAATGTAATATTAATGATTTTATATATTGTTTTTTTAGTGATTGTGTATTTTTTATAATTAAAAATATGAACGTAAAATGTGTATATGATGTTATTTATAAAAATGTATACATTTTTAAACTATATTTTCCATTTACAAACTATTCCATTGCATATATGAAAGTAAAACGTCATTGTATATAGTATTTTTAGTGCTTGTATGTACAGCTGCAGTTGTCTCTTTCACCCTTGTATTTTAGGACAATCGTTAAGATAAAATGTGAGTAGTAGTTTCACTGATAGTATAACTGATCAAGCTAGTCATACATTACAGTCACGTAGTTAACAAATAAACTGTTTATATAAACATATATCTTGTAATATCGTTTAAATCGTTAAAATTTACAATATTCTAAAAGATAAGGTTATGGCTATTAATTGGAGTAGAAATATTACTGAAATGTTCTTAAATGAATTTCAAAGCCAACCGGCTTTGTGAGATATCCTTAAAAAAACTGTTTTTGCTTTATCATCAGTGAATCTTAGCTCCTTTGATAAATTTATCATCCGTTTCTTATCTTAAGTACTTTTAGCTTATGATTTACAATTCCTTAGATTGTAACTCTTAGTTTATTCCCTAGATTACAAAAAACGGTCCATGAAGTAAAACTAGAATAATCTTCTCAATAAGTTAAAGTTAAAGATATAACAAATTTCACCATTAAATATTTATTGAAGAAATATTTTATAGATTTATATAGAATAATCCTTTATTAACCTTCTACACAGGAAAATGAAATTTTCCTGTAAGCTTCTTTAAACCTAGCATCTCGATTAATAAATATTTGAATATATAAATATTGATTTATTTAGCTATTAAACGATCCAATTCACTTTTTATCTAGCTCTCTCCATAACCCTTCCTTATAAGGAATACTAGTTCAATAAATTTTAATTGGAGAAATTATACATAATCAATTTAACCTATGTAGCAATTAAGAAAAAAATACAGTCCTATATCATAAAAATTACCTATCAATGCTAATGACAAGCTTTCTCAATAGAATAAATTTATACTGATTAAATTAAATATTAAAATATCTCGATAGAAAAAAAATATTAAGTAAACAATAATATTATTTTATCCCATTAATTTTTCTCGTGAAAGTAATCGCAAGGGAATTCGATTTAGGAGAATAACAAACGACCAGGTCCAACAAAAATTCAATTGTTGCTATCTCCCTTCTTTATAGGAAATTACACTTTCCTTAAATTTTTTTATGTGATTTCCCTAAAAAAAGGTTTACAAAACCCTAATTTTTTTACACCTTCGGATTCACAATATGTCTCAATATAGATTTCTCTTAAATAAAAAATTACTCTCTAGAAAGTAATAATTCTTATAACAATTTGCTTGTCGACCCGTTCTATAAAAATTACTACAAAAATTATTGCCTTTATTCTTAGTTTTTTGGAAACTTTTTCTAAATTTTACACCAAGAAAAATTAAAAAAAACGGTTGACTTTTTATTTTTTTCCGATAAAAATCTCTAAATATCTAAACACAGTGCACTATAGGGCAAATAACTCCGTTTTTAAAATTAATTTTTTGCTGACCCGGTCTTTAGCAAATTCCTCAGTGCCCTGTAGAACAGGACACTAAGTTTAATTTGATTATGCCTAATTTTAATTAATTTCACTGAAAACTAAAAGATCGGTAATAAAATTACTAATTAGTTTAATTTGCTGCAAGTATAATATTTTTTCTTGCTCTCTTAAAAGGTTTTCTTGAAAAATTTAAATAAACGGGATATAGCTCAATAAGATAAGTATTAATCAATTAAATAATAAGCCTTAGTAACGATTTTACAAAATTTCACGATTTTTAGGACAATGTCTGCCCATTCTCCATGGCTTAATCCAGCAGGATCTTTTTTCACTTTTTTTTAACTCCATCCAGAGTTTCATCAACTCACCAATTGTTTTTATTGTGACCATATCGTTGTCATCTATAAATGTGGATATACTTCCTGCATACATATTGGCCAATGTAATTAATTTTAAACCCCGGAGATCAGAATTTAACCCATAAATTTTAAATGAAAATAAAACCACTTATAAACAACCTATAGAGGGGAGCCGTTTTATTGAATCGATTGCATAAAGGAGCATTACCTGCACTAAATGGTAGCAAAAACGTAGTAAATTTAGCTTCTGCCATTATCGAACAGAAAACTACGTGTAGCATGAGAGAAAGGAAAAAAATGGCGAAAATTCCAATGTTTGACGGACAAGCAGACAACGTGTGACATGCCCCTTAGCAAACTACGTTGTCAAGCGCTCTCTCTCAAGTTTCAAAATGTAAGCGAAAGTTGAAAAACTGAACGAAAGGAATGCTTAGACAATCCAGTGAACCAAAAATACCGTTTTCGAATTCATTTATGAACCTTTTCGGATAGAAACTTTTATTTTCAGCACTCATAAAAGAACCTTTCTTGTATCATTCGTCGGACTGAAATGCCTCTCACAAATGAACCTTATCTTAAATTTTTTTCCAAGTCAAAAAAGAACTATAAATTGCACTTTTTTTGTTCAAAAATGAGTTAAAAAAAGTACTATAGAAAAGTTATTTTTTGGCACTTGGAAATTAACCCTTTTTGAATCAATCGCCGGACGAAAATGCCTCTCAGAAACGAACCTTTTTTCTTTGGAAATGGGTTAAAAAATTAACCATAGAAACGTGTGGCAGTACATCCATCTCTCTTCTCATGGCGAGAATCAATTTGCACTGGTGAAAAAGTTTATATGACGTTTGTATGAAGGTTGACATTTTAATTTACTAATATAAAAATAGCAACAAAGATTTTAATTATTCCTTTTTAACTTTATATAAAAAAAAAATATATTTATGATTAATTTCTGAACTCATTTTTACAAAAAATGGTTCGTTTATGAGATATTGTTTCTGCTGTTATGATACAAAATGATTATTTTTCAACTCATTTAAAAATGCAAAAAAAAGAAACATTTCTGATTCATTTCTGAACTCATTTATGAACAAAAATGGTTCATTTACGAGGAATTTTTAGCTTCTAAAACTATTCTTTTTCGACTCAAAATAAGTTTTTAATGCATTTTGCAAAAGAAATTCAGTTTTTATTTATGGGAAAAGATTTCACGAATTTAATCTTCTAAAGAGCACTTTTAAGCGAGAAAATAAAAAATCAAAAATTAAAGAAATATTCTATACAAAAACGTTCACAAAACTCTCACCTTATGCAAAAACTTCGCTTATGGTTCAATTGGAAGACTTGGGCGACTTCATATATTGCTGTGCAAGTGCGTACTTTTGCTCTCAAACTTTTGTTTGCTTAAGCATAACTTGGTTGTGCCTTTACTTATTGGAGTACGCTTTTATGATGATGATGAGTAACCAAATATACCTTCTACAAACATGAAGGCGCCTCACAAAAAAGTTTTCCGGGTCACCCCCTGAAAATAAACTTTGGTTTATGTTATGATGATTCCCTAAATATTTCGGCTCTAGCGATAGCCGTCAGCTACCTAGAATGGTTCGAAAAAACCTCTAAAAATCGCGTTTTGTATGGATAACTTTTTTGCCATGATATTTTTAGTAAAAAAAGTTGTCACAAATAGTGTAAACCGAAGAATTATAGAGTTCTCCATCAAAAGTTTTTGAAAATTTGCCCTAACACAGAAGATTTTGAGTTTTTTGCAGTAAGTTTTTGAATATTTTTTTGGCAATTTTTAGTAAAATATGTATAACTCCTCCATTTCTTGCCTGATTTTCCATTCCGACATATCATTGGGAAGGTGCTGACTGCTGCTTTTTATTCCTATCACTAATTTATCCTTTAAAACCTTTTTTTATGATGTCGGATATTATCTTCATTGACTGAATTTTTTCAAATTTCAGATTAAACATAGCAACATTAAAGTGAAATAGCTTTGAGATGGAGAATATTTTTTTAATGGAAGTAGTCACTTATGACTTTTTCGTGACATTCTAGTTTGATATACATAGAGTAATATTATATTATTTAACTGTGAGTTGTTCAATTCGATTTTGGTTGACAATTGGTTTGTATTTAACTCGCGTAAAACGAACTTAATTTTCTTCTTTAGTAATATATTTTTAAAAAAACTATTTCATTGAACAACTCACAGTTAAATAATAGAATGTTTATTATTTTAATAATTAATGTTTTTTTAAATTATAAACTTAAGTTCAAAAACAAGTTGGGAAGATATAACTTTAAGAATTGCTCAAAACGGCTTCCTTCAGCATTAATGCATGCTTCAGCTCTCTTTTTTAAAAATGCAACATTAAGCTCGGCTAAAGTGCCTTTTATATGGGCTGCGGCTACTTCAATTCTTTCTGTAAGCTCTTCTATGCTGCCTACTTCTTTGGAGTAGACCATTTCTTTAATTGCTCCCCAAAAGTTTATTTCATTGCTCCAAACTAAAGAGCTTAAGTTCCAATTTAAATTGAAATAATTTTTCATCATTTTTTTACATTTGAATCTAATTTATTTTTTAAGAAAATTAAAAAAAAAAAATATTAAATATGAAAAAAATAAAGAGATATGCATTTCCAAATTATGGTTTTATGTCTAAAAAACATTATATGAAGAGAAACTTTGCTGCTTCCGTGTTAATTTTTAAGTGCTTTATGAGTGTATGTTTTCATAAAATAATTAATTCGCTCTTATTCGTTGCTGTTTAAAAAAATTTAACTTTTTTTTTGTAAAACGAGCTTAAAGTGAAATAAAGAAAATAAATAACAGGTTTTTCCTATTTAAGTTGCTGTAAACTATTCCGTGGTTTAAAATACCAAAAAACTTTAACAGATGTTAGTTAACAAATTAAAAAGCTTTAAATAACCGTTTTAAATTGGTTTCTATCTGTAATGTCATTTTTTGCTATACTTCCGCTTATTACTCGAAACAGGGGGGGGGGTGATGGACCCCCCTGCTTCCAATTTTTTTCTAGTCTTGACCCAAGGAATCAACCAGCTTCGGATTGAAACGTTGATCTAGGACACCCTGTATAATACGAGCACTGAAAACAATTAAAATTTAAACTCAACAACTGACAGAAAATCTAAATTTTCAGAAAATTCGACCGAAATGAAAATTTCATACAAACTGTGCGAGGTCCTTTAAAATATCACTTAGTTTGAATTTCACAATCTTACAAAAAAAAAAACTGATAATCTTGGCAAACAAGCCCTGTATTTGTATTTTTGTATTTGTACCATACATTCTTCATAAGAGCAACCAAACATTCTTGAAATTATTAAAAAAAGGTACGAAATCGCAAATTTTGGAAACCGATTGTCTCCGAAAGTAAGAGAAACCGAAAAGTGAGACACACCACCCAGACTTTGTGCGTTATAATACGTGACTATCCCTCCTAATTCCTTGTGCATTTAAATCTGGCAGAAACTGAGGTAGTTTTTGGTCCATAATATTGAAAATGAAGAAGTTTTTAGCATTTCGTGCGGTACTTTTACAAAACATTCCTCCAGAATAGTTTTGAATCTCATATGAAGATATTTTGACTTACCTGATTTCTCATTCCCAAATTAAATACATGCCAAATACATTTTCATAAGTCAATTTTTATTTCACATTTACACCATTATTTGTTTTTTTACACAGTATTTGAATATTAAATAATTCGTATATTTATTATATGCTAGGCAATATGAAAAAAATTGTATTATTATTGTAAATGGTAAGAAAAAAATTGTATGAGCTTACACATTATTGAATTCTGCGTATAATATTGGTATCTTCTGTAGAAATTTCGTTTGATAACTGGTGCTCTTACATTAAATAAGTGAAATCAGTAAAAATAAAAATTATTATGGAATCACATTGATAATTTTGATCTTATTCTTTGATTTTTCATTGTAATTTTTTTTTTTCGAAAATATATATAAAACTAATGCACGTTTATTTTTAAATAGACGTAAAACATTTTCAATTAGTTTTTTTTTAAATACGCCAGGCGTCCTTCTAGATAACCTTAAATATTTTCTCAGACAATTAAAAATTTTAAATTTTATAAATATTTCTGCTAATTTTAACGACTATTTATAAACCAAAATAATATATAAAATATGTTTGTTTTCATATGTTTAAATGTATGCTTGTATGTACGTAAGTATAATAATAATAATAATTTGCTTAAATCTTAAAAAAAATTTTATTAAACAAAAATCACATTCACTTGAGCGTCAAATTCTCTTCGTGTTCAACTTAACTAAAACCTTAAATTGTAAGATTTGTTATGGTTTTATTTTTATTTTTTGTTAAAAAAAAAATTTAATATAAAATATATACTTTAATTTTTTTTTGTTTGAAAAATATTAAATTTTTAAAGAACAATATTTTTTTATATTTTGAATTGATTTCTGATGGCAACTAAAGTGTGAAGTTTTTTATTTTTCCAAGGACTTGAGATGCATGCGCTGCGTGTTTTGGTTCAATTTGAGATCAATTTGAAGTACTAAAAGGCTCAAATACATTAAAAAAAAGTTACTAAAAAATTATATACTTTCAGATGTGAAGCGGAAATTAATTTATATCTGAAAAAGAACCAGTTAACAAAAACAAAGCAAACTGTTTTGGCCCCCAACGATCCCACGAAGCGCACGCCACCTTTGATAGTTGATGCTCCTCATTCCCTCCACTGAACCGGTTTGACAGCCATGTGCTAGAAGCTGCTTTAGCTGCTCAATGTACCGCCTCCACCGTTACCACCACCACCACCACCAAGCTGATTATGCGCCAACATAAGAATGTCCTTCTTCTCCTTGGGAAATCGCAACTCACGTCCAGCTAAGCGTGCAGTCTCGAGTTCTCTCTCGGCCTGTGCCAGTTCACGACCGAGCACGCCAGGATTTTCCTGTTCGCGGGCTATCCAGTCCAAAGCCATTTGGGCACGCATATCGTCATCCAGACTGCGATTTGAATAATGTGCCACGACCTCTTGTCGTGAGCACTGACGTTCACGCATTGCCTTCAAGGAGCCGTTCCAGTGTAGTAGTTGAAAAACGGTCATCAGTTCTTGAAACTCAAGCATGGTGCGTCCTTTGTTGGCCTCCAGCATGAATCTAGATAGAAAGAGAGAGAGAGAGAGAGAGAGAGAGAGAGAGCGAGTGTTAGGAGATTAGCTACTGAGCTTCTTTTTATTTAAGATTTGTTTATACCTAAAGGCTCCGATTCCTGTATCCGGTCCGTCACCCTCCTGCGCTTCACCCTTAAATGATGCTCTTGCCTCCTGCACGGCCTTTTCGATAAATTCGTCACTAATGCGTCTTGATGGATGCTCATTAAATACCGAGTTCATCAGCGCTATTTTCGCTGAACTGCGACGCGCTTCAGCTTTCGTGGGACAGTTCTATAAAATAAAGTGTTTTTACATTCTTAGATTTGTTTCCACAAATATTGTTGAACAAATGACAGCGATTAGGGAAGAAGCTGGCAGGTTGCCTCCAACGCCGTAGATATGGGGGTGTTTAGGGGTTCAAACCCCCTTTTAGGAATTAAACATTTTTTTATGTATTAAATAAAAGCACAGATATTCCAAATTATTTGTACAATGTACATTATATAATTGAAAATTGTACAATGAAAATGCTTAGTTTGTTTAGCAGACATTAAGTTAAATATAATACAATATTAATGGTTTTCTTAATTGTTTGCCTATGTATTTTTGCTAACGTACTAGCATGCTGACGATGCGATGATAGGCAATGCTTCATTGTTCGTTAAATTACACTGTAGGTAAATTTTAAATTTTTCAAAACGCCGAGACACGTAAACTTAATTTTCGATCGTAGAATTTAGTGGCATATTCAGTTTTTCCAAATCAGATCAAATTTTCGAGATATTCAGATCTTTGTTATTTGACCATCATTTTACCTTAATTTTATTTTACCTTCAAAAATTTTTTTTATTTTAACAATTACTTTTTATTGTATTTTCGAAAATACCTCCAAACTGAAAATCAAGCTAGCCTTCTGTAATCTACGATTTTTCAAAGGTTAAGCAATTTTGCATTTCTCTTCATTTTGACCAAATTTGAATGTTAAACGTAAAATCTTTAAAAAATCTTAAAATTTTTTTACTCAAATTAGTATTTTTATAAGTAGATTAAATTCTGAGAAATTTAGCAAAATCGGAGGTGGTCAAAATTTTTGTTCTCCAGTATAACTAAATATAACTAAAAATGGTTCTAAAAGTGACTAAATTTCAATCGCAAAAATCTCGAGATTTTGATCTGATTGGGAAAAACTCAGTATGCCACTAGATTTTACGACCAAAAAATAAGTTTACATTCTGGTCATCTTCGTGTGTCTTTTTGAAGTCCTTACAGTGTTATTAAATAACCGTAAAAGTGAATTTAATTTGTACGTTTGTCAGTTTCACGATTTTTAAGCTGTGTGTGAGTATCGCAAAGTGGTTTTAAAAAATTTTCTCCTCAAATTCTAGCGGTGACACTTCGTCTCATGCACACCAATTAATGTATGCAGTTACGAGTCCAGAATTTTTCGTTGCAATTCATTTAATACATAAAATATATATATACATAATTTACGTCAGCTTGCTATACTGTTGCAAAAAGTCGATAAAGATCTAATGATGTAATGGTTTGGCGCTATTAAATATTCATAAGGATATTTCTGTGCACGAGGAAACTTTCATCAATAAATTGACTTCGCGTTCCAAAAAAATTAATGAACTTACTATTTAAGTATCTACAACTACGCTCCTAATGCTCCATAGAAAAGAAAAAAGTTGATCGAGTCTTTCCTTCAAAATAAACCTGGGCTTATGTTATGATGATTCCCAAATATTTCGACTCTACAGATAGCCACCCGTGAGCTAGAATGGTTTGATATAACCTCTAAAAATCGATTTTTGTGTAAAAATATTGGCTGGCGAAATAGTTTAAAAAAAAAACTATCAGAAATTTTACGCCGGAAAAATCTGCTTCAATCTGCATCAAAAAAATTTTGATTTTCTTTATTTTATTTTCATACAAAAACTTTAAAAATTAAAATTACTTCATAACTATTTTTTCAATATCATACAATATCTTTTCAGCAGGTGTTTATTTTATAATTAATATTTTAGTTTTAATTTGTTTCAGTTTAAGCAATTCTGGCCAGAAATTCTGACCAGTGAGGATATCATTAGAAATAATTACGTTTTTTGAACTTCAGTGAAAATAACTTAAAAAAATCATAAACGTGCACGAAAAACGTCATTATTTTTAACTCAAATGCAAAAATTTAAAATTTTTTGATTTGAGAGAAAATTTGAGAGAAATTTTTCAAAAATATTATTTCAGATTATTTCACTTTTTCTAACCAACACACCAGCCAATATTTTTACAAAAAACTCGATTTTTAGAGGATATTTCAAACCCTTGCTGCTCAAGAATGGTTATCGCTAGATCAAAATATTTGGGTAATCATCATAGCTTATGTCATGGATTATTTTGAGGAACTGCCCCGAACAACATTTTTTCGTGAGGCGCTTTAATGTGTATATATGTTTTTCTTTTTAAAATGTCTGTTTTCGTTATTTTACTTTAATAAATACTTGTCGTCCTGCTCTAAATGAAGCGATTGAATCGATTTTTTATATTTTTTGTTTCAGCAACCCTTCCCCCGTCCCCGTCCCCGTCCCACCGTCCACCCATCACCTATCAGAACCCACAGCTTTGTAAACAGCTCACATAAGTTCAAATAGAAATTGAGTTGGGAAATTAACTCCATGGTATCACAATGGGCCTCATTGGCTTAAGTGTGTCTCTGAAAAGTGACAGTTACTTTAACCTAACCTAAACCCCCCCTTATGAAACACCTATCTACGGCGTTGGTTGCCACCCCATGGGCTTTTTTCAAAAATCATTATATATACACTTATGATATTTTTAATTTTAGCCCACAAAACCGTGCAAGAAAGTATTAATTTCAATATGATATACAATAATATAAAACAAAACAATTAATTTTTTTTTAAAAAACAAAAATAAAAAAGAAATAAGAGTGCAACGTTAAAAAAAGATAATAGAAATTGTGTGTTCCTCAAAATTTGTAAGCGTAAAATAGTGGTTGTCAAAATTTCCAAGTCAGTAACACATACGTTTGGGCATAAACCGCACATATTTGAATACATGAACATGAAATTTGTTGGTGAATAATTTTTTTAACAGCGCATAACTTAAAAATTCGTTTAAAAAAGTTTGTTGTTGAACCCTGTTATTTTAAAATCGTGCAAAAAAGTCCGTGTAAAAAAAGAGTTGAGTGTACTTTAAAGCGGGTCGGCCTCCATACAAAAAAAAGTTTGAAAAAACCACCCCCTATATCAAAGCAGACCCAGAGAAGATTCCAAAAACAAAAAACTTTTATGGACCAATGGTAAAACAAATGCTCTGAAGAGGAAATGTTGTACTTGTTAAGCCCTTCTTAACGACACAAGATTTTTTAAGATCGCACATATTATACTTAAATTATGGAAAAAATACAATTTCGGATGTTTTTCCGGTAGTCCAAAAAAAAAAAAAAAATCCTCTTAAGGTCAGTTTTGGTATAGGGATGTGTTTTTAAACTTTTTTTTTCGACCCACTCTAATATACATATCGCTCATTTGCTCGAATAACGTTATATTTTAAAAAAACAAGATTTTTGAATTAATGATGCAAAGTTTTTCTTTATATCATGCTTCATATTGTGTAAAAGTTTCATGTTATTTTGATTTTTCTCCGCATGAGAAAAAAAATGCCTCTCTTCATACAAGGTGTGAGTCAATTGAAAACTTGAAATGCGTTTAATGCAAAATTACTTTTTTTGAGTTATGACGTTATTCGAGCAAATGAGCGGTATTTTGGGAAAAGGTAGTGAAATTTGATGGGATGGCAAGTAAAAAACCGTCAAAGGTGACAACCTGCTTTTTGACGTAATTTTGTTTCATTTCTGTTAAGTTTATGTAAAGTGCATGAAAAAGCAACACGGCACAAATGCTTATCTTGATTCGTTAATAAAAATGTTTAATTCGTAAGCACAGAACAAAAACACAATTTTTATTTTTCCATTTATTAAAAATAACTGTTTACATTTTATAAAGCAAACATTGTTTTATTGTGTCTGTTTGCTCCAGAGGTAGATAAAAAGCTACAACTACTCAACAAGTTGATGTCGATGTCAGTCGGAGTTTAGGATATGACACTACTAGAATGTCGAAATACAGCGGTGGCAACCTGCAGGCATCTCCCCAAATATTTTTTGTTCTTTACTTACCTGAAAGCTTCCAAAACAACTTCCGCCCGGCAGCGTTACATAGCAAACATATGGCTGACTATTCGATGGTACTGATTCATAAATCACCAAAGCACCATTTTTAAGATCTGCTCCTCGTGCTTGTTTCATTTGCCAAAATTCTTGTAAAGCCTCCACAACATTTACTGAAAAAAAAATAGGAGACAAGTGTTTAGATATTGAATTGTTCTTTATTTTATGTTTTTAAAATAGTTAGCGTAATATTCTAATGTAGAAATACCATACAATAACAATCTTTTGTATCGTAATATGATACATTGAAGGTGTTATCTAGGTCAGAATAGATTTTTCCACAAATATATACACTCAGCTAAATTCAATTAAAAGCATGTTACGGGGATCCCCGTTACAAGTTTGCACCCCGCACACTACGCCACTGCCTTACTACACCACTGTGCGCTTAACTCAACAACAGCCATACCTACACACACACGCACACATACAGCCAGCACATTCAACGTAGCCAACAGACGAGTCTACATAAACCACACGCAACGCTATAATTCCCAGAAGGTTAATGGCAGCATACGGATAAATAGAGCGCGTTGTGACAGACTTCGGCACGGCTCGAGAGCGTAGTGCTTTGTACCGTCGCTTACTTGTTGAAAACGAGAACAAGTTTGTTGTTTCGAAACGAGCTATCGCAAGGTGGCTCGTATTAATAAATTTAGTTTTTTTTGTATTTTATTAAGTATTTAGCGACTCATTACGTTTGCTTCGGCATATCGGGAGTCTCGCCTTTTTTTTTAGTATTTAGCGACTCATTACGTTTGCTTCGGCATATCGGGAGTCTCGTCTTTTTTTTTTTCTAACTTATTTAGCGACTCATTACGTTTGCTTCGGCATATCGGGAGTCTCGCCTTTTTTTTAAGTATTTAGCGACTCATTACGTTTGCTTCGGCATATCGGGAGTCTCGTTTTTTTTTTATTTATTTAGCGACTCATTACGTTTTTTCGGCATATCGGGAGTCTCGCCTTTTTTTAGTATTTAGCGACTCATTACGTTTGCTTCGGCATATCGGGAGTCTCGTCTTTTTTTTTATTTATTTAGCGACTCATTACGTTTGCTTCGGCATATCGGGAGTCTCGCCTTTTTTTTTAAGTATTTAGCGACTCATTACGTTTGCTTCGGCATATCGGGAGTCTCGTCTTTTTTTTTTATTTATTCAGCGACTCATTACGTTTGCTTCGGCATATCGGGAGTCTCGCCTTTTTTTTTAAGTATTTATTTAGCGACTCATTACGTTTGCTTCGGCATATCGGGAGTCTCGCCTTTTTTTTAGTATTTAGCGACTCATTACGTTTGCTTCGGCATATCGGGAGTCTCGTCTTTTTTTTTCTAACTTATTTAGCGACTCATTACGTTTGCTTCGGCATATCGGGAGTCTCGCCTTTTTTTTAAGTATTTAGCGACTCATTACGTTTGCTTCGGCATATCGTGAGTCTCGTTTCTTTTGTTAAAACGTATACCAAGGCGCTTCATGCCATATTTATAAAGATATATACTTTAGTATGAAAATTGTATACAATAATACGAACTATTAAGTCACGCAGCATAGTCGGGTCTTGCCGAAGTCAGTCACACCGAACATCACCGAACTTCAGCGATCACCGAATATCACCGAACATCACCGAACTTCAGCGATCACCGAATATCACCGAACTTTAGCGAACACCAAACATCACCGAACAGTACCGAACTTCAGCAAACACCGAACCACACCGAACATCACCGAACTTCGCCGAATACCGAATATCATCGAACCAGCGTCGGCAGACTCAACCACAGCTGTATATTTGTCATATTCCTAAAATATTGTGTATTGTAAGAAAGACTTGATTTAACAATAAAACAGAAAATATCGTCTGAGCACGAAAATCACCAAGTCTACTTATTTATTTCGGACAAAAGTTTGAAGGTCTTTTGTTTGACCCCGGAACCGCTGAGCATACCTCAGCCTGTGAACAAAACCCCCTTACAAGCATTTGGTATTTATTTGATAATGTCGCATAAAACAATAAAAAGTTTATTGGCTTAAATGTTGTATTAATATTCATACTTTAGGAAGGATTTATGCAAAAGCTGTTTAAATTAAGGCCTATTTTAGAAGACATTTTCTAAAACAAAAAGTATATTACGTGTCAGTGCCGTAGCCAGGATTTACCCATGGGGGGGTTTTGATAACATTTTTTTTTTAAATTAAAAAAATTAAAATATACGAGTATATGATTCGTTTCGTTTTAAAGTTAAGTTTTTTATGTATTATATACATATGTATATTAAGGTGCCTCAACTGGTGGGGAGATAGCTTCATTTGTACCTCTCTAAAAATCAAACTTGGTCTATTTTATAACGATTCTTAAAATGTTTTGACTGTTACGATAACCGCCAGTGAGCTCTAAGCCATTTTACAAAAACCTCAAAAAAAAATCATAATTCCTTAAATATTTTAGCTGGTGTAAAATTTGTAAGAACAATAAAATACCAGAAGTTAAAGGCCGGGAAAACCTCTTCCAATCTTCATAAAAAAATTAAAAGTTTTGAAATAGGATTAAAGATAATGTTGTTGTTAGTGAATTTTTTTGAATTTTTTAAAAGTTATTTTCACTAAAATTAAAAAACTTAATTATTTCTTATGCGATCCTCACTTTCAAAATATCAATAGAAAGGTTTTGTTTTTTTTTTATATAATTATACTACCCCAATAACGCTCAGTTCGTACGCCTAAATATTTTTTAATATTAACACTTTCAACTTTTATTTATATTAAGAAATCAATGTTTTTGATACAACAAAGTTTGTTGTAATCTTAAAGCTTGAAATTTCATTTCTTGGGCCGCGTCAATAGTTTTTTGCAGAGCTGAGAGGTTTTGCTGAAAAATGCTTTGTGTATAAACATATGGAAAAAGCTCAGTGTTTATAGGTCAAGCTGACTCCGAGCATAAAGCTACTTCAGCGCTTCAGGTTTTCAGCGCTTGTATTTGCATCTCGCTTGCTCACACAAGCAGAATGTGCGCACTATAAACATGAATAAGCTCAAAAAGCTACTTTGTGAAGCTTTGAATAAGCGTTTACTATGCTAAAAAAAGGCACGAAAAAGCTGCTTTATGAATCAGCTTCAGCCAAAGCGTTCACTATGAACGCGGCCTTAGAAAAAACATTTCAAGCTAACATAATACAAAAGATTTGTTGTATCAAAAACACTGATTTCTGAATATAAATAAATGCTAAAAGTGTTTATATTAAAAAATATCCAAGCGTACGAACTGAGTGTTGTTGGGGTAGTATTATAAAATAATCTATATATATAAACAAGGATGTTAGTATGTTTGTATATCACGTATGGACTCCAATACCGCCTGAACCGATCTTTATGAAATTTTCAGGGAAACTGAAGCCATGTCTTGAGAGTGTTCTTGTGAGGTTTGGTAACGATTGGACTACTACCCCAACAACACTCAGTTCGTACGCCTGAATATTTTTTAATATCAACACTTTCAACTTTTATTTACAATATATTAAGAAATCGAGGTTTTTGATACA
The DNA here is from genome assembly GCA_963920525.1 of Dichetophora obliterata. Taxonomy (NCBI): domain Eukaryota; kingdom Metazoa; phylum Arthropoda; class Insecta; order Diptera; family Sciomyzidae; genus Dichetophora; species Dichetophora obliterata. The sequence goes on along the minus strand of OY986436.1, from coordinate 60,262,012 downwards.
ATAAAGTTTGCTGTATTCTTAAAGCTTGAAATTTGGTTTTTAAAGCCGCGTTCATACTTTTTTATCATAGCTAAGAGGTTTTGTTGAAAGTGCTTTGTGTATAAACAAATGCAAAAGCTCAGTGTTTATATGTAGTGCAAGCTGGCTCCGAGCATAAAGCTACTTTTCCAATTGTTTTCTAGCGCTTATATATCCATCTCGCTGGCTCACACAAGCAGAAAGCGCGCACCACGGTTGCCACCTTTGTGGAAAAAAATCCCATTTGCGGCTATTTTTAATTGCCGTGGGAAATGGGAATTCCCATGGGATTTTTTAGTTGAGTGTGGTTTTTTAATTCACGTGGAAATTTTTTTGTTTTGTGGGATTTTTTTGTTTTGAAGGATTAATTTTTATTTTTCAGTTAAAATATGTATAAATATATACATAAAAGTGTATATTTTTCATATTTTGTTCATTGTTAAAGTCGTTTCAACCCATCTATATGATTTTCGCAACGAAGTCGTTAAGACTTCGGTTACTTTGGTTTGGTGGGAAGTTCTTTCACTCTTGACATAATTCCATGCATTGGAAAAATATGTTTCAGTGAATTTGTTCTTTTTTTTATCAATATATAAAATTAGTATATCTTAAAATTGATTTGTTATTGGCCTTTATTACGAGTTGCTTTCGACGTAATCTTCGCTGGTTATCGAACAACGAGTATCGAACGTCAAACCCTGTCGAAATGTTCGTTGTTCATCGAATTTTCAGTCGAATAGAATTTTTCTTTTGATGCGGTGAGTGCTCACCAATAATTGTTAAAAAGATAAGAATTTTGTGATTGAGTCCCATCATGAATAATTTTTCACGCGGAATCGGAAAATGAAGTTTTAAATTTTAAGATAAAGCTCAAGAACATATTGGAAATTTTTGACGCAAATTTGTTCATAAACCATTGATGATTAAGTTTTCATTAAAAATTTCCAAAGTGTTTTTGAGCTTTATCTTAAAAATTAACACTCTTTTTCGATTCCGCGTGAAAAATTATTCATAGCAGGTCTGATTGTATTTGTTTTTTAAAGACTAAAAACTAATTTGGAACTCTTTTTGTAAACTTTATTCAAGACTAAGGGCTTAAACAAATATTTTTTATTAAATATTATTACTAAAAGACTAATTAAAACAGAGATGACGAAATATACTTGTTGTTCTTTTTAATTTTTTTTTAATTTTATACCATTGGAATTTTCGTGGTTATTAATTTTTGCTATTGTGGGAAAAAGGTTTTTTTCGTGGGAATTAGAGGTGGCAACCGTGGCGCGCACTATAAACACCAATAAGCTCAAACAGCTACTTGTTGATCAAAAAAAGCTCAACGAAGCTGCTTTATGAATCAGCTTCAGCCAAAGCGTCCACTATGAACGCAGCCTGAGAAATGAAATTTCATGCTTTAAGAATAAAACAAATTTTGTTGTATCAAAACATTGATTTCTTAATATAAATAAAAGGTAAAAGTGTTTATACCAAAAAATATTTATGCGTACGAATTGAGTGTTGTTGGGGTAGTAGGGGGCGTGGTACCTCCCATACAACCCAAAATTTGCGCTATCGACCACAAACCAAAAAAAGGATATATATCAGATGGTTTCAATCGTAAAAACCTAAGATTTAGTAATTTTGTTCAGATGGTTACCGTCAGTAACTGTACAAAAAAATAGGCGTGGTCGCAGTATATATACGCCCACTTTTTCGAAATCATGGCAATTCCGGAGTTCTACACATTTTTATAGGGAAACTTGCTGTGTAGGTGCTCCAAGAGGCGGCCACTATAAATAAATGTTTTCACGCCCACTTTTACCGCTCACAAATCAAGATCTATATACATAAAAATCAAAACGATGTGTGTCCGTTTGTGTGATGCCTATAGACTCCGAAACTACTGATCCGATTGACCTGCAATTTTGGCAGTCAACTTGTTTCAGGTACGAGATGGTTGAGTAAAAAAGTTGCCACACCCCCTTTTTACCGCCCATAAATCAATGAAAATGCTTTACTTCAGATGGTTTTGGTCGTATAAGACTTAAATTTGGTAATTTAGTTTGTATGACTACCGTCAGTAACTGTACAAAAAATTGGTTTCCACGCCCCTTTTTCACAAATCAGTGAAAATGCTATATTTCAAGCAGTTTTAGCCGTATAAGAATAACATTTGATACATAAGTTTGTATGGTTACTTTCGGCAACTGTTCTAAAAATGGGCGTTATCGCTATATAGCCACACCCACTTTTTGAGAAATCATTAAAATTGACTTCTGGGTCGATTGATCTAAAATTTTGGCTTAGTTTATATGGTTACTGTCTGCAACTGTACTAAAAATTGGTTTCCACGCCCCTTTTTACCGCCCACAAACCAATGAAAATGTTTTATGTAACGGTTTGGGTCGTATTAGACAAAAATTTTGTAATTTAGTTCATATGGTTACTCTCGGCAAGTGCACTAAAAATGGGCCTGTCCCACTTTAGTTAAATTTACTTTTCGGGGGCTCAACGTCGAGTGAAGCAAAGTGCGCCAGGCTTAAGCTAAATTGAGCTGAAATTTTGGCAGTCGAATTGTTTCGATTCCGAGATGGTTTAAGGGAAATAATTTTGTCGCACTCCTTTTTACCACTTGCAAAACAACAAAAATGCTATATTTCGCACAGTTTTGATCGTATTAGACTAACATTTGGTTATTTAGTTCATATGGTTACTTTCGGCAGCTATACTGAAAATGGTGTATATATTTGGCATTTCTTGACATTTTCTTATATAGCAGTAAGGCGGTCTGTGGCAGAACAACGTCTGCCGGGGAATACTAGTTTTAAATAAAAATCAATATTTTAATCAAATTTCAGCAATAAAATCAACCTACTTTTAAAAAAATTAGTGAGTAGGTTACCCTCCTTACCCCTCCCCCAGTTAGTTTCACCCCTGAACATAAGCAGTTTTAACTTCTTTTGATTTTTTACACACATATTATAAATACTTATGGGTCATTCCATATGAAAACATCTAATGGGTGAGTTGCATAGGGGGTGGGGTCTTTGCTTTGCTTATTTTTGGTGACATGGGGGATGGAGGGGTCTGGAAGGGGACTACCTCAGCAGTAATTATATATAAATTTTTCGAATTTTCTACAAAATTTAGTCAAAATTGGCAACCCTACTTGTCTTTTCATTCAGGGATTCTCCATGCATGTACCACTCGAAGCATGGGAGGGGGTAAGAGCTTTGATTACTCTTGCTGACGAGTGGGAGAGGGGTTAAAAATTGCAAAAAATTTGTTTACGTAATACTAGAACGGCCCATAGTTTCCGATTTTGATGAAAAAATTTGATGATGATTTTATGGGTATCTAAAACTAATAATAATACGGATCTACACCCATTTGACATCCGGCATAGTCTCCTTAATTAAATATGTCATTAAACTTTTTTATGACATATTTAAATTCCATTGTTATTTTATTTGTTTCTTAGAAGATGTACTTCTTATAAAATATCGAGTTATTTCATTTTTACAATAAACCATTGAATGGTAAACCATTAAAAAAATTGATAAAATTTGTTGATTTCTGATATATTGCATTAGCTCCTGTGTCTACACTATAAGTTCGGGACCGTTATGTTTTTCAACCATGTAGTACCTGCACTCCAAATAAGAAATTTATAGTTTTAAGTTTCTGAACCATCATATTCTTAAAGAAAAAACCTTTGAAAATTAAAAATTATAAAAAGGGTCATTTTTTGACCCCTGAAAAGTGCATGTGGAGGACCTCATAAAAATTTGAAACTTTTAGGATATACAGTAGGGCGGGTCAATTTGTATGGACGAATTTTTTGGTGGTCTGGCTCAGCGAAATTCGTAAAATACATGTAATTTCAAGACTTTTTCTCCACTACAGCATATACAAATTCTGAAAAAAAGCTGTGCGGACTTTCGTAAATAGATTTTGTTCTCAATTATAAAATATGAATGTATGAATGTATGTGTATGAATCTATTTACGAAAGTCCGCACAGCTTTTTTTCAGAATTTGTATATGCTGTAGTGGAGAAAAAGTCTTGAAATTACATGTATTTTACGAATTTCGCTGAGCCAGAATTTGACCCGGCCTAATATACAGTCTTCACCTTATTCTTTAAATGCTTCTGAGTTTGGTTCTGTTATTTTTACTTTTCATATAGATACGATTTTTTTAAATATACCCTATTGATATATTTGCTAATTTTAATGTTGAGTTTCGTCTCATGAGTTCAACGCTTTTAGTTGTAAGAAAAAAAAAGGAGGAAAATTATTGTTATTAAGAAGAAGTGATTTTTTTTAATCTTTTTAGAATGATTTGGATGTATAATTAATTTTTATGATCTATTGAATAATTACATGAATTAAGATTGTGAGCTTTAGATCAAGTGAGTTTTCAAGAAGGCAACAACAACAACAACAACTCTGTATAGAGTCAATCACTTAGCTGACTAGACAGTCTGTTTCGGAAATCGCTACATATTCCTCATCAGTAGTCTTTGAGTGATTAAGCTGTGATCAACTCACTGTTTAAACTAGCATATGAATGTACAGATCCTCTAATTCATTCTCATGAATTGTGTGGCTGCTAATCATATGACACTTCAAAGTAGGAGGCCATTTTAGATCACCGCCATCAACTCTATCAAGGGTTGCCATCTGTTCTAGTTGCTTCTTCATTTATTTCAATATTCATTGGTGTTCGATTGTTTGTCGAAATGCACCATAGAAATGAAACGAGTTTTTGCTTCGCCAGAAGCTAGTGTTCTAACTGAAAGGTGGCTATTTTCACAACCAAATGTTCAATTACACATGACTTTGACCAAAAAATCGATCAATTATTAGATTTATTTAATTAATTTGACATTAATTAAACTTATTTGGCCGTGCTCTGCCATAGTTAAGTTAATTAATTTTTATGATCTATTGAATAATTACATGAATTAAGATTGTGAGCTTTAGATCAAGTGAGTTTTCAAGAAGGCAACAACAACAACAACAACTCTGTATAGAGTCAATCACTTAGCTGACTAGACAGTCTGTTTCGGAAATCGCTACATATTCTTCATCAGTAGTCTTTGAGTGATTAAGCTGTGATCAACTCACTGTTTAAACAAGCATATGAATGTACAGATCCTCTAATTCATTTTCATGAATTGTGTGGCTGCTAATCATATGACACTTCAAAGCAGGAGGCCATTTTAGATCACCGCCATCAACTCTATCAAGGGTTGCCATCTGTTCTAGTTGCTTCTTCATTTATTTCAATATTCATGTATTGTTTATTAAAACATATTTTTATAAATATACTACCTGAACCCGGTGTGCTTCGCTACCCCCTCGTATAAAATAAAATTAAAAGTATTTAAACATTTACAAAAATTTATTTATTTAATTTAATTATTGCAATGCTTCGCTTCTTTTTTTGTTGTAAACCAATTAGAATTCAGCACTGAATCGCATGTAATTTGCTTCATGCTCCCCCTTTTTATTTTTAGACCAATCAAAAAGCAGCAATTACACAATCAGCTGTTTCGCAGTCAGTTGTGGGAGAATGCGAATGGGGTTACCCCACTCTCTTTTTAAATTAACACGTATTATAAAATCAGCTGTTTTGAAGACAGTGGTGGAAGAAAGAGAATGGGGCTACCCCACTATTTTAATTAATATGTATTTTAAATTTGTGGTAAAGCCGTTAATAAACGTAGTAAAAAAGCAGGTGCAGAAGTGTGCATGGTCGAAAAATATTATCATGTAATAAGTATTCCTGAGTCAAAGCTGAACGCTGTGAAAATTTAAGATCGGTTATCAGGTCCAGCCTCCAATATATCGCAAACAAAGGGGCGTGCTCCGCCCAATTTTCTTTTGGTACGTATTTCTATTCATGCCAATACCATATATAGCAAATACTGCCGCCGTTGGTCAAAAAATGCCGAAGATATGACGACTTTAAATTTTGGGTTATATGGGCAAGGCCACGCCCCTTCGTCCACTCACAACTTTATATAGTCAAGAATTTATTATTTCGTAAGAATATTCTATTGTGAAAATTTAATGACGATCGGTCAAGTAGTCAAGACTATATTGCGATTTTTAATTTTCCTAAAAAGGGGCGTGGTGAAACCCACTTTTCTCCTGGTACGTATTCCTAATTATGCCAATACCATATGTACCAAATAGCATCAACGTAGGTCAAAAAATGCCCAAAATATGGCGATTTAAATTTTTGGGTTATATGGGCGGTGCCACGCCCCTTTGTCCAATAAAAACTTCATATAGCCTATTATTTCTTCCAGAGTCATAGTAACATGCTGTGAAAGTTTCAGGAAGATCGGTACAAGGGTTGTTTAGACTCCTATAAATAACAAACAAACAAACAGACAGAGAGACATTCATTTTTATATATATAGATTGAAAGCAGATTAATTATAATTAAAGTAAAATGGGGCGGAAAAGGGGATTTGGTAATAAAAAAATCTATAGCTACCTTACCTGTACATAAAAAGTATATAAAACTTTAGGTAAATACATATTACAAAAAAGTTTTTTGTATAGCAAACATTGTTAGTGGTATAAGTAAGTATCTGAATTTAAAAAAGGGGCGGTGAAGTGGGCGTGGTGATATCTACTACAGCGGCCATGCGGAGAAGCACGAGTTTGGATGCGGATTTGTAGTTGGCAAGAGACTACGGCCCCACGTCCTGCGATTCACACCTGTGAACGAACGACTTGCCATAATCCGCATCAAGGTTAGATTCTTCAATATAAGCCTAATATGTGCGCACGCTCCGACAGAAGACAAGGACGATGAGATCAAGGAAATTTTCTATGAGCGCCTTGAAAATGCTTACGAGCGCTGCCCCCGCCACGACGTAAAAATCGTGCTTGGTGACTTCAACGCTAAGGTGGGCAAGGAAAATATTTTTGGTCCAACAGTCGGAAAGTTCAGCCTCCACGACAACACCTCCGATAACGGAATGAGGCTGATTGACTTCGCCGCAGCACGAAACATGGTCGTAAGTAGTACTAGATTCAAGCATCTCAATATTCATAAAGCCACCTGGATGTCCCCTGATCAAAAAACAAAAAATCAAATTGATCACGTTTTGATCGACGGAAGGCACTCTTCCAGTGTATTGGATGTACGCACGATCCGTGGTGCAAACATTGACTCGGATCACTATCTTGTTGCAGCCAAGATCCGTACACGTCTGTGCGCAGCTAAAAATACACGCAACCCTACACAGAGAAAGCTAGACGTCGACAAGCTGCAATCGAAACAGACAGCCGATGCTTTCGCCACTCGACTCTCACTCCTGCTTCAAAGCACTCCTCCAATCGATGATATATGCGCGCAGTGGACACACATTTCCAACTCCATGCGTGCGGCTGCTGAAGAGGTGATTGGCTACCAACGCCCTCGCCGAAACCAGTGGTACGACCAGGAGTGTCGCGACGCCACTGCAGAGAAAGACGCCGCCTACAAAGCCACCCTGCAGTCGGTTGTAACGCGCGCTGCTAAGGAGCGATACAAAGAAAAGAGGAGGGAAGAGAGACATATTTTCAGGCGGAAAAAAAGAGAGGCAGAAAAGCGCGAGCAGGAGAAGATTGAGATGTATGGTGACAGGAATGAGGCCCGAAAATTTTTCGAAAAAATAAGACGCCTTGCCGATGGTTTTAAAACCGGGGCCTCTTCCTGCAAGGATGAAAACGGGAATCTAGTGACAGATGTCCAGAGTACACTGACGTTATGGAGGGAACACTTCTCTAAGCTTCTAAATGGCGACGCTGACAACAATCCCGCCAATAGAGATGATATTCCGGAAACCCCAATTGCGGATGACAGCGTCGAGGTTTCGCTGCCCGACTATGATGAAGTTCTGACAGCTATAGCTCGGCTTAAAAATAACAAAGCCGCGGGAGCTGATGGCTTACCTGCTGAGCTGTTTAAGAACGGAGGCGAAGCTCTACTTAAATGCATTCACGAGCTTCTATGCAGAATATGGTCGGAAGAATGCATTCCGAACGATTGGAATCTCAGTGTGCTCTGCCCAATCCACAAGAAAGGCGATCCCACTATCTGTGCCAATTACCGTGGGATAAGCCTTCTTAATATCGCATATAAGGTCCTGTCGAGCGTTTTATGTGAAAGATTGAAGCCCATTGTAAACGAACTGATCGGACCTTATCAGTGTGGCTTCAGACCTGGAAAGTCCACCATCGACCAGATTTTCACGCTACGACAAATCTTGGAGAAGACTCAAGAAAAACAAGTCGACACCCACCATCTTTTTGTTGACAACAAAGCCGCCTTCGACAGCCCAATAAGGAAGCACCTGTACTCCACCATGTCTGAATTTGGTATTCCTGCAAAACTAATACGACTTTGCAGGATGACACTGAGCAACACCAGCAGCGCAGTTAAAGTCGGGAAGGACCTCTCCCCACCATTTATTACCAAACGAGGTTTCAGACAAGGTGATTCCTTATCGTGCGACTTTTTCAACCTAATGATGGAAAAGATCATCCGAGCTGCTGATCTGAGACGTAGTGGCACAATATTCTACAAGAGTGTTATGCTGCTTGCGTATGCTGATGACATAGATATCATTGGCCATAATACGCGCGAAGTCAGTGCAGCATTTTCCAGATTAGAAAGAGAGTCAAGTCGAATGGGTCTGTCAGTGAATGCAGATAAGACGAAATACTTAGTGTCAACAAACAAACAGTCCCAGCGTCTTGGAACCCACGTTACCGTTGACAATACCTCCTTCGAGGTTGTGAAGAACTTCGTCTATCTAGGATCCAGCATTAATTCAACCAACGACATCAGCATTGAGATCAAACGAAGAATAACTCTTGCCAACAGGTGTTACTTTGGGCTCAGTAGGCAATTGAGAAGCAGAGCCCTCTCTCGACGAACGAAAATCACGCTCTATAAATCGCTCATCATGCCCGTCCTACTTTACGCATCACAAACCTGGACGCTGAGCAGTTTAGATGAAAAGACTTTAGGAGCATTCGAGAGAAAGATTCTTCGTAAGATCTACGGACCAATCTGCGTCAATGGCGAGTACCGAATACGGTGGAATGATGAACTGTATGAGCTGTACGCTGACATCGACATAGTCAAGCGCATTAAAATCGAGCGGCTTCGCTGGCTTGGTCATGTTCAGCGCATGAAAGACGATGCTCCAGTGAAGAAAACATTCGATTCGGTACCCAGCGGCGGTCAACGCAGAAGAGGACGACCGCATCTTCGTTGGAAAGACCAAGTAGAGGACAACCTGACGAAGCTTGGAATTTCCAACTGGCGCCAGCAAGCAAAAGACAGAAATGGCTGGCGCAAATTCTTAGATGAGGCCAAGACCGACATACGGTTGTAGCGCCAACTAAGTAAGTAAGTAAGAAGTGGGCGTGGTTCATAGTAATATGGCGACGTTAACAGCATTAAGAGCAATATACTACCAAATAAAAAATAATCCGTTGGAAGGAACAAATTTGTACAGAGAACAAAAACTTTAAAACTTAAATTTGGCGTGAAAAGGAGCGTGAAAGGTGGCGTGGCGTAAGAAATGCTTATTTCTACCTCGCCTGGAGTATAATGTGTATACAATTTTAAGTAAATCTGTTAAAAACTATATGGGAGAAATTACATAATTTTAAAAAAGTGGGCGTAAAAGTGGGCGTGGTCGAAAAAAGTATCCTATTAATCATGCCAGAGTCCCAGTTAAATGCTGTGAAAATTTCAGGAAGATCGGTCCAGATGTTTGGTCTCCTATAAGGTACAAACAAACAAATAAACACACATTCCATTTTATATACAATATATAGATGTAATAATTTATATCAATCAACAGTAATTTTCAAGGAAGGGAGTGAGAGAGGATAGGCCGAAAGAGGGGATAGTTGAGAAGAATATATGTTTTCATTCAAACTTTTTGCATTACACAAAAATACTGAATTATGGTGTGGTAGCTGTATTAATGCATGGCAAATTACATAAAACTATATAAACTAAGGGTTAGAGCCGAAAACCATCTTGAAAGGGAAGGTTGCCAAAAGTTGCCAAACCTTAAAATGTTCAATATATTGAGTCAATGCAATAAACTATAAGAAACTGTGAGAGCGAAATACAACTTGAAACAAAGAGGGGGGTCAAATGTCACCTGGAATATGGCAAAAATTAACGTTTTTGTAATTCGAGCGTATTCTTAGAGAAAAACATATTAATAATGGATAAAAGATATTTTAATGTACTAAACACTGATAAACATTTCTTGGAGCTTACAAGAAGTGGTCAGTGGTTTCTGTGTTTTCAGTTTAGAGGTTATGTCATTTTGAAAAAAGTAGAAAATCAAGATGTAGCGAAGCAAAACGTTCAAACTTTAGTTACAGATTTAATTCCGTCTAAACCTGCGTGAACTGGTGTGGCGTACTGGTTAGAATGCGTGATCTACGTTTAAGAACAGAGATAGCCCGGATTCAATTTCTAATGAAACTGAATGTTTTTCAATTGAATTAATGCTTCTGTTCAGCCGTAAAGGCATGTCAAGTTTTTTGAGAACACCCACCGTTCGGAGTCGGTATAAAACTCGTAGATCCATTTCGCGAGCATTGTATTTAAACATTTTATAACGCTCACAACACAATTGATCATAAGAAGATCGACCAAAGTCCTGTTAAAGGCTGAAATGACTAATTCATTTTCCTTTAAGGTTAGTGTAATCAGCAACGTCATTGACCCCAAACTGCACCAGATGAATGTGTCATTTCCTCCGACATTCAACAGGTAGATGCCACCGATTTGCGTGTTTGCGCCAACTGCAACAGATCAGCATGCTTTTTATTCAACAGAAACATGCAATTTACAGATTACAATAAAAGTGATTAGAAACAGATTTTCACCCATTCTTACAAATCTACACTTAAAGCTTCATCTATCTACGACGTCCATGAAGACGCACAGTGCGCTTTTTTCGCTTTAAGGATGACAAAATATTTTTTTTTAGAATTTCATAAAAACGAAATGTATTTCGAACGGTAATTAATTAAACATTAAGGAAATGATATTAAAAACTTTATACGCTGATTATTTTTTTTTTAAATTCGTGAAAATTTAAACTGTTAACAAACAATTGAGCAAAATTGTTTGTACATTTTGACATTATTATTATTTTTTTTTTGGTTTGTTAAAGTCTTAACCATCTTTGTTGTAGTATATCACCATATATCACTCGAAGGCTGTAACTATCATAAAAAGAGTACTTTGACATTATATTTCTGCAAAAAATTCTGCGTTTACTTGTGGACAAGAAAAAAATTGATCATTTTAAAAGCGCTTAAATCATGTTTTGCCTTTAAAAGTACTATTTCCAAGTAATTTTTTAAATAGGTACTAGGGAAGTCAAGCCCGGGATTCTGGATGATTTAAGCCCCTTACATACAGTGATTTTCTTTCCGGGATCCCAGGATTTTTAAAGAAAAAATTTCTATTACAAATATTCATGTAAATGCAACCATTTCAATTTAAGTTGATATGAATATAGAATTAGAAAAACCTTGTATTGAGGCTGAAAAAGATTGTAAGGACGATGAGTGTGAATCACTGGAGCAAAGACTTTGCAAAGTTTTAGAAGAATTTGCAACAGCGGGAAGTCAGCAATGTATTTCAAAATTGCCAGATAATCTGACTTAGGAAATAATTTTGTTTTGTGGTGAAGGCAATCGTGTTCGAGACTTACAAATTGCTTACGATTATCGTACAACTAGCATAGAATGGGAACATATCGGGTTATATTTGTAATAATATCCGAACAAAGCTCTCTAATGAAAAATAAGACGCTTTGATTAGCTTAATGTATCACTTTAAATATAACTAAAACAAACAATTTAATTTTGAAAAGATTTTTTCAACCTTAATTTTCCATGAACACAAAAAAGCAAACGCTTAGCATTAATATAATAATACCTTAAACTATTCTGTATTTTACTTATTTATAGTTTTTGTTCTTTAAATTAATATTTAAAATTTGCTAGTCATTAATGTTGTTTAAGTTTTTTTGTGTTAATAACAATAAGGGTATTCACAATTGGGTGGTAATGCAGTTTTTTACCTTAGTTGAAAACAACAATTACGAACACCTTTTAAAATAGAACTTGTGGTTGGGAACTTCCCACTATAGCTTTTTGTTACTATGCAAATAAATATGCAATTTAATATATTTTATTAATATATGGCATAAAAACATTTTAACTTACATTTTAACTTGACAATAACTGGCAACCGATCAGTTGTTTATGGAACTTTACAAACCACGTTCGTTAAACATATCATTGGGCTACTTAAAATTACCACACTTTTGAGTGATCATGTAAGATATCATGTAAAACAACAAAAAATATAAAAACCGCTCGGTAAAGTGTGGTATCAATATCGCGGGATTTGTTAACTACACTGAAAACAACGCAATTGTGAATACCCTTTAGTGTTTTTGTGTTGTTTTTGTTGCTTTATAAATGAGTTAATTTACATTACTTAGTTTTAAGTAATAAATAATAAAAAATTATATAAAAAAACTTTTTGAATTATTTACTTCTTAAAATTTTCAACCCCGAACTAGTTTCGGTATTCCGGGATCCCGGGATCGAGTAAAGCTTCCGGTATTGGACTCTCTAGTAGGTACTCTTAAATTTAAAGAAAAACAAAATAAAATGCATAGCTTAAAACCAAAGAAGTAAAATATAAGGAAGTGTAATAGCAGAAAAGTGTGGTATTTTCTAAATTGGTTTTGGTTCACACAAATACAGAAACAATTACACAGGGTCGCATTCGGTTGTAAAAGAAGGCCCAAACTGTTAAAGTTTGTTATTAGCATTAACATTTTTGGAACATTTCAAGAATAGCAACAACTCTAATTTTTAAAAAATTTCAGATCGCTCGCAATTGGCTTAGAAGTTATAGGCATCTAACGTTGGAAAAAGTGAACTAAAAATCTAGTTAGTTTTGTTGAAAAACGAGAAAAACAGATTTTTAAGTAATTTTTCTAAATTTGAAGGCCTATAAATTCCAAACTTGAACTTTAATTACAAATGAAATTAGATTAATTTTTGAAAATCCTTATTTTTTTTTGTGTTTCTGCCTAGTTATTGTGCAGGAATCAGAAAAATTTTACAAACAAGTACTAAATCTGATTTCGTATGCTTAAAACAAGAGCGCCCCAAAAATATAATCAATTGTGAAAAATGACTGCGCCCCTGAAGCAGTGTTTGTGTTTTGACAGATGTGGTTTGATCAAACTGGAGCAAAATCAACGGGCCTAATTTGCATTTTTAAACCGTTTTTAATTAGAAATATATATATATATATATATTAGGGCGGGTCAATTTGTATGGACGAATTTTTTGGAGGTCTGGCTCAGCGAAATTCGTAAAATACATGTAATTTCAAGACTTTTTCTCCACTACAGCATATACAAATTCTGAAAAAAAGCTGTGCGGACTTTCGTAAATAGATTTTGTTCTCAATTATAAAATATGAATGTATGAATGTATGTGTATGAATCTATTTACGAAAGTCCGCACAGCTTTTTTTCAGAATTTGTATATGCTGTAGTGGAGAAAAAGTCTTGAAATTACATGTATTTTACGAATTTCGATGAGCCAGACCTCCAAAAAATTCGTCCATACAAATTGACCCGCCCTAATATGTATATATAAAATTAAGTTCAAAAAATATCGTTAGAAATTAAATAAAGCTCCTTTGTGAAAAGAATTTAAATCGTATGTACACATTTACCTGTGGAACGAAAGCGCATTGTTTTTAAGTTTTCGGGAACTTTTACAATTTTTAACCGCACAACTCATGTTGCATTTATTTTTGTGGTTTTTTTCTTTAATATTGCCACTTTTTAAGCAGTGAAAAATGCTTAAAATTAAATTATTTTCAACTATTTTGCTGATGAGTCTTCCAATAAAATGCCAGGGTTCTCAGAAATGTCAAAAACACTCGCTTTCTCGCTCGCACAATTTACAAATGGTGCGACAGTTCACGTACAGTGTATGTTTGTATCGGAGGTAGGCGATGCGGTTGACCTAGAATTCTAATTGTGTGTGTTGCTTCTTAATTTAGGCTAAAACTCATTTGTACAAAATTTCATAACCCCTGTTTTAATAGTTTCTGAGATAATGCAAACGTCATCCAAAAATCGAAAAAAGCGCACTGTGCAACGACTGCGTATCTGATGCAGCAGCTAATCATTTGCGAGATAAACGTTGGATAGTTAACGATACCCGAGGCATCAGATTTAGCTACACTAGGCAACAAATTAGCAGTTGTATAGCAATGAGTTGAAGGCTTAATTAAATAATTTAGAACATATCAAGAACAGAAAAAAAAAAACATAACTGAGTGGATTGGTTGGTGAACCAACCAGTTGGCGGTTTTGCATTCCATTTGGCACCGTTAAAACGTGTGCGATAATCGCGTGATTGTGAAACTTGCACATTATAAAGCTTCATTGGTCTTAACCCTTCTGTGATAACCTTATGAAATCGCTCAAAAGTTAACTATACGTCTGGCAGACGTGTCATTGCTTTCGTGGCTTAATGATAAGTTAATAGCAATGAAACAATTTTTTTTTTACTTACATGACTTTATTATATATTCCCTTGTTATTCAAAACATTTTATTACATTTTTTTTTATTTAAAAATGAGAATAAAAACTATTAGTGAAAGCATTTCACGAGAGAGAGAGAGAGAGAGAGCAAAAAATGTATAAACCATACGTCTCGCAGACGTAGGTTATCAAAGCAGGGTTAAAAGCATTAACCGGAGCAGAAGCTAGAAGCTAAAGGCTGGGTGTAGGCTACTTTGCACCATTTACAATTTATTAATGCGTTTATTTTTAAAAAGCTGTAGTTGAATGAAGTGGTTAAAAGCTACCTACTCTCATTGACCGGCCTTGATTTTCTTAAGTTAATTATTCGCTAAGAATTGTTGGGTGGAAAACGGGGGAGAAAAATGGTAAACATAAAAATCTATGATATTTTTTTTTATTTTTTTTATTTTGACAAAGTATGTTAACTTAACACTTGAATCTAAAAATGCATTTAATTTTTTGATTTTATTCATTAGATATAAATAATTATACAAATACTTACCACGATAATCGCTGTCATCATATAAACCTGGCACAGTAGGTAATGCCCAAAAGGGCTCCTCCGGATACACCATCATCATTGATTATATTATTATTATTTTAAATAACTTGTATGGAATGATTTTATGTCTTAGTTTTAGTGTTTGTTTTTGTTATTCTTATTGTTTTTTCTTAACCAATTCTAATTATATGTATATCGCGCTGCTTAGACATAAAAAAAAATTAGCTAGCTGTGCATTCAGTGTTACTTCTAAATTCTTATATATTAAATATGCACACTTTCTTGCTTTCTTCCATCCCCTTTTGAGCTGGGAGTATAATAATATGTATGACATTTCCATTAAAGCAACCGTTATAAAGATTTTTATTGCCACATAAACGTAAACATTCGATATTTTTTTCATGCCGGAAAATATCATCATTTAATCTCATGAAGATGCTGTTAAACTTGCGATAAACTTGGTTGACATAAAAATATTATGTTACTTTTCGAACACACACAAACTATAGAATTCAAAGACATAACTGTGACCACAAATAAAATTAATAAAAATATTAATAATAATCAACTTTATAACAACCGATCATCTGTTAAAATAACACTATTTGTTCAAAAATATTATGCAAGAAAGCAATTTAATTGGTTCATTTGGTTGAAAATTTTAGTGAATTTATTTAATTTTATTATAATTCATGTGGAGATGAGTTTATATTGGACACCTCATGTGGTCATTTTTTCATGGTTAGCCTTAAAATCTTCTAGAACAGAGCGTAAAAAAAGATAAGGAGCTATTTTGAGCATAACTCCTATTCAGAGATCGACATATTTTAGAGCTAAAAGCAAAAGTATCAGCAGCATTGCCGCTGCAAGATAAGCAAGATAAGATTCATCAGGTTTGCTTGAAACAACTTATAATATTGTTAACGAAGTAACAATGGAGTTTTTCTTGGTGGGGTATTCATTATAAAAAAAGGTACTAATTGTGTATAATGTAAAAAAAAATTTGAAATTACTTCATCGCTGTTTCCGTTTCTTTTTTAAGTGAAAATTGTTATGTGAGATTCCTGAGGGAAAGGGTTTCAAAATTGCTAGATACACAAAGTTACGAGACAAAAAAACTCAAAGGTACAAAAAGTGGCAAGGTACTAAAAATCAGGAGATACAAGAATTCGCAAGGTTAGCAATCTAACGGTTCTAAAAGTTTGAAGGTACGCAATGTCGCAAGGAACAAAAAGAACAAAAAGATACACAAAAAATGCAAGGTATAACAAATTGCAAGATACAAAACGTGGAAACATACTTAAAGTCGCAAGGTAGGAAAATTTGCAAGGTAAAAAATGCAAATTAACAAAACAAAGAAACAAAAAAATAAAAAGAAAAAACACAAGGTACTTAACCCTAGGTGTGTTTCGACATTTAATCCCTGTTTGTGGGTTTTGATAATCGATAAGACAAAAACTAAACATAAATCGAATTTACAACAAAATACGATTAATAAGTTTAAGTAAACCAATTATATCATGACATTATACTTCTTTAGCATATAACTAAACAAGAAACAACAATTAATTTTCCTTATATTCATCAAAAATATTATTGACTTCATTTCAGCACACTTCCACACCATTTCCAATTGATGCATTGGGTGCAAAAAGGGCGTGAGAACCTTCCACGCCCTTTTTGCGTGAATAGCAGATAATGATTATGTATATGAATAAAACAAGTACGATTTCTATCGGGCCCAAAAATATAACAAAAATATCCATAATATCTAAAATGAAATGAAATGAAATATCAGATCAGAGCCAGAAATGTCGGACTGGTCCTGGTCAGAAACCTCTCACAACAAAAAGGCGACATTATATTTATAATGACATCGGCTTTATCTGAATCATGTAATGTGTGCAAGAGAAAAAAAAGGTTACATATACTGCCCTCCTAAGAAATAAAGTCATATCTCCATTTAAGTAGTTTTGAGACATTCAGCTTTTTTTTTTATCTTTCTAAGAAACACACTAGAATGACCATTTTACTTAACGATTTTAAGTCATTTTCATTTGAAAATAGATAATATAAACACAAAAATCAGAAACTCATTCACGGTTCCGAATCTGCCCTTATCTCGACTTTGGAATTTTGGCGTTTATGACTTTCTTTCTTAGGACGGCAGTTGCATGAAAATAGTCAAGATATTGACTGATGTTTGGTCAATATAATGTAAAATGAAAGATTTAAATTTAATACCAATTCAACTTTATGATCTAAGCTTAGAAAAAATTAAGGATGTTTTGTCCCTAACGCCTTTCAAATTATTTTATAAATTAACAAACATTAGAAAAAACAAAATATAAATTATTAAGAATACAAAATCATTTAAACATACAGTAATATCAAAATAAAATATTGACATATATTAGCTGTTTGAACAAGACTAGTATAAAATATAAATATATATTAAGGTATGCAAATATTTTAAATTGGTTTCTCAGTCTGCAAAAGAAAAGTTAAGAAAAAGTATTGTTGAAGAAATAAAGATATAATTTAAGAACTGGAAGAAAATTAAAAAAAAAAAAAAGAAAAAAAATAGAGTCAAGACAAGTGTTCGAAAATTAAATGCTTAAAGTACCTACATTTGGAAACATTTTTAAGGTTGTTTGGCCTCTAGATAGTTGGCCTAATAACTCATAGGTAAAGTGTGAAATGTGATCAGACCTTTTGAGTCCATAAACGTAGCGAGCAGTGCAATTAAAAGCGACTTGCACTTTTTGCAAAGATCTCGAGTCCATTTTACTATAAACAACTTAGAAATAGTGTCAATACTAGTTTTTTCTTATGTCAACAGGTACAAAATCTGCAGTCACTCGAAGATTCCGTAAGACATAGTAAATTTTACTGACGCAGGAGTTATCATGATCTGCGCAAGACAGAGAAGAATGTATTTTAAAACCAAGATATGCGGCCTTACATACGAATTTTAGCTGTACGTTATAGAGGAGAATCGGAGGAGTATCAAGATTTTGAAAGGCAGTCTTTGAAACCGGTAGGAAATTGTGGAATTGAGAGGTTTAGCATCAGCTTATTAAGACTCAGCTATTCCGCCACTATATTTAAGTCTGCATTGACTTTTTCAATTAAATCTTCAATTAGTCTAAGTGATCTGGACAAATATAGTTGTAAGTCGTCAGCATACGTATGCATGGTTACATGATTGCATTTACTGAAAATATCATTTATTAACATAGTAAAAAGAAGTGGGCCAAGAACAGAGCCTTGTGGGACTCCACTCGCGGCTCCTTTGTAAAACGAGAAATTGTTCCCTAACCTGACTTTTGGAGACCTGCCATCTAAGAAGCTATGCAAAAACCGAACCGAAGCATTTTACCCAAAGTAAAATTAAAGTTTTTTACAGAGTAAAGAGTGGTCTACAGTATCAAATGCTTCTGAAAAGTCTTATAGACAAAGCAGACTCAGATGACCCTATCATATAGACATCAGGTCTTAAGTAGTTATATGAAGAGAAACTTGTTCAGCCATGAGAGATTCACATACTTTAGAAACTGAAGACAATAGGCTAATTAGTCGAAAATCGGATGGTTCGGAATACGAATGACTGTCGCCACTTTCCATATCTCGGGGTATCTCGAAGTTGTAAAGCAGTGGTTTATTATGTGTACAAGTGGACTTAGTATATAATGCAATATGCATTTAAGAAATTTTGCGGAGATACCATCGACACCAATAGCATTTGATTTAATCCCAGTGGGCAAAAGCAGGTCTTTGAAGCGCTTCTAGCAGGCCATCATATGGATTTCGTAGCCCTTCCGTGCTCGTTTGCCCATAAGCTTTTTTATATGAAACGAGAAAATTTTCTAGGCCTTCCGCTCTCGCGACTCTAAAGAAGCCTGCTAGAAGCCCTTCTTTAGAATGTACATTAGAAAGAAAAGCAATATAAATATCAACTTGAAATAAAAAAACTTTTGACGAATTCCAGATTTGAACCAGCGTCCTCTCAGCTGGCGGTCTGGCATCTTACCCACCCGTCCACCTCAGTTGTTAACAAACCTCAGCTTATTTTGCATCATTACAAATGAAAGTAAGTTTTCGGGAGCGCGGGTTCGCAACCCAGCTCGGCCCAAAAAAATTTTTTTTTGTATTTTTTTTTAAATCTAAATTTTTTTACAAATTTTTCTGTCCATTTAAAAATTTTTTTGGAATTTTTTTGTAAATTTCTTCATACAAAAATGATAGAAAAGACTTAGAATTTTTCCATATAAAAGTTTTCATATAATGTGATATGCAGTGTGTAAGATTTCGGAGACCTGGGTTCGCGTCCCAACTCGGCCAAAAATATAATTTTTTTTTGTTTTTTCTTTAAGATTTGATTTTTTTTTAATTGATCTGATCATTTATAATTTTTAAAAAATTTTTTAAACATTTTTTGATATAAAATAACAGGAAAAGACTCCAAACTTTCAAAAGGTAGGCCTTACAGAAGCACTCATCAATGCAGCGATCGCTACCTAAAATGCCCACTGGGATATTTTTTATGAAGTGCTCTACATCCAACTGACTAACAGTATTAAACTGAAGCTCAAATGGGAAACCTCTTTTTTGAAATCCTGATAGCGTTTGAAGCTTCATTCCTAATTTGCCTATATTTCTGCCAGTTTGGTGCAGTTGGATTTCGTTTCTACTGCATCGTGACAAGTACGCAGGGGAACTCGAGTATCAAAAGGATTTGTAATTTTTTCTATAAACAAATTAGCTTTTCGTCAACCAACAGTCTGACCAGTTTATTAGAGCCAAATTGTGATACAAGGATGTGTAATAGGGCGGGTCAATTTGTTCGGATGAGAAAAAAACAAGAATGCGTATAGCATAAATGTAATCTATGATGAATTCTTAGAAAATTTCCGCAAGAAACCATATGTCTAAAATCAATCCCAATATCGCGCATATCGGGGTCAAAACTTGTATATCAATTAAAAAAAAATTGTATAGTTTTGTATAAAAATTATGACGAATAGTCCAAAAATGGCAGCGTATATAATTGATTTTGGACTTGCTGAAAAGGAAATTTTGACAGCTCTCCGAATCTTTCGACTTTTTGTAGCTACTGCCATTACATCGTCTCGATTTTTTTCAATTACGAGTCTCGAAACACTTGAAAGTAACTGAACAAATCGCTCAGTTCCCTGAACATGCGATGGAATTTGTGGGTCTGGCAGCGGCGTATCTTCAAACTCTAGATAACTTAGCAAATAATCGTATGAAATGTTGCTGTGAATGGAGTTTCGGATAAAATGCGGATAAATTATCAAATCAACATAGTCTGAGTAACCAAAATTAATGGTATGCTTCTTATAAGTCCTTAATACTGTTGGATTATAAAGCTTATCTCGAACCGGTTTTCTATCATCAAAGAGCATTGCCAACAAAACATTCTCTGGATGACCGAAAAAGGCATTATTTTTACCTATAGCGTTAACAATATCCCTAAGGTTTGGTGGCAAATATTGCGTTGACCGTATAAATTTTGCTAACAGTGCACTGCCGTAGACAACAGAACTATAATAATTTACATTAAAATACATTGATACATAAACTTTCATAATATAGTTTGCTAGAGTTTTTAAGTCTGTTGATGGCAAATTTGTAGTTACGTATAGTCGCAATAGTCTCCTAGCTTTGGTTAGCCAACGAGAAAGAACTATTTTCCCGGGTTTCTGGCTAAATCTGCGCGACAGAAACCTTCAGACACGGCTTTGGCTAGTCGATACACATACTTCACATCTGTAGAAAGACCGTGTTCGTATTCAGTATTTAACGGTGGAGGCATATTCCCAAACAAAATGGGTCTAAAATCAGATACAACCTATAACAAAACGTGGGTTGACTTGAAATAAAGTCAAATTATTGTAAAATTAGTATAAAACTACCTGTAACTGTTCGCAGGTTTCAACTAATTTTGTTACATCCCCGCTAGCAGTTCTAGGTTCGCTTGTAGTCAACTTTTCCAATGCATCAAACAAGTGGCAAAAAGGGAGTTCAAGGCAGCAAGCAAACAAACCAGTGTAATGGTTTTTCTAGAGCAATTTCGAACCTTCGTAGAATGCCATTTACGGTATCAGTATTGCTTACTTCTACATTGCAACAAACTTCAACCACATCGTTAAGAGATACATTTTTGAAGTGAAAACTTCTTTAGGCGCGTTGAACGATTTTGGTAGAGGGTAAATCTTTGGTTTGCGTCATCGTCATAGTCATTTTGCGAGTAACTCTCGTCATCAATACAGACAGCGAGTAGGTTTTAAAATGACGCTCTTGGGTCTTGACTACAAGGTGCTCAGCAAATGTAGCAAGAAAGCATCAATAAGTTCCTCTGTTGACGCATCGTTTTTTCCCTCCCTTTACTCCGCTGCGAAACATTGAATGATACTGTTTTTTCAATGTATATGTAGAGCTGCTGTAGGTTAAATAAAATAACCCTATAGGAACAAACTAACTTGTTTTTAAAAACAACTAATTAAAAAACTAATTTAAAATAAACTAGTTTATGAACTACTTTGATTTATATTAAGGCGGCATCCACTTCAATTTTAAATAGTTTTTATTGCATTAAATATGAAGTAATTGAAAAACTACTTCAAAATAAGTGGCTTAAAAACTACTTTGAATTATATTAAGGCGGCGACTACACTGATTTTGACATGTTTTTATTGCAAATTTTTATTAGATTACAAGTTTATATATATTTAACCATGCTATTTCATTAAATATTATTAACTTTACGCTTTCACTAATATGAATTTAGGTATTTTTTTTTTCAAAACAATAAAATAAATGATTTCTTTGATGTATAGAAATTTAAAATTTTTATGTTTTTTAATTCATCTTCAATAAGTGGAATATTAACTAGTTTTCAATTGATTTATTTTAAAGTAATT
The DNA here is from genome assembly GCA_963920525.1 of Dichetophora obliterata. Lineage (NCBI taxonomy): Eukaryota > Metazoa > Arthropoda > Insecta > Diptera > Sciomyzidae > Dichetophora > Dichetophora obliterata. The sequence continues at coordinate 60,239,862 of OY986436.1, read as the reverse complement.
AAAAAAATAATTTAAATTTAACTAATTTAACAAGTAGTTGAAAATATATGCGGTTTTCAATAGATTTATTTTAAAGTAGTTAAAGAATTTAAATTCAACTAATTTAACAAAAAATTGAAAACATAAGAAGACGAAAGTCAATTGACTTATGTAGCAGGCATCACCATACAAAATATGTTAGTTCGTTCTATGGAAAAAAGTCCGAATTTCAACTAGTTTAGGATGACAGAATACTCCTTTTTCAACTACTTTTAAACTAGTTGATTTTCTACAGGGAAATTTAAAATTTTTGATTTTTGGTTCTTGTTTGACTGGCCGTGAAGTCTCTTTTGATGCCAATTTTTGCTTTCATATTGCATTCTCATTGGTTGCAGATTTTGTATGAAATGTCAACTTCGTTTTGAGAGTTTCGGCCACCGGCTCTCCGCCCTAACACAACCTTGTCTAATTTTGCCATTCCACCACTTGAGATTTTGCTACAAGGCAAACAGAAAACATAGCAAGCAAAATGAGGTTTATTTTCTGACGCCGGTTCGTTCATCCCCTCTAACGTTGCGCAACCACTGTTTGCCATGTAATTGTTGTTGTAAAGTTAGCTGGGATTTTTTTGACTTTTTTGTAGCTACAGTCGGCATATTACAACTGATTTATTTTAGATATGAGTTTAAATCAATATTTGAAATTTTGTATAAATGGCTGAAACTATTTCTTTTAACTAAATGTACTACCATATCAAAAATATATATGTACATATAATTATACTTATATCTTTTTATATAATAACACAATATACATGCACGCTATATATTGATTGTGTTGTGTATTTAAATAAGAATATATTAGAAATAGATATATTATATAAATTATATATAATTTAATATAATAAATGTACGTAGACAGTTTAACCGCCTTGTGGTGTGAATTGAAAACGCAAACCAACGACAAGCAAGACACGAGAAGCAATAGAATTTCGTATAGAAAAAGTTTTGCTTCTCGTGTCTTACTTGTCGTTTGTTTGCGTTTTCGATTTACTACATTAGGCGGTAAGAAATTTCACGCTTGTGGCAAGCAGACTGTAGTTATTCCATTGCAACTGTAAAGATAAATTTATTTCGCAGGTTTTTTGTGTGTTTTTATGTACATATATATAAAGTGTTATAAAAATACTTCGATTGTCATATGCCGACTGCAGCTACAAAAAAATATCTACAAAAAATTCCCAGCTAACTGCGCCAACAACAATTGCCAAGGAAATCTACAAACAAGGACGCACAGAGAAGAACAAGGTCATAGCGGAACATTTAGAACTTTTTGATTTTCATCCTACATGTAGGACGGGTTGCAGTTTGAGCTTTCGCACATCCTACATATCCGTCCGACTTGTCAAATCCATTCTACATGTAGGATAGTCCGAAATCCCCTATTAGCATGAAAATTCTTATATAGCAGTTAGGCGGTCCGTGGCAGGACAACGTCTTCCAGGGAATACTAATATTTTATATATAGGTTTTCGCTTCGGTCGGCAGTCTCCTCACTGCTATGCTTTTTTTTATGAAAGAACTCATGTAGCTGTTTTTGCTTTGTACAAGAGTCCTCAACGTCAAGATATAAGTGTCCTAACAATTTTGTATTTGGCTCTTGAACAACTATTAAGTGAGATTCTTTAACCATCCTAGTATGAAATTTTCTATTTATTTCCACTCTCGACAAGGCCTCATTTTTGGTGCCGTCAAAAGAAAAAGCAATTACATTGGTATCGCCACGGTGTTTCCGACACACTGCATCTCTACATTTCTTTTTTTCGCGAGCCACTTTGGCTTTATACATGATAACACAATGGCCATGGTCATATCTGAAGCCGATGTCTTTGAAAAGAGCCGTAGCCAAACAAGATGCGACTCTGTCCGATATGCCAAATCTATCGCACATCATGGCAAAAGTTATGGCGTCATACCTTTTGGTATACGGTCCCCTCTTTAATGTGACATGGTGTGTGGCTGTTGGTATTTCAAATGTCAATTCAGAGTCAATATCCAAATTCGGTAAGTCGGTGTCATATGTTGGATCATGACTAGTTGTTGGTTGTGTTGATTGTTGATCTGCAACATCTGAGAATTCTGACAACACGTTATTTTATGAATGCGATCGATTAACTATAGACTTCAAACAAAACAATAGCTTATTATTTACTATGCATTTTTATTTACGAGTATTTTAATAAAAATGTGGTCAGTTTTGCAATTCACAGGTTATTGCTTCCAGTTTTGTTTACTTTTAAATACTAAAATGTGAAGAATGTAATAAAATAGTAAAAATTAATAATTCAAATATAAAATTAAAAATTATCAAAACGTTTCTACGATGATTTTTACATTCTTGGCAATTTTAAATATCAGGCTGGCAGAATTTGGTTCAAAAGCCAAAATAATTTTTAAATAAATTAAGATTCGGAGAGTTGGCAAAATTTCCTTTTCAACAAGCCCAAAATCAATGATATACCCTGCCATTTTTGGACTATTCTACTGTATTTTTATATAAAACTATAAATCCATACACAAATTTTGACCTCGATATGCGCGATATTGGGATTGATTTTAGACCAATGATTTCTTGGGGAAATGATTTCTCAGAATTCATCATAGATTACGTTTCTGCTATACGCTTGACCGATAAAAAATTTGATCCGCCCTAATGTGTCAAAAAAATTTACCTGTAATCACGATATAAAAATGCAAACGAAATGCAAAATATAATTATTGAAAGCCTGTATTGATAAATTGAAATACAGATGAAAATCGGTATTGGTAATCGCAATGAAAATGGTAATGGTAATGGGAATAGTAATGGTAATGGTAATGGTAATGGTAATGGTAATGGTAATGGTAATGGTAATGGTAATGGTAATGGCAATGGTAATGGTAATGGTTATGGTAATGGTAATGGTAATGGTAATGGTTATGGTTATGGTAATGGTAATGGTAATGGTAATGGTAATGGTAATGGTAATGGTAATGGTAATGGTAATGGTAATGGTAATGGTAATGGTAATGGTAATGGTAATGGTAATGGTAATGGTAATGGTAATGGTAATGGTAATGGTAATGGTAATGGTAATGGTAATGGTAATGGTATTGGTAATGGTAATGGTAATGGTAATGGTAATGGTAATGGTAATGGTAAAGGTAATGGTAATGGTAATGGTAAAGGTAATGGTAATGGTAATGGTAATGGTAATGGTAATGGTAATGGTAATAGTAATGATAATGATAATGATAATGGTAATGGTAATGGTAATGGTAATGGTAATGGTAATGGTAATGGTAATGGTAATGGTAATGGTAATGGTAATGGTAATGGTAATGGTAATGGTAATGGTAATGGTAATGGTAATGGTAATGGTAATGGTAATGATAATGGTAATGATAATGGTAATGGTAATGGTAATGGTAATGGTAATGGTAATGGTAATGGTAATGGTAATGGTAATGGTAATGGTAATGGTAATGGTAATGGTAATGGTAATGGTAATGGTAATGGTAATGGTAATGGTAATGGTAATGGTAATGGTAATGGTATTGGTAATGGTAATGGTAATGGTAATGGTAATGGTAATGGTAATGGTAATGGCAATGGTAATGGTAATGGTAATGGTAATGGTAATGGTAATGGTAATGGTAATGGTAATGGTAATGGTAATGGAAATGGTTATGGTAATGGTAATGGTAATGGTTATGGTAATGGTAATGGTAATGGTAATGGTAATGGTAATGGTAATGGTAATGGTAATGGTAATGGTAATGGTAATGGTAATGATAATGGTAATGGTAATGGTAATGGTAATGGTAATGGTAATGGTAATGGTAATGGTAATGGTAATGGTAATGGTAATGGTAATGGTAATGGTAATGGTAATGGTAATGGTAATGGTAATGGTAATGGTAATGGTAATGGTAATGGTAATGGTAATGGTAATGGTAATGGTAATGGTAATGGTAATGGTAATGGTAATGGTAATGGTAATGGTAATGGTAATGGTAATGGTAATGGTAATGGTAATGGTAATGGTAATGGTAATGGTAATGGTAATGGTAATGGTAATGGTAATGGTAATGGTAATGGTAATGGTAATGGTAATGGTAATGGTAATGGTAATGGTAATTAATGGTAATGGTAATGGTTATGGTAATGGTAATGGTAATAGTAATGGTCATAGGAATGGTAATATTAATGGTTATATTAATGGTAATGGTAATTTCTGAATTTCAATTGATCTTTTCTAAAGCACAATTGGAAAAGTGTACAAATCTTGTTAAAAAACTTTTTTTTATACTAGAATATGGTTGAAATCATAAAAATTTTTATAAAAATCATATTGTTTTAAAGTTCATGCAACAGTTATTTGGGTAATTATTTGGCAACGACCTGGAAGAAAACAGAATAAATGTGATCGATGTTAGGCGAATCGACTAACGAATTACATCCAAGGAATTAAAGGTGGTATAGTAACACATTTTATACGCATATCAATTTAATATCGATTTTAAGCGCATGCGCTACCGCTTCAACCATCGCAAATATGGAGAACACAACAGGTGCTACACAACAACATACAAAAATGCCAGCGAAAGCCACCTGTCGCTTTCATAATCTTTTACCAAAAAAAGAGGTAGAATTGAAGCAACGAACTTGAAACGAACCAACGATGCAATATTAGTTTACATTCAACTCTTAAAGCGATCGGATCGACAGTTCTATAACCTTTTGCATAAATGGCCTCAAAAATAACTCTAAAAATATCTAAACTCAATGAGGAGGAGCTCTTGGAGGGAATGGATAAGTTGGTGATGCAGCTAGAGCAGCGTTTTGGCGGTGGAAAAACTGATGAACTACTTTATCAATTGATAGCGAAAAGAGTGAAACGTATTTATAGTGGCGAATGTGAGCAACATTACGCAAATGATGCTCAAAAGAATGATTTCTCTTTCAATTTGGATCAATGCATGCAGCAGTCAGAACTAAGATCAACACTCGATGCCATTTTGGCAAGCATAGAAATGCAGTTGGGAAGCGTTGCGGCCGAAAAGTTAATGTATCAGATCATGTACAGATTGGGTGTGCGCAACGGTAGATATGATGAAGAACAGGAATATGATACTGATGATAGTGATGAATATTACGATGATGAAGATGATGCAGAGTTAAGGACATTTGGAGTTAATAATGAAAATGAGTCATACGAATGGCAGCCGCTGAGTAGCATCAATAATTTTCATAATAATCGTATAGATGAAAATACTCAAAGCTTACATAATGACAAGGAAATAAACAAGGTCAATGAGGAACACGAGCAGCAAGCACAGCAAAAAAATTAAAATGCAAGAAAAAATATTTCAAATCTAGCTTCTAATAAATGCTCAATTGAATTAAAATAAATTCGTATAGATTTATAAAAATTCGGTTTTTATTTAATGTTTAAATAAAATGTGTTGTAAATGTGATTTAAAAAAGACAAAAAGGAGAGACTTTATACATACAATATTTTATTTCAAACACCATATTTTTGTTTTATTTATAAAAATAATGCTTCTCTATAATTTGTGTGTTGTATATTTTTTATTCAATTACTCACAATTTTTATGAAGATCTAATACAATGATCTAATGAAGATCTGGCGACGGTAGCCTAGTGGGTAGAGTTCGTTGCCCTAAGCTAAGAAACCGCGGTAGCCCGGGTTCAATTCCCAGCTCAGACAGAATTTTATGGTAATGGTAAAGCAATTGAATTCTTTTTCTGTTAGGCCGTCACCTCTCTGCAGACAAGCTCAGAGAGTAAAAACACTAACCCGTGCAGAGTCGGCATAACACTCGTAGGTCCAGTACTCGATCATTTGTGTTCAAACATTTGTGTTCAAACATTTGTACGTGTTCAACACAAGTGATAAATAGAAGCTCGGTCGAAGTCCTTTCTAATACGAAAAAGTATCTCACATTCTGAAAAACTTAATTAAAATTCCGAAAAGATCAACCAAAATTCTGAAAAGATCAGTTGAATTTTAGAATAGATCAATTCAGAAAAGATAAAAAAAAATTCAGCAAAACTCTATTGAAATTGAGAAAAAAAAACAAATAAAATTTAGAAGAAAATGAAATTTTTACTTTCGTGAGAAAGCAAGTTGTTTTGGTAGTAATATTGTCTCAAACCAATGTTGTTAAAAAACACTGTTTTTTCACTCAAATGGTTTTGAAAGAAAGTATTTCGATAACGCATTTAAAAAATTGTCTAAAAGATGTCTGTCGCTTTAATTAATTAACTTTTTAAATATTTAAATGATAATTGGCATACTTTGTGGCATAAGTGATAATTTAAATGATAATAGTTTTTTTTTTCAAAATCAATTGATCTTTTCTGAACTTCAATCGACCTTTTTTATGAATTTCAAATGACATTTCTTAGTACCAATTGTTTTCTTTTTTTATATTCAAAAATAATTTTTGAATTTCAATTGATCTTTTCTGCATTTCTAAAATAGATTTTCTAAAGACCAATTGGTATGGTAAAGACCATATAGAATTTTAATTGATCTATTCTGAATTTCAATCGATCTATTATGAATTCTAAATGGAATTTTGAAGTTCAATTACTACTTCTGAACTATATTTGATATTTCCCGAATTTGAAAGTACAATTTCTGAACTTCAATTGATCTTTTTTGAATTCCACAAGGAATTTTTTAAGATCAATTGGTATTTAGAAAAAGATGTTGATCAATTCCGAACTTTAAGTGATCTATTTTGAATTTCAATCGATGTATTCTAAATTTCAAATGTAATTTCGAAGTTCGATTGATCTTTTCAGAATTTTGATTTATCTCTTTTGAACTTCAATGACAACATTTTGAATTTCAAAAGAAATTTCTGAATTACAATTGATCTTTTCTGAATTGCAAATAATTATTTCTGAGTTTCAATTGACCTTTTTTTTATTTCAATTGATCTGGTCTGGATTTCAAAAAATCGTTTCTGAACATCAATTGAGCCTTTTTGGACTTCACATGAAATTTCTAAATTTCAATTGATCTTTTTCAAATTTCAAAAAGAATTTCTGAGGATCCATTAATCTTTTTCTGAATATCAATTGATCTACTCCAAATTTTAATTTATCTATTCTGAATTTCAAATTATCTTTTCTGAATTTCAATTGATTTATTTTGAATTTCAAATGAAAAATATGAGCTTCAAAGAAAATTTCTGAAGTTGAAATGATCTCTTCAGAATTTTTAATTGATCATTTCTGACCTTTAATCAATCCTTTCTGAAATTCAAAGAAAAACTCTGAATTTCAATTGATCTTTTCTGATTTTCAAATAGAATTTCTGAGGATCAATTGATCATTTCTGAATATTAACCATCATGAAACGGATATATTATGAATTTAAATTGATCATTATGAATTTCGATTGATCTTTTCTAAACTTCATTGATCCTTTCTGAGTTTCAAATGAAATATCTATACTCAAATTATTCTTTTCTGAATGTCAAAAAGGATTCCTGAACCCTTAATTGATCTGTGCTGAGTTTCAAGTGGAATTTTTGTGTTGCAATTTATCTTAACTGAAGTACAGTTAGAAATAGTGTAGAGATATGACAATTTTGAGGAAGTTAGTAAAGAATTAATAAGTTCAAGTTTGAAAATATATGGCTTAAAACAACAAAAGTGTTTAACACTAAACCTACCGACCCCGGTAATTTGACCGGATTCAAGCTTTAAATATACAAATATATTGATTTTAGTTTTGTCAGCTTAACTCATGACTTTTTATGTATCGATTTTTAAGTTGCGTTAGCAACATAAAGTTTACAATAAGAAAAACAATAAATTTAAACTGACTTGAAAACTCTTAGGACTTGGGTTTGTTATGTTTTTTTTAGGTTGTTTACGGAAATTGTTAACTAGTTTTACATAAATTTTTGACGTGCTACTATATAACTGAGTTCGTGATCTATTTTAGCAATAATGATTTAAGTATATTCATTTTTCAGAAATCTCCCTTTTAAAATTTTGTAAAACTTTACTGTACTAAGTAATATTTAAAGTGAGTGTGGTTTAGTAAAGATATATATACTTATATAGAACTCTACTAAAAAATAATCTTATGTCGTTTTTCGAAAGTTTCTCGAAAAGTGCTAAATTTTTGTGCACTTTTTAGAAATTTTGCCCTCTTGAGAAAAAAAAATAGTGATTACTAAAATTGAATTGAGTTCTTTTCTCGAAAACGTTGACCCCAAAAGTAGAAGAAAATTCAGAATTCTCAAAGAGGGCAGAATAAATGCAACATTTTTTCGAGAAACGCAAACGCCAATAGTATAAAAAACTATCTAAGAATAGTTTTCAAAGTCGAAGGGTAGTTCTTAGCATACAGCTTTATATCGACAAATATAACTATAACTGTCTGTGTATAACGTGGCTGTTGTTGTCGTTGATGTTGCTCCTGAAGATGATGCACTACCATGACATACTACAGTGCAATGCATTTGTTTAGTCGTCGTTTATTTATGCTGGCAATTTAAAGGCAAGAAGCGAGAAACAGCAGCTCGTCTTAACTCGTTTGCAATAGGTACGCAAGTAAAAAAAAAACGAAGAAAGTAGATTGAAAAAAAATTAAAAACATAACAAAAAAAGAGTATTTTGAATTGAACGATAGTTTAAACGAACCAAAAGATCCTTAGTATCTATGCGCTACAACAAGCTACTTGGATATAAGTTGCAGCTAATACATACACATATGCCGCAAGTTTCTCACATTCGTTTATACCACTTGTAGCTCTAAAATTGCCTTAACTCGTATTATTTGCAATACCTGCAAAAGTTAAATGTTTATAATGGATCTTTTTTAAGTATATTTTGCAAGAGCATTTTTTAATAGCTTTTTGCAAACTTATGTTTTGCTTTAGTTATGCAGTTTGCTTTTTTTTGTACTGGTTTTTTTGATGTTTGTTTTGTTGTTGTATTTTGTTTGTATGCCGCTAGAAACCTTATTAAAAAGAGTTACATCAGATTTTCTTTTTTGACAAAGCTATAAAAGCAATAAGAAAAGACTTTTATCAAAAAAATTATTCGCGCCACAAAAAATACTTAACATAACAATATTTTTGTTTTTTCACCTTTTCAGATTAATTTTTTAGGTAAGCACACAAGCTATGCCCAGTAAAAAATTTTGATGCGCATTACTCGTATGCTCATTAAGAGCGCTTTCATCCCCTTGCGTATAGTGCTACTTGTAAAGCGCTGTGTTTGGAGCTCTTTCCATAGTGATAACGTAGCACTAGCAAACTAATCTTAGAACGTAAAGTAAAAAAAATAAGAATTAAATTTTTGAAAAAATAAAAAAAAAAAATAACTAAAGTTAGAGCCCGTCACATTCCGTTCTTTTGCTTCAACCATCGTCCATAAGTCCAGCGAGCACATCACATATTGCGCATAACGACTGCAAGCTCTATCGCACCTGTCATTCCCGCGAGCGTATAAGTACCGCCCTTAAGTCCTGCTAACCCCTAAGTTCTGCATAGTTCTTGCGGCATCCGTGCTTTCATACGCGTAGTTAACAAAAGTAAGTTTTAATTAAAGTTTTAAATGATAAAAGTAAAATGGTGATATAATTTTATAAAAGTAAAAGAACTGCATCGAAGTCCTGCGAGATCGAGTCTATCCAGCGAGTCCTCCTTTTAATACGCGAAATTCATAAAAGTAAGTATTTAATAAAGTTTTATTATCAAATGAAAAAATGTGCTTTTAATACGCGAAACTCATAAAAGTAAGTATTGAACAAATTTTTATCAGCAACTGCAAAAATTAGTTTTGTTTTAAAAAATTACAAAAACTGCACCAGAGTCCTACGAGGCCGCATCGTACTGCTCCTCCGCATCGCGTCTATCCAGCGAGTCGTTGTTCCGTTACTGCTCCATTTTTAAAACCAATGCTTCCAATGGCTTTCAACTTTACAAACAATACCCACGACAAGCTACAAATTGAAAACAATCAACTAAAGGAGAAATGTGCAGCTTTAGGTTAGTAAAAACAAATTGCAATTAAAACATTACTTCAGTAAGAGTAAAAGCTATATTCGATTCTTGAATAAAGTTCGTTAATGCCATTCTATCTAACTAGTATAAGAGATTTATAGGATTTAGAATAAATTCAAGATAAAAGACAATTTCTTTTATTTTCTTTTTATAGAAAAGATCAACAATGAAAATTAAAACTGTTTTTTTTACTGAATTTTTTACTGAAATTTTGTTTTGTAAGTATGAGTCTATTAACTCAAAAAGACTTAAAAAAATTAATAAATGTTTTTGTCATAGTTGCGGCAATGTCCCTAGAAATATTTGAAAAGGAGATGAAGGCAGGATTTCGCTCCTACAAAAATAAATTTTACAGGGATGTGAGCAAAACCAAGAAATAAAAAAAACAATCCAACAGCAGAAACTTTGCAGTAAAACTGTTTTTTAAATAAATGTACTTTCTTTAATTAATTAATTAATTATTTCCTAAATTTTTTTTTTGATCACGTTGTGAATTTATAAATTCAGTTCTTATTGTTAAATATCACCAAACATAAAAAAACAACATTAAATGCATAAATGCAGAAAAGTTAATAAATGTACTATTTATTTGTTTTTTTAAAGGCTGGGTTTTGTATTAACTACAAGGGGAAAAAAGCGCTCGGTTCTCGCTACTTTTTAGTAGTAACTACAAGGGGAAAAAAGCGCTCGGTTCTCGCTACTTTTTAGTATTAACTACAAGGCGAACAAAACGCTTGGTTCTTGATAGGATTTTATATTTTGAACAGCGAGAATGGAGCGCATACATCTGATGACATGCTAATGCTAAAAAATGCGCTATACGCAAGGAGAATGAAGCGCTCTATTGTTTTTTTAGAGCGCTTCAGTTGCGCTAGTGGAGCGCTCGGCTTCCTTCTGGGTGTATATAGCATTCAAAAGTACACATTTCAACGACAGTTTTTGTTCTAGGGAAAAAAAGTCAGAATTTCAAAAAACTACTTTTTAATTTTTTTTTTTAATTAATTGATTGTTCTAAAGGGTAAGAATAGGAAAATGAAAAAAGTGAAAATTATACGGATATAGAGATCAAATTTTAAATACATAAAAATTTCGATTTTGATTTTAGTCGACCTCTGTATTTATTTGGTGTTGTTTTTTCGGGCTCAGGGTCCAATTACAAAAAAAAGCTCCTTTTGTTTAAATTTTGCTTATTTCAAATCAATATTTCGATTCTCACCGAGAATCATCATCCGTACTAAACTATAAATAAAAATTTTTTAATAAACTATTTGGAAACATAAATCTTAAACCGTAAAAAAACTTACACCAAGCAAAACTTTTTTACTTATTTAACAATGAAACACATAACATTTTAAACATAAAAATAATTTACATTAAAAACACTTTTATTTAAATATGTATTACATTAAAAATCACTGAAACATTTAAAACATAAATATAAAGGAATTTTTGTTTGTAATTGGATCTTAAGCCTAAAAAAACACCAAATACATAAAAATATTAAATTAGAAATATATATATAAAGCTCAATTTAAATTCAGAAACCATATTTGAAATAAAGATCAGATCAATTAAAATTCAAAAACTATATTTGGAATTCAAAATAGATCATAAGAAATACAGAATAAATCAAATGAGGATCAGAAAAGATCAATTGAAATTAAAAAACGATGAGTTAAAATACAGAATAGATTAAATAAAATTCAGAACTTACTTTTGCAACTCGAATAGATTAATAAAATTCAGAAATTGCATTAGAAATATAAAACATATCAACTGAAATTCAGAATGGATCAGTTTAAATTCAGATTTGGTCAATCGCGTCGGAAGCGAATTTCATCTGGGGGGCAGTACAAATGGGGGGGCAGTACAAATGGTGGTGCAAAAAAAGTTCACCAAAATTTCTTCACATGAAACATGAAGAAGAGAGAAAGAAGAGGAAAATATATAATACAAAAATATTATCGTTGTAAAAAAACTGATATTTTGAATAACTTTTCCTTTTAAATTGTTTATCTTGCTAAAAAAGTGGGGGGGCAACTGCCCACCTTGCCCCCCGCTTCCGACGCCAATGGATTTGGTCACTTAAAATTAAGAAATTCCATTTAAAATTCTAAATAAATCATTGAAAATTTAGAAATTACACTTGAAAATCGAAATAGTTCAATTGAAATTCAGACATTCAATTTGAAATACAGAATAGATGAATTTATATTCAGAAATATGAATTAAAATACAGAATAGATCAATTAGAATTAAAAAAATTCAGAATATTTCATTTGAAATTCAGAAATTTAATTTTAAATTAAAAAAAAAAATGAGTTGAAACTCAGAAAAAATTAATTAAAATTTAGAAAAGAAAAAAAAAGATGAAAAAAAAGAGAGGCAGAAAAGCGCGAGCAGGAGAAGATTGAGATGTATGGTGACAGGAATGAGGCCCAAAAATTTTTCGAAAAAATAAGACGTCTTGCCGATGGTTTTAAAACCATCAAATGCAAGGATGAAAACGGGAATCTAGTGACAGATGTCCAGAGTACTCTGACGTTATGGAGGGAACACTTCTCTAAGCTTCTTAATAGCGTCCCTGACAACAATCCCGCCAATAGAGTTGATATTCCGGAAACCAAAATTACGGATGACAACGTCGAGGTTCCGCTGCCCGACTATGATGAAGTTCTGACAGCTATAGCTTGGCTTAAAACTGACAAAGCTCACTTACACAAAAAATCCCCTCAGTTCGCTCTGGCATTTCAAGCGGCGAGGAATGCGTCGCTTATTTCTTTCAATGCATGCAAACAAAATGTATGCATGAACAAAACTATAAAATATGTTCCTAATTAGGACAGAAAATATATTTTTCGTATAGGTACTTTTATTCAAAATGATTTTTGCTAATGTTTAAGTAAATATTTTATTATAATGAATGCTTTTATTGAAGCAACTCATTACTTAATACAAGAACATTTTTCCTAGAAAGGCATTATAGAAGATCGTATGAAGTAATATGATTTCTATTAATGGTAAGGACGAAAAATTTTGTTCCATAGCTTAAAAAATTACTATTTTGAAAAAAGGAGACAGTGGTGAAAAAAATATCACATCATAAATAGTCAGAAAAATAACAGATCATAAAAATAACAGCCCAATTAACAGTATTAGAGACCAATTTAGGGATAAACCATTTAAAAGTTTCACTTGTTAAATTTTATAAAAAATTACGCAACAGGAGGCTTACACAACTAAGTTCTCTCAGTGAAGAAGCTTAAAGCTCTCTAACACATACTAAAAAATGTGTTTGTTGTAAAATAAACACCACTGATTTAAATGCATTCACGAGTTTCAATGCAGAATATGGTCGGAAGAATGCATTCCGAATGATTGGAATCTCAGTGTGCTCTGCCCAATCCACAAGAAAGGCGATCCCACTATCTGTGCCAATTACCGTGGGATAAGCCTCCTTAATATCGCATATAAGGTCCTGTCGAGCGTTTTATGTGAAAGATTGAAGCCCATTGTAAACGAACTGATCGGACCTTATCAGTGTGGCTTCAGAACTGGAAAGTCCACTATCGACCAGATTTTCACGCTCCGACAAATCTTGGAGAAGACTCAAGAAAAACAAGTCGACACCCACCATCTTTTTGTCGACTACAAAACCACCTTCGACAGCCCAATAAGGAAGCACCTATACTCCACCATGTCTGAATTTGGTATTCCTGCAAAACTAATACGACTTTGCAGGATGACACTGAGTAACACTAGCAGCGCAGTTAAAATCGGGAAGGACCTCTCCCCACCATTTATTACCAAACGAGGTTTCAGACAAGGTGATTACTTATCGTGCGACTTTTTCAAACTAATGATGAAGAAGATTATCCGAGCTGCTGATCTGAGACGTAGTTTCACAATATTCTACAAGAGTGTTATGCTGCTTGCGTATGCTGATGACATCGATATCATTGGCCATAATACGCGCTAAGTCCGTGCAGCATTCTTCAGATTAGAAAGAGAGTCAATTCGAATAGGTCTGGCAGTGAATGGAGATAAGACGAAATACTTGGTGTCAACAAACAAACAGTCCCAGCGTCTTGGAACCCACGTTACAGTTCACAATACCTCCTTCGAGGTTGTGAAGGACTTCGTCTATCTGGGATCGATCCAGTATTAACTCAACCTACGACATCAGCACTGAGATCAAACGAAGAATAACTCTTGCCAACAGGTTTTACTTTGGGCTCAGTAGGCAATTGAAAAGCAGAGCCCTCTCTCGACGAACGAAAATCACGCTCTATAAATCGCTCATCATGCCCGTCCTACTTTATGCATCACAAACCTGGACGCTGAGCAGTTCAGATGAAAAGACTTTAGGAGCGTTCGTATGATCTACGGACCAATCTGCGTCAATGGTGAGTACCGAATACGGTGGAATGATGAACTGTATGAGGTGTACGCATTAAAGTCGAACGGCTTCGCTGGCTTGGTCATGTTCAGCGCATGAAAGACGATGCATTCGATTCGGTACCCAACGGCGGTCAACGCAGAAGAGGACGATCGCATCTTCGATGGAAAGATCAAGTAGAGGACAACCTGACGAAGCTTGGAATTTCCAACTGGCGCCAGCAAGCGAAAGACAGAAATGGCTGGCGCAGATTCTTAGATGAGGCCAAGACCGACATACGGTTGTAGCGCTAACTAAGTAAGTAAGTTTTGAATAGAACGAATTAAAATTCGTTATCAACAAGTACAAATTTAACTTTCCAATTTTATCTGGAAATGAAGTAGGATTTGACCCACCTAACAACATGACTAACTATGAAGATTCCGATGAAGTATATACTTCAATGTACAAAAAAATAATTTCTTAATTTAAAAGTACATGTTTTCAAATAAAATACACACAAGCCCATGGATGTAGAAATATAAAACTCAAAGTAAAAGTATTTTTTTTAAGTTAGGACCTAAATGACAACGATACTCGAGAACAGCTTCTTTACACTTACACAAATTTAAGAATAAACAACTTGTAGTGATTTATCTTAGTTTAAAAAAAGCACAGGACAAGCGTCTGAGTCACTCTGCAGTGACTTCAGAGCAAACTTTTTCTTAGACATAGTAAAATAAAAAAGGTGAAATGATGGCAATTCCCATATTTATTAAGTGAAAGAATATATAAAGTATTAGCATATAATATTGTAAATTATTTTAATGAAGTTTTCTCCTCCTCCTCCTTATTTTTATTTTTATATCATAATAGGTCTGTTTCCGTACTCCATTCAAGTAACTTGAAGTTGCTTGAAAGCGTTATCTTACTAATTTTTGAAGATCGAGGGAGAAGAGTAACATGCAAAAGACACTCTCTATTCTATTACAATTATTTGAAGTTAGTACGGGAACAGGCCTAATGATGATTATAATAATGATGGTACTTTAATGGTTACATAAAAAAGTTGTTCTAAATTATGCTAGCAAAAAATCTGCTACACTAACAGCGAACAGCCACAAATGTCACCTATTTTGTAGCACTGATCCTGAAGAAACCACCTCTTAATCAAAAACACACTGTCACACATACATACATACACTCGAAAACTTCCATGACTACAAAAAAGAAGTTGTTGTGTAAGCTTCCGCACAGCTTTGCAGAAGCGAACCTACTCAGAACAATCAACAAATAATCATCATGATTTTATGTGTGTGAAAACGTGAGAAAACAAAAAAATTTTGAATTCACATCTAGAAAGAAGAAGAAGATGAAGAAGCAACAGCGAAGCATGAGGAAACGCATAAAATTCAGTGTTATAGCATAGGAAAGCAATTAAAACTAACGCAGCTAACTTTATGCTAACCCTTAACCGCCGAAGACTGTTATACGTTTCCCATGAGGGCAGCATTACAATTTTTTGTTTTCTTAGTCGATAAAAATTATGAAATTTCTCTCGTTTTTAGGAACTTTTCTTGAAAAATGTATATTTCTTCTATTTTATTGGCTGCGATTTTAAACATCAATCGATGCTATTTCGTCGGCAGTATATTTATATTTTTCATTGTCAATATGGGAAAATATATCTGGCTATACTGACCTAAAAGACTTTTCAACACAGAAACAAATGTATCTTCTGATATCATAATTGCTCTATTAGTTTAATAATGAAACTTCGACATCCTTGCGTATTGTTTTTCCCGTATCTAAATCTTAGGTTTCATCGCCAATTTTAGCTTTAATGTATTCCTCAAAAATGTAAGAGAAGTTGGGAACGGTCATCAAAAATGGTTGGATTGGAGATGATTGATTGGGAGTCGAAACCCTCACAACGAAAGAAAATCTGGTAAAAATTTGGTAGGATCGGCCAAATTACTTTCAAATTCCTTGTTAACATTTTACACTTCATGCTTTATTGATTTCATAAATAAAAGGTACGCCAAGTTACGATCTGTATATAAATCATTCAAAAGTTTGTCCTTGTGGCATTGATCTTCAAAAGAGGCAATCCTGAAATAGATTTTTAACTGAGTCCACTGATCGACTACTATACGTTTGACGGCTGTTTTTAGAGACAACCACTGAGTGGCACAAGCCCTAACCAACTTAAATAGCTCATGGACTTCATTTAAATAAGCAACTATTTTGTGATCATTATTTTGCCTGAAAATAAAAACCAGTTACAGTTTTCAGATATTAATTATTCTACTTCATTTTGAAGCATTTTGAAGCACTAGAAGCACTAGAAACTGAGTGACATACACATAGAACCAATACAAAATTTGAGTTTTTTCGTTTCAAAAGCGCTATTACCTTACCCTCAATTAAGCTTACTATGGTTCTGGCGTTATCTATACCTACTTTTTCATCAAAACGTGCTGTATTGCGTTGGCCGTATAACAGGCATAGATAAATTCATAATTTACACTTAAGTCCAATTTACTTTTTCTAAAGAAATATGTAGACAAACGAAATATGTCCTCAAAAGGAGACATATGAGGTCGCCAATCCATACATTCCTCTTTTCAAAAATATACCTCACAATGAAAATGGATTGCTCTTATTAGAAAAATAAAAAATGGTTTGCCATAACAAAGTCAAAGGCCCTCGTTTAAGGAACTAGGCCCCAAAGAACCAAAAAACAAGCCTGATGTGGCTTCAGGTCATAAGAAGCTGGCTTAGGGGACGTAGAAGGAAACAAATATGGAAACTTCTGTTGCACCCGCAGAAAAGCATATTTTCCAAACATTTTAAATGCTTCAGTTTGTATAACGAATATGAGGGACATAATATCGATGAGGGACAGTTGACCAAATATTGTTATGTATGACCCTATTTGGTTTGTAGTTGATTCAAAATATATCTGAAACTAAATTAAAGTATAAACAAGGAAGTAGGGTAAAATAAACCAAAAACATCTTCGTTGGATTATAAGAGAACTAATAGAACCGTTTCGTTGGATTATAAGAGAACTAATAGAACCGTACCAGAGATTTTATATTGTTTAAAAATAACTCTTGCTAGTTTGATATATGTGCTGTTTTACAGTACTTTGCATATTAAGCGGCATCAAGTTGTGGATAGATTTTCGGGACAAAAATTGATTCGATTGAAAATCCACGGACTCCATCGGCTTTTCTGAGTGATTTCGTTTTGAAGAATCGTTCCGCTATACGATTTTCATTGGGGTTTATACTGGGGATTAAAAAAAAACAAGGTTTTCGGAAGGACGAATTGCGGACTTTTACTCATAGAAAAATTTCCCATAAACAGGATCGTCGAGCATGCTATCGATTAAAAGATACATAAATCAGGAGTTGAAGTTTGAAAGCATTATATTTCACATGCTCTCTCGCGATTAGTAATTAATCAATATAATGCTTTGATATTTTTGTAATCGCAGAATATAATGTGACACCAACAAGTGGCATAAAGGGCTAATATCCAAGATATTAACAATCTTAAGAGAGAACACGTACTCGTACATGCGTTTTGAAAATTTTTAAGGTTCATTTTTAAGTGCACCTTTCCACTTATTCTAAAGACGTAAAATTAAAGCCAATTACACAATCAGATTATGATATAAGATACTAAAATACACCTTGCTTCTGAGTTTCGTGAACGTGCTTACAAAAATTGTTCACAAACAAAACTCAGCGGCTACACGGTTAAAAATTTTGCACTACTTTTTAATCCAAACTTTGGTATAAAGGAATTTTTAATCTAAAAAGTACTATTTTTTAATCCCTACTTTAGTTTAATTTAACTAGGCCTCAAACCCACGTACCTGAAAGGAACTAATTGCATGCGTAATGATGCAAAATAAGCATAACCTTATTAACAACTGATTATTGGACGAATGGATAAGATGTTGGACCACCACATTAAAGGACGTATGTTCAAATCACGAACTGGTCAGAAATGTTTTTAATTTTTGTTTAATTTAGCTGGGTCTCGCAACCACATTTCTGCTTGCTTGCTTACTAACAGCAAGATTACTTACGTTTGTACTGATTCAAAATAAGCGAAACCTTCTTAACAACTGAGATGAACGAGGTGTTGGACCAGCAAATCAGAGGACGTGTGTTCAAAACATGAACTGGTCAGAAAAGTTTTTTATTTTAAGTTGATATCTATATTGCTTTTTAAACTATTAGTGGATTAAAACTAATCTTTTTTGGATAACAAAATTTTAAACTTTTCCTTGGATCAAAAAGTAATATTTTTTGGTTTTGTCCTATATGTAATACAAGAAAAGTTTAAAATTTAGTCCAAGATTTTTAACTGTGTAAGTTAGCAAAGTATCGTAGAATAGCCAATATTCACTTTTTGAGAATATAGATGTAATCTACTAATTCTTCTATGAATTTTTCCTTCACAAAAGAAAAAAAAGATTTTGTTGACTATTTGATAAGGAAAAGTGACAAAATAAAGTCTATTATGTAAAGGAAAGAGATAATCTGTAAAAGCAGAATATGTTGGGAAGTATCTCCGGTTGTGGGACGTCTCCGGTTGTGAGACCCCCTTCGTATTTTTTGACAGAAAGCAAATATCGTGGATTTGAGTATTGTCAAACTTGTAGTTTGACAGTACTTAGTTATTTTGCTAACACCGAAGTGAACACACGCATTTGTTTGCTTGCTGTGAGCATTGAAAAAAAACGAAAAAAATCAACACATTAGTCACTTTTGAATTTTGTGAGAGTGCGATAAATTGAAGTGGATTTATTTCAAAAGAAGTGTTATGCTGTATTTTCATTGTATGTTGCGATGAAACATAAATTTCTGGCAAAATATGTTCACCATACAATTTTGCCAGTCACTTTCGAAATGGCTGCCATTCCCAGTTGTGGGACACCTTGTTTTTGCATTTAAGGAATGCTTTGGAAAATATCATCGTTTTTGTAAGCATATCATATTTAAATTGTGTTTATGTGTTTATTAGTCTATGTTTTTTTTGGTTAACGGTTTTTTTGATGAAATTAGCACTTTGCAAGCAGCTACACAGCTTGCAAAGTACTGTCCTTACTTCTACGGAAAACATTATTGCTTTAAAGGAAAAAGCAGCCAAGCGAACGCCTGTGTCACAGCAGAAGAAGCCAGGTAAAGGTAAGCCAACTCCACCAGCCAAATCAACGCCTGATAAACGGAAGGACACGCGACCAGCCAAACTGTCAGCCAAGCATGTAGACTTCTGCATCATCTGTTTTGACTTTCTACCACCGAAATTGATTAGAGCAAACTCAATCAAATGCAATGAGTGCAAACAGCTAGTCCATTTGAAGTACGCAGACACACAAACCAGCTATTTTACAAGCTCGCATTACACTTCTGATTTGGATGATTAAGAAGATGATGCATAACATGAAATAAATGCCTTTTTCTGCTGTTTGTTGTGCCATTGGAAGCTTCTTAAACTAATAAACTTTGTTAGTTTTCATACTTTTAGTAGTGTTTCTTCATATTTTCTAATATTCTGTACATTTTTCAAGGTGTCCCACAACCAGGTACACTTTTATTTTTTTTGGCAAAAAATGAACCCTTCATAAAATTGGTCGTTGACTAAATCAATATAGTTACTTCAGCAAAAATTGAGCCTATTTGATAAACTTTGCACAGCTCTATAATAAAACCACATATTATACACTTGATCAAAAGTTATGAGCCACAAACCTAACGTGTCTCATAACCGGACACTCCCCTACATAAAAATTTGCTTTTTGTTATTTTATTCTTTTTCATTTCTTATGACTAGGTCATATAGATATGTTTTTCTGTTGATAACACAGTGCAGCAGGATATTAATTATGGATATTAGATTAGGATATTCGCTTTTAGCTGAAGTATTTCTCATAATTTCGTCCACATTAGTTCTCAGTCATCAAATGCGTTGGATCAACCGTTTTCTTGAAATTCTATGCGAAAGCCTTAGTCTTCTTTTGGGTCTTTTAGGCCCTACAGCTCTTAGGCAAGATTAGTCACATTAGCCATAAGTTGGTATAGAAATTTCTCTTCGGGAGCCTATAGATTACGAAAATAAAATATCCGTAACTACCAATATCCGTAACTACAAACAAGTTTGTACATTAATTTTTTGTTAAGGGACAAAAAACAATGCAGGGGGTATGTTTTTTCCTTGTGAAATAAAACGTACCCTCTTCCGCTTTAACATTTTTTAAAATTTTGTACTGAAGCCTATGCCTTTAAAATAATGAAATAAGATCCTTAGAAAAAAAACTTTACCATTCAAACTTGAAACGAAATCGATCAGTCGAAAACACCGTTGCAGCACATCAAAGTAAAAGAAATTGCTTTTCTCTATTGTCAATTTAGCTTGTTACTAACATAAAAAGTGAAACATCTACTTTATATGTGTCTCTGACATAATTGTTATGTTTACATACATATAGTAAAATTTTATTAGCAATATTTTTGTAGAATATTTGAACCCTCTACGACTACGTTTAAGGGTACTTTTTTTAAATAATTTTTCAAAAAGTTCGAAAATACCCACAAAAATGGCGATAGAGGGTTAATAATAGTCTATTAATATAATTCTTATAAAATTAGTATGTGAACACATATTCAGAAGATATCTTGTTAATAATAAAAATGCGACTATATTTTTTTTTTTTAAATTTAGTTAAAAGTGCGAAATTCGCCTTTTTATAAGAATTTCTTTTACGTAGGATCCTAAAAGAACCCATAGTTATGACCCCGGATTGTTACGAAACTGATATAGTGCCACCTAGGGTTAAAAACAAAATCTTGAAAATTCACAATTAAAATATTAAACCAAGAAGTGTATATAAAAATTGATCGAACTCTGTAGGAGCTATACATGGGTTAAGCGAAAGATAGACTCAGAAACTCAGTAAATGAGAGAGAGCATGCGAAGTGAGTTGGTAAAAAAAGAACTAAAAAAAAAACCATATCTCAGAAGGTTTTGCTTGCCGTTTTTACCATTTCTGTGTTTAGCTGTGAAACTGTTGAAATGAGCGTCAATTAAGTTATTAAATATGTAAATTTATGAGTTGGAATTGATTCTATGCAGCAAGCAATAAAGTAGCACGGAATGGAAAGTAAAATCAACAAGCTTGTAGTGAATAAAGAATTATCATATAGATTTGGCCATATTTAAACAAATTTTTGGCACCGATTTGGTGTACAGGTTTTTAATTTTAAGAGAAAATATGAAAAGGATTTGCATAAAAAAACAATAAACAACAGCTGCCATCATTTGAATTCTGCTACGGCAAGTAGGTGGTGGGTAGAAATACAATACAGCTCCTAAGTTTAAATAATTCTTAACAAAATTTTGACAAAAAATTCATAAGGTTTTAATGGTCAATGATCTGATTGTTTTTTTTCTGTTCAGACGCAGACTTAAAGGCGACCAAACAATCAGTATGCTTTGTCCGACGAACAAAGCAATATGTCAATAAATAGCAAATTTTATGAAGTGACTTTTCTTAGCTGCTCAAAAGCTTGTTTTTTGCATATTTGCATCAATCGCTTTGTGAAGCAGGCATCATTTAAAGCAAGTTCGTTTCTTAAGTCTTTTGTTTTGCATATGCAGATGCTTAAATACAACAAAGATTTGTGTGTATTTAAAAAGCTTAAAATGCAAAAGCAATATGCAAAATACTTTTTATATTCTTTTTGTTTTTTGTGGCGCTTTTCAGAAAAATAAACAAACACAAGCAGCAGCAGCAACAAGCAGTTTTTGCCTTTAAGACATTGTTAATTTTTTTTTTGTGTATTTTTGTTTGTAATTTCTGTCGTTGTTGAGGTATACACACTTGAATTGCACAAATTTTACACACATACACTATTAAAACAGTAAAACTCTATTGTTGAATATAACACTCAACTTTTTTTAAATATTACACAAAATATTATTGTTTTAATTATTGCTTTGCGATTCGCTTTATTTTATTTAATTGTTAAAAAACTTTTTAGAAATACCACGTCTAAAAACAAAAATCACGTCGAATCGCGCTCGTTCCATTAGCCAGACTAAAGAGAGAGTTTTTTTGTTATCTTAAAACCGTGAGCAGTTTAAACCTGAAATTCAGCCAAAAGAGTTGTTTCTGTTTGTTTGTTTGTTCCTTTCGTCCAATTCATACTACGATATTTTTCGTTTCTTCGAGTTGTTTTGCTGCTTTAGCTTCATCTTTGTCTGTTTTATTGTCTTTAGTTAGTTGGTTTTATTTTATTTGTGCCTTTATATTGCTGTTCTTTCATTTTTTTAAGGTGCTTTTTTATTTTTATTGTGCTACTCTTTTGTACTGCGACTCTTTTTTGAGTCTTGTTTCTTGTAAAGCATTAAAGTAGTTTACCATAATAAAGGTAAGAAAATCGGGTATGGGTGTGTGTGTGTGTGTGTGCGAGTGAGTTAGTTTTGTATTTTCTCTGTCTGTATGAAAGTGTGGTATTAATGTATGTGTGCAGTATGAACCTTACAAAAATATCCGCTCACTCACTCACTTTTCTGCCATGGACGGGATGATGCTTGAACCGAAATTCGAACGAAGTAATAAAGCAAACCTATCAGGAGTTTAGTTGTGAAATTGTTGTTTTTATCTTTGTTTTTTATTGTTATTTGCAGTTGTGAAATTGCTGATGTTGTTATTGTTGTTTTGTCGTTCGTTGAGCTGCGCAAACAGGCGACATCGATTTGTGGATCCATTGGTTCAAAGTGTATGCGTGGTGGCAGCAACCGTAAAGGAAGTGGTAGACGTTTAAATGAACAGTGGCGGTGTTAAATTTTTATTAAAATGGCTTCATTGTTTGTTTTTTTAATATTTATGAAAGAAAACTGTCCACTGACATATGAGCTGTTCAGAGCACAAGTGGCGTAAGTCCATTTTTGGTAGTTTTGAGAAAATTGAACATTTAGAAAAATTCTTATAATAAATTCCAAGTATAAAGAACTCAGTTTTGCTTATAAGCTAGGTCAAGAGCATAAATGGAGCTATCCATAACGTACAAAATAAACTTAATAGAACATAAAAATGGTGCAGAATATTGCATATTAGTAAAAAAATTTGGAATTGCGCCACTGAAAATTATTTTAAATTTCTCGTTTCCGCTGTAGAAATCTAATAGGAGATATTTTTCAAAAACTTTTTGATGAGGAATAACATCATTTTTACATACAAGTTGGACAAAACTACCCATTAGCGATTATCTTTATTATTAAGGGAGATATGAAATGAATGGACTTACGCCACTTGTCCTCTGAAAATTTTTTAAAATTCCTCCTTTCCGCTGTAAAAATGTAATGGAAATTATTTTTAAGAATTTTTTGATGAGGAATGACAGCATTTTTTCATAGAAGTTGGACAAAACTACCCATTAGCTATTATCTCCATTATTAAGGAAGTAATGAAATAAATGGACTTACGCCACTTGTCCTCTGAAAATTTTTTAAAATTCCTCCTTTCCGCTGTAAAAATGTAATGGAAAATATTTTTAAGAATTTTTTGGTGAGAAATGACAGCATTTTTTCATAGAAGTTGGACAAAACTACCCATTAGCTATTATCTCCATTATTAAGGAAGTAATGAAATAAATGGACTTACGCCACTTGTCCTCTGAAAATTTTTTAAAATTCCTCCTTTCCGCTGTAAAAATGTAATGGAAAATATTTTTAAGAATTTTTTGATGAGGAATGACAGCATTTTTTCATAGAAGTTGGACAAAACTACCCATTTGCGATTATCTTTATTATTAAGGGAGATATAAAATGAATGGACTTACGCCATTTGTCCTCTGAAAATTTTTTAAAATTACCCTTTTCCACTGTAAAAATGTAATGGAAAATATTTTTAAGAATTTTTACATAGAAGTTGGACAAAATCATCCTTTAGCGATTATCTTCACTATAAAGGGAGTTTTGATATATACCTTTTCGAAAATTTACCATTGCTCCAAATAACGACAACGATAACGATGGTAACTTATATTTGTAAAGATTTTTTATTACATTTTTTAATATATTAATAAATATTACATATTATTACATTACTACTTGATTTTAATTTCAGCTGTTTAATAAGACTTTAACTTTAATAAGAATAAATGCATTCTGGCCTCCTCAATTATTCAGAAAATCACAAAGGGATGTTTTAATCGCACTTCTGAAACTAAATTCTGTCAATCCTTACCAAAAAATCCTTAAAAATATAGTCCATTACATTTTTACTGTGGAAAAGCGTAATTTTAAAAAATGTTCAGAGGACAAGTGGCGTAAGTCCATTCATTTTATATCTCCCTTAATAATAAAGATAATCGCTAATGGGTAGTTTTGTCCAACTTCTATGAAAAATGCTGTCATTCCTCATCAAAAAATTCATAAAAATATTTTCCATTACATTTTTACAGCGGAAAGGAGGAATTTTAAAAAATTTTCAGAGGACAAGTGGCGTAAGTCCATTCATTTTATATCTCCCTTAATAATGCAAATAATCGCTAAGGGGTGGTTTTGTCTAACTTCTAGGTAAAAATGCTGCCATTCGTCATCAAAAAGTTTTTGAAGAATATCTCCTATTAGATTTCTACAACGGAAACGAGAAATTTAAAATAATTTTCAGTGGCGCAATTCCAAATGATTTTACTAATATGCAATATCGTTTTCGTGTATTATTTAGTTTATTTTTTACGATATGGATAGCTTCAATTATGCTCTTGACCAAGCTTATAAGCAAAACTGAGTTCTTCATACTTAGAATTATTTAAGAATTTTTCTAAACGTTCAATTTTCTCAAAACTACCAAAAATGGACTTACGCCACTTGTGCTCTGAAAAAATAATGGTATTTGTCAGAGCAATAACAAAGTATTGCATTTTGTTCAGAGATTACGTAAGCTAGGAGTTTCTAGCCCGTACTCATAAATAGGTTACATTTTCCTCTTCACTTCTACGTACTTAACTCAATTTCCCTAAAAAATGGACTTACGCCACTTGTGCTCTGAACAGCTCATATAAAAGAATGGCACGTAGGTTGGCCATATTTTACGTTTGAATAAGAGAGGCAAACATTTTGAAATGTTGAACAAAGTGTTGGAAAGCTTATATGTATCATCAGCTGACTTAAGGGAAATTTAATTTTTTTTATTTACATGTTTTTTAAAAAAAATTAAAGAACCAAGGCTTGTGCCTTATACAAACAATGTTTGGTCTTTGACCTGAAAGGAAAGGGATAGTTTATTAGAAGAAGAATTGATTGGGCGGAACAAGCGTTGAAGACAATTTGAATTGGTTATAACCGAGGCTAGTGTTATGTCTTAACCTAGGCAAGCATTTCAATACCTCAGTTTTTGTGGATTTTTTGTTTCAATAATTCTTAAATGTAGAACAAAGAAAGCGAAAAGAACGATTCTCGAACCCGGATTCAAAATGGGGACTTTTGAGTTGATAATCTAGCGTATTCTTTACTAGACTACAAAGGCCAACACTTTTTTTTACCTAATTTTGTCTAATTTTCAGTAAGGATTCTGAAAGACCGGTTAGAGATATTTGAGTAAATAATTTTTTATTGCTTTACATAAGTTAATATTAAAATAAAAAAAAATAGTTTTTCGTGACGTTACTACCGCATCTCGCATTTTTCTGGAAACAGGTTTTTTAAAATTTAATTTGTTGAGTAATAAAAAAAAAATATATTTTTGAGTAGCTGACCTCGAGTTTTTTTAAAGTTCTCAAAAAATTTGTATAGCTACTTTTGTCCTAAAATGTTAGGCCTTTTTAATTTTACCTTTGCGTAGCTGCCATTTTGTTTCTAAATAATTTTTTCTAAAAATCTCTTAGTCAACCCCTCACATTAGATATAAACTCTTATCAAGTTTTGTCTTTTATGTTCCATATAAGCCAAACTCGAGATAGCCAGCACACCGTTTTTTCCATTTTTTTAACTACTTCATTTACGCAAGTGTGACGCGAAAGTAACGTCACAAAAAAAATAATTTTTTTTTTAATTTTAATATGTACTTATGTTAAACAATTAAAAAAATATTTACTCAAATATCTTTTACCGTTTTTTCACAAGCCTTACCAAAAAAACTCTTCAAATTTCGACAAAATTAGGTAAAATGTCCCTTGAGTGTTAAAATTGTTTTAATGTCACGGTGTTCTGTAGCCAAAGTATTTGCTCGAGTTATATGGTTTCAAAAAAAGTGGTTTCGATAAAAATGCGTGGAAAGTTTTAAGTACTAAAAATTCGTATAATAATTTCATATACCTCTAATCGGGAATGAAAAATTTGGGCATTTAGACACTTTAGCTGGATTCTATCTTTTGGTTTATTATTTTTAAAACCCTAAAGCATCTTTTAAGCAAAAAAACTTCGATTTTTTCAAAATTTTACTTATGTTTCTTTTTTTTTAGTTTTTTAGGGGTTAAGTAGACTTTCTATCCTTTAGAGGGTGCCATATTCAATATAATGTGACGTCACATAGCTTTTAACCAGCGGACGATGAAAAGGCTTCCAACGATACCTCATTTGTCAAAGTATGATGAGTAGTTTAGAAGTGAGAATGGAACAGTTGAACATACATTAGGCTGGGTCAATTTGCAAATCTTTGTTCACTAAGAGATTTTCGGATCGGGCATGAAAAGTTATTAAAAAAATATAAAATTCCTAAAGAAAAGAACTCACAAAATTCAAGGTATAATATTTTTAGAATTCGTGTCATTCATATATATTTTTAATATTGATAATCTGAATTTAATCGAAATCTTTTTGTAGTTTTATTACGGACTTACAACAGAAATTTAAAAGCCGTGATGGTCAAAAATACATACGCACCAACGTTAAGATTATACTTTGAATTTTGTGAATTATTTTCTTTAGGAATTTTTTACTAGAAATTTTTGTATTAAAACGTATAAATGTTTTTTTATACTAATAAAAGACTGGTTTTAGATTGAATCGGGTCCGAGGATTATTTCATTTCATTTGAAAATCAGCATCATTTTTGGCATAAATTTTGTTCTAGCTGTGCACGTTTTTATACAACATTTTTTTTTTTAAAATTCTTAAAGATAAATTTCATAAATAAATAAAATAAAAAGAAAAATTCACAAAATTTAAGATGTGATAGGGTAAAGTGCACCCCTATAACCCCTTTTTTAAATAACTTTTAATGCCGGATCCGAAAATCACCCAGGCAACATAAATTGATTTACCTCTATACAAATCGACCCAGCCTAACATACATATATACAAACAGGTCAAACATATACATACTGCTCCTTTTGCATCGCCGTAGTCGGGTAAAAAACTAGAATAATTATGAATTTAACTGCGTTGTGGTAAAAAGGAATGTATTTTAACACTAGATTTACGAAATGAGCCAATTTGACTCATTTAAAATTGTATTGCTATCTATAGAAATAAAACCTATTTTCTGTTTGTTTGTTTGTTTGTTTGTTTGGCCTTTATAAAAATCCAAACGGCTCATCGGATTTTGCTCAAACTACGTATACATATTAAGTGCATCCCAACTTAAAATGTTGCTTACTTAGTTTTTGCCACGCCCCCTCTGAAATTTTTCAAGTAACGGTAATTTTGTTATTATAATACTTTTTAGTATCAAAGTTTTTTTGTGTATTTAATTTTAAAAAATTTCTGTTATTTTGTCATCAAAAACATTCACATATATTCAAAATTGTAGAAATTTTCAGTACAACGACTTTTTCATAAAACATAGTTACCTAAGAATGAGAAAAAAATGACATGAAAATCTAAGTTCGGTCTTTCGATGCAAATATCTCCGCTGTCCATTAATATATTTTATTCAATTTTTTTGTTGTTCAAAAATTCATTAAAATCACTTTACAAACATAGATTGAACTGTACCGTTAAGTCAGTGGGTATATGTTTGATGATTATGTCAAAAAAGGTCCAAAATATTGACTTTTTTCTCAAAAAATGACTCAAAAATTGTTGTTGTTGTAAAAATGAAATCAATTAAAAATTTCTCATCTGACTACCTTTCATATGACATTGCATTTATTTGCAAAAATTCTTCCATCTAAGCGCAAAAATTATTTCACTCTTTTTGTCATCAAAACAACAAATTGATTTTTTTCGCGAAATTTATTTGTTCCAAAATGTTGTTTTTATATTTTTTACAAAAAAATCAAGTCTCAAAAATAATTTATGTGAAAAAATTACCATAATATCTCTTTCCAATCAAAAAATATGGCTAAAAATCTGTTTTTTCATACCAGACTATTAAAAAAACTGAGCTTTGTTTTAAAATTCTCTATATAATTTGAACGTCCCCATTTATCTCTAAGAATGCAGTTGTGCGTCTAGAGTAATAACGAACATTTTGGTTTATATAAAATCTTCCTTATAGCCATCATATTTTTTTTTTTGCCCAACCCACCCTCCACCGCCCTCCTGTTAAATCTGTTTTGTTGTGATGGCTCTAATTTTTCTCATTATTGTGTCACCGTTGTCACTCAGTTTTTTATCAATGGTACCTTAAATGTTGTATATAAATCACCATTTCATCGAAAAGATGACTGTGATTAAGAATGCTGTAAAAGTTAATATTTACAAGGCGATATAATAAAACATATGCGCATCTGGTTAGCAAAATTATTTCATTGGTTTCGATCTGTGCTTTAAATTCACAGATAGATGGAGGCGTATTTGTAAGTACTTTGTGTACAAACTATACACCTTGCCGTCAATAGCCGAATGATGTCTTCCAAAAGTTTCTTCAAATTTAACCCCACGCGTTTGTAATTACAGACAGGTGGCGCTATTTTCTGCTTACAGAAGAATATCTGATGATATCTAGCAGATAAGTTTTGCGAAATTTTTTGCAAAAATGCTATTGCTATCAAACTTTTAAAATGTCAAATAATGCAGTACGGCCAGTTTTTTCAGTCGCAGCGCGTCATCTAGCCGTCAATAACGGCTAAGTGTTTTCTACTTTTACAGTTGCGCTTTCAACACTTAAAAACATAGAATTGGATCAATTTAAATGTAAAGCTCACTTGCTGGATAATTTGTTGTTTTTGCTTTCCTTGCAAATGCGATGATATGATCCTGATCTCCCATGAAAAAGACGCAGCTTATATATATTTTAGTACAATAATTTTTAGTACAACGAATTTTTCATAAAACATTGATAGCTAATAATAAGAAAAAATATATGAAAATCAAAGTTTTACTTTTAATGCCAATATCTTCGCTTTTTTTAATATATTCATTAATTTTTTTTTTTGTTAATAAGTTCAATATATTTTTTTTATTATAAATCTTTGTTTAGATGTTAAAATGTCCATATCTCAAGGAAGCAAGGAGTCCATAATTTTTATATTGTTGAAAAGGTAATTTTGCTAGCTTTATGATTAAGTATATATAAAAATTATTTTTAATTTTTAAAATATGTTTTTCGTACCCCTTCTTTGAATTCAATTAGTTCACCGAACGAATGGAACTACCAAAAAAAAAATTGGATTAAAGTTCAATTCAATTCAATTACCTTTCTAACGGTAGCTTATAAATAAAATTCATCATGTTTTTCATTATTCCAGAATTTAAAAAACATTTAATCGAGAAGTGTATATTGAAATTTTTATACACGCAGAGAAAAAACATATTTGCAACAACCATGTTTTAAGAGGATCATAGTATGATTCGGATTATGATTGTTGCTAACATGTTCTTAAACATATAATCTTTTCTTTGATCATGATAAAATGATTACAACAACTATATTTAGAAAAGGAACTTTTTTGTAGGAACCAAAATATTTCTGAAACAATCATTATTCTCTTATTGGGTCGAAAATAGAATGATTGCAGCAACTATACAATGAATTTATTTTTAGGATACAGAATATTATTAAAACAATTTTATTTTGTTTATTTTCATGCACTCCGATTTCCACAGCTATTAATATATCTCCAGAGGTTTGCCATTGTCTGCGCTGAACAGAAATATTAAATCAATTGAAAAATCATTTGATAAAATTTTCTGTCCGAGCTGGGGTTTGAACCGCGTCTTTTTCGCTTACGAGCCACGCACACTACCAGTAGGCCACAGCCGCTACTACCGCTCGCCTGACTAATGCCATTCATAAACATGGTACATTAAGTGCATTGTCACAAAAATAGCAATATGTGTGATATACAAAATATGGTCAGAATTGCGAAATATATTTACGGTAAATAGAAATATGTTTGCTACAATTAAAATCGAAAATGTCACTTTTCTGCGTGCTGTTTTTGGGATAGGCCGATTCAAAACAAAACACAATAATTGAACAGCTAACAAACGAAACGGCACATAGCCAGGAATCGATAAAACTTATTTAGGGTATTCACAAGGTGTGCTATCATGTCATAATGTCATATTGTCCTAAGATTTTACACTAGATTAAACATTTTATTGTTGCCTTCCATATAAAAAAGTACTAATATATTACAACTCTGAAAGCTATGTTTATTGAAGTGTCGTAATCAAACAGATGTTTCTTATTTGCATTTATTTATCTTGTAAAATTTAGTTGTAAAATGTTAGGACAATATGACAATATGACATGATAGCACACCTTGTGAATACCCTAATTGTGTCTGAATGAAGTTAAAGTTTTTCCTGCAAACTGTTCAGACACAACAGTTTCGCTTTTTGGTTACGTTCTGCTTCGTTTGCAAACAATCAAAGAATAGTTCAGACAAACATTCAAAATTCTAATATGTTTTTCTCTATAATATTATTCACATTTATCATGATTGACAGAACTAAAACATTTTTATTGCAACTAATAGTTGAGGCAATCATAGTATGTTGACGATTTCAATGATGTTATGATTTCAACTATAATGTTATTTTTGGTACCACCATTAGTAAATAATGACCTTATTAAGGCAAAAATTTGTGCTTGCAGAAAAAGTACAATGATTTTAGTAAAAAAATTATTATTGCAGTAATCATGTCTCAACCATGTCTTTTCTCTGCGTGTATAAATGATGACTCTCGAGTAACACCGGGTATATCAGCTAGTATATATATATAAAACTGATATATTATTATTTAAGTACATATGTTGGTTTTTAGTTACGTTATGAAATATAGGTTAATGTTGGTTACTCCCCTCCGCCTACCCCCGCATTTCGCATACTCGAATGTGGTATACCTATTTTTACGGCTATGAGCCAATTTGACTCATAAAATGATTTAACAGTTAATTGCTTCTAAAGCAATTCTAAAGAAAGCTGATGCTTGAACATTCATGATCAATCTTGTCGAGAACACAAGAACATTTCCCATGTCAAAATTCATGCTATTGACGTACAGAACAATTGTCAAGTTCAAGCATTATGCAAGAGAAATCGATGTAAGAGCCTTTGCTAAATGCAATCAAAATGTTTGCGGAAAATGTATTTCCAAAGTATGTATAGTAGGGCGGGTCGATTTAAAAATCGCACATTGCTCAGTATTCGTATTCTAGGGATCAAAATAAGAAACTTTGCCCGAAGAACTATCCCTCTAAAACGAATTCTAACGCCCCAACTTTTCCGTAGGGTCAAATTTTGAAAAATCCCTCTTTGACCCATTTAGAGTGCCCCAATCGAGTCCAAATGTATGACCAACCCCCACTAACTTTGGAGGGCCAATCCACCCATGCCAGTGGCACACCACCTGGAACCCCCTGGGGTTCCCCATACAAACAAAGTTCTCCATACAAAAAAACGGGGGGTGTGCCACTGGCATGGGTGGATCGGCCCTCCAAAGTTAGTGGGGCTGGTCATACAATTGGACTCGATTGGGGCACTCTAAATGGGTCAAAGAGGGATTTTTCAAAATTTGACCCCACGGAAAAGTTGGGCAAAGTTTCTTATTTTGATCCCTAGAATACGATTTTCACTTAGCAATGGGCGATTATTTTGCCTCCCCACAAATCGATCCGGCCTAATGTATAGTATTTGAATGTTTTTCGAAGTATATATGTTAAAAATATTTCCAATAAAGTTATTAATAATATATCTTTTATTTCAATTTAATTGATACTTTTGTTTTACAAAAAGCTTCAATTTTGTTGTATTAGTCAAATTTGCTCACTTCGGTGAAAATAGGTATATAATCAACACCCGTAAATTTAGTGTTAAGAAGTTGGAAAAGGGTAAAGGTTCCCCAAAAATGGCATTGCCTAGGGGCCTCGACATGGTAAATTCGGCCCTGGTTGCGGGAAACGCGTCATTTAGTTGTAGGAAATTAATTTCTTTTGTCATAAGCGCGAGTGATTTTTAAAGTGCAACAATTGAAAAAATGGTTTTTCCCAACTGATCACTTTTTATAGACTATAATATATTTTGATGCTAAGTTTTCATATATTTAGATGACTTTGAAAAGTAAGCCACATAGCAGTGAATATCAACCGAATAATGATGAAATTTTTGTATGTATAATCAAGAAGATAAAAACTTGCCGCCACACGTTTTTAACAAATTTTTTAATATTTAGAGTAATTTAAATAATCAAAATGGCGGATGTAATAATTGCGATACGTATGAAAATTATGATCAAATGCATAATCAACGAAAGCAAGCAGCTCGTTCACGAGTAGACATTTTTATATGAAACTTTTAACTATTGCTGTCAATGCAACCAAAAGTTTAACATTTGGCCGGTATTGCAGAACTGTTTTTAAGCCTATTTTTTTATAACCGTTTTGAGCATTTTTAAATTTTTGGTTAAGCCAAAAGGCTTGCTGTAACTATAAATTACTTTGTGCCAAACTGAATTTTTCATTTATGGCAACTGGTTATCATTTTGTGCAAATATTTAAAAAATCTCACAGTAAATATCCCTTTTACCAATTTTCTCGCGATTTTGATTTTGGAAATGGGAAGTGCTTGGGTTTTGTTGGGGTCTTAAAAATTCCCACGAAAAAATATCCCTTTTCCCGAATTTCACTTTGGTGTTGGAAACCGAAAATTGCACAAGGCTACTTGAAGTTCAAGCCTTTTCAAGTACTTGAATTCAAGTATGTATCCAAATTTGAAAAAGCAAGCTTTAACCTGCTTGCTCGTTAGCTTCAATTGTTGAGTCTTTCTTTGTCGGGCAGACAGTTGAAAAGCTTGAAACGATCGGCAAAAACTTGTAAACTCGCAAGTATTCAATTAATTGAATTGAAAGCTAGTATCAAACAAATTCAATGAGCTTGCGTAGGAAAAGCTCATTGCAGAATTATTCAGGTTGTGTTGACAACTGCTTATTTTCTCTCCAAAACGAAAACATAGCCTGTCAAAAGCAGCTGTTAGTGAAAGAAAGCGAAAAAAAGCAAGCGTCGAAAACTAGAATCATAAAAATCAAATAAGAATTTTTGAGCGTTTGAATAAACAAATAAAAATTTAAAATTATGAAAGTTGTAAAAAAATTGCGTGTTATTTGTGCGAAAAACCTTACTTATTTTTATATTGGTTTTATTTTGGCAATGGTGCTCGGGCGAAGGTGCTCTTTTACAAGGACACTGCCACTGCAGCTCTGGTATGGTTCCACTTTTGAGCATTGTGTACAAACTTTCTAGCTTCCCAGCTGTTGGTTCATATTCTTCATCATCCGGCACACATGAATAGCTCCAGATTCTTTGACAAATAACCGATCGCTGTCTCCACTATAGCTGCACAGCTGCCCGCTTAAGCTGATTCACTCAAACTCGTCGTAAAATAGGATAAAGTGTAATAAATATATCATGGCACAAAACATATTCTTTACCTTCCAAAAATGCACAACTTGTAATGAATATTCATTTTATTGGGAATATACTCATCTGCAGCTGCTGAGGTTATTCTATATTTTCACTTCAGCATTTTTAGTAATGGTTATGTTTTCACTTATTGACAATGGCCGATTGAAGACGCTCTCTTTTTGAGTAAATTTTTTGATTATTATTATTATTATTATTATTAACAGTTTATTTACAAAATAAATTTAGTGAATAAACTTTAAATTAAGCCCTAACTACTAAGGTCTTCAGCTTGTACATATAAATTTATGGTTTAAATTTTATCATAAATATTACATCTTTTGAGTATTTCTATAATAAAAATTATGTTAGTTTCTGAGATATTACTTATTAGGTTGCTAATGCTCTCGTTAGATATTCTGCTTTGGTGAAGTTTTACTATGCTGCATTCCTTGAGTATGTGTTTGATTGTTGTTGTTTGACTGTTGCAGAGAGGACATAATGTCGGTGTTGTGTTATTCATCAGGTGTTGGTGAGTAAGTAGCGTGTGTCCCATTCGTAGTCTGCAAATTTTTTGTAGATCCTTTCTTTTGCAGTTGGCAGGGAACATAGGAGCGCTTCCATCGGGATTTACATGTTTGTAAAAGTGTGTATAGTTTAACCAGTCTTGTCTACGTACTTTAAAATAATTTTGAGTTATTAGACGTTTTAGGTCGGCTTTGTTTAAAACAGCTTGTTGAATTAGTGGGGCAGATGTAGCGAATTTGGCAGCTTCATCAGCTAAGTCGTTACCTACGATACCGACATGGCTTGGCACCCAGATGATTTTTAATTTATTGGGGTGTTGAATAAGAATATCTCTTATTTTGATGATGGTTTCATTTAGGTTAAGTGTATTTTCTATGGAATTGATTGTTGATAGTGAATCTGAGCATATAATGAATTTGCCTCTTTGTATTTTGCAAATATTTAACGCGCACAAGACTGCTTCCGATTCAGCCGTAAATATCGAGTTATAGTTGTTTAGTTGACCTAGTCTGGCTACGTTGGAATGCTGGTCAATTACAGCATATGCGGTTCCTGTATCTGTTTTAGATCCGTCAGTAAAAATAAATTTCCAATTTTTGTACATTTCCGAGACTTTGTTAAATTCCAACTTGTACATATCAGGATTTGTGACATTTTTTGGGTGGTCTGCTAACGCTTTTATTAAGCTTTGATTGTTCAGATACCATGGTGGGTGGTGGGGTATATATCTCGTTAACGGTTTCCAATTAATACCAATATGTTTTACTGATGTTTGAATACGATGAAAAGTGGAAGGAACTTTTGGAAGTCTACGCTGTGTGATCTTATTAAGGTTAGGAATCATTTGGAGTTCTGATGGCATCAGGATTTTGACTGCTAGTTTTGCAGTCATAAATTGAATTCTCTGTTCTAAGGTGGGAAGTCCAGTCTCAGTCAGTATGTTGTAGATAGGTGTCGATCTGAAAGCTCCTATGCTGTAACGGGCGGCGGCATGGTATGTTGATTTGATTATTCTCAAATTTGAAGCAGCTGTATGACCATAGATGGCGAGTCCATAGTCTATTTTTGGTATTATAATGGCTTTTATTATATTGATAATAGTATTCGGATGAGCGTTACTGTGAAAACTCGCTAAACATTTAATTAAGTTAAGCCTTTTCACCATAGATTTCTTAAGGTTATTAATATGTGCAGTCCATCTATAATTATTGCTAAATATAACACCTAATATCTTTAAATTGTTAACATTCTCAATTTGACTTGTATTAATATATATGTTAAGGGGTGTACAATTTTTCTTTCTGCAAATATGCAGCATTTTGGATTTAGAGCTAGAAATTAGAGCTCCAGAAGCATTACACCATCTCGAAATCTCTGAAAAGAGGTTTTCAAAGTTGCTTTCAAAAATATTGTTAACTTTGTATTTAGCAGTAATGTACAAATCATCTGCGTAAATACAATGTTTGAACAATTTGTATTTTAAAATTATACGATTAAGTTGTTCAAACGCAATTTGAAATAGAACCACCGATAGTGGCGAGCCCTGTGGGATACCGTTGTGTAGTGGCCATAGTTCAGAATGCAAAGAATCTATCCGAACTCGAAATTTTCTGTTTGATAGAAATGATTTGACATAGTTTAACATTTTTTGCCCAATTTTCCATTCTAAAAGCTGGTTGATTATAACATGGTAGCCAATTCTATCAAATGCCTTTTCAAAATCAATAGATATTATGGAGATATGGTTTTTAGTATTCAGAGCATTTGTTATGTTGTAATCGAGAAAAAGAAGCGCATCGATTGTTCCTTTGCCATTTTTAAAAGCGACTTGATTTGTGTGTATGAGTTTATTTTTTAGTAGGAACCAACTTAATCTTTTTGCAATTATTTTTTCTAATAGTTTGCTCGTACAAGATAGGAGCGAAATAGGTCTATGGCCTTCAAGTTTATTTTTCGGTTTGTTTGGTTTTGGCAAAGGAATAATCGATGCGTTTTTCCATTCTTGTGGTATTATATTTAAAGATAGGATAGAATTGTATAATTTTAGCAAATGGTCTTTTGCTATAAATGGTAAATTTTTGAGCATAGGATAGCTGATTTTGTCATATCCAGGAGTTTTACCCTTTAGGCTGGATAGTGCAGCATTGAGTTCTGGCAAAGATATGTCGTTTTCTATTAATTGAGCTGAATTAATGGGAACGTAATTTATACGAGAAATGCTGTTGTGTTTTAAGTTTCTGAAGTCCAGGCTGAAGTTATTATCTATCGAGTAGGTAGACCACTCTTTGGCGAATGAGGATGCGATTTGTGCTGGGTCAGTTATTGCTACTCCAGATGTCAAAGAAATTGTTTTAATGGTGTTTGATATGTTTTTTCCATACAAGCGATTAACAGTATTCCACATTAGCTCCATTGGAGTTTTTGCATTAATATTTGATGTGAAATCATCAAAAGATTGTAAGAACCCAAAATTCTGCGAATTTTAGGTCTACATGCTAACGCCATAACTCTCTTCTTTTTCAGCGATCATTCATTATTAATTCCATTTCCGGCTGGGATGCCAAGCAGCGGAGACCGGGGGTCTTCACTAGGCGGAGCCAGCCACAGAAGAATAGAATCACCCATTAGAGCAAACAGCAACAAGCAGTTATTACCATAGAGGCTCTAGGGGAAGCCAAGGAGTAGCTTTGCACTCTAAGAAGGTTGTCGGCACTGCAGACGTGCTTACGACACCGGGGTAGGGAGAGTAGGTGAGGCCTAAGGGCCGGTGGGCAGGGCAATGCGAGGCCACCCCACCCAACGATGATAATCATCGTCATTCGGCCTACACACCCGAAAACCTATAATTGTATTACTCAAACGTAATATAATTATTTATAAACAAATATATATTTTATATATTTGAATTAATTACATAATAGTATTTAAGTATGTACGTAGGTTAAGTATAATAAGTTATAATAATAAAGTTATTGAATTATAACTACAATATAATAATAGTTTTATTTAATGTTGGTTCATGATAATAGGTAGTTTTCCCTACTGGGTAACCTTTTAGTTATTGCCTTAATAACATATTGTCTTATTTTATTTTCATGGTCACGAGCCGATAGCAGCTATAGGACAACGGGACTCTGGCACGAGCTAGTTATTGCAAGCAGCAGGTGTCTTCACAAAAGACTAGCCAGAACGGGAGAATGGCGTGATGGCAACAACAATGCTCATACCTCGAGTCGCACCATATGAAAGTATATAAGGGCTATATAACGCACACACAGAAAGAACATCAAGAGACTAAGAAGCTACCTCAAAGGGAAAAACCTTACATCATGATCAGTCTCGTGTGAGCCATCGCGGAGTTAAGTTCTATTATTAAATCATCTCTAAACAAAAGTAGCGCGACTTTTATTCGGTAACGTGAACAGCCAAGTTGGGCAGTGATAAACGTTCGCAAGTCCGTTCGACGGGAGCAGTCATCGTGGGACCTACGTCAACGTAGACAGCAAACTATCACCGTGCGCCAGCGGTACTCGACAGCGACATCAGTAACGTCGCCCAGCGTCGAGCGTTGTTCTACAGGTCGAACAGTCGCCAGGGAGTACGGCGACGTCGACAGCGTTGACCCATCGCGCAGCCAGCGTCCTCAGAGACGCCATACGGCCGCGTAGTCGCAGCAGCACAGCCACCGCCAACAGAGACGTCGACAGAGGAGTCGGCAGAGAGGTCGACAGAGACGTCGGCAGAGAAGTCGGCAGAGAGGCCGACAGCGACGTAGGCAGTGACGTCGGCAGAGAGGCCAGCTGCACCACCTTAGCAGCGCAGTCCACACAGCGACCGCAGCAGAGGAGCTACTACATACGTAACCATAAAGAGGAGATCGGTATCACGTATCATAAGAGTTATTTAATATTTTATTTTATTTAAAATAAATATAATTTCAATCATTAGTTAGGTTATCATATCATTTACACATAATCAGTGCATACTAGAGTGGTTCAGCTGCGTGAAGAGGAATTGGTCCTAGGAACGCGCGTTAACAGTATAAAATCAGTGCTAATAAACATCGGAGCACAAATAATCGCTAAACGCATTAACCCTTCCTTCCCGTGAAACTGGTGGTGAGCGTAGTCGAATCTCGTTCATCATCAGCCTCATCCTATCCCCCGTGGTGTAGTCGAATCTCATCTCGGTTCCTATTTCCATCTGTCCTTTGTGTATTGATGGTGTGCGTAGTCGAATCTCACGCACCATCAATAACT
The DNA here is from genome assembly GCA_963920525.1 of Dichetophora obliterata. Classification (NCBI taxonomy): domain Eukaryota; kingdom Metazoa; phylum Arthropoda; class Insecta; order Diptera; family Sciomyzidae; genus Dichetophora; species Dichetophora obliterata. Next base: position 60,200,799 of record OY986436.1, on the reverse strand, counting down.
TCCAATTATCCTATATACTTATCTCGTGCCTTGGTGGTGAGTGTAGTCGAATCTCATTCATCATCAACCACCTCTAAATCCTTTCGTCCTATACCAAATATAGCGTAATAAGCGAAGTAGAATAACAACTCTCTGGCGGGAGTCTGCCTGAATTCAACCCTTACCTGGCTATGAGCGTAGTCGAATCTCACTCATCAGTAAAATACCTTATCCTACCCCTGGGTGTAGTCGAATCTCATCCAGCTCCTCAATAACGAATTCAACGAATTTCGCCAGAGCCGAATCGCTAAAGCGAACTGTATTAGCGACCAATTCCATCATCACAAAGCATGTTAAAATTAATATAATTTGCTAAATAGAATTTGCAATGGTTTCTTTTAATTAATATTTCATTCTTTAATCAAATCATTCATAAGTTTGAACCACCAGTACAATCTTTAAATAATAAAGTTAATCATAGCCTTCTGCATCAAGACTAGGGTTAATTTAAGATATAATTAAGAGCTTTTGTGAATAAAAGATTGTTGTTGTTTGGAACATAACTTGTGTTTTGCTTTGGTGTCTGACAAATTAAATTATATTTTTGTCACGGACCTTGGTTCCGGCGAGCGTAACCTCGGCCTGAGAAATACATCGTGACAATGGCGCCCGAGCAGGGACACTAAAGCAAACCAAGTTAGGGTGCTAAGGTAAAGACTTAGTAACAGTTCAGAACAAAAGCAAAATTGTGTGTAGACACCGAATAATATCGCAATAGTCACAAACAGAGTTTTGCAAAGATAGTGAAAAGCACTATATTTTATTGTGAGCAGGCAAAGCTTGGTTAGGGGACACCAGGTCTTTTGCTGCATGGTGAGGCAAAGCAAGAATAAAATACTAACTTGTTTTCCTTTACTTCCGCCAAACATTGGGCAAGACCCAATCGCGGATAGCCTTAGAGCAATAACGCAACCGTATAAAAATTTATACGAACTTTGTAACCAACGAAAACCAAAAGTTTTCGGTGATATTTTAGAATTTTAGACACGGGAATAAAGAGAGGTTAGAATAGTAAATCAACCCTCATACGTTAATTGAAAAGAAAAATTACGCCCAGTCGGAAATTTCTTTAATTCGGGTAAACTTAATTTAATATTGATATTTCAGAACTTTAGGCTCATGCAAAGACGATCAAATTTGCAGAATCAAAGTCTTTCATACTTTTCCGAATACTGAAGGGTAAGCAGTCGGAAACGAAGTAACCTAATAAACATTTGTTTGAATTTAAAGTAAAATACAGAAGTAATCACAGGACCTACAAATACAATGGTTAGCAAAACTTGGATCTACTCTCTCCGTAAGGACGACTTGGTTGTCTATGCCGAAGAATTTGGATATAACGCCGATGGAACCGTCGAGGAGCTACGTAAGCGGTTCGCAGCGGTAGTAGCAGATGGTGACTTAGATCCTCAACTTGAAAAGCGACTGCTGCAGCTGGAAAGCAAGTACACCGAAAAACGCCCGGTATCCCCAAGGAATCCGGAAGTCGGTACGGTGCATAAGACCCCCGACCTTGAGGACGTACCAGCACCACTATTGGTACCGGACATATCTACTCATCGGGGCCGGTACCACGACACAACGTCACACAGTCATGTGGTCGATCAGGTGCGGAAGTGGGGGGTTCGATTTAGTGGAGACCGAGACCCCTTGGAGTTCGTTGAAAGGTTGGAAGAACTCACGTCGGTTTATGGATTGAACGTGGACCACCTCCCGAGAGCCATGTCCGAATTACTCCAGGACCGTGCATTAATCTGGTGGCGCAACAACAACGCGAATTGCAGCACATGGAAATTTTTCAAGATGAAATTCCTAACATATTTCTTGCCAGGCCGATTTTTCGAGAGGTTAGAAGACCAAATTCGAAGCAGGATTCAACGACCACAGGAAAAATTCAGAGAGTACAGCCTTGACCTAATAGATCTAATGCGACACGCAAATTGCACGGAGACCCAGAAATTGGAGCGCGTGTTCCGGAACTGCAGACAAGAATATCAGTTATATATTCGACGGCGAGACTTCGAAACCTTTGAGGAGCTTCAATCGCTGGCCGATGACTATGAACTCATTAAATGTGGTAACGATCAAGCCAGGACAGGACCACGAAGCCGAGAAGAGTACCATCGTGTGGCAACGCCTGCCGCACAATACGAAGCAGAACCACACCAACGTCTAGAAGAACCACCGGATTGGACTACACCCAAACCTAGGGTAACCCCGCAGAACAACAACAACTGCTTCCCCTGCTGGAAATGCGGCAGCTCAGACACCAGTCGAAGTGAACATCAACGACAGGGCGAATCGAACTGGACAGAGAATAACCAACAAAGTAGGCCAGCCGCAAGCGACAGCCCGCCGTCAGCATCGGGAAATGTCAGAGGGCCCGGCACAAATCGAGGAAGAGCCGGGTCCAAACGCCGAAATCCTCGAAAACACTAACATGCTTGCAGTTTACCGATCGGGGTATTTTTGCCGACGTAACGATCGGACAGCATAGGTTAGTAGCCACCGTCGACACTGGTGCAACTCGAAGCTTTGCAAGCCAACAGTTGGCAGACAGAATAAGGACGCCGGAAAACCATAGATCACTCGTTACAAATGTACGGATGGCAGACGGCTCGCTGAAAGTTGTAGACGAAACATTGATGGTAAATGTGAAAATGGGAACCAGCCAGTGCAAACTACCCCTACTTGTTCTCGCGGGAGTCGCCGACGATCTGCTTCTGGGAATGGACTTCTTGCTACGTACCGGTGCGCAGTTCACGTGCGGTGGAAACACAATCAAGCTACGACCTTCTGATCAGTCTGAAGTAAATCCGGCGGCGTGTACAACAATACACGAAGAACTAGACACGTCTTCAACACAGGTAGATACATTTTTACGGGAAGAATTTAAAGAGTTTGCCACTATGAGCGGCCCGGCCCGTACCATGCCACATAAAATCGTCATGCTGGACGATCGACCACTAAAACAGCGGTACTACCCGAGAAATCCAGCAATGCAGGACGTGATAAACAAAGAAGTGGATGATCTTCTCGAAAAGGGGTGTATCGAACCATCGCATAGCCCGCACAGTGCGGCCATCGTGCTGGTCAAGAAAAAAACGGACACATGGAGACTGTGCATCGACTATCGCCAACTGAACTCGAGATCTGCACCCGACGCCTATCCCTTACCTCGGATCCAGCACATCTTGGACCGCCTCCGCAACGCAAAATATATCAGCAGCTTGGACCTGAAAAACGGATATTGGCAGATCCCCATGGATCCTGCCAGCAAACAATACACCGCCTTTACGGTCCCGAAACGGGGCCTATTTCAATGGCGAGTGATGCCGTTTGGCTTGCACTCAGCACCGGCTACGTTTCAGAGAGCATTGGACCAAGTGATCGGACCGGATCTTGAACCACACGCCTTCGCCTACCTAGACGATATCATCGTCACCAGCGGCTCAAAGGAAGAACATCTGGAACACTTAAAAGAAGTCTTTCGACGACTGCGAGCAGCTAATTTAAAGTTAAACATCGAGAAGTGCGAGTTCTTCCGTGCCGAAACCAAGTACCTAGGGCACGTGGTAAGCGAAAAGGGAATTCATACGGATCCAGACAAAATCGCCGCAATCAACCAGCTGACACCACCAACGAGCCTTCGAGAACTGCGCCGATACCTAGGGGTTGCCTCCTGGTACAGGAGGTTCGTGCCAGATTTTGCGACACTGGTACAACCGATGAAATTGCTGCTAAAAAAGGGAAAGCATTGGCGTTGGGGCCCAGAACAACAAAAAGCATTCGAAGCGGTCAAGGAAAAACTCACAAAAGCACCAGTCTTGGCCTGTCCAGACTTCAACAAAACGTTCTTTTTACAAACAGATGCCAGCGACTACGGCCTGGGTGCCGTGCTAACACAGGACTTCGACGGCGTAGAGCGTGTGATCGCTTACGCCAGTAGACATTTGATTCAAGCAGAAAAAAACTATAGCCCGACGGAGAAGGAGTGTCTGGCTATAGTGTGGGGCATCAGGAAGATGCGTTGTTACCTCGAGGGGTACAAGTTCGTGGTGATTACAGACCACCTCTCTCTCAAGTGGCTGAATTCCATAGAGAGCCCATCTGGAAGGATAGCTCGGTGGGCGCTGGAATTGCAGCAGCATAACTTTGAAATTCAGTACAGACGAGGCAAGCTGAACGTGGTGGCGGATGCACTTTCCCGTCAGCCACTGGAAAATTTGTGTAAGACCACGGAGGCAACAGAAGAGTACCAGCAATGCTCCTGGCTAGATAGGCGCAGAAGAGAGGTGAAAGAGAATCCCGAGAAGTTTGCGGATTATCTTGAAGAAGGCGGCTGTCTGTACCGCCACATTCCTGATCAAATGGGCAATGAAAACTCCGCTGCATGGAAGCTATGCGTGCCTATTTATCTACGCGCTAGAGTCATGACCGAGAATCACGATCAGCCTAGTGCAGGACATCTTGGAATCAGGAAAACCATCGCGAGGGTAACCAGCAGATACTATTGGCCCGGTATGTATAGAGACATCGGTAGATATGTGAGGCGCTGCCAGACCTGTCAGAGGTATAAGGCGAGTCAGCAGGCCCCAGCCGGTAAGATGTTATCAAAGATTGCGGAAGAGCCGTGGTCAGTAATATGTGCAGACTTTATCGGGCCCTTACCCCGGTCCAAACACGGCAACACCACCATCTTAGTGTTCTTCGACAAATTTAGTAAATGGACCGAAGCCATACCACTACGCAAAGCCACCAGCGAAGGATTACGGAAGAGCTTTAGAGAACGCATTTTGGCTCGCTTCGGCGCACCGAAGGTGCTCATCACTGATAATGGCGCTCAGTTTACTAGCCGTTCATTCCGGAAATTTATGCACGAGGTTGGAACCAAACAGCAGTTCACGGCACCGTACACGCCGCAGGAAAACCCAACTGAGCGGGTCAACAAGACTCTAAAAATAATGATCGCTCAGTTCTGCGAGGAGAAACATAAGACGTGGGACGAGAACTTGCCAGAACTCACTTTGGCCATCAACAGCAGTAAATCTGAAGTCACTGGGTATAGCCCTGCCTTTTTAGTGCAAGGACGTGAGCCTCGATTGCCAGGAGCCCTGTATGATGAACACACCTTGGGCACCGGAGGAGAAGTCCCGTCACCAGCCGCCCGTGCACAGCAGCTACGCGAGATTTTCGAAATAGTTCGCCAGAGGTTGAGTCAAGCCACCCGTGACCAGGCGCGCCATTATAATCTGCGGCGTCGCGATTGGAAGCCCGAAATCGGTGAGTTAGTTCTAATAAAACAACACCCGCTCTCAAGTGCCATTCACAGTTTCGCGGCCAAGTTGGCACCAAAGTTCGAAGGACCATATTGCGTCGTAGGGTATAGTTCACCGGTAATAGTGCAAGTCCGTAAGGAAGGCGAGTCACGTGTACGGAAGACACACGTTAGCGAGCTCAAGAAGTATTACGGCGAGGTAACATCCAGACAATAGTAACTGCGAGGAGGCGGCAGCATCCGCCTGAACAACTGCGAAGCCGCGGCAGCATCCGCGTGAACAACTGTGGGAGCGCAGCCGCCACTGCGTCAACAACGCGCAACACCGCAGCTGCCACTGCGTCAACAACGTGCCATTTGCAGCCGCCACTGCATCAACAAAGTGCCATCTGCAAGCCACTGCGCCAAAACAAGCTATCCGCAGCCGCCACTGCGTCAACAACGTGCTAACCGCAGCCACCACTGCGTCAACAACGTGCTAACCGCAGCCGCAACTGCGTCAACAACGTGCTAATCGCAGCCGCCACTGCGTCAACAACGTGCTAATCGCAGCCGCCACTGCGTCAACAACGTGCTAACCGCAGCCGCCACTGCGTCAACAACGTGCCACACCGCAGACGCCACTGCGTCAAAAATGGCCAATCGCGGCAGCATCCGCGTGATCAACTGCGAGAGCGCGGCAGCATCCGCGTGATCAACTGCGAAAATCGCGGCAGCATCCGCGTAAACAACTGCGAAAACCGCGGCAGCATCCGCGCAAACAACTGCGAAAATCGCAGCAGCCTCTGCGTCAACAAAACGGCCAAGAGACCGCGACAATAACACCAGTCGTGTGAAAGCAGACATTCACTTGCCCGACTCAAAATCGGGCCTACGCCAGCAACTTTTGTACGCCAACGTTGTCGCCAGACGCAGTCATCGTACCGCAGCAACACGTAGGGCCAACAAGTACCGCCGACCAACGATTGTCGAATTTCAACCGCCAAATATGCATAAGAGGTGTCATCGCGCCCACCCATTGTGGGCCAACGCCAGCAGCTCCAGAACGCCAACGTCGCAGCCAAAAGCAGTCATCAAACCGCAGCAGCCCGAAAGCGTCAATGTGTATTAGCAGGCTAAATGACCATCAGAATGCTAACAGCGAAGTGCGGCAGCATCCGCGTGAACAACTGCCAGCGGCGGCAACCGCAAAACCAACTGTCAAGGAGGAGGGGTCAAGTAGGCGGCCGCATCCGCAGAAACAACTGCCAACCGCGGCGGCAACCGCAAAACCAACTGCCAAGGAGGAGGGGTCAAGCAGGCGGCCGCATCCGCAGAAACAACTGCCAACCGCGGCGGCAACCGCAAAACCAACTGTCAAGGAGGAGGGGTCAAGTAGGCGGCCGCATCCGCAGAAACAACTGCCAACCGCGGCGGCAACCGCAAAACCAACTGCCAAGGAGGAGGGGTCAAGCAGGCGGCCACATCCGCAGAAACAACTGCCAACCGCGGCGGCAACCGCAAACCCAACTGCCAAGGAGGAGGGGTCAAGCAGGCGGCCGCATCCGCAGAAACAACTGCCAACCGCGGCGGCAACCGCAAAACCAACTGTCAAGGAGGAGGCGAACGGCGGCAGCATCCGCGTGAACAACTGCCAGCGGCGGCAACCGCAAGACCAACTGCATCAACGCGGCGGCACCCGCATAAACAACTGCAGGCATGCAACTTTAGTAATGGGACGCGAACAGCCAATTTGGGCAATGCTTGAAGACGTTTTTGCAAGTCCGTTCGACGGGAGGCACCATCGAGGGATCCACGTCAGCGTTGACAGCCAAAATGCTCGCATCGCACCAACACAACTCGACAGCGACATCAGTAACGTCGCCCAGCGTCGAGAGCTGTTCCAACAGAAGTCGAAAAATCGTCAAGGAGTACGGCGACGTCGACAGCGTCCATCCAACTGCATAGCCAGCGTCCTCAGAGTTGACCTACGGCCAAAAGACAGCGACGATCTCATCAGTCAAGTGACCAGATACTCTACGTGCCCACCCAATGTGAGCCAAAGCCAGCAGCCCCAGTACGCTAACGTCGCAGCCAAAAGCGGTCATAGAACCGCAGCAGCACGAAAACGTCAATGTGTTTCAGCAGGCTAAATAGCCATCTTTACACTAACTGTAGGAGAACGGCGGCATCCGCGTGACCAACTGTACCAGAAGGACGGGCGGCAGCATCCGCCGACACAACTGCAAGCGGGCGACTTTATTCAGGAGACGCGAACAGCCAAATTGGGCAATGCTTGAAGACGTTTCGCAAGTCCGTTCGACGGGAGGCACCATCGAGGGATCCACGTCAGCGTTGACAGCCAAAATGCTCGCATCGCGCCAGTAGAACTCGACAGCGACATAAGTAACGTCGCCCAGCGTCGAGAGCTGTTCCAGCAGAAGTCGAAAAATCGCCATGGAATACGGCGACGTCGACAGCGTCCATCCAACCGCGTAGCCAAACGGCCTCGTAGTCGCAATAGCATCCGCACCAAAACTGCGAAAAAGAACGCAGGAGAAAGCTCCGGAACTCCAGAACCCCCTTGAGTAACCGTGGAGCACCAGCGGCGGTACCCGCATAAACAACTACCCAAAGGCAGATCACAGATGGTCGACGACACGACCCAGGATCGCCCAGCCATGGTCGTCAACACCGGTTGTCAAGAGGTCAAAAAGGTAAAATCAAAATAGACTGTAAACAGGCGAGATTCAGTTTCGTCAAAATGAACGTAATTGCTTGAAGCGGCACCCACTCTACCTTAATTTCCCGGCGTAATATTAAAATATCCTACACTGTCCCAAAGTAGCTGCTACAACGATGGTAAACACCTACAAATAATCACTGCGTCGCGTCGTCCAACATGGGCGGACGAACCCGTGTAAATGAAGTGCAGTGGAGATGCAACCCTGCACTACATATGAGAGTGTGCAGCCCTTAAACGCAGCATCATTGCTAGTTTGATCTGACACAAGTATTCGTTTGTTAAAATTCAAACAGTGAACAACTACGTCGTAAAATAAATTATTAAAACGCAACTAAACCTAGCAGTACAACCAGTTTTTATTAAAACTTAAATAGCTAAGAGACAAGGATCTGTGACAGTGAGTATTATGCACAATAACGATGGGCTATAATATCAAATACCTTACCCCAAATGTCACCACAGGAATGAAGCGATCACAGCCAAACGCACCAGTCTGCCGAAGTGACCAGCCACCGGACGAAAAGATCCAATGCATAAGCGTCGAAGGAGAGTCAGCGTTACCGAAGGCAGCGACGTCTACAGCAAGCCAGCAGAGCAGCGAGCGCCGACGCAGCGTAATCCAACGGGCTATGACACTCGGCCCACCAGTAGCACCCAGGGTAATTCTGAATTATCCACCGGGACCAGGTAGCCTCACCGTTTACCAGCTCGACTACGAACATATCGCTTGCGGTCTGTTCCTCAACGACACGCTCATCGATCTGTTTCTACAGTGGCTCATACGGCAGCAGTCATCACAGCTGCAGGCAGAGGTACATGTGTTCAGCACACACTTTTACACACAATTAACGCGACCGGGCGGTGACCTGACACCCGAGGGGTGCCACGCACGCGTCCGCAATTGGACCAAACGGACTTCACTGTTGCAGAAGTCGTATATTATTGTACCCATCAACGAGCAACTACATTGGTATGTGGCAATTATTTGCCTAAAGAGGACACCAAGCTCATCTAACCAGCGTGGGGTAATATGGATTCTTGATTCGTATGCCGAGACACGGAAGGCTCGACCGGATGTAGCATTACATTTGCGGAACTATCTAAAGCATGAATGGCAAAATAAATTTCCAGAAGCACCAAGCATGACCTCGGACGAAAAGGTCATGCCATGTCACCAGGTCCGCGTGCCGCAACAACCAAACAGCAGCGATTGTGGGGCATTTGTGCTACATTTCGTAGAAATGTTTCTTCGAGACCCACACCGAGACCTTCGAGAGGTCGACCGAAATTGGTTTCCAGTAGAAGAAGCCACAAACAAACGGTTGGATCTAGCGCGTCTCATACAGAGCCTGGTGAGTGAACCCATCCGCTCCAGCCTGCCAAGGTTGTACCTACCAGGGCTCTACGATATGGAGGTAGCAGCAGAACCCAGCGTGGTCACACCAGCTACGCAACAGCCGCAGCATGAGTCACGTCGCCTACAGCGAGACAGCCCCATCCCAAGCGACAGCACAGAAGAGACCACATCAAGCAGCAGTTCATCGAGTAGCTCCTCAAACACTTCAACCACAAGTTCGAGCAGCGAGACGACTACACTCGACGGGGGTGAGATGTCCCCTCGACAGTCGCACAGTCCAGTCAGTCAAGTCAGCGCCAGCGCTACGCCACAGCGTGCAATCAGCGTCATCCATTTGGCTAGTGTAAATGACAGCCGCACCTCAGAGCGAGAAGCGAGTCTGACAGGACCAGCAGCCCCAGATCAACCCAAGCCAGACGTTTCAGACGTCGGTTGGACAGGAAAACCGACAACCGACCCTAGTAGCGGCACAACTCAGATGCCCAGCTACGACGACCATGAGCAGCCGAACGCGCAAAGCCCTGTGTTACTGAAGCAGCAAGCAGGCAGCAACCAAGCGATAAGTCGGACCAGCGTTATCCGCACGCAGCAACCAGAAGCAACCAACCACCCAGTAGTGGTTCAAACAGCACCCATAAACAGGCCCACAGACGACCTCTCCACGACCACATGGATACGCCACGTCATAGGCACCACGCCCGCCCAGGAGGGGCGGCATTCAGTCACATCCGACACCAAGTTCGCCACCGTCACTGAGCTAAAGGCAAACAAGGAAGCGCCACCAGCCCCGACGCAGCAAGCCGACCCGACCACATCCTGTCCGATCGACGAAGCACCAACAGGTCCATATACCTTCCGACCTTGGCTACCGGACGATGCATTGAACGACGACGACGTACCAGTGGCAGCTTTAATGGAGCTCATCGACCAGAAGCGTCAGCAGTGGAGTCAAGGGCGCTACGTCAAATGTCTAGTGAACGTAGGGCGCCACCAGTTAAAGGTCGTCATGACGCGGCAGGGTGCCATCTACGCTTTTTATCGCTTACGGAAGTAAGGGGAAGATGTAAGAACCCAAAATTCTGCGAATTTTAGGTCTACATGCTAACGCCATAACTCTCTTCTTTTTCAGCGATCATTCATTATTAATTCCATTTCCGGCTGGGATGCCAAGCAGCGGAGACCGGGGGTCTTCACTAGGCGGAGCCAGCCACAGAAGAATAGAATCACCCATTAGAGCAAACAGCAACAAGCAGTTATTACCATAGAGGCTCTAGGGGAAGCCAAGGAGTAGCTTTGCACTCTAAGAAGGTTGTCGGCACTGCAGACGTGCTTACGACACCGGGGTAGGGAGAGTAGGTGAGGCCTAAGGGCCGGTGGGCAGGGCAATGCGAGGCCACCCCACCCAACGATGATAATCATCGTCATTCGGCCTACACACCCGAAAACCTATAATTGTATTACTCAAACGTAATATAATTATTTATAAACAAATATATATTTTATATATTTGAATTAATTACATAATAGTATTTAAGTATGTACGTAGGTTAAGTATAATAAGTTATAATAATAAAGTTATTGAATTATAACTACAATATAATAATAGTTTTATTTAATGTTGGTTCATGATAATAGGTAGTTTTCCCTACTGGGTAACCTTTTAGTTATTGCCTTAATAACATATTGTCTTATTTTATTTTCATGGTCACGAGCCGATAGCAGCTATAGGACAACGGGACTCTGGCACGAGCTAGTTATTGCAAGCAGCAGGTGTCTTCACAAAAGACTAGCCAGAACGGGAGAATGGCGTGATGGCAACAACAATGCTCATACCTCGAGTCGCACCATATGAAAGTATATAAGGGCTATATAACGCACACACAGAAAGAACATCAAGAGACTAAGAAGCTACCTCAAAGGGAAAAACCTTACATCATGATCAGTCTCGTGTGAGCCATCGCGGAGTTAAGTTCTATTATTAAATCATCTCTAAACAAAAGTAGCGCGACTTTTATTCGGTAACGTGAACAGCCAAGTTGGGCAGTGATAAACGTTCGCAAGTCCGTTCGACGGGAGCAGTCATCGTGGGACCTACGTCAACGTAGACAGCAAACTATCACCGTGCGCCAGCGGTACTCGACAGCGACATCAGTAACGTCGCCCAGCGTCGAGCGTTGTTCTACAGGTCGAACAGTCGCCAGGGAGTACGGCGACGTCGACAGCGTTGACCCATCGCGCAGCCAGCGTCCACAGAGACGCCATACGGCCGCGTAGTCGCAGCAGCACAGCCACCGCCAACAGAGACGTCGACAGAGGAGTCGGCAGAGAGGTCGACAGAGACGTCGGCAGAGAAGTCGGCAGAGAGGCCGACAGCGACGTAGGCAGTGACGTCGGCAGAGAGGCCAGCTGCACCACCTTAGCAGCGCAGTCCACACAGCGACCGCAGCAGAGGAGCTACTACATACGTAACCATAAAGAGGAGATCGGTATCACGTATCATAAGAGTTATTTAATATTTTATTTTATTTAAAATAAATATAATTTCAATCATTAGTTAGGTTATCATATCATTTACACATAATCAGTGCATACTAGAGTGGTTCAGCTGCGTGAAGAGGAATTGGTCCTAGGAACGCGCGTTAACAGTATAAAATCAGTGCTAATAAACATCGGAGCACAAATAATCGCTAAACGCATTAACCCTTCCTTCCCGTGAAACTGGTGGTGAGCGTAGTCGAATCTCGTTCATCATCAGCCTCATCCTATCCCCCGTGGTGTAGTCGAATCTCATCTCGGTTCCTATTTCCATCTGTCCTTTGTGTATTGATGGTGTGCGTAGTCGAATCTCACGCACCATCAATAACTTCCAATTATCCTATATACTTATCTCGTGCCTTGGTGGTGAGTGTAGTCGAATCTCATTCATCATCAACCACCTCTAAATCCTTTCGTCCTATACCAAATATAGCGTAATAAGCGAAGTAGAATAACAACTCTCTGGCGGGAGTCTGCCTGAATTCAACCCTTACCTGGCTATGAGCGTAGTCGAATCTCACTCATCAGTAAAATACCTTATCCTACCCCTGGGTGTAGTCGAATCTCATCCAGCTCCTCAATAACGAATTCAACGAATTTCGCCAGAGCCGAATCGCTAAAGCGAACTGTATTAGCGACCAATTCCATCATCACAAAGCATGTTAAAATTAATATAATTTGCTAAATAGAATTTGCAATGGTTTCTTTTAATTAATATTTCATTCTTTAATCAAATCATTCATAAGTTTGAACCACCAGTACAATCTTTAAATAATAAAGTTAATCATAGCCTTCTGCATCAAGACTAGGGTTAATTTAAGATATAATTAAGAGCTTTTGTGAATAAAAGATTGTTGTTGTTTGGAACATAACTTGTGTTTTGCTTTGGTGTCTGACAAATTAAATTATATTTTTGTCACGGACCTTGGTTCCGGCGAGCGTAACCTCGGCCTGAGAAATACATCGTGACAAGATTTACGTTTAGCTTGTTTGACTTCACGCTTAAAGAGTGCATTCGCTTTTTTGTAGGCAATTATATTTTCATTTGTTACATTGTTTTTTAAGGTATGCCACATTTTCTGTTTATTATTTCGTAAATCAGCTAAGTTATTATTCCACCAATGGGTGGATCTTTGAATTTTATAATATGGGTATGAATGTGCTATTGATTCATTTGCTGCCATAACAACTAATTTGTGGAATATAGCTGCTTCTTTATTTAAATTTCTACTTAAAGTTAAAGAAGCGAATTTTTTTACTAGAATTGATTGAAATTCAGGCCAGTTAGCTTTATGTAATATAAATCGTTTTTGTTTATTCCTGGTTGTTAATTGATTATTGTTGTGATTGTTTTCATATGTTATCAGTATTGGAAAATGATCGCTACCGTGGAGATATGCATCTACTTTCCAATTAAGAAGTGGGATTAGATTGGAAGTGGCAAAAGAAAGATCGACATGAGTGAGAGTTGAGTGAGTAGAGAAATGTGTTGGAGCAGAAGTATTTAACAGAGAGAGATTAGTTTGGAGAAAAAAAGATTCTATAATTTTGCCTCTAGAATTAGAATGTGGTGAGCCCCAAAGTGTGTTGTGTGCGTTAAAATCGCCGAGTAATAAAGTATGGTTGGAAATATTGTTTTGTAATGTTAATAAACTATTTAGGGATATTTGAACTGAAGGTGGTAGATAAATTGATATTATATTTATTTTAATATCAGCTGATATTTCTACACCAGCTGCTTGGATATTTGAAGGTAGTGTTAATCGATTGAAGTGTATTGAATTTTTGATCAGAATGGCTGTGCCACCGCGAGCGCGTGGTGAGTTTATATAATTTGCTGTAATGGAGCTATAGTTTGCTATATTTATATTATTGTGTTTAAGATGTGTTTCTTGAAAAGCTAAAATATCAGGAGAGTGTGCTTTAATTAGAAGCTGCAACTCGTGCAAATTATTGTTGAGTCCGTTTATATTCCATTGAAGAATTTTTAGGATCATGTTGGATACATACAGTGCCGGATTAACAGTCTGTGAGGCTCTAAGCAGTGAAAGATATGGGGCCCCATAATTTTTTTAAATTCTTTATATTAACTCGTACTCTCTGTCTGCCGGTCTGTACCAAAACTTTGGGTCGATTTTTAACCCTTTTCCGTTATCCAATCGAGCTGAAATTTTGCAGGCAGACTCGTGGCGACGACAAAAATGAACTATCAAAATCTCAGGCCCCTAAGGCCATACAATTTTTTTTTCTTTAATTTTTTATATTTTTATTTTATATTTTTATTTATAGTCAAAAACTGTGTTTTTACATTTATACAAAGTTACATGAAAACAATCGCTTAAAAATTAAACCTTCTTTTTCCTGCACTTTTGACGAGCAAAGTTTTCGATTAAATTGTCAAAATTCATGCGACGCGTAACATCTGATTCAATTGACAGAAGAGCCAACGAACTTAGTCGATCTTGTCGCATTGTCGTCCTCAGAGGATTTTTTATTCGTTTCAACTGCGAAAAAGATCGTTCTCCCGAACAGTTTGTTATCATTAATGATAAAAATATTCTGAGGCAGATTTCCACGTTAGGAAAGACTGTTTGAAGTTGGTCATTTACAATGATGTTATAAAAATCAGTAAAATTTGCACTAATATTTTTATCTTTTTCCATTTTCAAACGAACGTACTGATGAAATTGTTCTAATTCATCAGAGAGATTTGAATTTAAATCCTCAGGATACGATGCGACAAGCGACTTAACTTTTGATAGTATCTCATCGTTGGTTAAATTCATGTTTAATAAAAATGAAAACTTTTCTGCCAGATTCTGATAAACGTCGCCTCTTCTTTTCATCTCGACTTGAAGAATGTCGACGATGCAATAAAAAGTCGAAATGCGAAATTTGTCCTTTGCAGATAAAATAGCATCTTCCGCTGGACCATCATTGACTTGTACTCTCCGAGTACGTATTCGATTACTATTTCCTCTATAATCACCGTCGGGTAAAATTTCTTTAGACTTGTTTTCGAATTCTTCAAATCTTTCCCTGAGATTTTGCAAGTAAATAGTCAACGTTTTATACAAATCAGCGCACACTTGCAAATTAACTTCTGAACTCTGAAGGGCTTGTGATGTCCGATGAAATTGTTGCAAAATGTCATTCCACATCGTAACCATAAAAACAAACTCAAACTCTTGCATTTTGTTTGCAATATTCATTGCTTCTTGTCTAGTTTCTCCTTTTTGATTCCTATCTTCAGAAATAGAATCTAACGCGTCGAGAATTTGAGAATACGAATTTAAAATTGCATCTGTGGCAACAGCGTGTGCTTCCCACCGCGTGTTTGAGAGTTTCTTTAACTGTTTTTCATCCTTGATATGATCCTTTAGTACCTTCCATCTGTTTGTAGAAGCAGAAAAAAATACGTAAAGTGTTTGCACTAATGAAAAAAAATTGACAGCCTCCAAACAACAATCGACTGCACTACGACCGACAAGATTCAATGAATGTGCTGCACATGCAATGTATATTGCATAAGGGTAGAGTTGTAAAATAACACTTTGCATCCCTTTATAAATACCGGACATATTTGCTGCGTTATCATGGGATTGCCCTCTGCACTTCGAAAAGTCAATGTTGCAGTCTTCGATCAAGAATTTCAAAACTGCGTCAGCCATTTCTTTTCCAACGTGACTTTTCAATTCTAAAAATATTAAAAATCGTTCTACTGGCAAATTATCAAAGGGCGAAACGTATCTTATGATGACGCACAACTGATCAATGTGAGAAAGATCAGGGGTTGAATCGACGGACAAACTAAAATATCCAGCAGCTTTTATTTCATCTAAAATCGCAGACCGGACTTCCTGACTCATTAGTTCAATTAGCTCTCGCAAATAGTTTTCGACAAGTACGACACATTTCCTTTAAAACACAGAAAGTATGCTATTAGTAAATGTTGAATTTTCTTGAAAAAGGTCACATATTAACAATACATTGGTAATATATTAATAATATATTGACAATTCATTGATAATATACTGACAATACATTGGAAAAATTTATCCAAAATTTAAATCATGGGTCAAGTATTACCTTTCCCTTTGTTTCCATAATTTGAAATGTGCGAGGCCAAAAACGGATCAAATTTAGCGACAAGTTCTAGCAATCCTATGTAGTTCCCGTTATTCACGGATCCAAATTTTTCATCTGAACCTCTGAATGCCAATCCCCGTTCTGCCAATGTTTGAATGACAGATACAACTCGGTGCAAGATGTACTTCCAGTATTTGAATTCTTCCTCCATTTGGTCATCAAACTGGGCTTTTAATCCCAATCCCTTTCTTCGAATCAAATATGCGAGCATTGCTTCTCTATGAGACTGAGAATTTTCGTGTTGATCAATGACACAAGTGTTACGCCAATCACTGAATCCAGATACCAGTCGAGATGATACATTAGATGAAAATAGTTTACAAACGAAACAACAAACGTCGCCCTTTGATGGAGAATACAGCAGCCATTCGCGAGTGTACTTTTCACCGTTGGCTTTTGTTCCATTAAAAATGTTTCGAGAGCAGAATCTTGTTTGTTTTCCATCTTGGAAAATTCTCCGCGAGTTTTTGAATGAACCAGAGTGGTGTTGACATTTTTGTCGCCCCTCATTTGTCCAGTAGCTAATATCATCCGCAGTTAGTTCAGTCCACGTTCCAGAATCATTGTTCCTGTTTCCTTGGGGTGCGAGGTTAGGAATTGTTGCATCATTATTATTGTCAACAGCGATAGATGGTTCCTGAATTTTTTGGCCGCCGTCATCTTCTGCCACGTTCGTTGCACCATCTGGATTTTTCGACAGCGATGTGCTGGTTTGAAAGAATGAAGTTAATTTCGGCAATTTCTTGACGACTTCCTCATCTTTTTGTTTTTTTTCTTCCGCTTGTTTCCGTTTTTGCGATCCACTCACATAAATTCTCTTCATTTTTATTATTATTCTATTGTATTATATGTATATTAAAGAAACTCCGGAGATGTAACGTCCTCGCTTCTCAATAAGAACTAACTTACAAACATAAAATATAACCTTCCACTGGGACGCTTTTTGTTATACTAAAAAAAAATTAATAGACATACACGTATTGTGCAATTCGGGGAACTCCAAAAATGTTTTTTTTTGTTATTAGAGAGCGAGAGCGATCACTTCGAATATGCCACGACGTGGAAACTGTACGTTGTACAACGTCATGAATGAATAAGAACAGGTCCGTTATAATTGTTGTATTTGCTTTTTGTGCTCAGTTGTCGTGTGTGACGTGAACTGTGGCTATTTCTTGCCTATTACTGTTTCTGCGTCTGCGTCATCTGTATTTATTGCTTGTGCAATTTGATAAATTCATTATTTTTAAAACTTAGAAAAAATTGTACGCCTGATATTGAGGGCCCCAATTTTACGGGGGCCCTAAGCAGCTGCTTAGTTTGCTTATGGGTTAATCCGGCACTGGATACATAAATAATTCTTTACAAAGTATACAATATATACTTAAGAGAATGCTTTACATATTTTCATCATCAGGAGAGTCTGCAGAGTTTGGCGAGTGGGGTGTATCATTGTATTTATGTATTAAGTTTTGTGTTATGGTGGATAGAGGTGAGAGGGGAAAGTCATTTTGTATGTTTTGTGTAATGGTTGTATTTTTTACTATAGAAGGAGAGCAGTTTGAGGATATAGTTAGAGAGTTTGGTGTAGAGAGTGAAAATTGGGAAGTGTTGGTTGAGTCAGAGTTGGGTGTTAAAGGAGAAGAGAATGGTTTGTGTGATTTCTTTGCTAATGAGTTATCGGTAGTTATTGAGTCGTTTAAATGTTTTTTAATTACAGTTTTTATGGGAGAGTTTGGGGACATTGATGATGTTGTTTCGGTATCTAGTAATGTGGTGTTTTTGTTTGTCGAAAAAGTTAAATTTTTTGCTATATTTGCATAAGAGTTGACTTGGTTTTCGTTAAAGGTGGGGTTCTGTTCTTTAAACTTGCGGCGAGCTTCACCCATGCTGCATTTTTCAAGAGTTTTAATTTTAATAATTTGTTTAGCTTGTAAATATTTAGGGCAGTGATTATCGGAAGAGGGGTGATCACTTGCACAGTTTGCGCAAAGAACTCGTGTGCATTTTTCGGGGTCGTGTGGGGGAAAATTACATATTGAGCAAGAAGGTGTGCCGTTACATCTTTTTTTTGGGTGTGCCCAAGACGCTGACAGTTCTGGCACCGCATTGGGTTTGGGAAGTAAGGTTGTACTTTGACCTTGTACCAGGCCACATCTACGGTGTTAGGTAGACGATAACGGTCAAATGTTAGTATCATTAACCCTGTAAAAGACGGCTTACCATCAACGAAATGACTGAATTTGTATACAGATGTTACACCTTGGATGCTCATTTCATTAACAATTTCGTCTTCGGATACATTTATTAAGCACGGCGCAAACACAATACTTTTCACTGAATTTAGATTATTGTGCAGTTTAGCATTTATTGGGCACAGATTTGACAGCGTTTTTGCTTTCAAAAACCTTTCAGCAACGCGAGCATTTCGTGCTAATATAAGTAAAGAGCCGTCACGAAGTTGCGTAATAGAATCAAGCTCTGTGGAAATAGCATCAATACTTTTTTTTATTGCAAAAGGGCTTAATTTTGTTAATGGATTGTTGGTGTTTTCGGATGAAATAATTACATATTTTGGGTCATTTGAAGAAATATTTCTCGGAGGAAGCTTAGGGAATGGTTCAGTTTTTGTTTTTTTTTTGGGAGGGTTATCACAATAGTCCGCTAATAGATGAAATCTATTAGAAGACTTGTCTGGGGGCACAGTGGCCATAGTTTCACTTAGTTATAGCAAAGAATATAGCTTTGCACTTAATCAACAGTAAAAGAGGAAAATAAATGTACTTATATATGCGTATATATAAAATATAAGCAGCAGGTAGGGAACGAACTGTTCGTTGCCGAAAAATCACGAAACTTCGCACGGTAAAAGAGAGAGACACGTCTGAATACTACGAACGATAGTCGGTGACTGTAAATTTTTTGACAGCTTATGATTTCCATAAAAACTGTCAACACTACCTGGGTAATTCTGCTATGAAAAAAAACTTAAGCGTATTAGGACTTTTGAGGGTTCTCTGGACTCCGTGATTGGCAGTGGTAATGGGGTAATGGCGGATATAGTTGCCACCTAGATTTTTTTGTATTTTTGCAAATTCTAATAATTTTGAAATTCTGACAATGGATTTGATTTCGAATCTAATGTCACATTTTTAAAATTTAAGATGGAGGTTGCCACCTCTAGTTGCCACCTAAATTTTTACCACAGTATTGCCACCTAGTAAAATTTATTTTTAAGAGTCTTAAACATCATTTAACAGTTTTAAGGGGTCACTGATTTAGAATCTGATGTCAGAATTTTAAAATTCAAGATGGTGGATAGGGTGGCCACCTTAATTTTTTATTTTTACGTTTTCGGTGCTGGCGCGGGCACTAGATAAAAATGGGTCGCTGAGTTCGAATCCGTTGTCAGAATTTCAAAAATACAAGAAAATCTAGGTGGCACCTCTATCCGCCATCTTGAATTTTAAATTTTGACATCAATTCCAAAATCAGCTACCCCTAAAACTGCCAACCACGGAGTCCACAGCACATTTAAAAGTCCTAATACGCATAAGATTTTCCTACACAAACTCATTGAATTTTTTGGATACTTGCTTTAATTGGATACTTGCCTTCGATTTCAAGCTTTTCAAGCTACTTTCCGTGGGCATCAAGTTTTCCTTTACTTGGGAAACTTGGGTGCCGTTATATTGTAAGCTTGCATACTTGCAAGTCGCGAGCTGTCGTGGGCTTATTTATATTCAAGTACAAGTTATACTTGATTGAAAATTATCAAGCTCAAGCAAGCTTGAATTTGTATTTTAAGCAAGTAAGTACTTGAAACAGATTTTTGGTTGGAAGTAGGAATTCGTTGGGTTTTGTTGGGGAGTAAAAAATGCCAAGAAAAATATCTAAAATATATATAATTATTATATTTAATTTTGCTTTACTTTAATTGCATTTAAATGCTTTTTCAATGCCTTCCAGAAGTAGTATTTGAAAATGCTTCTTAAGAACACGCAAAACAAAATTGATCAAAAGATGCTCGGTCAAAATTCCTTCAAGGACTGAAGTGGCCTATTGGTTTTTTTATCTTATCCCACAGGTACTAAAACTATCACTCAAAAGTTATCTCTCGTTAATAAGCATAACTTTATTTTAAAAGAAATTCCGCACCCTTTCAAAAGGAGACATAATGCATGCATTTATGTAAAGTTATGTAATAAACTCTCTGTGCATAGAATCCCATATGTGAGGTGCTATAGAAAGTTAGCAGCTTTTTTAAAAGATTATAATTTTACGAGTCGTGCCGCCACCACCTCAATGAAGTAGTGCGGTTAATTCTGTATGGAGCAATCTCAGTGCCGTGGCTTATATGTTTGTATTGTATTTGCTTTATCTCTTTATCTGTCTAGCTGTCGGTCTGAACCACACAGCAGAATGTCAATGAAACTTACGTTTTGAAAACGAAACAAAGAAAGTAAAATAATAAGAGGGGAAAAAATCAGACAGGTTGTGATATTCTGCTTGAAGTGGAGTCTAGCGCTTGTTCACTAACTCGCTCTATCGCCCACAGGCTGGCTTGATTCATGCGACGCGACGCGACACGACCCCGCATGATTATGCATTATAATGGTATCTATTGTTTGACACCACAGCCACAGCACAACAACAACAACAACAACAAAAAGAATTTGCCGCGCGTGCACCGTGTGACAAAAATATTTAATTTAATCCAATAGATCAATTATAGTTTACGACCACTTCAACCACATATTGGCAGTCATAGCAAAGTCATAGCCATGGAACGACATTCAAGATGAATTATTTAACCCACAGGAAATGTGTGGAAAGTATGTGTTTTATGACAGATGGAGTTCTACTGTTTGATGTAATAAATTTCAATTTTAATATGCCGCAAAGGACTTGTCCAAAGAAGTCATTAGAATATAACAAATAGTGGAATGACATTTACAATGAATGGCGATTAGAATAATGAATAAATTAAGACTTCAACTAAGGTTGGGAGTTCAAGGTGGTTATTGAAAGACTGATAAAAATTCTAAGCTAGAGACGTAATGATAAATATAGGTTCATCAGGGTCGTAGCCAGGATGTTCCTTGGGAACCTAATAACTAGTTGGGTTCTTTGCACACAAAATCCAGCACTTCGATAAACGTTGTTTTTAAAGAAGTTTTCAATGTTCATACTGAAAATTCTGTTCGTAATGAAATTTTTGAATATTCATATTTTGATTCCTTTTCATGATAACAAAAATCCAAAAAAATTTTCAAACAACATCGTATATAACAACGGTGGGCAAATGCGGCTTTTTATTAAGTAAAGTGCGGCTGTTTTTTTGTTGTTGTTATTTTAAAATTTATCAAAAAATTCAAGTTCCACGGAATTTGACCAACGATATGACCAAAAATTTGATAATGTGTACCCTATTTTTCTTTACTGGACGTTCTCTTTAATGGTGTACTTTTTATTTATGATTTAATTACAAGGTAAGCTCAGATTAGAGAGAAGTCTGACAGAAGTTAGCTAGATGTCAAAGTCAGCTAGCTGTTCGAATTGTGGTGTTCCTAGTTCTTGTTGTTGCGACTTTAACCAATGCAGTACAAAATATTAAAATATTGGCTTAAAATATTGTTTTAAATCTCGTTTTCTTTTTGTTTAAAAACTTGAAATAACTAATTTCTTTTGTTGTGTGCAGATACATATGTTATGTCAGAACTTCTTCAGCTGAAATCTGGCAGCACTATCAATAGCACAACTTTGTTATCGATCACACGATTAGTTGTTAATTTGGTGGGTTGATTTAACAGTTATTGTTCTTGATCACGGTTAAATTTCATGAGTGTAACTTTCAAAATACGCGCAAAGAGTAAAGAACTTCGGCAAAAAAAAAATAGATTTTGGTAAAATGCATGCAAAATCCAATCTCACAATGTCGGTTAGCAAAAGTGTTAAAAGTTGGAAGATCAACGGTACAAAATCCCCCCGCTCCCCCTAGTGAGATATCGTGAGGTTTGCCTCGATCCCCTCACTCCTCTCTAATCACACGTGAGATTGTTCAAAATGCGTGTTTTCAGTGTAAATATGTTAATCCATGCTTCATTGTGTTGGATTTATTAAAAAAACTCGTCATTTATTTCATTGTTTTTATTTAGGACTAGTTGAGACTAGTATTTAAGACTACTGAGATCGTAGTTTAAAATGGCAACGAAAAAAAATCGAACAATAAAATACTTATTAAGTAAAAGTAAGTCGATTAAAATGAGAACTTCTAAAATTGGTGAAGGACTATTCTTTCTAATTCAGTCCATAGGAACTCATGTGAGGTCTCGAGAGTGACTACTGGAACCAGCATGTCCATGTGATTTTCAGTAAAATTATCTGCTCCTTCAACCTCGCTTTGATTTAGCCACTGTTATCGCTTGCAGAAGCTCATTAGCTTGTCGTGTGATAATCCGTGAAGGCCGCACGGTGGACTGCGCGCCGATGCTCTGCAGCTCTTGTGATGGATAAAAAGTTAATACCGCATGTATTGCAGCATCACTTTTCTAGATCACCACGTACTGCTCCAGTGTACCTACTGCCCCAGTGTACCTCCCCTATGACCTCTATAGGGGAAGTCCTATAGGGGAAGCCCTATAGAGGTCATAGGGGAAGTCCATGAAGGCATGCAAAGGTTGAATCGGTAAGCAGTGGCGAATCAAAAAGGGAGCAAATAACTTTCCGTCATGCTCACCAGCATCTGGGATAGTCAGATGCCCATCAATCTGCGTGATAGGGTATGGAGATGACAGAAAACGGTCGTGAAGAATCAAGTGCAGATCACTCCGGCGTGGGCTACAGCAGGGCCGATTGTCACATTTTACAACCTAAAATAATTTTTTACAGTATTGGGATTTTTTGAACATTGTTAAAGTATTTCTTGCTTCTTTTTTCCCCTGTGTTTCATAGAGGAACTCCGTTTTTCCTTACGCTTGAGCTTCTTTTCATAACAATCGATTTCCTGCCGCAACTTACGTGCTTTCTCGTGTTCGGTACCGTCAGAAACAAGAGACTTTTTGCGTCTTTCTGTCAAATCAAAGTTCCACACGCCGTTTAGCAATATTTTCCTTCATAATATCTTGACGCATATATATCTTGACGCAATAGGACGCATAAGAATACGTGTGACTCTTGGAAAAGCACCCCAGTATTAAGGCGCCTCACGCTCCAAAGGAAAAAAAAAATTTTGTTCGACACAAATGCTCGAAATAATCCTTGGTTTATGTTATAATGATTCACCAAATATTTCGACTCTAGCGATAGCCATCCGTGAGCTGGAAAAGTTTGAAATAACCTCTAAAAATCGAGTTATTTTGTAACCTTAGGCTGGTGTAATAGTTGCAATAAATTTAATTGTCAGAAATTATAGGCCGGAAAAACATCTTCCAATCTGCATCAAAAAATTGTAAATTGTAAAGATGACCCTATTTTTCGTGCATATTTTTGATATTTTTTTTTATTTCCATACAAAAAATAATATTTAATTTTTAATATATCTGTGGTCACAAGGAATAATGACTAAACTCAAACTATCGTAAAAAAGCTATATGGCATTTACTTTATTGCCAATTTTTTTAAAGTATTAAGATATCAATTTTTTTGCCCAGAATTGATTTTCACTTAGGTCTGCACATATTTTGTTTGCAATGCTTTATATATTTAAAAATAAATGGGCCGTAGTGCAATTAGAATATCGTTTTTTACGATACATTGATTTTAGTCGTTATTCCTTGTGACCACGGAAATATCAAATTAGGCAATTATGACTAGGAATCAATGCGAGCACTCCAAGCCTTTCCACCGATATCTTGAAAGGGAAGATCGCATTAGAAATAATTAAGTTTTTTTTAATTTTAGTGAAAATAAATTTGAAAAAAATGCATGTAATAACATTATTTTTAATCCGAATGCAAAAATTTTAATTTTTTTATGCAGATAGGAAGAACTTTTTTCCGTTTATTTTTTACAGTTTATTTTTTACAACAATTACACAAGCCAATATGGTTACAAAATAACTCGATTTTTAGAAGTTATTTCAAACCATTCCAGCTCACGGATGACTATCGCTAGAGTCGAAATATTTGGGGAATCATTATAATATTAACCAAGGATTGTATTGAGCATTTGTGCCGAACAACTTTTTTTCGTGAGGCGGCTTACCCAGTATGTCTGGAGTAGCATGCATACAGGAAACTTCTGTATGCAGGCAGAAGCATGGACAAGGCATGTATAGTCATAAAAAACCAACAATTATCCAAAATCGCTGAAATGCTTGTGTTGCCGTTATTTTATTCTAGCAGTATGCGTCTTGTTTATACACATTAGCGTGTATACTAAAATATGCATGCTATATTGGTACTAAAACATGAACCTTGCATGCATAATAGTCTTGTTTAAAAAATATGAACTCCCATTGTGCATTTAAACTTTAAGGAGTGCGGTTATACATAATTTATTAACGAAATATAAATTAATATAACAGAATATAACAATTTTAAAAACAAAAATAAATAAGATGATTAATTAATGACAACAGCAATTTTTTTCTTACAATATTAATGACAATGTATGCATACAGTATTAATAGTAATATATGCATACAGTATTCATGACATTGAATGCATAGAGTACTACTAATTCCCCATATGTACTTACTGGGATGTGCTTCATGTGTGCGACCGCTGAACTAAACATGTACGGACGTAAACACAACAAGTAGATACTTGTCCATGAATCGCTGTCAAAAGTCGCAGCGCTCGTCCAATCGCGTGTTCGGCTAGCCGGTTGTAAAACAGTCGACGAGCTACTATGATAATTTGTTGCACTCGCATAACCGCGAAAAATATTGTAGTGTAAAATTTAGTCATATTTTAGTAGAGAAACATGTTTTACTCAATTAAACCAGTTATAAACATAATTCTTCATTGTTTCTTGTTGATAAAAAACTACGTCATTTTTGCGAGAACCCCCTCTTCCCCACGTGAGAGTTAGTGAGATTCTGCTTAACCCCCCTCCCCCCTAAGCGCCTCACGTAATTAATGGATGCCCCCTAAAGTGAAAACATCAGCCTAAACTGTTCACAGGAGCAAACCTTAAGGCGTTTAAAGTTAAAAAAATTTCGAATGGAAATGTTGCTAAATAGCTGTTGTGCAAAAATCGTGCTCGTATGTTATACAGTGACTTTTTGCCAAAATTTGCGTGCTGTGTCATTGACGACGAGACATATTGCGTTGCTGACTTTAATCAAAATCCTGGCCTGAACCTGACCTGAACCTGGCAGAGGAGAACGAGAAAGTGCATAGCAAGTTCCGAAACCGAAAAGCATTAATATATCCGAAAAAGTATTAGATTTGGCAGGCATTTGCACGTGTGCACTATGGGGCCATTGACAGGTTTTTGAGGCTAGAAGTCAATTTTTCAAGACAACCATTTAAAAAATATAATAACATATTTTATATTTAACAGTTTGAATAACTAAAATTTTAAAAATTAAAGTCAGGTGGCAACTCATGACGACATGCTGAGCTGTCAACAAAGGAATTTCGTCGTCAAAAAAAAAAAAAACTTTTGATATTATAAAAATTTTGTAAAATGGAAAACACTTGCAAAGGTATAGAAACTAACATGTTTTTAAAAATTTAAAAAAAAGGTAGATGTGGTAAATAATTTTTTGTGTCAACATGTGTTGTCTTTTTTGTGTAGTTTCTGTTGTCGTCCATGTGTTCTTTGGAGTAGAACTGTCTTTATCCGATCGTATCCGTGAAAAAATTTATGTGTGGAGAAAGGTTATAATGTGTATTATAATTTTTTGGGAAAACGATCTGCTCCAATCTGTTGCATTTTATAAAAATCTATTTCCAGATAGCGTAAAAGTTAAAAATTTGGATACATTTAACTTTTGGTTGGAAAACCCATTAATGTTATCAATTGTATCTCCGCGAAATTTAATAGAAGTGTCAATGAAAACTGTATGACAACAGTGAAGAAACAAATAAATCATTTCTGTGCGCATACTAACCAAAAGTGGGCAAAAAACCGGAGGATCACGAAGCGTTTTCTAGAAAATAAAAGAGTTTGTTTATTTTATGAGACTGTATTCCAACTCTTAGAAAGTGATGTTGCAAAGAGAAAAGGCCGTCCTTATGTGGGTTATAGCGAGGGAAGTATGCGACAAAAAAGAAAAATTGCTTCGGAAGTGTCGTCCGAACAAGGAAATGAAGTCAAACTATTGATTCATGCAGCTTCTATTTCAGCTAATTTATCAAAAGAAAATGATTTCAATTTTATTTTAAAGAAAGCTGCTTCGTTTCCATTTCAACCAACAGAAATGAGAAATAAAAATAACTTCTAACGAGAAAATGCCATTCTCCCCTGAAGAAGCATTTAATCGAGAATAATTTAACAAGACAAGAGTGTACTAACATAAGAGAGATGAATAAGTCAAGAAACTGTGATTTTTTCTCCAGCTACAAAAAAATTCAAAGGAGCCAGTTGGAATGCCGACCCGATGGACTTACGGTTACGGATTCATCAGCACATATTCCTCTCCAAAGTTTGGTAAATCATACAGCAAAAAGAATTTTGTCAAACCAAAGAAGTTTGATGCATATGGATGAGGTCAATGAAGCCCATTTGGTTCTAAGTTACGGTTTCGACGGTTCCATAGGACAAAGTGCATTTAAACAAATATTTAAATGCAATGCCCCGGAAAGTTTAGATAGCTCGTTGTTTGCAACCTCAGTTAAACCATTAAAAATAGTCAAGTCAAGTAATGCAATCGTTTGGATCAGCCGTACTCCGACCTCCGTTCGGCTGATGACCGTTTCGGTCCGTTTTTGTCGACCTCTTAAAATTGAATTTATAAAGGAAACCAAAGAGCATATATTGGAAAAAAACAAATCTGGATGTGCAATTATCAAATCTTAAGCCTTTGGAATATTATATGGTAAAAGGGAGAAAGATTACTGTAAAGTAAAAGCTTATTATGAGTTTAGTTGATGGAAAAGTGTTGAACTTACTTACGGAAACAAAGAGTACTCACTCGTGTCCGGTATGTGGTGAAAATCCGAAACAGTTTTTGTCGATAAAAGATTTAAGTTCATTGGTGTTTCAGCCAAAATCGAATGCATTAAAATATAGTATAACCCCATTACACGCCTGGATTCGATGTTTTGAATTTCATGTCCATAAGCCGAAAAGTAATGGGAGCGGTTACACGAACGACGGCAATACGGCACGAAAAGCATTTTCTAATCGGGAATTATTTTCTTCTATAACCAACATTAATATCGAACTTTTAAAACATTTACATATAATTTTTATCACAATTAACTCTGAATTTAAAATAAGTGTCGACCACTTGAAAACATTTTGCTATGAAACTGCAGATATATATTTTAAAAATTACGAATGGTACCCAATGTCAGCGACCATGCATAAAATTTGAGCACATTCTTCCCAAATATTGCAAGCGTCAATCGTACCTCTCGGATGCGCTGGTGAAAATGCTTCTGAGGCGAGAAATAAATTTTGTAAAAGGATCGCATTGAGCATGCACGAACGGATTCTAGGGAGCATAATAAAATGGATGTTTTAACAGGCCCCTGGATTCTTCTGACCCGTTATTATCAAGTTTATATCTAAAAATTCGTCTTTCAAAAAAAAAAATGTATAGCTTCCAAGAGAAGTTATTTCTCATTTAATGATTCCTGAAATCCCTGAGTATCAACAGCCAAGTACGTCAAGTGCAGCTAGAAATAAAGATATTTCAGATTCTGAAGAGGAGGAAGAGGATTAGTTTCATTTTAATTTCGAATTAGAAGTTGATGAAACAGAAAATTTTCAAGTAAGAATTTATTGCAAAAGACTATACTTTGTACGTACATATTTACTAAAATTCCTCTTTTCAGATTGATTAAATATTGATGATACTATTCAAGCACCTAGTATGTTGTGAACACTCTCACAGCAAGAAATTGATTAGTATTTTAAGTTAATTTCTGAAATGTATTAATATGAATTATTTTGTGAATTAAAGTTAGTTGCTAAATAAATGTTATATTAAACAGAATGATGCAATTATCGCTAAATTTCACATCTCCTATCACTTAACCCTTTCCTTCTCGAATTATGATTGGGTGGGGCTACACCTTTTTTGAGAACAGATAACTGTAAGTCTTGAATCAAATATGAACTGCCAACAATTTCAAAGTCCTTGGTGTCCTGGTTCGTTAGTTACATGATGTTGCTTATATGCAATATTGGGCAGTATTTGGACAAACTAAACACTTTTCTCATAATTTTTGTCTTCTAAATAACTCTCTTACCTTTATTTTTAAAAATTGTTTACTTGGATTTAATATAAAACAAATACACTGGTCAACAGTGGTTATGGCACACGAACTTTAATAGCAAATACTGTTTAAGCTGTATTCTCACGGCATGAAACTGAATTTTTTTTTTATTTGGCCTCAGATTTTTTGTGATTTTGGCCTTTGTGTTTTTACGACTTTGATCCTGTTTTTATGCTCTGGAATCCAAACAACCTAACACAAAGCAAAAAAAAGCACCATCCTATAGAAAATTAAACATGCTTTTTAGTGAGGTATTTTTTATTTTTCTGCCATATTTAGTCTGTCAGATTTTCAGGTACGAAATAAAATTTAGAATTTTTTTGTTAAAAATTTTGATTTTTACAAGTATTTTTTTTTTTACATTTGGAGCCATATTTAAAAAAAGTTTAGTTTTATTGTATTTCATATTTAATTTCCTTAATTCTCATACCAAAAACATAAACATTATCCGAGAGGAACAATTAAAATAAAATAAAATAAGCGAACTAGCCATATAGTCATATGAAGCATTAAGCACTCTTAGTAATCCACTTGCACCTAAATGAAATTCTCATACCTTACATTTTCTCATTTTTTACCACTCAGCAACACTGTTTTACACGGTGAACTGCTTTAGATTTTTTTGATTTAGAAAAACCGGCATGGAGTTCTTTTAAGGATGTTGTTGCAAATTTTTTGGGTAACTATAACGGTGACAGAAGGAGAAATAGTTAGCGAGCTGTTGTTGGCTTATCAAGCATTGAGCTGCAACATGTCACTAAAGATTCATTTTTTACACTCACACCTCGATTTTTTTCCTGAAAAGTTGGGGTCTGTGAGCGATGAGCACGGAGAAAGGTTTCACCAAGATATTTTGAAGATGGAAAAGCGTTACCAGGGCAAATGGAGCCCATATATGTTGGCAGATTACTGCTGGACAATCAAAAGGGACCAACCAGGAGCTAAGTTTGCTAGAAAATGTTAGATGGTGAGTTTATAATAACATTTATTCAAATTTTTACATTGAATGTCATTTTGATACAAGTGGATTACTAAGAGTGCTTAATGCTTCATATGACTATATGGCTAGTTCGCTTATTTTATTTTATTTTAATTGTTCCTCTCGGATAATGTTCATGTTTTTCTTATCAGAATTAAGGTAATTAAATATGAAATACGATAAAACTAAATTTTTTAAATATGGCTCTAAATATAAAAAAAAATACTTGTAAAAGTCAAAATTTTTAACAAAAAATCCTAGATTTTATTTTGAACCTGAAAATCTGACAGACTAAATATGGCAGAAAAATAAAAAATACCTCACTAAAAAGCTTTTTTAATATTCTATAGGATGGTGCTTTTTGTTTGCTTTGCGTTGAGTTGTTTGGATTCCAGAGCATAAATACAGGATCAAAGTCGTAAAAACACAAATTCCAAAATCACAAAAAATCTGAGGCCAAATAAAAAAAAAATCAGTTTCATAACGTGAGAATATAGCTTAAACAGTATTAGCTATCAAAGTTCTTGTGGCACCAAAAAGTTGCTAAATTGTTGACCAGTGTTATTTGTATGTTTTTAAACACTTTCTATGCAAACACTTTTCCCCTAAACGATCTTGATCTTGATTTTGGAGGGACCACCACAAGTAGGTCAAAAGTTTTGGTATTGCCAATAAGAAAGATTAAATTTTTGAACGGGAAACTTTTGGACAATGCTTTCTTGTAACCATGTAACTTTTTAAAAAGGAAATATATAATAGTCGAAATATTAAATTTTAATTTGTAGCCATATGGCTACCATGGGAAGGAAAGGGTTAAAGTGGGTGTGGCAGTAGGCGAATTGACTTTAAATGTTTACTAAAGTCTTTGGTGAGTACTTCTAGTGACCTAATTGAAAATCAAAAACGTATTATTTTGAAGTTATCTTCAACCGCAGAAGCACTTTAACCTACCAACTGGAAATGGGTGTGGCACTGCCCGATTGACTTACTTTTTTTACTGAAGACTTAGAAACTCATTATAATCATCTATACGAAATTTAAAAGGTCTAGGTCTTTCCTGTGATTCATTACATCAAAAACTGATCATTGGCCCCATAGTGGTGTGGTTTAAAAAGCAAAGAATTCATTTCTGAAGGCGGTAACAATTGGAATAATGGCAATATTTATATAAAAGAATGTCTGCAAAAGGGATTTCTGTATTTTGTTGAAAACACAATATTCCAGTGATATTTTGGCTTGCCTTGGCCCAAGAATTTTACTTAAAATTGAGGTCAACATAGCGCCGAAAGACGTCAATCCTCCGAATTGTCCGGAGTTATGACCGATTGAACGATATTGGGCCCATATGAATTCAAAGCAAAAGAAGACGAAAAAAGCTTTAAACATAACCCAGTTTCGCAGATTGTAGAAAAACAGGCCAAATCATTCAGCGAAAAAGATGTACAAGTACTGATGAAGGGTGTAAGCTCCAAAGTTCAAGTATTTTGACGTGGAAATTAATTGTCATAATTTTTATGAATTTTAAGTTTTAATATGAATAAAATAATAATGGTATTTAATGAACGCCGCACAGTGTTTTCTTTTTGCCATAAATAGGAAAGAATCAATATACGAAAAATCCCAAAAAAGTTTTGTTTTCTGTTAGAAAACACTTCAACTAAGAAGAATCTCAAAGGTTTTTAAAATTTTTTTATTTCGTTTGTTTACACGGTGCTCTGAAAGTCAAGTATTAGAAAAACTGATACTTTAGCAAAAAAAAAAATTCATTTTAGTCCAACTTTCGAATCCTTTAATTAAGTTACTTTAAATGCCACCCTAACTAATGAAACGTATTTTAAGAACTTGTAATCAAATGCAACTAAGAAACTATTCGGGGTTTGTTTTGATTACCACTTTCGTTTTACGGATATTTTCAAAGTCGTGTGATTGTACAAGTGAAAAAAGTGCTTTTAAAAGTTTGAAAGAGAATAAAAAAAAAGTATATCGAGGACATTCTAAATTTTGTTGCTTAAGTTTGCTAAAAGTATGTTTTATCAAAAAAAGTATGTCCCAGCTGCAAGTGCCTGCAAATAATAACGAAATTTTGTTTTTGATGAGACATGCTCTATGAAAATGGTGATATCTTCTCTGAATGCCTCGAAATAAAAGATATGCCCGACTGCATTAGCAATATTTTGCGCTTTGTAAAAGCAAAAACTTGCGCAAAGATAAATCCTGTAATACTCAGTAAAAATATGTAGCAGCATCATTTCAAAATAAGTGGTGCGCTCTTCGTCGCTCCAAATGGTTATTTCAGCAGAGACTTTAAATATGGTTCCAAAATTGTTTGATTATGATCCAGTAAAGCATGTAGGTTTTTCGCAAATGAAATTTTATTTAAAAAAATATACATAAATAAAAAAACATTGAAATAAATAATATAAAAATGTAACTTACCAAACCAAAAAATTAAAAAAAAAAATAAATTAAAATTAGTGCAAGTGTTAATGACGAAGCGATAACAATGTGTTAAATAAGGATTTTAATTTTGTTTTGCTTTGCTATTCTAGTTTTGAAGTGAAATTTCTTAGGCGGCGATTTGATACTGAGAGTACAATTTTTAGAGCCTCGTCACGAAAAATGTTCGCAATGAAAAATATTTCGAGTCTCGTCACGTTTTTGTGTATAAGGGCAATGATATTTTCTATTTTGTGAGTATTTGGACCACCAGAAGGTTGGCAGATAGAGTCTAGTTGCGTTCATAAGAAATGTTGGGGGGAAAAACTAATAGGACCAGTTTATTTATTTGACCTCCCTAGGGGTCATAATTTTTTTTGATATGAATTATAATAAACTTTTTTTTCTATATTTTGTTTTTTTTTATATAGATAGATACTCACAATAGATGTCCCTACAATAGATGCAATTTTTGACGTAGAAAATAGCAAATCACGGACATATATCTGAAATTTTAGTAATCAAAAACCATTAAATCAGTATTACCTATCAAAGCACCAACCAATTACAGTATAAATATTAAATAAGCAGATTATTTTTATGCAAATTTTGTATTATATTTCTTTTAAGAAGCTCCTCTCTCTCTCTTTTTCTCTCTGTCTCTCTAACAAAAATCGCTCATATCCTTAATTTTAAGAAGTTTCACTTTTGTATATACTGTACTATACTGTATTTTTTTATTACTTTTTCTTGTTTTTGTTAAAATAGAAATGCTAGATAGAATAATTTTTTTGTTGTAATTGTCTATGAGATTGCTTAAAAAACAAAACCTTTTTAACTTTTCCCTTAGAGTTAGTCGAAATCTGTAGATGTTTGCCTGTTTTCCAGTTTCGGATTGTACAGGTTGAGGTGGGGGGTGGAAGAGGTGGTTAGTGGGTGGATTGGGGATGGTGGTCATTTGAGTCTGAATATACATCATATTCGAAAATTGTGTTAATAAGCCAAAAATACAACATTGTACAAAATTTCACTGAAATCTGGGGATGATTGGATGTTTTTTAGTTTCGGGTTGTACGGGAGGGGAAGGGGAGGGGGTGTTAGTGAATCAATGTACACTATGTTTAAAAACTGTGTTAATAAGCCCAAAAGACGATATCGCATTAAATTTCATTAAAATATATCGACATATGCTGTTTCCCAGTTTGGGTTTGTACGGGAGAGAAGGGTTGTAATGGTCCGATATGCACCATTTTTTGGAATTTTCTTAATAGGGACTAAAAAAGGACTCTGTACTAAATTTTATCAAAATCCGGCAATTTTTTACTATTTTTGGCACAAGAATATATGAAATCAAAACACTGTGCGCCGTATTGGCGATGTAAACAGCGTATGTTTGGTAAGTTTACAGCAGCATAATTTGCAATAGCAAAATTGTAAGGGATTAAACATACGCAGCTTACTGCACAAAAAAGGCACAGAAAAGGTGTGTATACAGTACATATAATGCGACCGTTGTTTAATGTTGTTTTTGACAAGCAGTGTTTCAATTAAATTCAACAATTTAAAAAGTTAAAAGTGCACTTCCCATTAATGGATCTAAAATTTCTTTAAAGCTAAAAATAATTAGTTAATTATTTGTGATCTATTATTTAAATTGTTACATGAATATTATTGTGAATTTGGTTGTGAAAATACCCACCTTTCAGTTAAAAACACTAGCTTCTGGCGAAGCAAAAACTCGTTTCAATTCTATGGAGCATTTCGACAAATTGTCGAACACCAATGAATATTGAAATAAACAAGAAGCAACTAGAACAGATGGCAACCTTGGTAGAGTTGATGGCGGTGATCTATAAATATTGTAGCTTACTGCTTTAAATGTTATATGATAAGTGGCCGATTTGAACGTAAAATTCAGAAAAATTTGTTCAAACATATTTGTAATCACATACGACTTTAACAGTGAGTTGATCACAGCTTATTCACTCGAAGACTACTGAAGAGGAAATGTAGTTAGTGATTTCTGAAACAGCCTGTCTATACAGAGTTGTTGTTGTTGCTACTTAAAAATCTTACTTGGTCTTAGGCTAACAATTAAATTCATGTATTAAGTTAAAAATAATTTTGTGAAGGCAATTCCTTTTTAATACAATTACGAAATTTAATCGGTTTTTATTCAAGGTGGGTTCGTGGAAGCGCTTAGCGTGAACTTATAGCTATACGCTTTCATTATATATACGTCATTCATTGGGTTAGGTCAGGTCAAAGTGGCTCGACTGTATTAAGACAAACTTAGGCTAATGAGGACCATTGTGGTACCACAGGATTGATTCCCATTCTCTATTTAAACCAGCTTGAGCTATTCACAAAGCTTAGGATTCGGTATACCGCTAGCATGGAATGGATACATCGAACGTCCTTTCAAAGGATAGTTTTTGTGTGATGTAGTCAATGGACCTAGGCATGGGAGGGAGAAATTTTCTAATGCAAGAATGTCCTAGTGTACCTTTTTTTTCACTGGGAGGTTGATTTTAGACGGTTGGCTTTATTTGCGGCCATCTTGCTAGGATGTCAAGTGGTGTCAGATGGAGCATTGTGTCTAATGCGTCTGTCGAAGTGGTTCTTAGAGCTCCACTGATGCTTAGTTCCGCTGATATTTAAACTTTATGGTGAAGGCTTATGTAAGTCTGTTTTTCGAGTGCTTTCACCAGACAATAGCACCGTATGCCAGATTGGCCTTACAACTGCTGTATATAGCCAGTGAGTAACACTTGGTTGTAAGTCCAATTTGCTACCTTCCGCCTTTTTGCATGACTATATTGAGCTTCCAGTTAAGCTTCCTATCCAGTATAAGGCCCAGGTATTTTCAAAAGTTAAGTCTTGTGTTTCCCAGTTTAGGAGGGCTAATAAGAGGTACATTGTGTTTTCTGGTGAAAATCACTAACTCAGTTTTATTAGGATTAACGCTGAGCCCACAGCTGATAGCCCAGTTGACTAGAGTATTTAGGCAGTTTTGCATAATGTCTCGAAGAGTAGATATATATTTTCCGAAGGTAACAATAGCAACGTCATCGGCATAAGCTATCACCCTGCACCACTCTAGTTCTAGTTTAAGTAACAGTTCAGTTACTGCTAAATTCCAGAGTAGCGGCGATAGAACCCCTCCCTGCGGGGTTCCTCTTGGTACAGATCTTAACGTGGATGCCGCTCCAAATTTTGCACTTATAATCCTGCCAACTAGCATTTGATTTATGAGTGCTATCAGTGCGAAATCCACCGCAAGCTCCGTCAGCGCATTGGTGATAGCTCTTGCCTCGACGTTATTAAAGGCTCCTTCTCTATCAATGAAAGCTATCATTGTATATTCCTTCAGATGGAGGGATTTTTCAATGATGGAGATTATGGAGTGGAGAGCTGTTTCCACGGATTTGCCTTTGGGTTAGCATATTGTGCTAAAGGTAATGGCTTCTTTTCTATCATGGATCTCAAGTGAATGTCAATTAATCTCTCGAGGATTTTTAGAAGAAAAGATGAGAGACTAATTGGTCGAAGGTCTTTTGGGTTTACGTGTGAGCTTTTGCCTGCCTTAGATATAAAGATAACCTTCACATTATGCCATCGCTTGGGAATGTGGTTTAGGTCAAGGCAGCTTTAGTAGATCAATAAAATCCGCTCCTTAATGATGCCATACGACTTTTGAATTTCTATGGGAGCTATACCATCTGGTCCTGGTGACTTAAATGGTTTGAAGCTTCTGATTGCACATTCGAGCTTTGTTTGTGAGAGTATTTTCAGAGATCCGTTCACAGATGGTAACTGATATTCCTGAATTGGAGCGTTAGAAATCTCTGAACATCCCGGAAAGTGGGTTTCTACTAAAACATTCAGAGATTCCTCTCACTGCTGTTGGTCCAAGTACCATCTTCCTTTTTCTTGAAGCTTAGATTGGAGGGAACCTTAGCTAGAATTTTCCTAAGCCTTGATGCCTCAGAGGTCTGTGAGATATTTTCACAGAAGGCCCTCCAGGACTGTCTTTGTGCTTTTCGTTATTCATTCTTATATTCTTTGTGAGCTGTTTTATAATTTGACCACGTATCTGTGGATACCATTAATGTTATGAATGAGTTTTCATTGCAATATTTACATTTAAGTAAGTTTTTTTTGCCGCTTGACATCTGCCAGATTTCAGCTGAAGCAGGTCTTATGTGCATTATTAATATCAATTCTTGATATATTTTAATAGTAACACCTTAATTTATATTAAAATTCTTTTTGGTTTTTGTCTATATATAAAGTACGGTGTGGCTCTTTGGAAGGCTTTGAAAATCATAATGCGGCTCTTAATTGCCTAACTCATACCCCTGGTATATAACATTACAAAAATTCTAAAAATCTTTGGAACTGCTTTAACTCTTTGAATATATTAAAATTTAATTAGTGTTTTATTTAAAAAAAAAAAAATTTGGTAACATAAAAAAATATGAATACAGTTTATAACGATCTTTGTGAGGATCTTTTTTAAAACATTTTCATAACAATCACATATTTTACGCGTAGGAGAAAGTTATCATCAAAGTGACAAGAAAAAGCAATGTTTGACAAATTTTTTAGACTATGAAAATATTTTTGATACAAAAGATCTGTTTGTAAGTTATGATTGAGAGTACTTTAAACTTTATATCAAAAATTTTGAACTTAAAAAAAAACAAAATGGTGTTAAATATTTTCTTATTTCGTAGGCATGTTCCTTCCATATGACTTCTGGGCATATGAAATAGAGCCTCTTGATTGATCTGAAATAAAAGATCAAACGTATTAACGAAAACACTATTATATTATTGGGACTTAATAAAACCTTAGCACAATAAAATGACTTTCAATGTGATAGAATTTGAGGAAACATGGAGCAGGCTAAAATTTCAAATGCCATTTCTGCTATCAACTTTAAACTTTGTATGGTTTACAAAAATAGATAATAGGGTGGTTAAATGTTAAGGGCCGATGTTGATTTTGTATAAAACACAAATTTTTTAAGAAATTAATGTCATTTCTTTTTATTATGATAATATTAGTATGGTTCAATTATGTATGGAACAAAACATCGGCCAAATAGCCGCCACGACCTCGGCAGCACACATCCATGCGATGGTCCAAATTTTCGATGACGCTGAGGCATAATTGATGTTCTATGCCGTTAATGTGCCGAATTATCTCATCTTTTAGCTCTTGAATTGTTGCTGGCTTATTGACGTACACCTTTTTTTTCAAATAACCCCAAAGAAAGAAGTCCAACGGTGTCAAATCACATGATCTTGGCGGCCAATTGACATCGCCACCACGTGAGATAACACGGCCATTGAATTTGTAGCGCAAAAGAGCCATTGTTTTGTTAGCTGTGTGGCAAAAGCACAGTCGTGTTGAAACCACATATCGTCCACATCCATATCTTCCAATTCGGGCCATAAAAAGTTCGTTAAAAGTTCGTAACTTCCTGACCGGCCTCATTTTGGAAAAAATACGGCTCGATGATGTCGCCCGCCCATAAACCGCACCAAACAGTCACTCTTTGTGGGTGCATTGGTTTTTCGACAATCACTTGGATTATCATTCGCCCAAACACGGCAATTCTGCTTATTGACGAATCCAGTCAGGTGAAAATGTGCCTCATCACTGAAGATAATTTTCTTCGAAAATTGATCATCCAC
The DNA here is from genome assembly GCA_963920525.1 of Dichetophora obliterata. Classification (NCBI taxonomy): domain Eukaryota; kingdom Metazoa; phylum Arthropoda; class Insecta; order Diptera; family Sciomyzidae; genus Dichetophora; species Dichetophora obliterata. The sequence goes on along the minus strand of OY986436.1, from coordinate 60,163,201 downwards.
TCTTGCCATTTCTTGCCACCATTCTGACCATTGACGACGCTTGAAATGGTCAAGATGCTTTAGTTCTTGAGTCAATTGCATCTTGTAAGCGTGTAAATGCAAGTCTTTATGCATAATGTTCATCAACGACGAGCGTGAGAGCTGCAATTGTTGGGCACGGCCAATTGCAATTGTTGAGGTGGACGGCTCTTCAGCCACACTATCGCGAACAGCAGCATTGTTTTCTGCAGTACGAGCTGTATGAGCATGCACTGGTGTTTTCACATCTCTTACAGACCCGGTTTGCTCAAATTGTTGCAGGATTTTTCCGATTGTACGCACATTTGGACGATTAAATTTACCGAAAAAATAACGAAGTGCACGATATGCATTTTGATTTTAACGTCCATTTTCATAGTTAGACTGAATAACTTTTACGCGTTGCTCGATTGCGTATCTTTCCATGGTTCGAATTGAATTAGTCTGAAATTGAGAAATGTCAAATAAAATGCAGAAAAGAGCTTGACGTTTAGGTGTAGTTGACATTCAACAACGGCCCTTAAAATTTAACCACCCTTTATTAAAGTTAGATATGTAGGAATTTGTATATAATAGGTGTAAGGTCCCAAAATAGTGTATTATATATAGTGTTTAGAAAAAATAGTTCAAGTTATTAGATGCAGCCGTTTTAATTTTACTAGTATCGCATGTAGTCGAAATTCGACCAACTTTCTGAAATTTCAATCGTTTTTCTCATTATGAAGTATTGACCTTGTCTTAAGAAAATGTGTTGTACTAAAAAAATCTTAAGTTTCGAGAGAAAGCAACAGTTTTCGAGATATCGAAAAAACTTTTATATCAAAATTTTTTTGAATTTACTATTTGTAAAATAAAAAAATGTACTATAAAAAATGGTTATTTTAGGGTATCCGTAAGAGGTAGTGAAAAATGTTTTTCCTACATTGTATTAATATCTAAAATTTCCTCCTACGCCATTTTCTTCCATTTCTTATAGTTAAGGTTTACTTCAGAAATATTATTTCAATGCTCATATTTCAGGTCAAAGGTCACATAACTATTCGGTGAACTTCTTCTCTCTACTCTAATTTATGTAAAAAATTATCAAAATCGGTTCAGAAAAACGAAAGAACTGTTTCTCCTACGCCTATTTTTATATATAACGAAATGGCTTAAAACATAGATTTGTGTACATATATAACTTTGGAGTGGTTTGAAATATTTGAAAACTTTTCACAGAAATTATTTTTAAGCTGTACAGCTTTGTAGAAAATATAAAAACAACATTTTGAAAAATTTGATTTGCATCAAAAAATCATAGCCCCTATGTAGCTCATGATTTTCGATAATAGAAATTGTTTTTTGCATTATGGGTCAAAATGAAGCAATTTTTGCTAATAAATGATATGTCATATGAAAGGATGTGAAAAAAGAAAATTTTATAAGAAAAAGAAAAATTACAACAACAAAAACGTTTGGCCTATTTTTTAAGCAAAATCTGAATATAAAATATTGAATTGGTAAGATAACGGTAAATCTTTTCTTATTTCTCCAAATTCAATTAATTGATCTTTCAGCCAAAGAAAATTTGATAAAAATCGATTGAAAAATGGCCAAGAAATTTGCTTGCAAAATCAAAACTTGAAGTTTCAATCGTTTTTTTCTCATTCTGAGGCGATGACCCCGCTTCAAGGAAATACGTTGTACTGAGAAAATCTAAATTTTTTAAGATATCACAATAATTTTGATGTCATTGTAACGGGAACTTTTTTCTAACAAATTTATCCGAGAAAAATATTATCCAAAAAGCTTTCGTATACCGTTATTTTTCTGAACCAACGACGTTTCATACAAAAATACGTTGTACTGAAAACATCTATAGTTTTCGAGCTATCACAATAACTTTCATGTCAAAATAACGGAAATTTTTCATAGTTTGCTATTTGTAAGAAATTTCACCATAACAATATATATTCACACTTTTAACATACAAATTGCTTATTGTAGGGTATCCGTAAGAGATGCCGCAAAATGTCGGAAGTATTTTTTGCACACCTTATCAATGTCTAAAATTCCTTCTGACATTATATTCTTCTATCTCTTACAGTTTAGCTTTTATTTAAGAAATGCTCTTTTTACGCTCATATTTCAGGTCGAAGGTCACCAGTCTAAAATGTTATCATACTGTGCAGCCAGATCTTTCATTTGATACCTCATTCAATATTCTACCTCTTCTTAGCCCTGAGATTTCTTATTAAAAATACTACAAACTTTCAACGTCAATTATTTCGGGTCAGAGGTCATAAATTTAAAATCTAAAATGATTCTGCACATATAGGGCGCAGTACCATTCGAATGATATAAGTTTCATTGCCTTATTCTAAAATTAATATCGAAAAAGTGTACGACAACATTTCATGTTTGCCTATTAATATATAAGACATTGCATGTAGTTTAAAAGGAAAACATTTTGCAATTTGTATTCAAAATCAATGGGCTGCAGAAAATCCTCTTTTGTTCTGTGCATTGATTCATAAAATCTGCCATATTCCCTGGAAATATTAATAGGAACTATGCAACTAAAAGACAAATATAATTGTTTTACCCTCGGCATTAGTTTATTTTTATTTCACAAAAGTCAGCCGTAGCACGGAACGATCCATGTCCAGTCCCTATCATTCGCCTCTAAAATTGCCTACGTTCACAAAATATATTAAATCTAATAATATAAAAATAGTTTTCTACTGAAATACCGCCGTCACTTTCCACTTAACAACACTGCTGGCGGCAACCAGTTCTCATCCTGCCAATACATTACGTGTTGTTTGTGTTGCTTCTCAGAGATAATTACTCAGTTTCCATAAATAATAAGTACAAGAGTTGCGACAGCATTGTTTTTTTCTTTTTATATATAAATAAAGCGTAGTTGTATAAGCAAGCACTTCATATTTATTAATATTATTAATAACTACGATGATTATGATGGTCGATAATAAAAATTGCTTCTAGCTTTAGCATGTTGTGTTGGAAAATGATCGATATACAAGTACATAAAAGCAATATAGCATAAAAAATTAACAGACACGACATTAAAGCATGAAATGAAAAAAAAAATTTACAAAGTTAAATAATTTATACAGGACAGGAAAAAGAACTATATCTTTGCCTAAGAGTCATTTTGTTAAAGAGGAAATTTCAAACATATATACTTTTGTTAAAGAAACTTTTTGAGTTCAAGGGCATAAAGTGCTTTTTTTGATTCAATCATCAAAAGAGATAAAATTTGTTCTCTAACTTTGCTTTGCGGAACGATTAAGATTTGCTTGAATGTTGAAAAAAAAATATCAGGTTCTTTGCTAATAACTTAATTTATAATTTTTAACGAAACGCAGAATTTGGCCAAAAAATTTAGCTCTTACAACAATTTAGGTATAAAAAAATAATAAATTGTAAAATTATTTAATAGCAGCTTTCCAAATTTTTCTAAATGTATGGGTCATATCAAAACTTTTCTGATAAATTTTGAATGTCATGTTTTAAAAAATTCTATAAAAATATTTTTTAATGTTCTATATGTGTATTAGGCTTTAGCTAATTTCAAAAGAGCATAGCATCGATTTGGCTCAGGGCACATTCGTAAAGGTATTGTGCTCAGGGTATTGTAACAAAAATGTAAACGAAAAAATGTTATTTCGATCTGATTGCATCTTTCTGCTCCGGTTTGTCCTTAAAATCAGGACTTTTTTAAAAACTAATTGTATGAAAAATCTTAAGAAGTGGTTCTGTTAAACAAACATTGAGTTAAACAAAATTTCGTCCAGCTCTGATCACATGTTCCTCCTCTTAGATATCCACAAAAATTACATCTTAATAAATAAAAGGCAAGCACGCTGCTCCATGCCCAATATCGCTCAAATTGTTCTCAAAAATGTTCAGCCTGAAAGTATGCACATCGTAATGCGTAAAAGGCAGGCATGCTGCTACGCACACAGTATTTCTACAACTGTAATTATTTTTTTGGCAGTACAGTACATTTACAAGACTTACTATTCTGAAGAATGTTCAGCCTGCAAGTATGCACAGAAAATGAATTTAGATAGGGTTTTTAGTAACACCAGCGACAAGCCAGACACAAGAAGCCATACTTTTTTCTATGCCAAATTCTATTGCTTCTCGTATCTCGCTTGTCGTGGGTTTGCATTTTCGTGATACAAAATTAGGAGGTTAGTTTTTACAATAGCACGTTTTTGATCTAACTACTCCTTTTATAAATAGCCAGCAGGCCACTGCTTTCGTTTCGCTTCGCCACGGACGTTTTTTATCAGTCTCCTTACCGCCATAAAGAAAGGAAAATTTTCTCACACATGTGCTAGTTCTTACCTAATTTTTATTTTGACAAAATTTTTATGTGATACGGTTAGTTTTGCGACATCTGGCTTAGTGATGCCATATGGTATCGACATTCTTATTGGGTTAAGACAGTACATATAAAAAATAAGAAATTGTATTTTTTCTTATCTTTTGTTTTGTTTTGTTTTAGAGCGCCGCACAGTGGCACCAAATGGACTTTTGCGTCTGAAAAATCTGTAACTATTTTGTCTCTTTGTATAATTAAGCCAAACTTGGAATTATTATCTATGATATTCAATAAATTGTTTGAACTATTTTTTTTTCAAAATCCATGTTGTTTTTTATTACTAAAACTTTATTTAAAGTTAAGAAATATACGATTATGGCTTGACTTGTGCGTTTCAAAATTCTCTAAGTTTCGTGTCTCTTGTAAAAATTAAGCCAAATTTAAAATGTATCTTTTATGATATTCAATAAATCATTTAAACTCCTTTTTTTTAAATCCATTTTAGTTTTTAGTACCAAAATTTTGTTTAAAATTTAATAAATACGATTTTGGCTATACAAAATCTGTAGCTTTTTTGATACCAGAAAAATTTAAGCCCAATTTGGAATGTAGTTTATATGACATTCAATAAATCACTTGAACTGCTTTCCTCCAAAATCCATTTGAATTTTTAGTACTATTTTTTAAAGTTAAAAAAATACGATTTTGCGTTTCAAAATTGTGTAATTTTCTTGTGTCTTGCAATAATGAAGCCAAATTTAAAATATATTTTCTATGATATTCAATAAATCATTGAAACTGCTTTTTTCAAAATTCTTTTTTATTTTTAGTACCAAAATTTTGTTTTTAATTTAAAAAAATACGATTTCGGCTTTAAAAAATCTGTAGCTTTTTTTTTGGAATATTTAAGCCCAATTTGGAATTTATTTTCTTTGATATTCAATAAATCAGCGGAACTACTTTGTGCCAAAATCCATTTTAGTTTTTAGTACTAATTTTTTTCAAGTTAAAAAATACGATTTTGCGTTTCAAAAATGTGTAACTTTTTGTCTCTTGCAATAATGAAGCCAAATTTAAAATATATTTTTTATGATATTCAATAAATCATCCAAACTACTTCTTTTCAAAATCCATTATTTTTATTATTTCAAGCTTGTTAGGATTATACTTACACACTGATAGAAATTTTTATAATGTTTGAAATCATAAAAAAAGTCTTAAATCTAAAATTTAAATTTAAAGTAAAGTAGTTTTTGTAAAGTGTTTTGTTGTATGTGGTAAAAGTGGGGCACCACATGCGTGAGATTATGGGGCAGACTCCATACTCCACATATATAACCATGATCACGGAAAACAACACATCAACAGAAAAGCCGTATTTGTTGAAGAATTCTGATATAAACCAGAAAACATATGTTATAGAATAATACGATGCAGGCCAAAGGCATGGGAACCATAAAAAAATTAAGAAATAGTTGAATTTTGCAAATTTAGCATAAAAACTTCAAAAACACAAGTTCTTTATATGTGATGAGTTAGAAAGGGCAGCAAGGTCCCCTTTTGCATTTCTACGCCACTGGTATCTTCTAGACAAACAAGTATTTGAGAAACATGCAGATTTTAACGGAACTATGAATTGCGACTGCATCAACAGAGTTTATTAGTAGAAAAAAAAATATAAAGTTGATGGGATATTTTTTAAATTTTTCAAAAAGGGCAAAATTGGAGCAACTATTTTTTTTGTCTAACTACGAATACACTAAGGAACCAAATGCATTATGAAAGGAAACAGCGCAAGACAGCGCAACTATTTAAACCTTAATCAAAGATGAAAAAAAGTAAAAAACAGGTTGATACAAAATATTAAATTTATTGAATAAAACAATTTTTGTTTTCTTTTTTATTTTTTTTTAAAAAGCTTTAACATTAAGCTTTCTAACGGTATATAATACTTGTATGATCAATGCAAAAAGAGTTGAAAAAATTCGATTAAAAACGTTCTTTATTTCGCTGCTTATATAGGACTGTGTCTTGGAAACACTTTAGCAAGCCATATAACTAAATCGTGTAAATTTTTTTATGAAATTTTTATTGTAGTACAAAATTTGACCTTTTCTTAGATTATTTTCATAACGATACAGGCTGCAAGTATAATTTTTAAAAAATCATTTATTTGACGCAAACGTCCATTTGGGCCCACTGTGCGCCGCTCTGCATTTACTATATGTTTTTCACTTTTCGCCTTGCTCGAGGCTCATCAGTTTTTTTGCGCTGTACCAGGGCTGGATTTTTCACTACAATTGTACTTTTTCAGTACAATTTTATTAAAAAAAGTACGTAAGTACCACGAAGACATTTTTGGTACATTTTCATACACTTGATCTTCATCATATCGACTTAATTTTTTAAAAATTCAAAGCCTTTTCTGCATGTGAATTTTGGAAACAAGTGAAATCTATTAAAAATTAATTCAATGAAAAACTTTTTTCAATATTTGCGGAATTTTACAGGAGATTTTATCAATTTCACATTTGTTTCACAAATGTTGAAAGAATATTTTCGATTCAAAATTAATTCAAAACAATGCGCAGAAATTCTTCTTTCAGCTATAACATAAAAATTGAAAATGCTATGCATTTTGAAAATATTTCTGTTGAAGAAGAGGAAGACGCATATTTTTTTGATTTGATTTTAAAAACTGAATGTACAGTACTGTATTTATGTGACTATGTTGAATTGTTTGTCCATTTTTGTTAATAATTTTTATTTTAAATAAATAATTATATTTATGCAAAAAGAATCATAATTCATGATGAAAAAATAGTACAATTTGATGCCAAAAAGTACAATTTTTATTTCGGTGTGGTACAATTTTGAAAAAGTCATTTGCCATCCCTGCACTGTGCTAGCTGAGTACGAAGAGAAAGAAAAAATAGAGAGCAACATGAAGTTTACTGAAACTCTCGTAAAACAAACGCGTCAAAAGACAACGAAGAATGCTTGGTTTTCACTATGTCATTTTTATGACAACACAAAAGTTTATCACCTGAAATATCACCTTAATAAAACTCTAGAACATTATCTGCATAGCCCCATTTAATAATTTAATTGTTCTTTAATTTTCCAAGATTGCGAAAGCTTGAAAAAATATCTACATGCTGTTGTTTTCAATTTGATTGACAACAACTGACCACTGAAAATGACATAGTGAAAACCAAGTATAAGCAATGTGTGGCAGCTGGGATGATTTCTTAAAAAGCTTAATAACTTAATTAAAATTTGGAAAGAAAAAATAACCCTAAATGAACCTGTAGCGCAAATATGATATTTTAAAATGGTTTTCATAAAAATCGGCTCAATACTTTTGGAGTAAAATCGTAACTTTAAATTTTCACTTAAATTTTATGTAATAGTATAGATATATGACGAATTTAATGAAATTCTTTTGATTAATTGTACCAAAAAATAAAATTTTATCAGCCGCCAAATGACACCTGAGTTGCTACATGTGTGATGGTTGCTGATTTTTCAACACTGCTTCAATACTTAACCCTTTCAGTGGATTTGCCCAATATATTGGACACGTCAGAAAGTAGTTTTTATTTTTATTTTGCAAAGCTTTTTTTAAATCAAATCGTTTGGTTCTATGAAAAACAGATGAACAAACATGATAAAAATAAATTTAGAGAGATATTTGACATTAAAGTCAGTTGGATTTTCGATTTTGTGCCGAAGAAAAGTAAACAAATTTTTTGTTGGCCTATTTTATAAGAAAAAACCTAACCGGACAAAAATAAAATTTATGTTTTTTAATCTTTTTGTGGCTTTATTGATAATAATATTAAGATGGTTTGAAAAACAAAGATCTAAAGGGTTGAAAAACCTTCAAGGGATTAAAAAAAAAGAATTTTTGCCGAACAGGAGCAAATAATTTTTTCTTTGTACAAGTTTACAAAACGTAAGTAGCGCAAGTAGTTTGCAAACAAAACGTATGTTTTTTCATCTTTTTAGAACCTAAATGATAGGAATATTACCTCAAAAAATTTATTTTGTTTCTAGTTTAGCCTAGCCATTGAAGGGGTTAAAGTGTTATATAAAGTAGTATATTTGTATTTTGCAAAAATCAAGTGAATAAAAAATCAAGCTTTAAGAAGAGAAAAAAGTACTTTCGGCAAATGGCTCCAAAAAGAAAGTGTGCGGAGGACCCGTCGTAGGACGGGCATTAATACTAGTCTATATATATATATAAAACAGGATGTGTGTATGTATGTAACGTATGGACTCCAAAACGGCTGGGCCGATTGTGATGAAATTTTCAGAGAATCTTCAGAATATTCAGGCGGGTGACACTGACTGACACAGTCTGATTTTTGATTTTCGGTCAGTGGGCGGAGGGGCGTGGCAAAATCCACTTTTAATATTGTACCAATAATGACATATACATATATTTATTTTTTTTGTTTTTTTTTATTTAATTTTATTTTTTTTGAAAGCCGTTGTCATGTTCTTCGAAACGAGATATCAAATTATCGCAACATTGTATCATAAGTTAAAAATCTATATATAAAAAAATGAATGTCTGTCTGCCTGTTTGTTTGTTTGTGCTTTATAAGAGGCCAAACCCTTGGACCGATCTTCCTGAAACTTTCACAGCATGTTACTATGACTCTGGAAGGAATAATAGGATATATGAAGTTTTTATTGGACAAAGGGGCGTGGCACCGCCCATATAACCCAACAATTTAAATCGCCATATTTTGGGCATTTTTTGACCTACGTCGATGATTTTTGGTACATATGGTATTAGCATAATTAGGAATACGTACCAGGAGAAAAGTGGGTGGGACCACGCCCCATTTTAGGAAAATTAAAAATTGTAATATAGTCTTAACTACTTGACCGATCGTCATTAAATTTTCACAATAGGATATTCTTACGAAATAATAAATTCTTGACTATATAAAGTTGAGAGTGGACAAAGGGGCGTGGCCTCGCCCATATAACCCAAAATTTAAAATCGTCATATCTTGGGTATTTTTTGACCAACGGCGGCAGTATTTGCTATATATGGTATTGGCATGAATAGAAATACGTACCAAAAGAAAAGTGGGCGGAGCATGCCCCTTTGTTTGCAATATATTGGAGGCTGGACCTGTTAACCGATCTTAAATTTTCACAGCGTGCAGCTTTGACTCAGGAATACTTCTTACATGATAATATTTTTCGACCATGCACACTTCTGCACCTACTTTTTTACTACGTTTATTAACGGCTTTACCTCAAATTTAAAATACATATTAATTAAAATAGTGGGGTAGCCCCATTCTCTTTCTCCCACAACTGTCTGCAAAACAGCTGATTTTGTAATATGTGTTAATTAAAATAGAGAGTGAGGTAACCCCATTCTCATTCTCCCACAACTGACTGCGAAATAGCTGATTGTGTATTTGCTGCTTTTTGATTGGTCTAAAAATAAAAAGGTGAGCATGAAGCAAATTACATGCGTTTCAGTGCTGAATTCTAATTGGTTTACAACAAAAAAAGGGGAGAAGCATTGCAATAATTAAATTAAAATAAATAAATAAATTTTTGTAAATATATAAATACTTTTAATTTTATTTTATAACGAGGGGGGTAGCGATATATTGGAAAAATTGTTTTATGAAGTTATAGGTATTGAAGTTATATTTACTGAAATATTGATTATATGGTATTTTTTCCGATATAACGCAATATTCTTATTGCAGAATGTCCTTGAAAATATCATATTTTTTAAAACCATAAAAATCGTTAAAAATTAGGACCACATCAGCTGATAATATGTTAAACTAAGCTCATACAAAATTTCATTACGATCTGACCCCAAGGCCTACTTCAGAGTGTCCTTGAAAATAAAATATTTTAAAAAATTATTTATATCAAAGTAAACATGACAAAAATCAATAATTATAAGATAGAAAAGTGCATAGCAAAAATGTGATCTCGATATAATAATATTTTCCTTTTCCAAAATATCCTTAAACATCACGGTGCCCAAGAAAATGTTGTGTTTTTTCAATTTTATAGTCAATTTCAATAGATTTATGATCGCTGATTCAGAATCTGGCAACAAATTTTTCCTATATTTATTTGATCTTAAGATAGTATATACTATTCAATGAATGAAAAACGACTTTTTAAGGCCTTTTTAAGTCATGACTAAAAAATGAATGGAATTCAGTAAAATCTTCAAAACAGACTTGAATAGACTTGAGTAGATTATAGTTTCTAATTTAACAATGTTTGATAGCATTATGTTAGGGTATTTCTAAAAATGTAGTATTAAAATTGTGCGAGTCTTGCTTTATTAAAAACACATACAATCTTTACTAATATAAAAAATGAAAAGTTGTCTGTTTTTCCGTCTTTCCTGTTACAACAGTATTTAATGAAATTTTCAATACAGCTGGAATAGGTTGTAGGATAATTTAAAATCTTCAAATCTTGAGATTGCAATAAATACAACTGCAATGATAACAAAAAGGTATTGCGAATTTTTATAGGTAACGCAAATGTTTTTTTAATGAGTCTGTTGACAAGTTAAAATTAGATTCTAAAATGTTCGTTCGATTTGCAACAATAAACATTTTAAAATGCAATGGTACAACAATTATTTATATTTTAAAAACGAAAATTTTCATTATTTCCCATTAATTAAAAAAAGTTGCAGAAATTCCTATTTCCTTTATCAATTGAAAAACGTTATATTGGTTTTCAAAATTACAGCTTTATTTCAGTTATTTTATCATCAGCTATATCCATCTCGTTAAAATTTTTTAGATGATGATAAAGTATCATTTCATTACAATAAAGAAAATCCAGTAAAATCCTATACAAAATCCGGTAAAAATTCTGTAAAAATTTCAGTAAAAATTTCCAAAAAAGTCTAGAAAATATTTGGCAAACATTCTATAAATTTTCGGTAAACATTCCATAAAATTTCACAAAAACTCTGTAACAGTTCTATAAAAGTTCACAAAAAATCTCAGTTAAAATTTACTAAAGATTCTATAAAGTTTTATTAAAAATTCCTTTAAAAATTTTTTGAAAAAATACATTTTTTAAAAAAAATCAGTGAAAATACTCAAAAATTCTTTAAAATTGCAGTAAAATGCCATTAAAAAATTCTTTAAAAATACATAAAAATTCTTATAATTTCAGTAAAATGCCAGTATAAATTGTCAGAAAAATGTTTTAAAAAAATTCTTTAATTATACACGAAAAATCTCAAAACTTCAGTAAAAATTTCTTTAGTAATTCTATACGGTTTTTTAAGGAATTCTTTAAGAATACACAAAAAATCTATAAAACTTCAGCATAAAAAATTTTTACAAAGATTTTTTAAAAAAGTTCTATAAATTTTTCAGTAAAATCGCAGTAAAAATTTTTTTAAAAAATTCTATAAAATTTTTCAGTAAAATCGCAGTAAAATTTTTTGAAAATTATTTAAAAATTTTCTCAGCAGAAATACTATAAAATAGTTTAAAAAAAATTTCTCAGCAGAAATACTAAAAAATTGTTCAAAAAAAATTTCATAGCCCAAAACTAAAACGTACATAATTTCATTGCCCAAAATTGTATCTAAGCTTTTTGTTGTTTTTGTTTAATAGGTTTCAATACACGATACAAATAAGTGACCGACCATTTAAGATCGACCCGGTAAAAATCCTATAAAAGTTTTTAAAAAGTTCTGTAAAAATTCTGTAAAATTCCTTAAAAAATCCCGTTAAAAATTTCAGTACAAATTTCCCAAAAAATCTAGAAAATTTTCGGTAAAAGTTCTATAAAATTTCACAAAAATCTCGGTAAAAATTCTATAAAAATTCTTTAAAAATCCACAAAAAATCTCAGTAAAAATTCATTAAATTTTCAATAAATATTGCTTTGGAAATTCTATGCAATTTCAGTGTAATGACAGTAAAAAATTTTTAAAGGTTTAAAAAAAATTATTTAAATATTAACAAAAAATTCATTAAACAATCTCAGTAAAATTCAATAAAGAACTATAAAACTTCAGTAAAAATCCCTTTAAAAATTCTATAAAAGTTCAGTAAAATGTCAGTAAAAATGCTATAAATTGTCAGTAAAAAATTTTTTTAAAAAATTCTTTAAATTTTCAGTAAAATCGCAGTAAAAATGTTTTTGTAAAATCGCAGTAAAACAATTTTTGAAAAATACTACAGAATTGTTTTGGGAATTCTGTGGAATTTTCTCAGCAGACATACTATGGAATTGCTTAAGGAAATCCATAAAATTTAAGTAGAAATCTCAATAAAAATACCAAAAATTAGTACAAATCTCAATAAAAATATTGCAACTTTAGAAACCCCGTAAAACTATAACTTTAAACTTATACTTGACTTGAATTCTAGATGTGAACCCAGCTTATGAACCAAGCCCATGTATGCACGTTATAGCCGCATTAAAAATAAAATTAACGTAAGCAAATAAAACTAACGTTAACAAATAAAATTAATGAAAACATTAAAAATGAAATTATTGTAACATGAATTTTTCTATCTTTCTAAAATCCGTATAAGCAAGCATTATCGAAGAACTATTCATTGATAACAATAATGTATTTCTTGTTCTTAACCAAAAAAATGTGCGTCGCACTAAAACGTGCATAATCTCAAAGCCTTTAATTGAAAACAAAGATTGTTGCAAATTTTCAGTCTTATGTATATATGTATTAGAAACATTTTGGTGCATAAATCGTCCTTGTAGGATGTATGGTTTGTGAGTTATGACGAAAAAACTACATGTTTTGGCCAATTACCACCACAAAAAGTGCTCTACAACTCCTAAACTACAAGAGATAGAGCGAAATGCACTTCGACTAAGAATTAACTTGCCTTAAGGACGATGCCATGGTGATCATTTTAATGCATGAATTGTCCTTGTCTATACGTAGTTAGGATTTTAGGGCGAATTTATGGCGAAAAAATAAAAAATAAAAAATGCACAAAAAAGGACACATGAAATTAACATGAAATCTAATTTTTAAAATTCTTCCAAGGATGCAGTTTTGTAGTCAGAAGCTCATTAAACACTTTGGTGCATAAATCGTCTTTTTATAATGTATGGCTTAGGAGTTATGGCTAAAAAAAACTAGAAAATAAAAAAAAAAATGACGTAGAAACTAAGAATCTTGTAAAAATTTTTTTTTCTAAAAATGCAGTCTTATGTATATATATATATATTAGAAACATTTTGGTGCATAAATCGTACTTGTAGGGTATATGGTTTGGGAGTTATGACGAAAAACCACATGTTTTGGCCAACTACCACCACAAAAAGTGTTCTACAGAGTTCTACAACTCCTAAACTACAAGAGATAGAGCAAAATGCATTTAGATAAGGAATTAACCCGCCTTAAGGACGATGCCATGGTGATCATTTTAATGCATGAATTGTCCTTGTCTAATATGAAGTTTGGATTTTAGGGCGAATTTATGGCTAAAAAATAAAAAAATTCACAAAAAAAGACATATGAAATTAACATGAAATCAAATTTTTAAAATTCTTTCAAGGATACAGTCTTATATTCAGAGGCTTAATAAACATTTTGGTGCATGAATCGTCTTTTTATAATGTATGATTTAGGAGTTATGGCTAAAAAAAAAAAAAAACTAGAAAATCACAAAAAATTACGTAGAAGCTAAGAATCTTGAAAAAAATGTTTTTTTTTCTAAAAATGCAGTCTTATGTATGTATGTATTAAAAACATTTTTGGTGCATAAATCGTCCTTATAGGATGTATGGCTTGGGAGTTATGATGAAAAAACCACATGTTTTTGGCCAACTACCACTACTAAAAGTGTTCTACAACTCTTAAACTACAAGAGATAGAGCAAAATAAATTTTTAACAAAGAATTAACCCGTCTTAAGGACGATGCCATGGTGATCATTTTAATGCATGAATCGTAAAATGTAGTCTCGTGTATATATGTATTAGAAACATTTTGGTGCATAAATCGTCCTTGTAGGATGTATGGTTTGGGAGTTATGACCAGGGTTCGTATATGCTCACTCATGAAGCTTCATGAATATGAAGGAATTTTTTGCTCAAAAAACAACCTACTCATATTCATTTTTGTGAAGAGATGAGCAGATTTTTTTTGTTCATGAACTGAAGAAGAGCAAACCAGTTTGTGAACAAGAACATTATTTACTCTTTCGAATAAACTGTTGCTATTCATCTCTTCTTCAATGTTTCACTTGTCATTCGTTGGCTCTTCATTTGTTCATGAATTCTCCACGAAGTGGTGAAGGCAACGGATGATCCTCTCGTTCGTTTCGTTTAATTTTGTTTTTTAGATACACACAACGTGTGCACGCTGTTATGTATTGAAGCGAGGCGTTGAAATGGCTTGAATGTTTGTGTGTATGTATGTTAAGCAGCGTGGCAACAAGAATGCAATAACAAAGCATTGTGGGATTCTATGAAAAGTTAAATAAACAGCCACAGCTTTGTTTTTGATACGCATGCACAGTGGCTCATATGATGGTTGATAGCAAATAAAATTTTTCTTTTCTATTTTGGGGGTTACAAATTCCACCTGTAGGGTAAAAAATTTAGAAATATGTAGCCACCTAATAATGTGTATTTTGACGTGGTTTAAACGTCAGTTATCAGTGTTAGGAGGCCGCTGATTTCGAATCTGAAGTCAGAATTTTAAAATTCAAGTTAGTTGATAGGGTTCCCACCTTATTTTTTTTAATTTTTACGAATTCGGGGCCGGCAAAAAAAAAATACACACTAAAAATCCGTGGTCAGAATTTAAAAATTATGTAATTTTGAAATATTAGGGTTGCCACCTAATAATATGTTTTTTAAGAGTTTTAAATTCTAATTATAGAGCAATAAGCAAAGAGCGAAAAACTAAAATTTTATGTTTATGAAAAAAAAGAATGTTAATCATAATTGCCTCTTACCTAAAAAAAATGGGTTATGTAAATTTTTTTCTTGTCAAAAAAAATAACATGAATTAATTTGTTTCATTAAATGTTTTAAGTGTATACATAAATTTTTCCATCGCCTGCTATTTTTGTACTTGGTATACATATTTCTCAATTTTTTACCCTACAGGTGGAATTTGTATCCCCCAAAATAGAAAAAGTAAATTTTATTTGCTATCAACCATCATATGAGCCACTGTGCATGCGTTCCAAAAACAAAGCTGTGGCTGTTTATTAAACTTTCCATAGAATCCCACAATGCTCTGTTATTGCATTCTTGTTGCCACGCTGCTTAACATACATACACACAAACATTCAAGCCATTTCAATGCCTCGCTTCAATACAACACAGCATGCAAACGTTGTGTGTATCTAAAAAACAAAATTAAACGAAACGAACGAGAGCATCATCCGTTGCCTTCACCACTTCATGAAAATTTCATGAACAAATGAAGAGCCAACGAACGACAAGTGAAGCATTGAAGAACAGATGAATAGCAACAGTCTCTTCAAAAGAGTTAAAAATGTTCTTGTTCACAAACTAGTTTGCTCTTCTTCAGTTCATGAACAAAAAAATCTGCTCATCTCTTCACAAAAACGAGCTCCTCACTTTGATTTTTCTTCATATTCTTAAATGAATGAATAGAAGCAGAAATGAGCAGTTCATGAATGAGCAAATGCGAACCCTGGTTATGACAAAAAAATAAAAATTTTGTCTATATAAAATAGAATTTCGTCAGATATTATTAATTTTATTTTAAATACTTACCTTTTAGTTGTGGCTGCAAATGCTCCAACTCAATTCAAACTCTTTCATTATTTTTTATTTCATTATTTTTCATTTATTTTCTTGCATGCAGTTTGAGTGATGAAATCGAGAATGAAAAATATTTTAGTTTCTGAACAAATATCAAATACATACATAAGTCAATGAATCATTTATAACAAACAATTCGTTATTAACCAATGTTTTGAAACAAAGTATGTGAAACCAACACCCCCCACTTAAATTGTATTTATATATACATTTTGCTATGCCATGGTAAAACGTTCGTTTTTGTTTTAAAAACGTTTCGTTTCACTTTTCTCTTTAAAAATGTGCATTTTCATTTTTGTATTGCGTAAAATGTTTTTAAAAATATTAATTTTAACCTACTATATTTTAGTAAAACATTCGTAGTTCTTTTAAAAACATTGCGTTTTACTTTTCTATTTTAAAATGTGCGTTTTCATTTTTGTATAGCGTAAAATGTTTTTAAAAATATTGATATTATCCTACATTGTCATAGTAAAATATACGTAGTTATTTTAAAAACGTTCCATTTTTCTTTTTCTTTTTAAAAATGTGCGTTTTAATTTTTGTATGGCGTTAAATATTTTTAAAAATATTAATTTTACTAAACGTTTTGAAAATGTGCGTTTTTGATTTTGTGTTTTCTCAGTGTTGTCCGATTTCAAAAATTTTAATTTTTTTATGAAGAGTGGGAGATGTTTTCCCGGCCTTTAACTTCTGGCAGTTTATTGTTCTTACAAATCTTACACCAGCTATTCTATATTTAAGAAATTATTATTTTTTTGAGGTTTTTGCAAAATGGCTTAGAGCTCACTGGCGGTTATCGTAACAGCAAAAATATTTTAAGAATTGTTATAAAATAGACCACGGTTGATTTTTAGAGAGGTACAAATGAAGCTATCTCCGCACCAGTCGCGGCACCTTAATATATATACATAATAAATAAAAATCTTAACTTTAAAATGAAATAAAACAAATACTGTACAAATACGGCCCTGGTGTCTGTACAAAAACACTTGAATGTTGTTTTAAAAATTCTATTATTTTGTCTCCCTTTCTTCTCTTTTTACGTTTTTCATCTTGTTGAGACGATTCGATACTGCCAATAGAAGTTTCTTTACTATCATATATTTTGGATCTGCAGTTGAATCTATCAAAAAAGTCGATCTCCACTGTGCTTCCCTCCACCACTCCTGCTTGGGCTTCTTGTATATCTTGTTGAAATTGTAAACATCTAGTTTCACTGCTTGGTATCCACTTTCTTCCGGCGATGTTAAAACAGATGTACTCCCTTGATTCTTTTTCAAAATAGATTGCTATATTGACCCAATGTTGGATTGTAAATCGCCAACTCGGAATGACTCTTCTAGAGAATCGAAATTGACTTGTGGGTGGATATAACTAAAGAATCTGCATCTACAGGAATTATTTGAGTATGTGCAATCGTGGATAATGAGGACGGTCCCGGTAAAAGATCGGCATAGTTCTCTGCAATCCATTCTCCATTTTCCATTCTTGGTGTCTATATGGCAATCCAAATATATCATGGACCACTCGCTGTTTAACAGTTCGGTTACTAAATGAGTCAACGAACACTTCCATAATTCTCGTTTCTGGACTACTAATGCTTTTTGCACATATATAAGTGAGTCCATCAGTTGATGCACAAACTTCTTTGCTGCGTATTGTTTCTGTTGTAGGGATAATGTTATTAATCTCTGGTAAATCTTCATCGAATCCAATAAATAATTCGGAGTCCAAATCAACATTAAAATCGATAGGAGAGAAAGTATTCCAGTATCGTTGGAGGAAGCTTCCGTCATTTCCGCTTGAATATCCAACTTTGCTCTCTTCTGCATTAATTTTTCCATTTTTTGTGTCCTTTTCCTCTTTTTGTTCTATATTTTTTCCTTCTGCTCTATTTCCACTGTCGCTTGAGTGTTCGGTAAATTCATAGCATCGTTGTTTAAATCCATTATCTCCTGAGCTACCACTTCTATTTCGTTTTCGTTGTCTTAATTCACTGGGGATTTCGAATCCTCCACAGCTATTGGCGTCTTGAAAGTTAGTTTTCTCTTGATCGACATAATTAAATTCCAGCGAATAACTATACGAACACTCACTTGAAAATATACTTGTTGTACTACACGAACTGTTGCTGTCCATTGAATGTAAAATTTTATTTCTGTTTGTTGCTTTAATACTATTTTGACTTGTAAAATCGCACTATGCATGGCAAAAATAATAAAACAATTTGAACGACGACGATGACGAGCAGCAGCCAATCAGAGCTCGACAACACGCCAGTTTACCACTACTGATCGGCCAAAGGCCATGATTGAAAGTAAGCATGAATAAAAAAAAGCATGCCTATTTCGACATTGTATGAAGTTGAAGAAAACTGAAAAAAGTTTCATTTTTGTTGTAATTACAATTCTGAGACTTTCTTTACGCAGTTATATATAACTACCTGCAGCTAATATATGATGTAAGTTTGAAAAAAAATTAAATGGTTTTAAAGTTATAGAGATTTAAAATTTAAAAATAGGCCCTTTTGCGCAGTCGCTGAAGAAATAGGCCTTTTTGATTAGATTTTTTAGCATGTTATTAAATGAGCACAGCAATAAAATATTAATACGAAGTTTTCATAGAAATAATAAACTAACTAAATACGTAATTGCCCGATAACGTGCTCAATACGTTCATATTCGTTGTCGGTTTCGCATTTTAGTGAAAAGGATTCATTAAGGACTTTCATTCATTGAATATTCAGTTCCTTAGCTTAGATAGAACTTGTAATAAGTCTTTAAAAAAAGTTTAAGTCTTTATAAAAATTTAGTTGGCCCGTTTGATTACATATTTTACAAATACTAAAGGCTTGTATAGTTATTAGTTCCTTTTGTTAAAAATAGATATCTTCAAAAGCAATTTTTCAGTATGCTTGAAATTATATATGAAACAGAAACATAAACTTTGTCGCATAAAATATTGCACAAATTTACGATATTCTTAATTTTTTATTTGTGCAAATGATGGGATTCAATATTTAAAGTGCTAAATCATAGTAAAAACAGCTTTTTCAAATAGGACCTTTTGAACAGACACTCCTCAATTACATACGAACATACTAATTTTATATAAAAAATGTGAAGTTTTAGATAAGGGAAATTCAGGCCTAATTGAAGGAATTTACAATGATTTTTTTTTTAAGTATTTGTACTTTTTTCATTTTAAAACATATTTTGAGTTTAATAATTTTTGTATTTTTCAGAAATTTTAAAATATTCATACTTTTAAAATTTTGGTACTTTTTAAATTTGATATTTTTATTAATAAAATTATTTGCAATACTTTGTGTATCAAACTTTAAGGTTTGCTTAATTTATTACCCTGCATTCATAAAAAAATCGTACGGTAACGTGGCAGTCTTTTTTTGTGTAGCGTTACCAGTCACAAAATTTTGCAAATTTTGCTTACTTAATTATATTTTTCCAGCATTTTCTTTGAACCTTTTTCTTTTAAAAACTAGAAGATAACGGTAATTGCTTCAGTTAAAGAGCAGATTTGTTTTTTGTTGGAGTTCTTAACTTTTTTATTCTCTTACTAGCTGATATACCCGGTGTTACTCGAGAGTCATCTATAGTAATAAAACTCATTTTCTGTTTGTTTGTTTGTTTGGCCTTTATACAAATCTAAACGGCTCAACGGATTTTGCTCAAACTAAATACACATATTAAATTTATCCCAACTTAAAATGTTACATACTTAGTTTTTGCCACGCCCCCTCTGAAATTTTTCAACTAACGGTAATTTTGTTATTATAAAACTTTTTAGTATCAGAGATTTTTGTGTATTTAATTTTAAAATTTTTTTGTTATTTTGACGTCAAAAACACTCACATATCTTCAAAATTGGAGAAATTTTTAGTACAACGACTTTTTCATAAAACATCGTTACCTAAGAATGAGAAAAAAACGACATGAAAATCAAAGTTTGGTCTTTCGATGCAAATATATCCGCTGTCCATTAATATATTTCATTCAAATTTTTTTTGTTCAAAAGTTCAATAAAATCACTTCACAAAAATAGGTTGAACTGTACCGTTAAGTCAGTGTATATATGTTTTATGATTATGTCAAAAAAGGTCCAAAATATTGACTTTTTACTCAAAAAATGACTCAAAAATTGTTGTTGTTGTAAAAATGAAATCAATTAAAAATTGCACATCTGGCTACCTTTCATATGACATAGCATTTATTTGCAAAAATTCTTCCACCTAAGCGCAAAAATTATTTTACTGTTTTTGTCATCAAAACAACCTTTGATTTTTTTCGCGAAATTTATTTTTTCCAAAATGTTGTTTTTATATTTTTTACAAAAAAGTCAAGTCTCAAAAATAATTTATGTGAAAAAATTAACCCAATATCTCTTTCCAATCAAAAGTTATGGCTAAAAATCTATTTTTTCATACCAGACTATTAATAAAACTTAGTTTTGTGTTAGAATTCTCTATACAGATTGAACGTCCCCATTTATCTCTAAGAATGCAGTTGTGTGTCTGAAGTAATTACGATTATTTTGGATTGTATAAAATCTTCTTTATAGTGGATCTACTTATTTTTGCCTCCCCAACCCCCGCCCGATAAATTTGTTTTGTTGTGTTGGCTCTATTTTTTCTCACTATTGTGTCACCGTTGTCACTTAGTTCTTTATCAATGGTACTTTAAATGTTGTATATATATCACAATTTTATCGAAAAAATGACTGTGAATCAGAATGCTGTTAAAGTTAATATTTTCATGTAATCAATTTTAGCTATATGGCGATATAATAAAACATATGCGCATCTGGTCAGCACAATCATTTCATTAGTTTTGATATGTGCGTTAAATTCACAGATAGATGGCGCCACATTTGTAAGATGTGTGGGTACGGACTATACTTACACCTTGCGGTGAAAAGCTGAATACTGTTTTTTCAAAAGTTTCTTCAAATTTAACCCCACACGTTTGGGATTACAGACAGGTGGCGCTATTTTCTGCTTACAGAAGAATATCTGATGTTCTTATACAGCCAGCAGATAAGTTTTGCGAAATATTTTGCGAAAATGCTATTGCTACCAAACTTTTAAAAAGTAAAATAATGCAGTACTGCCAGTTTTATCAGTCGCAGCGTCATCTAGCGTCATTAACACTTAAAAACATAGAAATGGATCAATTTAAATGTCTAGCTCACTTGCTGGACTTTTTGTTGTTTTTGTTTTGCTTGCAAATGCGATTATATGATCCTGATCTCCAATAAAAAAACGCAGCTAATAGAAATTTTAGTAGGTACAATCATTTTTAGCACAACGAATTTTCATAAAACATTGATAGCTAATAATGAGAAAAAAATTATATGTAAATCAAAGTTTTTACTTTTAATGCCAATAACTCCGCTGTTTTTAATATATTTCATTAAAATTTTTTTTTGTTAAAAAGTTCAATGTGTTTTTTAATATTAATCTTTGTTTAGACGTTAAAATGTCCATATCTCAAGGACGCATTGAGTGCCACCATAATTTTTATTTTGTTGAAAAGGTAATTGTGCTTGCTTTCAGATTAAGTAAATTTAAAAATTCTTTTTAATTTTTAAAATATGTTTTTCGTACCCCTTTGAATTCAATTAGCTCACCGCAAGAGATGCAACCACCAACAACAAAAATTTTCCTAAACTTTTTGGATTAAAGTTCGTTCAATTACCTTTCTAACGGTAGATAAATAAAATTAAATAAAATAAAATTCAAATAAATTTCAACATGTTTTTCAATATTCCCGATTTTAAAAAACATTTAATCGAGAAGTGTATGTTAAAATGTTTATATAAGTGACTCTCGAGTAACACCGGGTATATCAGCTAGTTTATATAAACATTTTAACAAGCACTTCTCGATTAAATGTTTCCTGGAATAATGAAAAACATGTTGAATTTTATTTTTAAGCTACCGTTAGAAAGATAATTGAACGGACTTTAATTGGAAAATTTTTTTTGTTGGTTCTTCCATCTCTTGCGGTGAGCTAATTGAATTGAAAGAATTGGTACGAAAAACATATTTTAAAAATTAAAAATAATTTTTATATTTACTTAATCATAAAGCTAGCAAAATTACCTTTTCAACAATATAAAAATTATGGTGGGACTCAATGCGTCCTTCAGATATGGACATTTTAAAGTCTAAACAAAGATTTATATTAAGAAATATATTGAACTTAATAAGAAAAAAAATTTTAATGAAATATATTAAAAACAGCGTAGATATTGGCATTAAAAGTAAAAACTTTGATTTTCATATAATTTTTTTCTCATTATTAGCTATCAATATATTATGAAAAATTCGTTGTACTAAAAATGATTGTACTAAAATATATATAAGCTGCGTTTTTTTCATAGGAGATCAAGATCATATCATCGCATTTGTAAGCAAAGCAAAAACAACAAAAAATCCAGCAAGTGAGCTGGACATTTGAATTGATCCAATTCTATGTTTTTAGTGTTGAAAGAGCAACTGTAAAAGTAGACAACACTTAGCCGTTATTGACGGCTAGATGACGCTGCGACTGAAAAAACTGGCAATACTGCATTATTTGACATTTTAAAAGTTTGGTATCATTAGCATTTTCGCAAAATATTTCGCAAAACTTATCTGCTTGCTACATAAGAACATCAGTAGCTCGTTTCTGTTACAAAATCAGCAAGTTACCGATTTGTGTGACGTCAGCCGTTATCGATCCCTAGTTACCGATTTCGTGACAACTAATGTTTCTGTACGTTTAAATCGGTAAAAACTCGGACCGTGATGAAAAAGAACACAAATCGAGAAGAAAAGTTGCGAAATTGAGTCAAATGAGAAGCAGCTGTTTACTCGAATATATTATTTTAGTTGCGCTAAGACTTAATAATAAATAGGTGCTTGTTAATAAAAAGTGAATATTTGTACTTTAAGAAAATTAATTATGTTATAATGATGTGTATTAATG
The DNA here is from genome assembly GCA_963920525.1 of Dichetophora obliterata. Lineage (NCBI taxonomy): Eukaryota > Metazoa > Arthropoda > Insecta > Diptera > Sciomyzidae > Dichetophora > Dichetophora obliterata. The sequence goes on along the minus strand of OY986436.1, from coordinate 60,140,036 downwards.
GTTACTGAAATAATCAACGATGATGAATGTAAATAATTTTACACTTAGTGCTGTGCTGCAAAAATATATGCAACCGGGTACTTTTTCATAGCTCAAACCGGGTACTTTTTCAAATAATGTTTTGCTAAATCTTTTAACTTTTATGTAATAGGCATTATTTATAAATTGCATTACCTTTAAAACTAAAATTTTTTTAAGGATAACAATATATTTCAATTAGAAAAAAATTCGACTTACATATATGAAAGTAACCATTTTTAAAGGTATATTTCGAGTACTTATAAATTAATAATACACAACATTACTGACATTTGATAAATTGGTAGAATTCTCACTTGCCGCAAGGCCAGTAAGAAAAGTGACACATTGTCATCGATTCACTTTACGTACAGAAACACCTTTTTAAAAGGTTCCATTGAAATGAAATTGGAAGATGTGATAGCTTATCGATTTGAAACGAATGAATCGAACAGAAATCGTTTCAGATACGTACAGAAACATTGCAGGTGAGAGTGACATCAGAATGACGTCAAATTGGTAATATGAGTCGGTAACTATGTTTACAGGAATGAGCTACAGATATTCTTCTGTAAGCAGAAAATAGCGCCACCTGTCTGTAATCCCAAACGTGTGGGGTTAAATTTGAAAAAAACTTTTGGTAGACATCATTCGGCTATTCACCGCAAGTTGTATAATTTGTATCCACAGTACTTACAAATGCGGCGCCATCTATCTGTGAATTTAACGCACAGATCAAAATTAATGAAATAATTGTGCTGACCAGATGCGCATATGTTTTATTATATCGCCATATAGCTGAAACTGATTAGATGAAAATATTAACTTTCAATCATCTTTTCGATGAAGTGGTTATATATATACAACATTTAAAGTACCATTGCTAAAGAATTGAGTGACAACGGTGACACAATAGTGAGAAAAAATAGAGCCATCACAACAAAACAAATTTAACAGGAGGGGGGCGTGGGGAGGCAAAAACTAAGTAGATTACTATAAGGAAGATTTTATATAATCCAAAAAGTTCGTAATTACTCTAGACACAACTGCATTCTTGGAGATAAAAGGGGACGTTTAAAACAAAACTCAGCTTTATTAATAATCTGGTATAAAAAAAAAAGATTTTTAGCCATAACTTTTGATTGGAAAAGGATTTTGGGGTAATTTGTTCACATAAATTATTTTTGAGACTTGAGATTTTTGTAAAAAATATCAAAACAACATTTTGGAAAAAATAAATTTCACGAAAAAATCAAAAAACCGTGTTGTTTTGATGATAAAAACAGTAAAATAATTTTTGCGCTTAGCTGGAAGAATTTTTGCAAATAAATGCTATGTCATATGAAAGGTAGCCAGATGTGCAATTATAAATTGATTTAATTTTTACAACAAAAACAATTTTTGTGTCATTTTTTGAGTAAAAAGTCAATATTTTGGACTTTTTTTGACATAATTATAAAACATAGTTACACTGACTTAACGGTATAGTTCAACCTATTTTTGTAAAGTGATTTTGTTGAGTTTTTGAACAAAAAAAATTTGAATGAAATATATTAATGGACAGCGGAGATATTTGCATCGAAAGACCAAAATTTGATTTTCATGTCGTTTTTTTCTCATTCTTAGGCAACGATGTTCTATGAAAAAGTCGTTGTACTGAAAATTTCTCCAATTTTGAATATATGTGAGTGTTTTTTATGTCAAAATAACAAAAAAATTTTAAAATTAAATACACAAAAATCTCCGATGGTAAAAAGTTTTATAATAACAAAATTACCGTTAGTTGAAAAATTTCGGAGGGGGCGTGGCAAAAACAAAGTATGCAACATTTTAAGTTGGAATGCACTTAATATGTATACCTAGTTTGAGTGAAATCCGTTCAGCCGTTTAGATTTGTATAAAGGCCAAGCAAACAAACAAACAAACAAACAGAAAATGAGTTTTATTACTATAGATTATAAATCAGCCAAGTCAAAGAATTTTCAGAATTATTACTAGTTTCAGAATTTTTTACAACATTCGGCGGACGGTTTATCAGAAAAGGTATTGGAATGACCCATATTCATTAGGCCAGCTCGAAAAAAAAATATTCCTTGGCTTATTGTAGTACCTCTATGAAAAGATTTCGAGATGTGTTAACCAATAGACTAACTAGAATTTATTTTAAAAGTGCCTTTCTGGGGTAAGAACTAGAGTCCGACCGAATATTCGGCTTCGGTATTCGGCATAATTGGCCCATTTTTTAACCTTCGGCTTCGGCCAAAAAAAGCCGAATGTTTGCCGAATGTTTTTGCTTTTTTGTAATGCAAACAATTTTTTATAATTTTTTTTTGCATTTTTCGATAGAAAAATAGAAATCGTCCAAACCGGGAAGCACACTATGTTTGAAACTTTAAACGCGTTTTCGAGCTTGCGAATTTTCAAACTCTGTCAATTTTAAACGAATATTTATATTATTTTTTTTCAAAAGACGAGGTATTAAATTAGCAATGGGCCATAATCTTATTTATAAATTTCATATTGGAATTTCTATCAATAAAAAAGTAACGAAAGTTTTCAGTAAAAATGACAAAAGTTATTTTATAATCATATTCATACTCAACAGGAAAATATTTTTATTTTTGTTGTAGATGAATTTTGCGACCTGTGGGAGGGTTCGTGCTTTAAGTACTGGTCCACGTCACTCCGTTGCTTGCTGCAGTATATTAATTAATTATTGATTATAATCTCAAAAATTTATACAAACTTCTTTGAAGTACCTATATTATTTACATTTTCCAAAAAAGATTAATGAAGATTGCATATTTTACCATTAATATTTGCCGATTTTTGTACTGAAATTATTGAATAACGAAAGCAAGCCTAAATTTTATTATTTTTTTACTTAAAAAAATTTTTGTTAGTATACGGCTTCGGCCAAAAATCCACATTAGGTCGGACACTAGCAAAAACTATCTCCTTTCTTGGAGACCGACCCGATCTAATATATATATATATGTAGCTTTAACACAGCTGCTGTGTCAACAAATTTATAGTTAATTTTAATTAGAAATATATTTGTAGAAAACTGTAATTCTTTAGCACACATATTAATGAGTATATCTTAACACTTTTCAAAAAATGTTTGAAAGATATCTTGAAAAAAGTCGTAGAATTTTGAAATATGCTATGAAAATGTTTCTTGCAAAATTTCGCTAAAATTCTTTTAAGACAAAAATTTTTCTTTTGCGTACTTTTATGTAGGAATGCGCTACCACTTGCACCATCGATTCGAAGAAACACAAAAACCTCAGTTAAAGTTCGTGTCTTAAGTCTTTTGTTTCTCACCTTAGTTTTGCAGAACTTCTTTGCTGTATGGTAGATGTGTGTGTTATTTTAAACGACTATACAATTAATGATAGAGTTAATAAATTGTCAAAGAATTTTAACGTTTTTATCTTAATCTACTATAAGTTTAGGTACAAAAAAAAGTATCGAACACATTTAATGTTTATAAAAAAATTAAGAGCGGGTTACATTTTTTGTAAAGCTTCACAATTTTATTTTTATATTTTAAAAATTATTAAATAACCATGTCAAAACTTGTCTCACGCATTACTGATTTATTTTGATTTTGAGATCATGAAAAAAAAAATACTCGAGAATTTGTCGATCTTGTTAAAATTCGTCAAAACAGTTTGTCAAATCAAAAAAAAAAAAATGCATACATATACAATGCAACTGATTGCCATTGAAAACAAACAAACGAACAAACAAAAATCTCAACCATGCACAATTCTGTCCGCAGGTGAGTCCCATGCTTGCTGCTTGCCGATCATAATTAGCGGTCATTATAACATACCATTTAACAGCAGAACCTATCCATTGATATAGGGTACAGCGGAATGCATTTGCCTTGCACCGCCGGCAATCACGATGCATGATGAAGAACGTTGTCGTTGCTGTCGTTGATGTTGATGTCGATGTCGCATTGACGTCGTCGTCATCGTCATCGTCATCATCGTTGTTGATACATTTGCTGTTGATTATGTGTACTGAATGGGAATGTTGCAGCGACTACTCAGCATTTCTTTTGCTGGCGCAAAGCTGACAATGTTCGAAAAGATGATGAACGATAAATGAACAGAGGCTACACATCGACATATCGATAAAAACTAATAAGCTTTTCAAGCATGTTGGGTTCATAAAAGACAAACACCACAAAAAATAAAAATAATATACGCGTATCGGGTGTGGTACAGCATTGCACAAGAAAGTTTGAAAATAGTTTCATCAACGACAACAACTACAGGTTTCAACTACTGCAGTATTTTATTTTTTATGATTTTAACTACTTCCCATCAGATTTCAGTAACTAACAGAGCCACCACGTCTTGGTCAGTCGTCGGAACCAACAGCTCCTTTGGACTAGACTGACGTTTATCGCAAATCAACGCCGTCTACTATATCATCGCAAGCAGTCTGTTGATGATGTCGCACACAATATTGTTGTACTCGTATGTATGCATTATTATGTAGATTAATTTAAAGAAAGAACTCATAAGTTTTCTATTTTTTAAGTTAAAGCTCGTCGTCGTCGTCGTCGTCTGTTGGAGAAAAAAATAAATACATTTGCCTATAAATTAAAAATGGAATTCCTTGCAGAAACCAGTTCGATGTACCTCTACCATGACAGTAAGTGCATCATGGTTAATGAGATTAAATTTTACTGAACTAAACTTTGTTATATAATGTAAAACAAATACTTAATTTCCTAAACTAATAAAACGATTAAAGTAATATATTGTTGTTCCGTTAAACAAAATCCAAAAGGGTGGATCATCTGACGTGACTGAGGCAGGTTGAGTTTAATTTCATTAACGGAAAGCATTGTTCCTAAAAGCAAAAGAAATAGTTCCTAGAATATGCTTTAAGCAATGAACTTCTATTGAAAAAGGACTTTTGAGCCTAAATTTTTTTCTTTTCAAATCAAGACATTTCGTCAATGCAGAAAGAGTTAAAAAGTGTCTTCGAAGCATCATACTTTACTAAATGACACTTCGAACAAGATTTGGCTACTTTTTTCTTTCTTTTTCTAGTTTTAACAAGTCACTAAAAATATGCAATGAACAGAGGTGATGCGTTATTATAGAATTTTACCATTACGTTATTAAGACCTTACTATTTTTCACCATAAAAGTCAGCTGTATATAAATCTTGTACAAAGTAACTAATAATTAAATTTTGTAAGAAACATTTTTATAAATTATTTTTAGTATATACCTCAGTATTTTTAAAAATAACCAAAATCTCTATATAAAAATAAAATATTTTAAATACGTATACTGTTTTTTTTTATTTTTTTATTGTTATAATTTGCAGAACAGACGCAGACGACAACAACTACAACTGCAATAACTGTAGAGATGGCATCGGTGACAGTTACTGGCAGGTCTAGCATAGGGTAACCTACTCTGACCGGACAGTACAACACCGATGCGAGTGGGAACCTGGACTCAGCGACTCTGAGGATTCTCGACAGGTTGAGTATAGGAAGTGACACGGAGGAGGCTAGCATTGGAGCTTCTCAACTCCAACTCCCACGTGACAGTCATTGAGGCGGATCGACGACCGAAGTTGCTATAACTCTGTCTGCTCCCATGGATGAAGGTCTGAGCAAGGCTGGTCCACCGCGCTCCAATGACGTCAAAAACGACAAACGGGAGAGTGGAACTGGAGATAAAAAGACGAGGAAAAGAGGCAGGAAGAAGAAGAAGGGGATAATGCTGAACCGTCCCAATAGGTGACAAGCGTTACCCCGCTATAGGTGACAAACGGGTTGCGGTACCGGTGCCAGCAGGGGTAGAAATGAGGGGGAAACGATGGTTAAGGAAGGTCCTTCTTACTCTAATGTCGTCAAAAGTAGCAAACAGGAGTTTAAGAAAAGTGGAACCAGTAGCCACAAGGAGAAGGTACGGCGAGACAAGGTGAATCCAAGGTTACCTCAAACAGGGACCAACCGGGGTTTGACCACGGCCTCGAAGGTAGAACCTCCACGCACAGCTGGTTCCACGGCCAAACGGCAAAGATCTGCAGATGAGGTCGTTGCGAGTTGTTCGAAGCGAAGTAAAGTCGGAGGGAGCTTCGAGATCTGTCCAGAAGAACTGCAGGTGGCCATTATTGACGAGATGGACCTGGAAGGAAAGTTGACAGGGGTTAAATGGCTGCTTGTGGAAAACGAAATCCTAAAAGCGATGATGGCTAGCGTCGAACACGGTGATCCCGATGATTACAAGTTCAGTTCGACAGTGCTGGCTGGCAACAAGGAGTGAAAGTCGTTGGATGTGGATCGAAGAAATCCCTGGAGTTCCTGACCAAAACAATCGCCAATATTGGTGAAATTTGAAAGGAAGCTTCAATAAAGGTGATTTCAAAATCCACGCTTCCGCTCCGCCACAGGGTATCGGTGTGAACACCACCTCCTGCTTCGCATGAGGATGTATCCATACAGAAACTATTGGCGGTGCAGAATAGAGACGCCAAAATTCAGGAGTTGAAGCCGGTTAGGTCACAGAAAAGTCACGGCAGCGAAGGGAAAACTCTTCTCTTTTCTGTAGACGCTGCCTCCATAGGATGGCTAAAGGAGCAGTCAGACATGCTTAAATTTGGCCTCGAATTTTTTAAGGTAAAGACCCTGAATCAGCAATATCTGAGAGAAGGAGGAAGCTGCAAGTGGTGCAAATCAACTTGCATCACTGTAAAGCAGCAACCGACGACTTGACGCTGTGTATGTCCGAGGAGAATGTAGATGTGGCCCTCATTCAGGAACCCTGGATGTACAACAACAAGATCCACGGCCTGAGGTCGAAACAGTACAACCTGTTTCACTCCACAAATGAAGGTAAGATAAGGAGCTGTATACTTGCGAAAAAATCCATTCACATGTTTTTTCTCCCTAAATTCAGAAACGGAGACGTAGTGGCAATCAGCGTGGAAACCAGATCAGCAAAACTGATCCTCTGTTCCGCGAACATGCCCTATGAAGAGGCGAACCCACCAGTGCAAACAGGACATTCCTGGTCATCGGTTGTGACGCAAACGTCCATCACTCGCAATGGGGCAGCATGAACATCAGCAAAAGAAGTGAGTGTTTTCAAATTTATCAATTCCACAGAACTTATTCTATCCCTGCAGTGTAAGACTAGTCAGCATTAAAACATGAGTAGTATTTATACTAGTCAAAACAAACTAGTTTATATTTTGTCACGATTTACTAGTTGCAAAAGTAGTTTAAACCCAACTAGTTTTTGTCAAGTCACATTAAACCAGTTGTAAAACTAGCCAAAATCAAACTATACTACATATTATCAAAATCAACCAGTTCCAAAACCAGTTGGAGCTGGGTACCCCATTGGAACAAACTAATAATAAACAAATTAAAACATATAAAAACTAATTTAAAAACATGTAGTATACCATAAACATGGTATTTCATCAAATAGCTTTAACTTTAGTCTTTAGCTAATATTTTTTTGTAAAAATATATGTTCTTTGAACCTATGAACTATTGAAAAAATATGAACCTATGAACTAGTTTTAATTCGATAATTACTATATTGGTTAAAAACTAGTCACAACCCAACTAGAACTTTACTTTACATAAAAAATGAGTTGTTAACTAGTTAAAACCTTATCTATAGTAAGACAATTGTCTATTCCAATGACATCACCACGTAAAAAATACCAGTCGGTTCTATGAGAATAGGACATATATCGAACTAGTTGTTGGATATTTCCAACTAGTTGTTGACTGGTATAAACCTAGTTGATTACACTGCAGGGATGTAATAGGGGCAATAGGCCAACTTTTCAGAATATTCAGGGAAAATATAATTGATCTTACTTTAGCGAGCAATTCAGAACAGGCTATAGTCGATAACTGGGAGGTTTCACAAAATTAGTAGATTTTCGACCACTTTAGGATCCTCTTTACCATCGACTACGATCGTCACATAAGGAAACGATTTAGGAACCCATTAAAAACAAACTGGGATAGGTATTTAGTTTGGATAAGCAGAAATATTGCAGACCTAGACACATCATATCTCCCAAATGACGCATCCATTGACAATGCAGTCGAGTTTATAACCGAAAAAATTAACCAGGCTTTCAAGAAGTTCTGTCCAAAGTCTCTGTAGAGTTTAAAATATCAGCAAGCTGGCAACGCTTCATTGTTTTGACAACTTTAATAAAATATAAGCAGTTGCTAAATTGTAAAAACAGTCTCGCCTCGTGGCTAATAAACAACATAATTATAATCAGGAAAATCGTCTCTATTTTTAACAAATTACTAATAGTGGCGACGAGGAAATGGATTCGAACACTCTCACCACAGTCTTAAAACATTTTCAATAGTCCAACGAAGCTATGTTGGTAAAAATTCTCGAACAAAACGCAGCCTCCTTAAGACAGGTGATGAGCACTGAAAATCATGTGGGTACTGTGCCAATATTTAGAAGTTTCGAAAGAAATGTAGAAAAGTGGACTATCTATATTCAGCAAATGGATCATCATTTTACAGCAAACGGAGTCTCAGAGGAGACATTGAGGCGAGCTTGTTTTCTATCGTAGATTGACACTAACACTTATGAGTTACTTCAAAAGCTCTGTGACAACAACATCGAAGGTAAAACGTTGAAAGAACTTAAAGGAAAACTCAATGAGCATTTGGTAGAAAAGCAGCATGTGCTAGCAGCTGGATTCAAATTTTATTCAAGTCGGATGGTCCCTGGGCAAAGTCACGCTGATTGGGTAGCGGAGCTCCGGGGAGCAACTAAGGATTGTCAATTTTCGTGCAAAAAAGAATCTTGCCAGGAAAGTTTTGTCGACAGCAACATAAGAGACATGATCATTATGCACACACCAGAGGAAAAAGTGCGCAGCACTGCACTCCAAAAGTTAAATCCAACATTGGAAGAAGTTCTCCAGATAGCATCGGTGTATGAGGCAACAGTGAAAACGTGCATGGAATTCAGAGGAAAAAAGAGTGATCTTGCTGTTAATGCCGTTCAATATTCACGCGATTATAAGCGCAAACTAATCACGACAATCAAAATTCATTCAAAAGAGCTGCAGGCTAGTGGTAAGTCATGTTTAGGATGCGGTTTTTCACACGAAAGGAACCAATGCTATCATTATAAAAACAAAACGAAATGTTATTCTTGTGGCAAGGAAGGCCATGTCGCAGCAGTATGCCAAGCGGCGTCAACGTCGCGGTCAAAGAGATAACTATTACAAGGGAAAATATAATCAAAACAAAACTAGCGATAATGTCAATGCGCTGGACGAAACGACGTTTGAAAGTATTGGATTTATTGAACCGAAGAATCAAAAAGAGCAACAGATTATATCATACCCAGTGTGAGATTCGGCACAGAATACACCACGTCCATTCCCCAACAGACAAGAATGGGAAGAAACGGCCATAGAATTCAATGGCAATCTCTAATTATATACTGATGGTTCCAAAATGGAAAACGGAACTGGATCAGGTATATATTGCGAAACGCTACAAATCAAAGAGTCCTACAAACTCCCCGACTACTGTAGAGTTTTCCAAGCAGAAATATATGCTATTGAAAAAGCTGCACAGGCCATTCATAGGAAAAATCTTACCCCCACAAGGGTAGTAATTTTTGTGGATAGCCAAGCGGCCATCAAAGCGGTGAATAGTAAAACGACGATGGCTCGAACGGTGCAAAACTGCAAACTGGCCCTGAGCAGTATCTGCAATACCCACAACGTCACTCTTTGCTGTCTTCCCGGACATAGCAATATCGAAGGGAATGACGCAGCGGATGAACTGGCTAGGAGTAACCGCATGTACAAACAGAGCTAATACAGATGTGCACATTCCAATTGGCGTCGTCAAAAGGAGTATAGACCTTAAAGCCGGAGATAATGCTAACACTAACTGGGCCTCCAGAGGTGACTGCAACATATCTCGAGAGCTCTGGCCGGAGCTAAATGAGAAGATAACCGAAAGCCTTCTGCTTTTGGCCAAACGAGAAATCCGGATTCTTGTGGGAGTTCTAACAGGTCATTGCCTCCTTGGGGTAATGGACAATAGAATGAACAAAATAGCCCCAGGCTTTTGTCGCAACCTAACCTACAGTTCCTTGCATTCATGTAAGAGGCAATGCCATAACCCAGAATGCTTTTACTCCAAGACGAGATATGATCAAACTTACGTAGACCATAAACATAGCGAGAAGCATTATTGATAATGTTGTATTTCTTGAAGTGATTGGGAGTCAAGTTTACTATAAATAGCTACAAAGTAGGCAGATAGTCTTAGATTGCGCATTATTGAAAGTTGTATTTCTTGAAGTGATTGGGAGTCAAGTTTACTATAAATAGCTACAAAGTAGGCAGATAGTCTTAGATTGCGCATTATTGAAAGTTGTATTTCTTGAACTGATTGGGAGTCAAGTTTACTATAAACAGCTACAAAGTAGGCAGATAGTCTTAGATTGCGCAATGTACAATAAATTTTACTAACTACACTATTAATATGGTCAACACATGTAAGTGAAGAATTCAACACAAAACCAAGATTAGTGACTTTACTTACAAACTTAAGTGGAGTATTACCAATGTAGATAGAAGGAATGTCTTGCATATAAATTTTGTTTTTTAATATTGGCAAAACGTAGGATTTTGTTGGATTAAGAGTAAGACAATTTTTTACAGCCCATTTATGAATTATTTCTAAATCTTCATTCATCCTGCAACTCAGATCATCAATAAGACCAACACGTCTAGAGATATAAATTTGAATATCATCAGCGTATGCGTGCAAGGTGACACTATTACATATCAAAAATATATCATTTATGAACAAACTGAACAGTAAAGGACCAAGAACTGATCCTTGTGGTACTCCAGATATAATAGATTTAAATTCAGAATAGAGGGACACAACTTTTGTTCTTTGAGATCTATCAGTTAGATAACTCCACTTAAGTTTCACAGCTCTATTTGAAAACCCGAAGAAACATCATAACATTTTACAAAGAATATGATGATCTACCGTATCAAATGCTTTAGAAAAATCTAAAAGGCAAAGAATAGTAATAAAACCTTGGTCATACTAAATTCGTATATCATCAATAACTTTAGTCATCGCAGCACAGCAACTATGTCCTGAACAGCATCCTGATTGTTGTGGTGATAGGAGTTTGTTACGGCTTAGATAATTAGTAATTTGTTCCACCATAAGGGACTCACATATTTTTGACAAACATGAGAGGATGCATATGGGTCTGGAATCATTTGTTTCTCTAGCTGATCATTTTTTAGGAACAGGACTTATAGTTCCAACTTTCCATATTTTAAGGAAGCATGAAGAAGTGAAGCAGTAATTTATTAAATGCGTCAACGGGCTTAAAATATACGGCCATATAATTTGTATAAACTTTATAGGAATTTGATCTCTCCTATGGAATTTGATCGTAGCTTCAAAATACTCCTTGCAACATCATTTTCATTAACTACGGAAAACTTAAAAGAACTATAGTTAGCTCAGATAAGTCAAGAACATTTCAGTTCGAATTCAAATTGGAATTAGTATTGATTGAGGTATTCATGGAAAAGTAATCATTTAAAATGCTAGGTTCAATAAAACTTTTAACAAAACATTTCTAAAAATAAATAATTTATTTTAAGTTATTATTTGTTATTATTATATGTTTAAGCATATTATAACATGTTTTAATTTTTTTGATATATAAAATAAAAAAACTATAAAAAATAACATTTCGAAATTTTGTAAAAAAAATTTGTAAAAAATATATATATTTTAAAAAAGCAAAAGAAATTTTTTTTCCCGCTTGGAGTTTGAACTCACGGCCGAGGGCTAGCTTTCATTCTTAAAGAAGCAAATTAAGCGACGATTAGTTAAGAATTGCGATGGTCGAATGGATAAGCTGATGGACTTACACGCACGCGGACGAGGTTCAAATCTCTGAATGGTTATTATTGGCAATATCGTTTCGATATCAGGGATTAATATGCTTTCGAAATCGCTAATGATATGTCCATTTTTATCGAGAAGTGCCTTCTTTCGATTTCATAACGATATCGTCTCGTGAAGCGTTAACGATAAAAGTTATCACTAGTGTTCAACCGAATATTCGGTTTCAGTTTAGGTTTCGATCCTTTTTGTCGGTTTCGGCTAGTTTCGGCTATTCGGTCTCTACTTGTCCGAAACTTTTGGTAAAAATTTCTTGCATTTAATTCAAATATATAAGTTTGGTTTAATAAAAATATTTACAACTCATTGTACAAAACCAAACATTATTAATGCGTCCATAATTTGATTTATAGTGCTAGCGCAAAACATTTTGGTTAATTTTATGCATTCAATACTATCATTTTCGATTTTAGCATTTCTATTGCAATTAATATTAAAAAATCAGTTTTATAGGACTGAAGCCAAAAATTGATAATTAAACTTCCGAACGAATTCTGTGTGTGTGGAATAAAGGAAAGGAAAACGAAATATTTCTATTTTTATAAAACAAAATCTTTCAAAACAACAAAAATACTTTGTTTTGTAGTTCTATAAAAATGTACATTGTAGGTGCATACTATTTTGAGTGTGTACGGAAGATATAAAGTATGAAATGCTTTTGTAATAAAAAATAAAATAAAAAATTATCTTATTTATTATTATAGTAAACTTCAGTTTATTATTATAAACTTCAATATTCAAATCAGAGAACTGCACAAGCCGACTTGAAGTTCAAGCCTTTTCAAGTACTTGAATTCAAGTATATATCCAAACTTGGAAAAGCAAGCTTTAGCCTTCTTGCAAAAATACCAAACAGATACAAGTCATATCCATGCTTTCTCATTGGCTCGAATTGTTGAGACTTACTTTGTCGAGCAGAAACTCGAAAAAATTGAAGCGATCGGCAAAAGCTTGTAAGCTCGCAAGTATCCAATTAATTGAATTTAAAGCTAGTATCCAAAAAATTCAATGAGCTTGTGTAGAAAGAGCTTCAGCGTAATAGTAATAATAAAAGGATTCTGTGGAATTCGTGGTTGAAAGTTTTAGGGTAGATGATTTCAAATCTGATGTCAAAATTTAAAATTTAAGATGGCGGGTAGAGTTGCCACCAATATTTTTTTGTATTTTTGCGAATTCTTGTAATCTTGAAATTCTGACAACGGATTTGATTTCGAATATTATGTCACAGTTTTAAAATTTAAGATGGAGATGAGAGTTGCCACCTTTATTTTTTATTTTTACGACTTCTGTAAATTCTATTATTCTATTCTATTCTATTAGAAATTCTGACCACGGACTCGGATTCAACAACCCATTTTTGGCATATCATTTTTTTTTGCCAGCCCCGAATTCATAAAAATACAACAAATTAAGGTAGCAACCCTATCCACCATCTTGAATTTTAAAATTCTGACTTCAGATTCGAAATCAGTGACTCCCTAACACTGTTAAATGATGTTAAAAATTCTTAAAAACACATATTATTAGGTGGCAGCCCTATTAATTCAAAATTTTATAATTTTGAAATTCTGACCACGGATTTGGATTCAGCGGCCCATTTTTACTCTTTAGTTCTCACCAGCCCCGAATTCATAAAAATAAAAAATTGAGGTGACAAACCCTATCCACCATCTTGAATTTTAAAATTTTGTCTTCAGATTCGTAATAAGTGACTCCCTAACACTGTTAAATGATGTTTAAAACTCTTCAAAATACATATTATTAGGTGGCAATACTGTGGTAAATATTTAAGTGGTAACCCTAACCTCCATCTTAAATTTTAGAACTGTGACATTATATTCGAAATAAAATCCGTTGACAAAATTTCAAAATTAAAAGAATTCGCAAAAATACCCAAAAATCTAGGTGCCAACTCTATCCGCCATCTTGAATTTTAAATTCTGACATCAGATCCTGATAATACGCTTAAGCTTTTCCTACACAAGCTCATTGAATTTTTTGGATACTTGCTTTAATTGGATACTTGCCTTCAATTTCAAGCTTGTCAAGATTTTTGCCTTCAATTTAAAGCTTTTCAAGCTTTTTGCCGAAGGCATCAAGCTTTCCTTTACTTGAAACTTCGTGCCGTTCGCTTGTAAGCGAGCATACTTGCAAGTCGCAAGCTGTAGTGGGCTTATTTATATTCAATTACAAGCTATACTTGATTCAAAATTATCAATCTCAAGCTAGCTTGAACTTGTATATTAAGCAAGTACTTGAATTAGACTTCAAGTAGGCTTGTGCAATTCTATGATTCAAATAATACTTTTTTGTATTAAATTTTTTCTTATGTGCATCAAAGTACTTTTGTTTCCTTTTAATAAAAAAAAATTATTTGCAAAAACTTAAATTTTCATATTAATAACCAGTTTCGATTTCGGCCGAATATTATAAAATGGCCGAATATTCGGTTTCGGTCGAACACTAGTTATCACCTTTACAATATCATCTCAATATCGAAACGACAATGGAATTTTGATGTTTTCGATATCGTTTGCATCGAAATGATATGACAATTTTTATCGAAAACAGGACTTTTTCGATATCAACGGTATTGTCTAGTGGTACGTTATCGATATAAGTTATCGCCTTTTCAATATCATCTCGATATCGAAACGATATCGTTTAGTTGTTTGATTTTAAGGTTTGATTTTAAGGCGTTATTTAGTAACCGAAAAATTTATTGTTTCTTTAAAAAATCGTTTCCTAAGATAAACGAATCGAAGATAGCGTTTAGTTTGCTGCGAAGTGCTAGATTCAGCAACGACTCTTTAAAAACCATTCATAAATAAATTTTTCAAAGTCTATTGAAATCCAGTTTTGTAAGTGGTTTCCAAGCAATAGCTTTATACCCTTATACAAACTTGTATCTATACTTATTTTTAAATGACAAATTTTTACTCCATCCATGATGTGTGACTTTTACATATATTACAATTTTTATCCTTGTTATAAATGCACTCGTCAATGCATAAATCGCAGACATTTTGCTTCATGATCGATAGAAAGATAGATAGATGGATAGCTATACAAACATAAACGACACGAAAAGAGAACAACAAATATTTATTGATTTATCTTACTAAAATTGTTATCAAAGACGGTATTGATGTTGCTTGAAAAAGGTACAACACAGAAACACAACAATAGCAATAACAATTACTCCATCAGCAACACATAAAAGCAGCTTCCAAAGATTGTTGCTGCTATTGCCAACCACCAAGATGTGATGTTATGACAAAGTGTGTGCATGGCTGCGATCTTTCACGCCATATTTATAAAAATTTATAGTATTCTGCGAATTTTCCCGAACAAATACTGGGCGGCTCGCATACTTAGGCGTATTTAACAATTACATTGTAGGAAATGTTCTTGTTCGTGTTTCGAGCTGTTGGTGTTGTTGTTGTTGTTGATGTTGCTGTTGTTCGCTATTGTTGAATTACGAATGAATTCCTTATTGTTTCGCGTTGAGCGAGAACAATTTATGTCGTTAAATGAAACTCTTTTCCTCAACAATTCTATGTTATCCGTTGCAGATTTTTCTTGGAAAAACTTTTCTTCAGCTGGTTGTGAAAATATATAATTATTCTGAAGTTATGTTGATGTTTGTCGTTATGGTGTCAAACGTCAGGCGTATTAGTAGGAAAACGTTTCGCTTTAATGGAGTTTTAATGAAGTGCTAATTAGATTAGATGATGGCAGTGAAAAAAAAGTTTAAATGCTTAGCGGCTAGTGTATGTTGTGGCATGATCAGGTTAGTGTTGCACGTACATAGCTAGCATAAGTGCAGATTTGATGCGAATGAAAAATTTTATCTTGTAGATTGGGAAAGTTTGAGTTAATTTTATGTCTCTTTTAGAATCAAGACTGAGGTTTGTAGGAACAAAACTAGCACACAAGCTACTTAAAAGCAGGTCTAGGATTTCGATGACATCTCATATTTTTTCTGCTGCTTCTTAGACATTTCCTGCTTATTTAAAACGTCCATTTTTGTTTCATAAATTCCAAATATGAAAAGTTTTTAGGACATTTTTTTTGTCATTTTTCAATTTTTACTAGAGATAGGGCGTTTTTTGACATTTTTAGAGATTTTTAAGTTATTTTATTGTCATTTTTGAACTTTTTTAATTTTTAGAGCATTTTTCGGTTTTTTAAGTCATTTTAGTGTAATTTTTAAATTATATTTTTTCTTACTTAAAAATGTCAAAATGCAAATTTTTAAACATATTCCTTTAGCACTAGCACTCACGTTGATGATTTATGTATGAAGGTAAATGAAGACTTGTGCAAAATAACAAATTGGGCTAATGCTAACAACCTTATCCTGAATCCGCTTAAATCATTTGTTTTGCCGGTTTTTAAATCTAGTTACTCCTTTCTTAATATACCGGGAATTTTCTTAGATGGTATCGAGCTCAAATTTGTTGATAAAGTTAAAAATCTCGGTTTCTATATTAACTCTTCACTCTCGTGCGAAGATCATGTTAATTCCGTTGTTAGCAAGGTTTATTATGTACTGCGAAACCTTAGGTGGACTGCATCATTTGAGCCTGTAGAGACTAGAAAAAAATTAGTAATTCAGCTGATTGTGCCAATTATCTCCTACTCAGATTTACAGCCCTATTCTGGTTGTTACCTTTACAAGCAATAGTTAAGGAGCTCTTGTTAAGCTGATTGTTATGTTATGTAAATGTTGGTATTCTTAAAAATCATTAACAACATAAAAGCTTAAAAAGCTTTTAAAGTTCAACATGCATGGTGAAAATCGATATGCCTATTGAAAGAAGAGATGCGCTATATAAACAGATGCTTCGAGTGAAGCTTGTGACTTTGCAAGCGCTTGAAAAATTTGCCACGGCTACTGAAAGATTTCATTATCAACACTTAAAATAAGTAAAAAATTCTTCCATTTTTCAGTTTAATGTATTTAAACTCAATATTATATTATAATTTGTATTTTTTTATTATTTTCACAACAATTTTCTATCTAAGCACATACATTTCATTCGTTGTTAAGACTCTTTCTGTTATTAACAAAATTGTAAAGAAAAGAGCTTTTAAATTTGCAGCAGAATACGAAACCTTAACAAATTGTTAATATTAACTATTTTGTTAATGTGGTGAGCTTAGTTAAGCTGCCAGAATAGGGCTGTTAGTGTATAGTAAAGTTGATTCCCGATCCAAGCTTAAGTTACAACTAGTGTTTAATAATGCTGTAAGATACATTTTTGGTCTTAGAAAGTTTGACCGCATTAGTCACTTGAGTAACAAAGTACTCGGTTGCACCATCTTCAATTATTTGGATGCTAGAAACTGCATCTTTTTACACAACCTGATCTGCACTCGCACTCCTGATTACTTATTTGAAAAGCTACAATTTTGTAGGTCAACTAGAAATCTGATTCTTTTGATCCCTACTTATAATTTTTTAAACTCTAACAGACTCTTTTACGTGAACGCCATCAGATTGTGGAATTCACTGCCTTTAAGTATAAAAAGCATTACAACTAAACGCAACTTTAAGCATGAAATTTTCCAACATTTCTCTTAAGTATCTCTCTTTCACTAATTCTATGCAATTGTATGTAAAAAACCTTACTTTTATTCAAATTACTTAATCTTTATTTGTTGTTATTCTTGATTTTGTCAATTTACCAATTTTTGTTTGAATTAATTTTGAATTAATTATTATTTTGATTAGATCTTTTAGTTAAATGATATTAATTGTACTGAGTTAAATTTTTAATTTTTTTTTTTTGTTGTTTATCACTTGTTATTTTGTTATGTATCTATATTCTTACTGCATTTAAAAGACTCTGTCTTATTTGTGAACCTTTTCTTTAAATAAATAAAAATAAATAAAAAAAAACTAGAGTCCCTTCAATCAAAAACATTACCTCTCGACAAAAGAGTTGCTTTGTTTATAGACTTCGATGAAAAAAAAGCATATGTTGTCAGTTTTTAGTCTGCAGTTTTTTGGTCATTTTTGCCATTTTTTCAGATCATTACTTGCAGTTTCTTAGGTCATCAAAATCCGAGCCCTGCTTATAAGCTTGTGGCAAGCAAGCTAAATGCATTTACAACTATGTTATTTCTATAAACTTTCTTTACGGCTTCTAAAAGAGTTAAAAGTTGGGCTGTGTATTGTTTTATAGAAGCAATATTTAAATTTAATTTTTCTTAAGAGGAAAACTTGTTTAAGGCTGTTCTGAAATTATTAATGGAAATCGGTGATCACAACAAACTCAAGCCCAAGCCTTTGTATTTTGTATTCCACACACAATTTTCAATTTTTAGAAGCTTTCTTTGTGATATTCTATAGGACACAAGCAGTGGTGAATGTAGAAATTATCCGTGGGGGGACCTAAATAAGCAAATTAGTTTTTTTTATTTCATTGTATTTATTGATGTATTACATAGTAAACCTATTTTTATAAATTATATTTACGTTTTAA
Source organism: Dichetophora obliterata (assembly GCA_963920525.1). Lineage (NCBI taxonomy): Eukaryota > Metazoa > Arthropoda > Insecta > Diptera > Sciomyzidae > Dichetophora > Dichetophora obliterata. Next base: position 60,121,511 of record OY986436.1, on the reverse strand, counting down.
ATATCATGAGTATGTAATTCAAATGCATATCAAAAGCTTAAAATTTATATAATTTGTAAGAATTGAAAGAAAAGAAGCAGCTAATGATTATATTCAACTTAAAATTCTTAAAGTGCGTGGGGATAAATTCAAAAAGTTCAATTCGTACTTATTGCTAAGTACGAATTGAATTTTCTGAGGAAATTTCCTCTCAAAATTAAATTCGTTCTTTTTGTACAGTACGAATTTAACTTTTGGCAGGAAATTAAATTCGTTCTTTTTGCAACGTACGAATTTAACTTTTGGGAAGAACTTAAATTAGTTTTATATGCAAAGTACGAGTTTAACTTTTGAATCGAGTTTAGCTTTTGGCACAAGTTTGAGTGCACGATTAAGACTTTTGCCATATATAGTTTATAAAAAGTAGTGAAACTGGCGTTCATGGTACTAAATTTCAATGCGAAAATTCTCAAAATCTGAGCGAAGAATGTTTTTGAAATGCATATCATTGGATAGGTAATTAAACCACCTTTATAACGATATATTTGCATTTTTGTACTGAAACTTAGTACCATGAACGCCAGTTTCACTAATTTTTAAAAAATATTTATGGCAAAAGTCTTAATAAGCTATATACCGTTATAAAGGTGGTTTAATCACTTGTCCAATGATATGCATTGTTAAAACATTCTTCGCTCAGATTTTGAGAATTTTTGCATTGAAACTTAGTACCATGAACGCCAGTTTCACTACTTTTTATAAACTATATATGGCAGAAGTCTTAATTGTGCACTCAAACTTGTGCCAAAAGCTAAACTCGATTCCAAAGTTAAACTCGTACTTTGCATATAGAACGAATTTAAAGTCCTCCCAAAAGTTAAATTCGTACTTTGCAAAAAGAACGAATTTAATTTTCCTCCCAAAAGTTAAATTCGTACTGTGCAAAAAGAACGAATTTAATTTTGGGAAGAAATTTCCTCCGAAAATTAAACTTTGCAAAAAGTACGAATTTAACTTTTTGCGGATCAAAAGTATTGGTTTGAGTCTTCGCCAAGTTAGCGTCGGATTGACGAATTTATCTTCACGCACTTAAATGCTTTTTTTTTATTGGGGGTTGGAATTAGTTTTAAAGGTTTTCTAAGAGATGGCGTAACTATCAATAGATCGCATCGGGCACACCTGTGACTATATTCATTTCAAAGCACATTGTCTAAGCTTAATTTTTCAGTATGTGTCATTCCACTGAAGTGTAAACAACATATATTTTTTTCTCTGTGAACATGTCGACTTTCGTTCCAACAAAACGCAATTTGCGGGAAGGTTTACTTTTGTGCTTCCATTTGAAGAAAAAAGCGGTTGAAGCACAACGCACGCTTACTGAGGCTTACGGGGACTATGCTCCATCGATTTCTACTTGTGAGTACTGGTTCCGTCGGTTTAAAAGTGGTGATTTTGATACGGAAGACAAAGAGCGTCCGGGCCAGCCGAAAAAGTTTGAAGATGAGGAATTGGAGGCTTTGCTCGATGAAGACCCGTGTCAAACCCTTCAAGAATTGTCAGAATCATTGGGAGTCGACTTATCAACGGTCGGCAAACGCTTGAAGGCCATGGGAATGATTCAAAAGCAAGGAAATTGGGTGCCGTACCAGTTGAAGCCGAGAGACGTTGAACGGCGATTTTGCATGTGCGAACAACTGCTTCAACGGCATAAAAGGAAGAGTTTTTTGCATCGTATTGTCACTGGCGATGAAAAGTGGATCCATTACGATAATCCTAAGCGAAAAAAATCGTGGGGACCACCCGGCCATGCATCAACATCGAGGGCCAAGCCGAATATTCATGGCGCCAAGCTTATGCTGTGTATTTGGTGGGATCAGAAGGGTGTCGTGTACTATGAGCTGCTAAAACCTAACGAAACCATCACTGGGGAACGCTACCAACAGCAATTGATGCAATTGAGCCGAGCATTAAAGGTTAAACGGCCGGAATATGCCAAAAGACACGACAAAGTGGTTTTTCAACATGACAACGCACGGCCACATGTTGCAAGAACCGTCAAGGAAACGTTGGAGGCGCTGAATTGGGATGTGCTACCCCACTCGCCTTATAGCCCAGACATAGCCCCTTCCGACTACCACTTATTCAGATCGATGACGCATGGCTTGGCTGAGCAGCGCTTCACTTCTTACGAGGATACCAAAAAATGGGTCGATTCGTGGATTGCCTCAAAAGACGAATCGTTCTTCCGGCGCGGAATCCATATGCTGCCAGAAAGATGGGAAAATGTTGTAGCTAACGATGGACAATACTTTGAATAATATACATTGTACCGTTGTTTCTAAATAAATGCTCAAAAACCGAAAAAAAACCTTTAAAATTAATTCCAACCCCCATATTACTTTCTTTTTAGCTGTTTGCTATTTGTATAAAATTAAGTAATTATATGGAAGCTTATGGATCTTCAACATCGCGTTACTCATGCGTCGATTTTTTGATTTACAAAAAATTTCAGCGATTTCCTCTGGGTTAATAGCAATTTCTTTGTGAATGTTTGATAGGGCTTAACCATTTAGCCGATTTCGTGCCATTTTTGTTTTTGTTTTTTATGTGCTAAATTTTATGTAAGTTAATTGAAATTATAACTAATTGAAAAAACAAATCAATAGATATTTGTGTCAATAATTTATGATTGTTTATAATTTTATCGCGTAGGAATTAGTGCATCGATCACATTGAAAGAAGGATTAACATAGGTTATTTGGAAACACTGACTACATTAGCTGAATGACTGTAGGTATTTAATATTTTTTTCTTCAATTCAATTAAAGAAAAATTCCAACAACCGAATATAGGCAGACATACATCCTCAATGTTATCGAAATTTAAGAGCCAACCGAGAAAGTCAAAGACCTTCATAACATTTTGGACAAAATTACTTTTGTTTTTATGAAAAAGAAAGACCTTCAGAAATAATTTGCTTACTTATATTTTAATATTTTATAGTACACACTTATTTATGAGCCACTTACTATTTTTACAATTTTAGGCTTTTCGTTTCTTCTTGCTCCTTTCCAAAAATATAAATGCTGAAATGAATAGAATCTACTGCGGACAAAGCTGCGGGTAACTGCTAGTATTTAATTAAAAAATTAAATTAAGCGTCTGAGGGGCTTCAGCCTCCATACCCCCCTGGATCCGCGCTTGGACGCAAGAAACTAACTTTTTTTTATTGATGCTATAAGATCTATTAAGCTTTGCAATGACAAGTTGTGTAAGGCTTTTACGAAATTATTAGCGGAAGCTTTTTTTTAGCGAAACTTTTTTATCGAAATTATTCTCACAAAAATGCGACCAAATGGGATGAATGGCACACCCACCTACCATATAACCGAAATCGGTTACCACCTTACCTTATCGGTTACCATTTCCCTCAAAGAGCATGCCAGAGCAAGATGCTTAGATAGAGAGTTTTTTGATAATTCTATATTTTTTAAATTTATAACTTAAGTGTATTTACTTTAATAATTAACTTCAAAAATTTCCATATTATTGCTGTTATTCCTTTGACAACATTTTGAAAATTTACTGAAAAGATAGTTCTACTAAAATGCAGTTTTTTTAAAGAATTGCAGTTGTATCTAGCTTATTTTTTCTGTAAAATGTTTTTCTTACTTTCAGAAATAAAACATAAAAAAAATGGAAGAAGAACTATTTTGTTTTAATTGGTAGTGAGAACTGCTCGTGGCTAATAAGCCCAAAATACAACATAGTATCAGATCTGATTGGTTTGTAATTTAAATCTGCTGATGTCTGAATGTTTTTGATTTTCTGGTTGTACGTGAGGATGGTGGGGAGGGTGGTTTTTGTCTATACTCAATATTCTTAGTGCTTGCTTGTCATTGCCACCAATTTTGACGCCGCTAAGTGTTATCTACTTGATGTGCATTCCAGTTCCGCTCATTTCTCTGGCGCTGGCACACATACAGTGTGACCAGAGTGGAATATTATATTCCACTTTGGCATATTGTAGCTTCGGAAAGCATGTTTTTTTTTATAAAAATATGCAGCATAAAAAGTGAAATATTTTTCGTATGATTATATTTTTCAAAATTCACAAAAATTGCAATAAAAAAATGTCTATTTGCTTACTAAATGGTTGTTTTTTGGCTATCGACATTTTTTTTATCTCTGAACCAACTTGTAAAACGCAATATAAGGAATTAATTTTGTGGTTAACTTCTTCGTTGTCAATTTTATTGCAATTCATTTAATAACTTCACGCAGCTTAAAAAGTGAAGTAAATTTGCTTATATGTTTGTTTGGTTAGATTTTTTTATTGATTATGTAACAGCAGTAGGTAATTTACATAAGAAAACATTAGGGGTATTCACGATGTGTTGTATTTTCCCTTGTATTGTGTATTTTTGATAAATTTGATATTTGTAGTAAATTTTGTAATATAACAAAAACAAAATGCCGTTTTCAAAATACAACCCTGTGGAAAATATACAAGTTGTGTATTAGATCAGCTGATTGTACAAGCATTTCTACTCAGCATGGAGCAAGCTAAAGGCTACGCTGTGAGTTTATTTAATAAAAGTTAATATAATTGATTTTAAAAATACAATATGTACTTTACTGAAGGTTCGATCACAATAATTGTAAGTATTGTAAATTTTGCAAAAATTTATCACAAATGCACCACATCGTGAATACCACTATTATTGCTAACAATAGCTATTTCTTTTAACTATTTTAAAATGTGGATTCAAAACAATAGAGCAGAAAAAAGTTATTGATCAATGTTCGGAATCTGAAGATTTATAAAAATTTGTGCTTTTCTCGCTTAGCTTACCATTTAGCAATGCTGAGGTAGAGAAAATTTTTAGTTATATGAATCTTTCTAATTTAAACGAAAATTCGAAATAGAATGCAAGAAAAACTCTTAAATAATTTGTTGAATGTAAATACATGGCTGCATGTTCAAAAAAAGTGTTGAAATGCCTATCAAATACCAGATAGCTTAATAAAAAAATTTAGAAATGCAAATTTCTATGATAATAGTACAAGCAACAATTAAAGAATTGACCTCGAAGATGTGCCTGAATTTTAGTTTTGTATATTGTATATCGTTACTTAAAATTCAAAAAACCATAACAATGTTTATAATTTTTTATAGGAGAAGAATATAAATTTAAGTGCGATAATAATCAAATAAATAAATGTTTTTAAACTTGCTTCTGTGTTTTTTTTATATGCCTATTTAGACTTATTTAGATATATATCATTGAAATTGAAAGTGGAATATTTTTGTGGAATATAAAAATTGAAAGTGGAATATTCAGCATATTTTTTTTTTAACAAAAAGCATATTTTTTCAAAAATCTTCTGGTCACACTGCACACATAGATGTCGATCCAAAGATAATGAATTGAGCAACAGGGAAGAAACAAACCAAGTATGATTCCAGAGTATTCGGTTTTGTGATTTGGTGCTATGGCTGCAAGTTTTTGTCTCCAATTTTAATATTGCTTTTGTCATATTGTACATTTATGGCGCATCCTTTGGAAATTATGGACGTTGATGAAGACAATTTTTCATTTCTTGGAATCCTCTTACATTTTGTTATAGTTTCTGCTTCTTTTGTGCATCGTGATCACTCAATGTGGCAGTAAAATCCATTTCGCAATTTGATTTGGACATTTACTTGTTTCTGCATACTGCTGACGCACAGCTTGATATGAACCGATGTACGCTATTGTTTAAAACTGTTTTAATAAGCCCAAAACATTACATTGTAGCAAATTTCATTAATATATCGACCCATATGCTCAAAATTATCAATCAAATTTATTATATAAAATAATTATTTAATTATTATTGTGCGTGGCATTTTTTGGAAATTCACTTTCTGATGCAAATTTGTCAACAACCCACAACTCATCACCTGGTAAAATATTGTAGCTCAAATCCTTTTAGTAAATTAGTTAATTATCTAAGCATGTATAAAATTTTGTTTTGATATTGCAAGCTAAAGCACTGAAAAAGAAAAAAATGCTCTCTTGTAAAATTGCGGTTTTGGCACAGACGATAATTTCGCGCAAAGGGGGGAGGGTTGATATATCGTCGTTGTCCTGTTTTCCAGTTTGTGGTTGAACGGGAGAGGGGGTTGTAATGGTTCAATATGCATTTTTTTTTTATTTTCTTAACAGGACCAAAAAACTACTCTCAACCAAATTTGATCAGAATACGTCAACGTTTACTATTTTTTTGCACAAGAATGCATGAAATCAAAACACAGTACCCCTTTTCAACTGTCAAATTTGACGCTATTCAGAAAAAAGTTCAAAAACATCTATAGAAATGGACGTGGTATTTAAAAATATTCTAGAAAACACTTTCCTCGTTTAACAACCCTTAAAGACAGTTTGAACATAATTTTTAAAAGTTCTCATAATTAATTCATAAATCAATATTATTCTTTTATCATTTCGCTCATTTCTGAAAGACCGAACAACTGATTGCTGATATCAGCAATATTCTCCTTAGAGAAATGGCTTTCGGTTGCAAGCTCTGTAAAACCCGAATCAAAACTTTAACTATCTTATCTTTAATTTCTTAACCTTGTGCTAGTTGGTAAGTTTTAAAGGAAATATTTGCTTTTTTTACAAGTTATAAAATTCTATTCTAAAAGAACTTTTACGGCCTGATCAAACTCACAGTTAGTTTATCTTGCAAATATTGCTATCTTCAAATAGTTATAAAACTTTAGATTTCTATCGTTAATAAGCAACGTGTTGCTTTTTTACGAGTTTATAAAATAACGCCATTCGATCTTAAAATAAATCTATTACATTTTTATGATTTTGTTTTTGTCCAACTTGAGTTGAGTTTCCAAACAAACATACTAATTAAACAGAACTTTGATAACTGAATGAAATCAATTAATTTCTAGAAAAATAAAGTTATCCACGGGTCCAACCAACGATCCAGCAACGATCTGGAAGGCGATTATTGGCCGCCAACAAGAACAACAACATCATCGCAGCATCGGTTGATGCCAATGGCCAGCTAGCCAGCGTGCAGCAACGTAGAACCAGTTCTCTTTAGCGGTACTTGCAGATATTTCATAACTTCTTTTTTTGTTCCTTCCTAACATTTTATATATAATTTATTTGTTGTAGATTCTTGTGTTTTTTTATTTTCTTATTTTTTTTTTCTTTAGTCTTAAATGAAGTCATTAACATATTTTGTACAGCATTCGCGCTCAGCTTGGAACTCAATTTGCATTTGCGTTGAATGCAAGCTGATTCTGGATGCTGCATATTTTTGGCCATGTAGGCGTAAAATGTGCAAAAACACACAAGTAAAAACTTCGTAGCACATACATATTTATACAAACACATTCAAGCGCTCCGTGTTGGTGGCAGCAGCGCATTAATTCGTACGCATCCTGCTGCATATGCAACGACGCACAGTGGAACGCTTTCATACGACATGCTGCCATTGATAGTAAACGTTATCGGAATGTAATGATATTTGGTGTGTATGTGTTTTAAAGCAGTATGGTTGAAATCAGTTAGCAGGCACGCCCCCCTCCCATACAAATTTTATTCTAAAAGTGTCATAACTCCTCGAAAAGCTTTTTTTAAATAATATAATTTCACACACACAACAGCACCATATCATTGAGAAGAAATGTTTTTAAAGCGATCAAAAAACACGCATATCTCCCATACAAAATTATGTTTCCACACAGTAAAAAGACGTAAAATGTTTAAATAAATAAGTGTGAATTTGGAGTTTGTGTTACAATATTTCTGCATGTTTATATGCGAACAATGACTGAGAATAGCAAATCTTCAATGAACATCAGAAAAAAAGTAAAAACATTCGCCTTTTTTTTGAAGCGAAGCTTTTTACGCCTCGTTTTGTGAGTTGCTTGTAGTGAAATCTCAAAAACGACACTTTTTTCCATACACCTTTTCTTAGAATTAATTGTTGTTGCTTTTTTGCTTGTGTCAATTACAAGAGAATATAAAATTAAAATTATTTCTAGGGCAGCTGTGAGAACTGAACCTGCACCCTGGGATTGATAGTCCAGCACGTAACCATCACATCTATTCACCGTCTTTAAAAATAGTGGTTCATTCATTATTAAGTATTAACTGAAGCTATGTTGTAGTTTATGACAAGAATATATTAAAAGGATTGTGCATTAGCCATCCTATTGTGAATGCGTGAAGCTATGATGTAGCAGATCTTAATACCCAAATCGCAAAGGCGCGTTAGGTCGGACGCGCTTTGACAGCTAAAGTAGAAACAATCATGATTTGTATTGTAAATATTGTCGAATCTCGTAAGAAGGGGTAAAGCACGATCAAAGCACGACATGCTGAAAAAAGTTGAGAAATGTTCTACTCTGTCGTGCGTTTAACATTTGCCGATAGCGCAAGGTTGTATTTTTATTGAGTTAGCTAAATTTATGAGCATTGTTGAGTTGCAGTATTAAAGACGTGTTTGCATGGAATTTGTTATTTTATCAAAATAGTTTGTATTGAATGTGATTTAATTTTGACTTTTTTACAAGATAAATCATTCATAACATCAGTAGCTGCTTATGTTATGGTTGCTGCTTTCCCTCCAGGAAAAATCGGAAGGTTTCCATTTTAAAGTGATAAAGAAACATTCCCACCGTATCTTTTGAAAGCTTAAGGGTAGTTTTGTATTTATATTGTTTCCCCACCGCGTATTTTGGAAGCTTAAGGGTAGTTTTGTATATAAATTGTTTCCAAACCGCTTCTTTAAGAATGCATGTAGAAACTTTTATTTATTGTCAAGCAATGACAATAGAAAATAATAATATCATTGTTTTCTAGCCCTTTATTGTAGAATTCGATAGTCTAGTGGTAGCGCGCTCGACTCTCGCTCAGGGGTCCCGGGTTCGAGTCCTGGCCGAATCCATTTTCATAACAAGGGAGAGGAATGTTTCCACATTAATTCTTAAAACAGTGGAGAGGACTGCTTCCAATTCACTTTTGAGGACAGCGGAGAGGAATGTTTCCACATGACTTTTTAACACAGTGGGGAGGAATGCTTCCCTCTTATGACATGCTACGTTAAAAAAGCAATGGAGTGTGCAACAAAGGGGAATGCTTCCTACATTCCATGGAATGTTTCCTGGTAACATCCGGGAATGCTCACATTTCCTGGTGGGTTGTTTGAAGCGAATAGTTTTCAGTAGCTGTTTGTGTTGTTGTTGATGCTGTTGTTGTTTATATGTATGCAAATTTGTATGTATATAAATAGTTATCAGTTGCTTTCGATTTTTCTGTTTGTTATTGTTTTTGTTAATCTTCAGCAATGTAACATAACAAATAATACAGATATTTATTTATTATATAAACAATACTAATACTACTATGCTGGTTAGATATGCAAAAATATTAGGCATTTATCTATTAAACACAATAAATTGTAATTATTTTATTTATTATATAGCTGATATTATTTATACAGCTGATAAGTTTACTGTAATAAAAAAAAACATATATTTAAAAATTCTTATATTGCCCTAATTACATTTTGTATATAATATTAATGTTAAGTAATAAAGCACATTCTTTGTTTATTAATAGCGAGGGCTATTAAAATATGAATAGTGATTTGGGAATTTCAGACTTTGTGAGGTTTTTTTGGTTTGACTGCGTACAGTGGCATCATCTAAGTTACAGACACACGACCTGCTAATGCGACATTATGATTTCAAAATTATAGGGTTGGGCGTTTAGACAGTTCAACCCGCAAAGTTGACCAAAGCACGACTGACCTAACGCGCCTTTGCGATTTGGCTTTAATAATCGATCAAAAGGATTGTGCATTAGCTATCCACACAGCAAAAGTAGTCAGGTTTCATTGATATGGGTGAAAGTTATCACTAAATGCCAATTGCTTTAAGCTTAGTATGCTGTAGGAACGAAAATTTTTAGGCATTTAATTCTACACTCGAAATTTTGGTGTAGACTCAACGCTAACACATACTTACTATAACTTGTTTGTTGAATGTGTTAGTTGAACATTATTGTTGAATGTCAAATATCCACGCCAATAAAATGTACCGACATATAAAAGACAGCGAAATTTTAAATAAACTGGCCATTTCAGCCCTTAAAATAACTTTGACCTAGCTTCTATTGATCAATTGTGTTGTGCGTGTTATTAAATGCTTGATCACAAATGACCGAGAACTTATGTTCTCAAGAAGCTTTACATGGCAATTTTTACTCTCTGAGGTTTGCCATTGTCTGTAGAGAGGTGATGACCGAATTGAAAAATTAATTCAATTGAAAAAGCTTTCTGTCCGAGCTGGAATTGAACCCGGGCTACCGCGGTTCTTTAGCTTAGGGGCCACGCACTCTACCCACTAGGCTACGGTCGCCACGGTCACCATGGTCGGAAGTTTTGACATTTTAACTCTCCAATCATAGTTGTAAACTTGGTTGCATTAAACAAATATTTCGGTTCAACAGCATACTAACCAACGAAAAAATTTCGCTACCTGTTCGCTGTCTAAAACGCAATGCGTTTCTTACGGGAAATTTATGTTCGCTTCTACAGCATACTAAGCTTTAGGAGGAGATTTTAATTTCGATTTAGGACATGAATGTTCACAGGCACTTAAACAATTCCTTTTTGATAAATTTAATATACAAATAATAAGCTATTTATAAGCTATTTAGTGATTCAGTATTCGCTGAATATATTTCAAAATTAATGTAACATATAATACAATAAAAGAATAAAGAAATGCAATAAAATTTCTGGTGTGATTATAACGCGTGTTTTTTAATAAATTTGTCTTATTTTAAATTTTTGAATAAAAAATTATTTTATTCTTTTATTATAAAAAATCATTAAATTATCAAATCTATGAAACTGTGAAAAAGCTTCGCTTCTCTCGTGTGTCCAACGACGTATCTGGTTTTTTTATAAATAATGTTACTAAATAAATTCATAATACTCCATGGCTGAAATAAATGTTCTTGAAAAATCCCCCTCCTGTTCTTCCTCTCGCAGTACTTCGTTATTGTAAACATAATTTGCTATTTCAATATTTTTACCATGTTTAAGCTTTAGATTGCTACCGCAATACATTCGGGGCTGAGATGATATAAGAAGCGCAACCATCAGATCATAATTACAAAGTTTTATTGAAACTTTCGTATGTCTTTGTGCTTTACTTTCAAGACCTCTTAAAAAAAAAATTCTGATTGGAAAGGAGAAATTTTTAATAATTGTACACCCTTGCACAAGAATTTTATGGACTGTTGGTGACATTCGGTACCAGGAATAATCGTACCATAAAATTTTCCTTGTTTTCATGGGTAAATTTTTAAAATTGAACACATTCACCTTTTGTTCCCGCTTGCAATTACTTTAGACAAGATTACAATTTTTTAAAAGATTCCAATCTAAGTTTATTATCTCAGCCGGTAAACTAAAAATTGTTTTTAAAAAGTGCAAAGTTTAAAAAAACCGCTAGCAGTTTTATCAGCGTTCAAACTGTCATACCCCTGTTATACCCTATCTACAATTAACCCTAATTTATTTTTTAACTACAATTGCATCCCTATTTTATTTGACTCTAAGCTCGCCAAAGCATATAGGGATTCTGTATGCAATGTAGATCAAAAATTCTAAGTATTTAATCCAAGCAAATAGCGAAAAGAACTCCTTCTTTTACAGGCTTTTCAAGAACAGCAGATGAACTCATCTCTGCAGGGGTTGCACCATAAATATAACAATTTCCTAATACTCTCTTGGAGCTGCATGGGTCAGCGCTCTTCAATCTCAATACTTTTGCCAAAAAATGTGGGCTGGGTATAAATTCCCAACAAACTAGTACTCTTACGAGGAAATATAGAATTCCGCGCATAATTCCTCCACGTCTGGATGGCACTCTGCTAAACTTTGTGGAAGAGGCAAAATACTTAGGGGTTATTTCTCACTGGTTATATACAGCAGTTGTAAGGCCAATCTGGCTATATGGTGCTATTGTCTGGTGGAAGCACTCAAAAAACAGACTCACATAAACCTTCACCATAAAGTTTAAATATCAGCGGAACTGTGATCAGTGGAGCCCTAAAAACCACTCCGACAGACGCACTAGACTCAATGCTCCATCTGACACTACTTGACATCCTAGCAAGATGGTCGCTAATACAGCCATCCGTCTAGAATCCACCTCCCAGTGGGAAAAAGGTACACTAGGACATTCTTGCACTAGAAAACTTCTCCCTCCTATACCTAGGTCCATTGACTACATCACACAAAAACTATCCTTTGAAAGGAAGTTCGATGTATCCATTCCCTCTCGAGAAGAGTGGAAACTAGAAAACCGTTCACCTCACAATGTCATTGAGATCTTTGCTGATGGATCAAAACTAGATGGCAAAGTAGGTGGAGGAGTCTAGTCAGGAGCATTAAGCATTTATTTAGCCTTCAGGCTCCCTGACCATTGCAGTGTATTTCAAGCTGAAATCGCTGCTATACATGAAGCGTTAACTTGGCTTCGAGTAAATGAAATATCTTCCATGGATATTTGCATACTTTCTGACAGTCAAGCCGCTTTGAAAGCACTAGAACTGTTGAAATAACATCTGAAACAGTTCTCAACAGCCGCAGATCTCTAAGCCAGATGGCAGAGCAGCTTAAAATCCTTCTTTACTAGATTCCTGAACATAAGGATTTTCTAGGTAACTGCAAAGCAGATAAAATCGCTCGTACAGGTGCTACCAAACAATTATCTTTAGCCAAGAGCAGCCTTGGTATACCTCTCACCACATGTAAACTCCTTACACACGAGTTAGCCTACATCAAAGCCAAGAACAGATGGTCAGTAGGAAACACGTGTAATATATCACGGCAAATCTGGCCTAAACTCAATCTTAAGCGTTCATAAGAACTCATTTCTCTCAATAGAGACCACATAAGCACCATGGTAGGGATCCTTACAGGGCACTGCCTTATTGGCAGACACGCTCAAAGATTAAACATACCCCACAACGACGTTTGCAGAAACTGTAGAGATGAGGAGTAGTAAGAATCTACAGTACATTTCCTCTGAACTTGCACAGCGCTGGCTCAAAAACTCTTCCTCCACTTAGGCAACTGGTTCTTCAATGACCTCGCAAACTATAGGAATCTTCGATTCACCGAATCCTAGGCTCAGTAAACAGCTCAAATTGGTTTAAATAGAAATAGGAAGATTTAACTCTTAGTATCATAATGGGCCTCATTGGCCTAAGTGTATCTCGTTTGAGACAGCCAAGCTAACCTAACCTATGGGTTATTTTGGATAGAAAGTTAAGCTGGAAACCGAATATTCTTGAACAAACTAGGAAAGCCAATGTTGCTTTATATGCCTGTAAGAAAGCTATAGGTAAAACGTGGGGGCTTACCCCGAATATTGCAAGTTGGATTTACACAGCTATAGTGAGGCCAATTTTTCTATACGGTGTATGTGTGTGGTAAACAGCACTAAAAACACAGTCTAACTGCAAATTGTTACACTCAGAAAAAAGTTTATCGGAATATGAGAAAAAAGGCATCATATTAAGTGAAAAATGGTATTGACTTTGCTCCAGAGAATGCTTTTCTCTAAATGTGATCCCGAAAATTCCCTAAAAATAGCAAAAAGCTTTCATGAAAAAGAAAAATATTTAGAAGACACCTTCTCTTTAATAGAAAAATATTTCTTTATAATACGTTCAACCGTTTTCTTTCTTGTGTAAATTTTTCTCGAAAACAGAGAAATATTTATTTAATTTTAATAAATGTTTTCTTTAAGTTGCGTTTATAGTTTCTCACAAAAAATAACACTTTTTTTTAAAGAAAGATATATTATCTTAACACTGATACAACATATTTCTTTATTGCGTAAATTTTTTTTAAAACACAAAAGTATATCCGCAATTACGATTAAAAAATGATTTTTATCAAACATTTGTTTTAACTCAGTTCTACGCATAGTAGAAGTATTAATATCAAATTGTGATTCTGTTTTAAAAATTTTAGTTGTGTTAGTTAAAAATGTGTTTAGAGGTAGAATTATTGTTGTGGCATTGTTTTTCGGGACTCTTTATAAATATTGCAGAAATTTATTCTGAAAAACGATTTTGTAAATGCATCCAAAGAAACAGTAGTAATAACCCTATAGGAACAAACTAACTTGTTTTTAAAAACAACTAATTAAAAAACTAATTTAGAATAAACTAGTTTATGAACTACTTTGTATTATATTAAGGCGGCACCCACTTCAATTTTGAATAGTTTTATTGCATTATATATGAAGTAATTCAAAAACTACTTCAAAACAAGTGGCTTCTTGATTTTGAAATGTTTTTATTAAAACATTTTATTGGATTACAAGTTTATACATATTAAACAATGCTATTTCATAAAATATTATTAATATCAAATATCAAATATCATATTGGCTTTCAATAATATGAATTTATGTATTTTTTTTCAAAACAATAAAATAAATGATTTCTTTGATGTATAGAAATTTAAAATTTTTATGCTTTTAAATTCATTTTCAGTAAGTTGAATATTAACTAGTTTTCAATTGATTTATTTTAAAGAAGTTAAAAAATAATTTCAATTCAACTAATTTAACAAGTAGTTGAAAACATATGCAGATGGAAGTCAGTTGACTTATTTAGCGGACATCACCATACAAAATATGTGAGTTCGTTCTATGGAAAAAAGTCAGAATTTCAACTAGTTGTGGTTGACAAAAAATACTTTTTCAACTACTTTTAAGTTAGTTGATTTTCCTACAGGGAAACAACATCACTTTTTGTAGCTATGTTAAGTAAAAAAAAACCTTTTGAAGCAATAATCGTCATAATATGCAGAATATGCAACACTTGTTTTTCACAGTATTAATCAATTGCTCTCACGCTTTCTATTTTTTTCGTACCTCATTCAATATAAGAAAAATATATCGATTTTTGAAAAGAAGCCTTTTTAATTTTTGAGAAAGGATTTGTTGTTTTTGAAGAAAATATTTCGCATAGTGAATTATTTATCAACAATAGAGAACATTTCTCATTTTCTATATTTTTTCCTCTATAAATTAGATTTTTTCAGTGAGAGAAAAATACTTATCATTATTAGAGAGATAAAATATTTTCATTTCCGACAAGGAAGGAAGTATTTCTTTAAATATGTGAAAATTTATTATAATTGAATTAAATTTTATTTGAAATAAAGAAAATTTCTATTATCGATAATAGAGAAATTTTTTATCACAAAAAGATAGGTGTTTTTTCTGAGTGTAGGGAAAGTACAAAGAACTGCGGCCATATGCATCAGCGGAGCGCTTAGGTCCACTTCATCGGAAGCGCTAGATGCGTTTCTTTGCTTAATACCCCTTGATATTATGGAAAAAAGGATAATACAGGAAACAGCCATCCGCCTAAGAGCAACCTCGCAGTGGACTAGCACTCGTACAGGTCATTCCTCTATTATCGATCTTGCAGGAAGAGCTTCCAGCAACATCGGTTACACTATTGCCACTCCCTCATTCGAGAACGGCTTTCACACAGTTATCCCAACCAGAGTAGAATGGGACAGGTTGCTGCCGCAAAACCAGGTTGGCGTGCATTTTTTTACTGACGATTCAAAACTTGACAGCAAAGTTGAGGGAGGCATCTTTTCAATGGATCTGGACATCATAACCTCATTTAGACTGCCAGATCATTGCTGCGTCTTCCAGGCTAAAGATATCTACATTTTTACGGCCAGCCAAGTAGCGATTAAATCCCTTGCAGGTGTGCTCCTAACATCACCAAGAGCCCTTAAATATAGCTCGTTTCTTAATGAGATGGCCGATATGTTAGAAATTCATTTGGTCTGGGTACCAGGGCATAGGTACATTCCTGGAAATTGTAGAGCAGATCAGCTCGTTAGAGAAGGTACAGCGGTAACGCTGCTGCCGGATATAGAAACAGGCATTCCACTTGCGACTTGCAAGCTGGTTCTAAGACAACATGCCACAGAATTGGCTAATTTCAGGTATAAGCATAGCACCACCTCTAACACAGCTACACAGATGTATTAAAAAAACGAACGATGAAGATCACTCAAATGGCTAGGAAAGATCTCTCCATTCTGATAGGTGTTATAACAGGACACTGTGTTATAGGTTGGCATGCCCTTAAAATGGGGGTTCATGCGAATGACTTCTGCAGGAGTTTCAGGGATGACGAAGAGAAGGAGTCCGTATCGCATCTCCTCTGTTCATGCCCCTCTTAAGCCCGCAGAAGACATAAGCATCTAGGTGTCCTCTTTTTTGATGATCTCAGAAATCTTGAGGAGGTAGACGTTAAGCGTCTACTGGTTTTTAAAGGGTGTCCCAACAAGAGCGCAATTTTTAAATTTTAAATAAAACACAGATATTTAAAAAAAAAATCGTGAAACTTTATTATATCGTAAAGTAGACAGAATGAGGTTATGTATGGAACAATATATTGTGCAGATGGCCGCCGCGACTTTGCTGGCATACACGCGATCTTTTAATGAAATTTTCAATGACCATTTTGCATAAATGCTGCGGTATTTCATTAATGCAGCGTCCAATTTCCTCTTTTAAGGCTTGAGTCGTCGTCGGCTTATTCGCGTAAGCCATCGACTTCAAAAAACCCCAAAGAAAAAAATCTAATGGTGTTAAATCGCACGATCTAGGCGGCCAATTCTGATCTCCAAAACGCGAAATAACACGACCGGGAAATGACTGATGCAGCAATTGAATTGTTTCTCTGGCTGTATGACATGTGGCGCCGTCTTGTTGGAACCACATACCCTCCACATTCATTTCTTCAATTCTAGGCAAGAAAAAACTGGTTATCATTTCACGATACCGAACACCATTGACTGTTTGCGCTTGACCTGCCTCATTTTCATAAAAAAAGGTCCAATGATTCCTCCAGCCCAAAAACCACACCACACAGTGACACGTTGAGGATGCATTTACTTCTCGTGAATCACTCGAGGATTTTCCTCACCCCAAATGCGACAATTCTGCCTATTGACAAGATGGAAATGGGCCTCGTCACTGAAGATGATTTTAGCGGCAAAATCAGCATTTTCATGTTGTCTCTCCAATACCCAATTAACGAGCTCCCTTCGCTATCCATGGTCAGCTGGCTTCAGTTCCTGAGTCAATTTAACTTTGTATGCATGAAGATGCAAATCTTTTGTCAAAATTCGCTGCATAGTGGATTTGGAGACACCAATTTGCTGAGCTCGGTGTCGAATTGAGGTGGATGGAGTTTGAGCGACATCATCACGTACAGCTGCGACATTTTCGGTCGATCGACCAGGTCGAAGGCGCGTTGTTGTCTTTACATCACTAACAGACCCAGTTTCGGCAAATTTATCCATTAATCTCTTTACAGTTGACTCTTTTGGAGCATTATTGTGACCCCAAATTGATCGCAATTTGCGAACTGTAGCCGCAAAACTTTCACCATTTTGGTAAAACAATTTCACAATGAGAATGCGTTGTTTATTCATGTAGCGCTCCATTTTTACTAACCTCGTGCCTTCTACTAGCAAACAATAACAATTGTTCAAATTTCAAACAATGACACTTCGAAAGGCGCCAAATTTAAAAATTGCGTTCTTGTTGGGACACCCTTTATTATTAGTTCAGGGTGGTTTCACGACAGTGCTTAGGAGAGGAGGAGTAGATCCCTTTGGTGTCACAACGGACCAAATATCTGGTATGTGGGACCGCCACCTTAACCTAACCTAACCTAACCAAACCTAAAATAAGCTCCATTAGCATATTTGAAGTAAGCCAACCAACTCCAGTGACAAAACAATGGATGCTGAAATTCAAATATTCGGTAACCGCTTGAGGGTAAATTAAAATCAGCTGTTGGCTAAACTATATTCATTCTTGTTGGCTTCACTGTTATCATCACCTACAACTGCCGATGTCATGTATAGTAAAAGCAATAGTTATGGTAATTTTAATGTATCACGTTTGATCCGATAAACTACGACACATTTGTTTTAAATATTGTTGTTTACACGAATCAATTCATAACAAAGACTTTTACACGTAAACGCAACTTAAGTATATGATTTGATAAGTTTTAGAACATATTAAGGTGATTCAATGAAATAATTATTATTTAAATGCATTAATTTTTATTAAAATTTCAACCCTCTGGGGGGTTTGAATCCCGAAAATTCCCTCTTGGCTACGGGCCTGTTTTGAAGCATTTACTTTCAAATAAAATTCACAGTTTATTCAATTATTGTATTTTAATTTTTTTGTTTTGATTTTCTAAATGGCCACCTCGTGTGCGTCGCACAGTGGAACGATGCCATTTAGCGAGTGGACAAAAATGGAAAGAGTTCACGTAGAATCATGAAATTTTGCAGGAATTAGTTTAAGAATTATTCCTTGTAAATGAGTTGTTAACACATTTTTCATTTCGTTCCAGTTAGATCACTAACACGACCATCTTCCATACAACCAAAATCTGTTATATTTCGCAAAAAAATTTTGGCATCTCCCATAAAACCCAAATTTTCGATATCGAATAGCTTTGGAGTTACAGGTCGCACTGCTTTGGAATTCATTATTCGACCTCAATTTACAAATTCAGTATTACTGATAACATTTTATGAGTTGGACAAGGGAGCGTGGCAGCAACGCACCGGGTTTTAGCTAGTAGTGTTATACAAAGAGAACTGAGGCCACAATTTTTTTGTAATGGGGTTGCTTAAATTGAAAACTGCAGCAATTCTGATTTTCATCGTGTAAAATTTAGCGTGTTTCTTTTTTTCGTACGAACATCTGTAATAATAGAGAAAATGCTCTCAGAGGCATGTGGTAGAGCATTGGCATGTAGTAGAGCTAAAACAAACTTGGCTATAATAGGAAACATACAATTTATATGTGATTTAATTTAATACAAAGCAACACTGTTACAAGAAATTAAGGTTGCACAGCAAATTGGACTGCAGATGAACGGAGCTTTCTTTATTTAAAAAATTTTTATTGTCTTCTTAATATTCCCTACTATAAAAGAATTTTGAAAAACCTTTCCATATTTTCTCTGCGCCTATTTTTTGCGACAAATATCCCTTCATGTACCAACACTGGTTTTATTTGATTAGATTAAGATTGATTAAGAATAAAAAATTATTTGTTTAAAATTTTTGCAAAATCGTATGCTGATATTTACTAGACTTCTGCCGAAGGTCAGCAAAATGAAGGAGACGAAAAAGTGGTTGGGTTTTTCACAAGTCGCTAGTTGTGTTCATTGTTTAAAAAATATCGCTAGTTCATGAATAATTTATAAGGTGCATATACGGTTAAAAATTTTGGACTAAATTTTAAACTTTTTTGGATTACATATAGGACAACACCAAAAAAAGATTACTTTTTAATCCAAGCAAAAGTTTAAAATTTTTCAATCCAAAAAAGATTAGTTTTCAATCCGCAAAAAGTTTAAAAAATGCAATAAAATATCAACTTAAAACAAAAACTTTTCTGACCAGCTCATGATTTGAACACACGTCCTCTCTTGTGCTGGTCCAACGCCTTATCCACTTGTTCTTCTCAGTTGTTAAAATAAAAAATATTCTGACCAGTTCGTGATTTGAACCCACGTCCTCTGATGTGCTGGTCCAATACCTTATCCACTTGTCCAACTCAGTTATTACTACAGTTTCGCTTGTTTTTTATCATTACGAATGCAAGTAAGTTCTTTTCAGGAGCGTTGGTTTGAGACCCAGCTAAATTAAACTAATGTTTGGATTAAAAAACAGTACTTTTTGGATTTAAATTTGCTTTAAACCAAAGTTTGGATTAAAAAGTAGTCCAACATTTTTAACTGTGTACATTACCAAGAAGACCGAATACCTAAAATGCGTTGTGAAGTTGCATTTACCAAAATTATTTTTTTATTTAATGTTATTTAGCAGTGCAAAAAATTTGTCAATAAAAATAAAACATAACAATCAGTTTCGATATGGTCGCATTTCGACCACAAGCGATGCTAGTTAAATACTATTCTACGTTTTATAAAACAAATTTCAAGTATTTTGAAGTGCTTAGAATCTAATAAAATAAGTATAAAAAGAGCATGATTCCACCTAAAAATTAGTCCAAGAGTTTTGACTGTATATATATGCATTTTTGCCAAAACATTGCTCTAGAAAAGTGGTCATAAAGTTCTCAATATTGAGCATTGACAAACTAATATAACGATTATGTTAAGAAATAGTTCTTTTTTTTAAACATATTAATATAAAAAACCTAATGAAATACGTTGTTATATTATTATCTTTCAAAATTTGCGAAAAATTTTATTATTGGGGGATTTTACATAGATACAGCAAGCTCAAGAAAATATGTCATGTAGTACTTATTATTGAGTTTCAACAAACTGAATCTTAGAAATGTATTGGAAAAGAGCTATTGTTAGATATATTTACTAAAAACAAAATTGTATTTTATGTATTTTAAATTATATTTAAGGTCTTCCCAAGCTGTCGTATTGTTGTATGTTGTATTGCGTTTACAATAAAAAAATACAACAATTGTGCACATACCCCTTATTTTGTTGTATGTCGTATTTATACAGCTGAAGAAACTTACAAATTACTGTAGAAAATAAATTATTTTAAATGTCTAAAAAAAAACAAAACGAATGAAATAATAAGAGCTTTGTGCGAAAAGTACAGACTTGATCTTGTTATGACATTTTTGTCTCGCAAAATAAAAAGAAAAGCTGTTATGGTTGTGATGTTACTTATGAAATGTACACGGTAATAACAAATTTGTAACAAGAAAGAACAGCACTGGTGAAATACGATAAACAGTTACGACCTACAATACGACCAAACCTAAATGTATTGTCGTAAATTAGTTTTATGTGGAAGGCAACAATAAAAAATTCACAACTGTTGTGAAAA
Source organism: Dichetophora obliterata (assembly GCA_963920525.1). Classification (NCBI taxonomy): domain Eukaryota; kingdom Metazoa; phylum Arthropoda; class Insecta; order Diptera; family Sciomyzidae; genus Dichetophora; species Dichetophora obliterata. Next base: position 60,100,526 of record OY986436.1, on the reverse strand, counting down.
AATACGACAATACAACAGCTTGTGAAAACCCTAATTGTATTACAATAATGAGAAAACTTATCACAATTAATTGTGATCTATTCTTTGAATATATTTATGATGTTATGATTGATGACATGATGTTAATTGAGAGCTTTTTATGAGACATAATTAGGTTAAGTTTTCGCAAATTTTTATTATAAAATTTATACGTTGTAAAAAAATATTTGGTAGCAAGCAATAAAGAGTAAAATTTCGTCAAATTGAAGTGAAGTTTGGCATGTCCACAACTGAGATGATATTGCGAAATCCTAAGTTACCAAACTATGATTCTGTATATTTAGTTTTTCAAATTAACGATATATCTTTTTTAGCTAAATTTGATCACTCGCTTTACACTGTGCGCCACCACCGCCGCCGTCATATCTGCCACACGCAACACTCTGCTACCCGTTTAAGACTGCTATGTGTTTGCAGTAAAATAAGTCACTCAAGTTATGTCTACACTCAGGAAATTTTTTAAGGTAGGTTCCTAATTGCTCTGGCGAAAAAAAGGATGATTTTAAACAATTAATTTTTTAAGTCATTTAATGACATATGTATGTAAATGTCGGGTTTATTAAGAACGTTATTTCGATCCTTTATTATAAAACATAAATGTAGTTTTTCAATTTTAATTTTATAGTACAATAATAGAGGGCACCAGAGTCGTGAGTGACTGAACGAAGTTTTGATGCTACATTAACATTTTTTTCTACAACTTATTTTTTTTTTTATTGTATTGTATTCTAATTATATGTTAGAACTAACAATAATTTGTCAGATTATAGAATATTTTTTTTACATTTATGTTGAGTTTAATTCGAGCTCAAGGTGACTTTTTGAATAAAAAACAATCTTATAGTTGCTTTTTAGTCTTGGTTTTATTGCGTCCAATATTTCGAACTCCGCCGGAGTTCATCATCAGGGACACTGTTTCAACAAAGTAAATATATACTAGCAAATACCCACTGCTTCGCCTACGATAAAATATTAAATACCATGTAAAAATTGGAAATCTTAAGTATTTCGTTTTATCTTCAAATGCAAAATATAAAAATACTAGCTGAAACCCGGCGCGTTGCAGCCACGCTCCCTTGTCAATTGCCCATAAAATGTTTTCAGTGGAACTGCATGTGTAAATTGAGGTCGAATACTGATTTCCAAGGCTGTGCGACCTATAACTCCAAAGCTATTCGATAGCAAAAATATGGCTTGTACGGGAGGTGTCACGCCTCCTTGACAAACGCCATATAATATTATCAGTAAAACTGCATGTGTAAATGAAGGTCGAATACTGAATTCTATAGCTGTGAATAGCTATAACTCCATAGCTATTTGACATCGCAAAATGGAGTTGCATGGGAGGTGGCACTCCCCCATAAAATGTTACCAATTAAACTGCATGTGTAAATTGAGGTCGAATACTGCACTCCGAAGTTGTGCAAATTTGGGTTGTATAGGAGGTGCCACGCCCCCTTGACAAATGCCATAAAACGTTATCATTGTAAATTGAGGTCGAATATTTAATTCCGATGCTATGCGATCTATAACTCCAAAGCTATTCGATATCATAAATTTTTTCTAGTTTTGGGCAGTAAAAGGGGTGTGGCCGTTTTTTCTGAAACCAGCGTGTTATCTAATTTTCTAAATTTTTGTTGTATTTATTATAGTATCAACGTTTTCCTTAAATTTGGCGAATTAATAATTTGCATAATTTTGCATATGCATTTTCTTGTTTTTGAGAAATGTATGTATACTTGATCGCAATTTTTGACTTTTCCAAAAAAATTAATAAAAGGTGTTATAGAAAAAGGCCAACTTTTATATAAAAAAAATACTTCCTAGCATGAAATTTAACTATTATGTTCATATCTCCTTTATTGTAATTATTTCTTTAAAACACTTCTTAGCAACAATTTTTGAGTCATTTGAGACCCATCGAATGGCTAACTCAGAAACTCTAAATTTAGTATAACATATTTGTCAATGCTGAGGTGAGGTGTTTTTAGGAAATAATAAATTTCATGCTAGAAAGTATAATTTTTTTTAAGTTATCGAAATAGAAAAAAAAAAGGTGGTCTTCATCCTGCTGTTTAATATAGATACTACTAGAAAGAGTGTTGTTCAGAAATATTTAAAGAATCAAAATTGAGAAAATTACCTTCTGTACCACTTCTCATGCTCGATATATAACACCTTATATTCATATTTTTGGAAATGTAGGAAAATGTTGAGATCAAGTATACATTTCTCAAAAACAAGAAAATGCATATGTGAAATATATGCATATGAATTTTTCTCCAAATTTAAGGAAAACGTTTATACTGTAATCAATTCCACCAAAATTTAGATTATGAGACAACAATCAAAAGCTCCGTGCTATCTCGAGAGTACTTTTAGATTCTAATGTTCTTCACACATAACACTCTGGTTAAAAATCAAGAATGGCATCGTGCTTGTCAAAATATTTTTAGTAAAAGTCTGCAATTACTTATACTTTAAGACATATGTAGTTTTTCTTACAAAAATCTAAGCATTTTGTGATCTATATTTTTAACTGTTTTTCTCAAAAAACAACTTTGTCCTTGTGGTAGAGGAAGACATGTTCTTTTTTCCTAAGACTTTTTTGAGAGATCTTGAAAACCCTATGCAATTTTTGAGACCTATTAGAATGTGAAATTTGAGAAAGCAAGTGGAACTGTCAATATATCAGCAGTTTACATCATATAAGTGAAAAAAACAAATTTTACATTTTGGGGGTCTATTGTTTGGATATGGTTTATCTAGGGTAATTTTGTTTCTAGATAAGTATGTATAACAAACAACACGTGTTGTGACATTTTTTTCATTATCAAACTATTTGACATAATTAAATTTAAAGAAGTCAATAAAAGTACATTTTTGCATTATATTTACAAAAAGTAACTACATAAAAAAAAGACATGCATCATCTTTTACGTAATCCACTTTTTTTCGCAACACATGCAAGAGATAAGAAATATACCCACTGAACCATAAGTGAAGGTTTTGAGTAAGGTGAGAGTTTTGCGAACGTTTTTGGATAGTTTTTTTAAAATTTTTGATTTTTTATTTTGTCGCTTAAAAGTGCTTGCTTTAGAAGATTAAATTTGTTAAAACTTTTCCCATAAATAAAAACTTTACTTGTTTTGCAAAATTCATAAAAAACTTTTTTTGAATCCAAAAAGAATCATTTTAGAAGGTAAAAATTCATCGTAAATTAACCATTTTTCTTCATAAATGAGTTCAGAAACGAGTTCATAAATGAGTTCAGAAATGAATCATAAATGTTTCTTTTTTGCATTCTTAAATGAGTTCAAAATATAATAATTTTGTATCATATCAGTGGAAACAATATCTCATAAACGAACCAATTTTGTTCATAAATGAGTTCAGAAATGAATCATAAATACTCCTTTTTTATATACTAAAATGAGTTAAAAAAGAGATAATTTAAACCTTTGTTGATATTTTTATTATAGTAAATTAAAATGTTATCCTTCACACAAATTGATTCTCGTCACAAGAAAAGAGATGGATGTGCTGCAACACGTTCGAAAAACTATATTCGTTTTCATCTATCAACAAGTCTGTCATAACACTTCAACATTTCTATCAAAAATTAAGATCAAGCCCAAATAAAAAGAAAACTACGACATCATTCCATGCAAAAAAGTAATCAAATAAGTTCCCCAATAATTAACTATACTAATTTGATATAATAATATATAATGAAGTGGCCATTTCAGCCCTTGAAAGGACTTTGACCGAACTTATTATGATGAAATTGTGTTGTGCGTTTCATTGACGGCCGATTTCTTCAGCGAATATTAGCGCTAATCTGTGGATTAGACCAGTTCATGGTTTACAAACTAAATTTCTGAGTGCCGAAAAAACTTTTCTATGGTTCATTTTCTTACTCTTTTCCGAAGAAAAAAAAGTTCGTTTCTGAGAGGCATTTTCGTCCGGCGATTGATTCAAAAAGGGTTCATTTCCGAGTGCCGAAAAAGAACTTTTCTATGGTTCCATTTTTAACTTATATCCGAACAAAAAAGTACAATTATGGTACTTTTTTAAATCATTTCCGAACAAAATAAGGTTTATTTTTGAGAGGCATTTTAGTCCGACGAATGACACAGAAAAGGTTCATTTATGAGTGCCGAAAATGAACATATTTACCCGAAAAAGCTCATAAATGAATTCGAAAACGGTAGTTTTGGTTTACTGGGTATATATTAGGGCGGGTCGATTTATTTTTCGACAATTTCCCTATGATTTCCGTATTGTATGGGTTATTCCATTAAAAATTTGCCAAACGAACAATACCTCTATCGTTAAAATCGAGTCCCCTACTTTTTGTTGGTAGATTTTTTCCCGCATTGACGTTCGTATGAAATATTACCTACACGTTCACATCCATAACTCAAAAACTATCAATCGAGTTACGGGCATTTTTGTCCAAATTTTGGAGCATTTTTCCATTGTTTTCATGATATATATATATACATATATATACTAATATATATATATATCATTATACCTAATATATATATATATACTAGGGCGTGTCGATTTGTAGGGAGTGAAAAAATTCACCAATTTCCCTATGATTTCCGTATTCTATGGGTTATTCCATGAAAATTTGCCGAAGGAACCATACCTCTATCGTTAAAATTGAGTCCCCTACTTTTTGTTGGTAAAAAGTTCAAAAGTTACGGGCATTTTTGTCCAAATTTTGGAACATTTTTCCATTTTTTTCATGATTTTGTCCAAGAATATTACTTTCATGGCCATTTTTTTGGCTCAATCCATTATTTAATTCAATTAACAATTCAAAACGAAGAGTTTAAGCCCAAATTTATCGAATTCGGTTGATTAATTCATGCGATATTGCTAAAACAAAATAACACATAAAACCAACTTTTTGATTTTTTTCCCTTTTTATTTTTTGAATCGTTTTAAAATCGTGTCCAAGTAATAAATTTAAAAAGTAATGTACTACCGTATGCGGCAGAGCTATAATACTTAACATTGAAATACATTGGCGTGTATACTTTTATTATATAGTTAGCCAGAATTTTTAAATTTTCAGTTGGATTATTAGTTGTCACATACAACCGTAATAATCTATTGGCTTTGGTCAGCCAACGAGAATGTGCAATTGGCCCTGGTTTTATGTGAGACAAATCCGCAGGAACCACACCATTAGAAATTGCATTGGCCATTAACATCAAGTACCTCGAATCGGTAGATAATTCTTCTGGATTTAAATCACCAGGAGGCATCTTTTCCAAAGCGATTTCCTCAAAATCGGTTACCACCTGAAAAGAAAACATAAAAGCTAAAAAATAGAATGAAAAATGGTAAAGAATCAGCTATAAAAATTACATACCGGAAGATTTTCACAATCAGCAATTTTTGAGCTCAACTTTCCGGTAGTTGATCGTGGTCCAGTGGTGGTTGATTTGTCTAAAGTGTCAAACAAATGTCTAAACGGAAGCTCGTTAAAGTGCACCCTGTGAAAAAATATGCCAATAATGTAAAGCGCAAATCAGTCCAGTCGTAACGTAAGGTTCGTAAGCTTTGTAAGTCAAAAAAATTGAGCCAAAAAATGACCATGAAAGTAATATTCTTGGACAAAATCATGAAAAAAATGGAAAAATTCTCCAAAATTTGGGCAAAAATGCCCGTAACTTTTGAACCGTTGGACCAATGTTGGAGATTTTTTTTGGTGATTAAACACAATGGATAGTTTTTGAGTTATGGATGTGAACGTGTAGGTAATATTTCATACGAACGTCAATTTGGGAAAAAATCTACCAACAAAAAGTAGGGGACTCGATTTTAACGATAGAGGTATGGTTCGTTTGGCAAATTTTCATGGAATAACCCATAGAATACGGAAATCATAGGGAAATTGTCGAAAAATAAATCGACCCACCCTACCACTTGAAACCACTTTAAGATCTATTTTAAGACTTTAGCAAAAAGAACCAGTTCGGAAATGTTTGTATTGGAACTAGTTCAAATATAGAGAAAAAGGAATGTTTTTGGGTACAATTGTCTTTTTTTATGACATCAACACATAAAAAGCGTCAGGTCGATCAATGTAAAAAGGTATTGTAGAGGGACCAGTACTGGTACTTTTTGGAACTCGTTTAGAACTATTTAAAAGTTGGTTCAATTTTCTGCGGGGATATGTTAAAAACTTTAGTGTTTTATGATTATGAAATGCACTTTATAATTAGAGTGCCACATAAGCCGCCAAGATGTATACTACAAAAGCCAATTGGATACGATCAGTTTTAAAAACTCTTAACCCTGGAGAAGGCACGCCTCGTAGAGTAGCATGGATTGTCGCGCGTGAGCATTGTACTTATTGAGGAACTACTGTAATTTTTAAACCGCATACCTACAGCTCCAACCTTGCAATGACCTCAGCAAAAGCTTGCCAAGACGCGGAGAACAACCGTTACCAAAGATACTCAACATAATGCGTGCAAAAATATTAAAAAAAGAAGATGAATTTTATCCATTTAAAATTGCGTGAGGAAAATGCTGATAGCGCGCCTTCTCAAGGATCAAATTGAATAGTGTAGAGAGCTAACAAAATTTAACGCTAATTAATCAAACCTTAACACTTACTTTGGAACAAAAAAAAAGTCGACCAAACGCATTCACATGCTTCGTTCAGCTGATTGAAAACATATTTGGTTTCGTCGATTTTTTCTACTTAATTCTTTTTTACGAATTTAAGTAAGATTGGGTCAAAATAAGTTTTTATCCTCCTATACAATGATATTCAAGGTTCCTCTAGTTTCTAATTCGAATGGATATTGGAAACTTTCAAGTACTTATATTCTTTATATTTTTAGTTTGAGTATATTTCCAAATATTTTTGTAATATTTTAGTGTTCTTTACCACATTATCCTCCTTAACCATAATACCTGAAGTTACTCTAGTTTCTAATTCGATAGGATATTGGAAATTTTCGAGGAAATTCCTTATATTTTTAGTTTGAGTATATTTCCATATTTTTTCTGTAATATTTTAGTGTCGGGATTTCGACAGAAAAATCCTTGGATTCAAAGGGGCTGAAGTCATTTCTGATCTCTAGATTGTCTTTCCTTTTTCTTAAAATTTTCAAGCATGAAGTAGTTGCATCTTATGTGCATAAGTTGACTTCCTTGAATCAATATCTATAAAATCGTTACCCATTTTTGTTTTATTTGTCCTACATTTCTACTTCTTACAACATCCATACATACGTGATACTACTAACTTTTATACTATAAAATAGTTATTTAATTGACACAATTTTTTTATAAACTATGCCGTAGCTTATTTCAACACTATGCTGTTGTCGACACCAATAACGCCTCCAATGGAATGCGTAGCAACCAGTGTTGCCACATTCACAAGCACACGAATTATTTCCTTGCTTTAAAAAAATAAACTCAACTGGCGAAATGCACTTAATATTAAAGTATCTAATAAATATAAAAAAAAATTAAAACAAAACACACTAGACCAACATCATTGGTTCGATTGCCAGCACAAGTTCGCTGAAAAGTTTTGCAAATATTATTTTATAGGAATATATTAGCTGAATGTGGTACTAACATTATTGGTGGCACTCAATTTGTATCTAGATATATATATATTTGGTATTATATGAAATAGCAGCAGGGGTTGTTTGCATGGTTGGCGGTGATTGGGGGAAGACTTGACTCGTAGTTTTACTGCACAGAGATTATCTCCATGCGGCAAGAAGCTATGGAGGGAGGCACGTTTGCGCTGGACATGCTTGTAAAGTAACACATCGGTACTAGCTTTTTTTTATCTTTTTAACTTTTTACGGCGGCAATCAGTGGCGGATCTAGAAATTGCTCGTTGAGGGTGCTAAGGAAGTGTTTTTTTTTATTATGATGTTCAGAAAGGTTTAAGATAAAACAAATATAACAAATTTATTTGTGGAATCATAGAATTGGTATCACCAACCATTTTTGGGTTATATATACTAATTTTTTAACTTTAGGAGGTATTTGACCCACAAGAATTTTAAAATATAGTCGTAATGTTAATGTTAAATTCATTAAATAATCTTAGTTTCCTACCGAAAGCAAAAAACACTCTTCACAACTCTTTGCTGAGTTTTGGTACATTCGTTCAACTTCAAAGAATAGTGAAAAAGAGAAGAGGCAACTAGAAAAGAAAAAAATCCCAGGTAGAGTATTAAGCTTTCATCTAGTAAACACTTATTATTTAACGTCACACAGTGGCTCGATTTTTCAAAAGTGATTGCGAAAATCAATTTTGGTGTGGTTGAAATTATAAAAAAAATAAAATAAATTGGCCATTTCAGCCCTAGAAAGGACTTTGACCGAGCTTCTATTTATCAAATGTGTTGTGCGTGTTATTTAATGTTTACACAAATGATCGAGAACTGGACCTACGAGTTTTATGCCGACTCCGAACGGCTTATGTTCTCAAGAAGCTTAACATGGCAGTTTTTACTCTCTGAGGTTTGCTATTGTCTGCAGAGTGGTGACGACCGAACAGAAAAATTAATTCAATTGAAATAAATCCAGTCTGAGCTGGACATTGCACCCGGGCTATCGTGGTTCCTTAGCTTAGGTTCTTAGCTTAGAGGCCACGCACTCTACCCACTAGGCTACGGCCGCCACATGGCAAACCTAATGATGGGGTTTGTTACACGATTGTTGAAGGTTCACAACAAAAGGTTAACTGAATTGAACAAATGGTTCGTTTTGTATAGCAGGTGAAAGTTGATGGATTTCTCGAGTTTTGTAATTTTTTGTTTTAAAAGAAAAATAACCAAGCTTAAGTTGAAATATTCGTGCAACGTAGGGTAATGTAACCGGTTGTGGGCCACCCCTTGTATTTTTTGACGTTTATAAAATATGACAATTGATCAATAGAAGCTAGGTCAAAGTCCTTCCAAGGGCTGAAATGGCCAGTTTATTTATTTTATTATAAGATATGACAGATTTGAGTATGAGGTTATGTGCACATTGACAATAGACACTATTAGGGCAAACACTGAAGTGAAAGGACGCATCTGACCCGCAGCTACAATAAAACAAAACAAAAAAAAAATTGACGGAAAAATTTTCAATATAGTAATTTTTGAAGATTTTGCGGGTGTGATAAAGCGAAGTGAAATATTGCAAAGAGGTGAGTGTTATGCATTTTTATGCAGTATTTGCGTTAAATTTTTCGATTTTATATCGAGTTTGCTCAAAATTTTTCGCCACGAGAATTTTGCCAGTCACTTAAGGGATGGCTGTTGTTACCGGTTGTCGGCCACCTTTTGTAATCGGTTGTGGGCCACCATGTTTTTTGCATAAAAATTATTGAAAATCGTGTTTTTGATCGTGTTTAATTATTTTATATTGAAGTGTTTATTTATTTGTGTTTTGTATGCATTTTTACGCAATTTTAGCCATGTCTACTCCGACAAAAAAAAAAGACGAATCGAAGGAAACTGATTTCAGTGTGATCGTACAAGCCATTCAGCTTTGTTTGATTGAAAAGACGCCCGTCAGAGAGGCTGTTTGGGCCTACAATGTTCCTCGAACCAATTTGCAGCGATATCTGTAGAAAGTTGGTAAGAAATTTAACGACGTTTCTGCCGTTCAAGATGGTGAATTGATAGAGTACCTTCGTAAATGCAGCCAACGAACACCTTCGAATATGGTTTGTTTGTTTGTTTTTTTTTCACTTCCCACTAACACATCAGACTTTTTTTAATGTATTTTTCTTCTAATTTTTCAACAGATTTTCAACCAAGATCAAGAAAAGGATCTCGTTCAATACATTTTGAAATGCGTGGGTCATTACTACGGGCTCAGCATCACAGAGCTCCGTGAATTAGCATATCAGCTCGCCAAAAAAATTGGTGGCTGCCAAGATGGTTGGGATGATGAAAAGATGGCCCCACGGCATTGGTTTTATAAGTTCATAAGACTCCACCCCCAACTTGTATGACGCACGCCTGAACAAACCTCAATGAATCGAGCAAAAGCATTTTGTAAATCCAATGTCGGTCGGTTTTTTGAAAATTTTAATTCGATTTTGTCTTCGGGGCATGACTTTGGGGCAGCCCAAATTTTCAACATGGACGAGAGTGGCTTCTCTACCGTGCCATCGAAAAAAGGCAAAGTGATTGCTTTGAAGGGAATGCGTCGCGTGGGAAAAATGGAAGCTGTAGAAAGGGGAAGAATGATCATGATGGCATTGACAGTGAGTGCTGCCGGCAACAGCATTCCACCACCTTTTCCCGTGAAAAAAAATGCAGAGCAGCTTTTTGGACAATGTTTCATCTGGAACAGCGGGGTATGCAAACGATTCAGGTTGGATGTGTCAGCCAGAGTTTGTTAATTTTATGCGCCATTTCACCGCCTTCGCGAAACCATCGCTCGCTTCGCCGGTGATTCTTCTGATGGACAATCATTGTTCACATTTGTCTGTTGAAGCCATTGACTTAGCCGTTGAAAATGGCGTTCATATCGTCACTTTTCCACCGCACTGCAGCCATCGATTGCAACCATTGGATGTATCTGTTTTTGAACCGGTGAAGGCTTATTACAAGTCTCAGTGTTCTGCTTGGCAGAAAAATAATGCAATCAAGGTAGCACTCTTATTAAAATTTTTTTGTTTCGCCAATTTTCAACTGATTTTGTTTGAAATTATTCTAGGTATTAGAAATACGTCTTGTAATTGCCTGGCGTCTAAGGCTCTTGATCTGGCTTTGACTCCTAAGGTTATAAAGTCTGGTTTTAGAGCGACCGACATATGTCCATACGATCCGGACATTTTTTCTGATGCCGACTTTATTCAAGCCGTTGAATCGAATGAGGCAGAGGTTGCCACTGAGGGGCCAATAGATGAAAAGGATCAGCGTCGAATCGTGGTTGGGCCATTTCTTGGACGTGAGAAGGCTGTGCCTGCAACACCTGGACCGTCATCTCGATTGACTTCTGTTAGCTGTCTTTTGGATGAACTTGGCCCCTTGCAAGCCGCTCTACCCAAAAAATCATCAAATCGCTGCCGAAAGCCAATGTCAAGCACCATTTTAAAGTCACCGGAAACTGTTGCTACTTTGCACGAAAAAGCAGCAAAAAGCGAGCTGCTCCAACGCCCATTAAAATGGCCAAACGCAAGGCAACACCATCAGCCAAAAAGTCAGCCAAACGCAAGAAGCAAACAAAGAAGGATTCTGCCGAAGAAGATTTGGAATTTTGTCTGATCTGTTTGGACCTTCTGCCACCAAAATTGACAAGAGCCAATTCGATCAAATGCAACGGTGGCTGCGATCGGTTTGTGCATTTGAAATGCGCTGCTATAAAAAAAAGCTATTATACATGCAAAAATTGCGAATCCGATGAGGATGATTAATAATTTGAAAAAGTCACATTATCTTTATGTTTTTTCGCCACTAGGGGCTTCAAAATTTTGATAATACATATTTTTCTACTGGTTTTTCTTCATAACTTCGAATTTGAAGTGGATTTACAGGGTGGCCCACAACCGGTTACAAAATTTTTTTGCCCAAAAACAAGCTCTTCACGAAATTTGTTAAAAAAAATTTTATTGAAAAATTATAGAAAAATGGTTTTTTTTCGGCTACCTACTGCCTCTAGCTTTCCATTGGTACCAGAGAACTGCAATGAGTATCCGACAGAATTCGGATACTCAAATCATACCCGAGTGTCGTGCTGTTCTGAACTCTATCCATACTTAATAATATGTGTAAAATACTTATTGGCATTCGGCTCATTAGCATTTTTTCGGTTATAAGTACATTCTCATATCCGAGAGCGGCGTGATCCGATCCACTTCGAGCCATTTTCAATGAGTGCGTTGATTCAGTTTATTACAAAAGCGCTCGATCCGAATGTACTTTGAGTGTAATCTGAGTACTGCTCCTTCTCTGCCAACGCCTCTTAGCGTTAATTAGCTTTTTTTTGCGTATGCAGTTTTCGTAAGTATTTGTCTGCAGGCCATGTGAGCTCTCATTTTTTGTTTGTTTTTTCTCGAAAACGAGTTTTTGGTATTTTATTGATGCACTCTATGGAAAAAGGTTTGTTAGACATAAACAAAAATAAAACAAAACCAAAAGGCCGGCGCACAGTGGTTAAAAGTTGGAAATAAATACAAAAACTAATGATCTGTTTTTGTGATTTTTTTTCTTTTCGTTGTTTAAGAATATTCAAACTCGCATGATTTCAAAATGTTTATCAGAAATATATGTATATAGGTTTTCTGTCTAGACGCCTTATGGCCCAGTTAGCCTCGCATGGCACAGCAGCGCATGCAACGCAGATAAGCAGCTAGCACACAGCCAAATAAATGGTGATTATGCAACGCCTAGTCACGTAGTCAAAATATAACAATAAAAACAAGAATACAACGATTTTATTTTAATAAATTAACCGCACTTGTTAAACAATGTTACAACTCCACATCTGTTTTGCCAAAACGTCAAATACATAGAAGAATACACAGATATTAAAATGAAATAGATCTTCCATGTTTATCTATGTAGTCAGAGATGCATTTCTGTTTTTATCTAAGCATTGCCATGCGTTGCCATGTTGTGCATGATCAGATACACACAAATCTTATTAAAAAGATTTCGATGTGACGCTTGTTAAGCCATGCACTGCTATGCCATGCGAGGCTAACTGGACCATTAAAATACGATTGATGTAAGAATGTTGAAAAAATTTCGTAAAATAATAATATTTTTCAAGAGTTATTACAGACAATTGGGAAAACGTATTGCACTCTGGTTTTTTTAAGTACAAAAAGCATTATTGAAAAAGTTTTTTGCATTCTTGAAATATTTTTTTTTTATTTTTGCAATAAATTTCTTATGCAAAGTTGATATGACAAAAAACGTAAATTTATTTTTTTGCAGAATAAAACATAACGATCTATGGATGTCGACGATATTTTAAATAAAGAAATGCTTTTATTGGACTTTAAGTTGAGCGATTAAAAGAAACTGACAGAATTTTTTGCGTCCTTGAACAACATTTGGTAAATGCGTTTAGAAGAAAATATAGATATGTTTAGTCTCAAGGTATATTACTATAGTCATTTTCTTTAGTATGGTTTTAGGCATTTTGTGTTTAACGATCACTTCTTACGAGGTAAAGTCGTTAAATTTTTAATGTAAATAGTGAAAGCATTTACTTACTAAATACGATAAATACTTTAAAATGTTATTATTCTTCTTTTGCAATACTATATATTTGCAGAGTACTTAAGTATTCTATAGTGTGTTTCTCAGTCTATTAATTTGCTATGTTAATATATATTAAATATTTTTTAAATAATTACAACTAAATTGAATTAGTAAAACAGTAATGTGATATGTATAAAGTTAAATTAATTCACATTATCTTATAGCTTACTATGAAACATTTTATTGAATTTCGCAATAAAATGCTTTCAAAACTATTCAAACATTCAAATTCAATTTTAGAAAATCAATTTGCTTGAATCAAGCAAATGTTTTGATTAAAAGCAAATCAGCAAAACTTTGCTCAATCACAATGTGATTTAAGAAAAAGATTGCTAAATTGCAATCACTCCTCAACATTATTTCAGCAAAAATTTGCTAAGTTATTATAAATGGGAATAGCAAATGTTTACTTAATTCAAGCAAATATTTGCTTAGTTATTATATATTGGAATAGCACATTTTGATTAGTTTTTGCTAAAATTTTGCATAATTTTGAAGTGGCTTAGAATCAAGCGCAAGTTTTGCTTAACCACAATACTAATTTTGCAAACAGTTTTTTCCGTGTATGCAAGTCATGTTTTTATGCCATGTTTTTAAGCACAGGTCGTGTGCTCACTTTATCACAATGCTAAAATGTGTGCTATTATCTTTTTTAACTGTTGATAGTATCACATTTACAACCAGTGCCAATTAGTGGCAAAAATGAGGTTCACTCCTTTTTTTTTGAATACAAACGAAACGATAAGCTTTTTTTTTGATGATTTTTTTTTTATAAAAAGCAAACAAATAATACATTTGAATACTATAAACCTTTAATTTAAACAGTTTAGATGCTGCGCTTCATTGAACTTGGAATACGGAAAAACACGTGAAGTGGAAAATTTCGTATGGGAGGTGGGCGTGGCAAAAAATACTTTTTTTATAATAGACATATATTGAAGATTTCTGACAGAATGGTTCTTGTATTGGAGGTAGGCGTAATTGAGGGCGGGTCTAAAAATATTTTTGTGTGTATTCTAATAAGGCAAATTCCAAATAATACACAAAATTTAATTGGTTTACGATGAGTCCTTCTATTTATTGACAACTTTTGTATGGGGCGCACGTGTCTGTTTGCTTCTTGTGCGTAAACACGTGCAATAGAAGTTTAATTTAAATTATGCGCATGTGATTTGGTAACTTAAGGTTACAGAAAACAATAAAAACATACTTTACAAATTTAATAATAATTGCTGATTGCAGAAAATGAATGACAATTACGATACTATCGAAACTGCGTAATATTTTTAACCCTTAACAACGTTAACCCATGCGCAGCTTTCACTGTGCAAGATAAAAACAAAAAGCAACACAAGAATAACACATCTGTTATTCAGCATTTAGATATGCTTAGGAAAAAATAGCACAAAACAAATACAAAAAACTCGCTCACTATTTACTGCTTCGCTCTACTGCGCTCTCTTTCATATCCGTGACAGATGAGCCGAGTGATTCAGCTACTTCTGTCGATTATGAGTATTTCGGCAAGTAGGACAACAAGACGACAACAACCATAAGTATTTATGAACCGAAAAAACCCGATCTTTCCCGATCCGACTCATGACTTAGGATACTCATATTTATTTGAGCCGCCGCATTCTAGCTTCGTAGAAAAGATTATGAGTCGAGTTGCGTGCGCTTAGGGTGAGTAGGTTTTTGTACTTATATTTTTCGGATATACTCAGAGTCGCAAAAAAGCTATCCGTTGCAGATCTCTGATTGGTACCCACAACTACGAAAAATTTATACTTGAATGCAAGCTACGGGCATAAAACGAAACCCGGCCCACAGCCGGTTACATTACCCTATCAATCAAAATTAATTTGTTTTACTAAATGTTTACTAAAAAAAAAATGTTTTCATATTTTTAATTTTTATGTGGCGGAGTTCTCTAAAACCTTGTTTTTGCGTATTTTTCGAACTTTAGGTCGACTTTCAAAATGAACCCCTTGCATACAGCCTTCTATAACGATTTATATCAGGAAACCTATGATTTTTTCATGTCCCTCTTGCACTTGCTTGATATGGCATTGTGGCTTGCAAATTCTTACTGAGCAATATTTTGCAGCATTACGAATGCAAGTAAGCTTTCAGAAACGTGGGTTTGGAACCCAGCCAAATTAAACTAAAGTAAGGATAAAAAATAGTAATTTTTGGTTTAAAAATTTATTTAAACCAAAGTTTGGTCTTAAAAGTAGTCAAAAATTTTTAACCGTGTACAAAAGACACAAAAATGTGTCCAATTTTTAAAAGGACTCAGAACAAACTCCAAAGCACCGACAAAAACATTGGCTTTGAGCAAAACTACAAATATGAAAACTGACCATAACAATTTTTTTTTAAAGACCAAAGAACCAAGACCAAAGAACGTTGTATGTAATGTATGGAACTTATCACTGATCTTGCGTACACTTTTCACGAATTGGCGAACATTTTGTGGAAAAACACTGCAAAAATTAATATAATGTCTGCGAGGAAATATATATGCTATGCAAATAGTTGACTTGATCCAGAAAAAATATCCTGAATAAAGTTTGCACCTGCACTGCATAAAGTCTTAGCGCATGGTAAAGACATTATATAATATAGTCGTTATCAATTAGAGTAGGAGTGTCCAAAGTCGCGTTTTGTCCTTACGGGCGACAGCATATGCTTGATAAATTCGGTGGTAAAAGGAACGAGGGACATGCACGAAGAAAATGAGCAAGAATGTAAGAAAAAGCGCCACTTATACCGTTAGCAGTGTTGCCAGAAAAATATTGAGCCTGTATCTAAAATTGCCAAAAAAATAGGTAAAAAAGAGTTAACCATTTTTTTAAACTAAGTTAGGTGTTAGGTCAAAGTGGCTGCCTCAATTGAGACGTACTTAGGCCAATGAGGCCCATTGTGGTACCACAGGGTTGATTCCCATTCTGTATTTAAACCCCAACTTGAGCTGTTCACAAAGCTTAGGATTCGGTATACCGATATTTCCGAGAGTTCTCCGAGGTCTTTGAAAAACCAGTTGTTTAAGTAAAGTAAACGTTTTTGAGCCAGCGCTGGGCAAGTGCAGAGAAAGTGTTCTGTAGATTCCTCCTCCTCCTCATCTCTACAGCTTCTGCAAAAGTCGTTGTGGGGTATGTTTAATCTATGAGAGTGCCTGCCAATGAGGCAGTGCCCAGTCAGGATTCCTATTATGGTGCTAATGTGGTCTCTACTGAGAGAAATGAGTTCTTTTGAAATCTTAGGATTGAGTTTAGGCCAGATTAGCCGTATTATATTACACCTGTTACCTGCTGACCATCTATTGTTGGTTTTGATGCAGGATAACACATGTGTAAGGAGCTTACACGTGGTGAGAGGAATACCAAGGTTTGTCCTGTCTAAAGACAGCTGCTTGGTAGTACCTGTACGAGCGAGTTCATCTGCTTTACAGTTACCTAGAAATTCCTTATTTCAATTTATTTTCAATTTATTTTAACATATAGTGTTGGCAAATAAGAGTTAAGTCTCTTTTAAAAGCCCAGAGAAAAATTTAAAATACATTAAACGAGATCATAACAACCTTTCATAAGACAAGAATTTATACAAAATTAAAAGCAATAATCATATAAAAATTTTAGATTAAAAATAAGATGGAATACATTATATGAATACATAACAACCATTAATTAGATAAAAATAAATTTTAAACAGAATTTATATAAAGTTAAAAGTAGTTAACATTTAATTAAAGAAATAATTTTGAGCAGCCTTAAAACAAACGACAGTGAAAATAAAATTAGAGACAGAATCAAAGGAGAGTAAAATCAAGAGGGATAGAATCAGTAGTTAAGAAAATTAGTTTAAAGTTAAATGCTTAAAGGTCCTATAGTTTGGAATACTTTTGAGGCTAAGTGGAAGTGAATTCCACAATCTGATCGCACTTACGAAAAACAGTCTACTAGAAACAATGTAGTTGTATCTTGGGACCAAAATGTTCCTACTTCTACTTGACCTGCAGAACTCAAGTTTATCAAAAAGATATCGTGGGGATCGCGAGTAGATGACTTTGTGCAAGAAAATACAGTTTCTTAAGGTATTCGAGTAAGCCAATGCCCAAAATTTGGTTGCAATATAGCGAGATATGGTCAAATCTTTTCAGATCGTAAATATATTTGCTGCCCGCTGGCAGCGTTATTGAATGCAACTAATAGCTTGTGAGAAGACCTTGAATCTAGCTGGCTATAAACAACTTCTGAGTATGTTATGATTGGAAGCAGCAATTGTAAAACCAACTTTCTTTTAGTATTTGTTGGCATGAACTAAGCAGTCATACGGAGATTTCGTAAAACACAATAAACTTTGCTTACACAAGAGTTAAAGTGGTCCTCGAAGGACAGGGTGGAATTAACAATGTATCCAAGATTGGTTACCTTTCTAACTGTTTTCAGCTCAATGTTGTCCAA
The DNA here is from genome assembly GCA_963920525.1 of Dichetophora obliterata. Lineage (NCBI taxonomy): Eukaryota > Metazoa > Arthropoda > Insecta > Diptera > Sciomyzidae > Dichetophora > Dichetophora obliterata. The sequence continues at coordinate 60,082,744 of OY986436.1, read as the reverse complement.
CAAAACGGGTGGGAAATCAGTATTCTGAAGGTGCATTTTCGAGATTGGTAGTATATATGATTTAAGGGGGTTTAATTTCAGCATATTGGTTCTGGCCCACACTGAAATTTTTTTAATATCCTCATTCATTTTAAGAAATAAATCATCAACGAGTCTAGTAGGCCTGTATAAGTATAGTTGAAGGTCATCAGCGAAAGCCTGCATGGTGACATATTTGCACTTATTAAATATGTCATTAATAAACAAAGTAAATAGAAGTGGGCCAAGAACAGAGCCTTGTGGAACTCCACTCATGGTCCTTCTAAGTACAGACAAATTGTTACCCACCTTAACTCTTTGAGACCTTCCAACAAGATAACTTTGAATAAAACTAACCGCGGAGTCAGAGAAATCAAAATAGCGCTTAAGTTTTTTGCAGAGTAATGTGTGGTTCACAGAGTCAAATGCCTTAGAGAAGTCCAGTAAGAACAGCAATGTCAAATGCCGCATATCGTAAGGCTTTCTTATATCATCCAAAATTTTAACCAACGCAGTCGAACAGCTGTACCCTGATTGAAACCCAGACTGATGGTAAGACATGAGGTTAAATAAATTAATGTGGCCATTGATTTGCTCAGCTACAAGGCACTCACACACTTTCTACACTGAGGACAACAAACTTATTGGACGAAAATCGCAGGGTTCACTACCCTATAGGAAATTTTAAAGCACTTTATTAAAAAGCATATAAAAAGTGCTTTATTCTACCTTTGCACAGTGCTTTTGTGAAGCACTTTGCTCTCGCTGCGAGCTGAGCTGCAAAAAAGCTTTTTGCTTTCGCTTTCATTAGTGCTTCAAAAAAGATTTTGTGATTACTTTGAATATCTTGTCGAATTTGATATCTACTTCGATACTACTGACACTCCCATCACTGGCATTCGTGTCATCACTAGCATTTTAGCATTCGAAAAGTTTAAAGTATAAGAAAGTGTATTAGAATAGTGAAAAATAAATAGTTAACTGAAAAAGTAAATAGTTTAATATAAATAGTAAATAATTTAATTCAATAATATTTGATTCCGTTCCTGCTAATGGACCAGAAATTGGCTTCCCAGAACTCGAAAGAAATATGAAGATTGGATTCCGGTTAAGCAAAAACAGAATTTACCACGATAATTTCTTGAAAAACAAAAACTTTCTAAGGTTAGCGCACGATAAAATCAGTGCAAAAATGAATTGGTTTAGCTTTTGATCTCTTTTTTTATTCTTTATGATATGCAATTTTTAATTAAAAGTAAAACGAAATAGAAATTAAACCAACAAAATAAATGTATGTAAATATAAAACAAATGTATTTGGTCTCTTGTTTGTAATTTGCTCAGGTCAGCGACGGGAACACAGAGAAGGTATGAGAGCGCGAGCAAAACGCTTCGACTTTCCGAAGCAAAAGCAAATAGATTTTTTTAATTACATTCCGAAGCAAGAGGATAGCTCTTTTTTAATCACCTTTCGAAGCGAGAACAAAGCTCTTTTTTAATCACTTTCCGAAGCGAGAGCAAAGCACTTTTTCAACGCTTTTTGAAGTGAGAACAAAGCCCTTTTTCGAATCACTTTCCCAAGCGAAAGCAAAGCACTTTTTAACGCTTTTTGAAACTAGAACAAAGCCCTTTTTGGAATCACTTTCCGAAGCGAGAGCAAAGCGCTTTTACAAATCACCATCCGTTGCAAGAGCAAAGGTCTTTTTCCCAATGACATGGCAATGTTAAAAAAGGCGTTATTTAAAACGAAAACAAAGCGCTATTAAGATTTTGTTAAGTGCTTTCAAAGTGGTTTCAAAGCGCTATGTTTCCTAAAGGGTGGCTAGCTTTTTTTGCAATGGGAATAATAGTAGCCACTTTCCAGATTTCAGGGTAACTAGCGGTAGTGAAGCAGTGGTTTATTATATGCGCAAGTGGGCTAAGCACATGTGGTAGAACAAGTTTAAGAAATCTAATAGAAATACCGTCTTCACCGATAGCATTTGATTTGATTTTTTTAAAACACCGTGCAACATCAAATCCACTTACTGCTTCAAAACTAAATTCATTCGAAAGAACTGAAATGCTTTCGTCAAAATAGGGTGAAGAGGTCACGTCATGTACAGGGCTGGAAATGAAATAGTCATTAAGGGAATTAGTATCAATCTGACATCCATCAGACTCATTTCTGCATACTCCAATACCTTTTAGATTTTGCCAAAGCTGATTCGATGGTAAAGTTGGACTTAATTTGGATATGCAATATTGTTTTTTTGAGTGTCTGACGGCACGAGTGACGGTAATACTTGTTGCGATTATCTAGAGCCAGTTTCGCTGAGTGTGTAAACCAGGGACAAGTATTATTGGTAACCCAACGGGTACATAGTGGAACGTGAGTATAGAAGAGATTAGTTATAGTATCATTAAAAAAAGCTAATTTTTCATTGACTGACGAAAGGAACCAAACATCAGTCCAATTTATGATAGACAAATCATTTATAAGCGACGCATAATCTAAAACTCTAAAATTGCGGTGTGTAAAAAAAGTTTCAGAGGGAGTAGGTGAGATGTCTACGTTTAATATGCAAAGTATTAGATCATGGTTGGACAGGAAAGAAGTTTGGTCAAAAAGCAAGATAGACGATGCGTCAGAAACAACAAATATATCTAACAAGCTAGGGCTAGCGTTATTTGAAAACCTCGTTGGCATAGCAGTGTTCACAGCATGTAGTCCTGCTTCAGTTAGTCTTTCGAGAAAATTTCTAGTAAAGTTATCATTGTGTAAAAGATTTAAATTGAAATCACCACATAAAACTAAATGCTGAAAATCTAAGGCATAGCTAGAGATTGAAGAGAAGACAGGTTCCAAACTGCAATTACGAATTGGATTATAAATACAAGAAAGAAAAATTTTAGTTACGCTAATGCATGTTTCAATATTTAAAAATTCAACCTCGGATCCACTTGACTTACTTAAGAATTTCACATTGAGATTTTTTTACAGTATATCGCGACCCCTTTACCTCTTCTATTTGTTCTATCATGGCGGAACAGTTTAAAATTAGGTAAGTTGAAGTAAGAATCATTAACGTCCTCATTAAACCAGGTTTCCGTGACGCACTATGTCCAGGAATCCAGCATAGAAGGATTTTGAGCTGCTCTGCCATCTCGTTTAGAGATCTGCGGCTGTTGAGAACTGTTTCAGATGTTATTTCAACAGTTCTAGTGCTTTCAAAGCGGCTTGACTGTCAGAAAGTATGCAAATATACGTGTAAGATATTTCATTTACTCGAAGCCAAGTTAACGCTTCATGTATAGCCGCGATTTCAACTTGAAATACACTGCAGTGGTCAGGGTGCCTGAAGACTAAATTAATGCTTAATACTAATACTGGGTAGACTCCTCCACTTACTTTGCCATCTTGTTTTGATAAATCAGTGAAGATCTCAATGACATTGTGAAATGAACGTTTTCCTAGTTCCCACTCTTCTCGAGAAGGAATGAATACATCGAACTTCTTTTCAAAGGATAGCTTTTGTGTGATGTAGTCAATGGATCGAGATATTAGAGGGAGAAATTTCCTAATGCAAGACTGTCCTAGTGTACCTTCTTTCCACTGGGAGATGTCTTCTAGGCGGATGACTGTATTAGCGGCCATCTGTTTAGCTAGGATGTCAAGTGGTGTAAGATGGAGCATTATATCTAATGCGTCTGTCGGAGTGATTCTTTGGGCTCCAGTGATGCACAGTTCCCTTTTTCTTTGAACTTTACGGAGAAGGTTAAGGCGAGTCTGTTTTTCGAGTGCATGCCACTAGAAAATAGCACCATATAGCAGGATTGGCCTTATAACTGCTATATATAGCTCTTGAGTAACACTTGGTTGTAAGCCCCATTTGCTACATACCGCCTTTTTGCATGAGTATAGGGCAATATTCGCTTTTTTGGCTCTCTCGAGCAGATTGGGCTTCCAGTTTAGTTTCCTATCCAGTATAAGGCCCAGGTATTTTGCTTGATCTGAGAAGCTTAGTCTTGTGTTTCCCAGTTTAGGAGGACTAAACTAACTCAGTTTTATTAGGATTAACGCTGAGCCCACAGCTGATAGCCCAGTTGACTAGAGTATTTAGGCAGTTTTGCATAATGTCTCGAAGAGTAGATATGTATATATTTTCTAGTGGTAACAATAGCTAAAAAAGCTAAAAAAAGAAAATAGTTTAAAAGAACACAACTGCTACATTTCATCAGTTTATCAGATTTTTAAGATTATCAATCATGTTGATTGATTTGAAAATGCAATGTACTGCTGCATAAAAAATTAATGAAAATTATATTTATTCATTTTTATATACACAAAATTTGAAAAAAATGATAAAATTTTATTTATATTAAATAGAATAAAGGTATTTTTGATAATGTTTTTTAAATTTTTGACTAAAGTTTAATATTGCGCTTTATTAATAAAAAGAGGAAGTAGCTAAAAAAAGCTAAGCTCGAAAAGAAAAAAGCTAAAAAAAGTAGCTTGGAGCTTAAACACATTTTTCGAAAAAGGTAAGCTGAATCTAGCTATAAAATAGCTAAACTAGCGCTACTGATGGCAAGGCCTGTAGCCAGACCAAGACGACAGAGGGGGCAGGCATGAATCTTGGGGGGGGCAATTTTTTTGTTTTTTCATTTAAATAAAAAACAATTTTTTAGCGTGTGAAATGAATATATTAAACATATATATTAAAAACCAGTTAATTTTATAATATTTACATGGATATGTAGATCTTTTTATACATGAGATTAATACATAAAAAATAATATAAAAATTAATATAGGACTTTGTAATAAAATTAAGGTAAAAATACAAGATTTATTTAAAGTGGCTGGAAATATAAGAAAGAGTAGCAAATGGGCTAACATATGAATAATAGCGCATACTTTTCTGAAAAAAATTCTGCATTTTTTCTGACCTCTTCAAGACTTCTGCATTTTTTCCATTCTTTTCTAAAAAAAAAAAATTTTGACGTCAAAATAAATCGTGTTCTTTTCTTTAAATTTCTGACCGCAAAAATATAACAAATGTAGAATTTTCTGAGCTGTAAAATTTGGTGGTTCTGCATTCTGCTCTCTAGTAATACCAACATAAAAACAAAAATAAAATAATTTTGACAGTAGTATTATATGCTATGACAATTGTGAGAAGCAAAATGTTCCAATTTTGAAACTTATTTAAGTTGAATCTAAAACAATTTTGATTAAAGTGGTTACTTTTAATAAAATTTAACAGCTCGATGAGTATTTCTTAAAGATTCCATGCAGTAGCGCACTATACATAACCTCAATCGTAAATAAATCGGAATTCAAAACAACTGTACAGCCAATATCAAATGAAAAAAAAAGTTGAATTTTTTCGTTCTTTTCTCAGCACAAAAGAAGTCAACATTCTGTAAATTCAGGTCAGAATCTAAAAAATTCTGCTTTCTGTGAGGTCAGACTTTTTTCAGTAAAGAATGCGCTATAAGACATTTTTTAAGTAAAACAAATAAAAAAATTGAATTAACCCGCATCCGTCGTTTGCATCAAATTGATGCAAATTTTTTATTCAGATTTATATATTAAGAACAAATATGCATGTTTTGATTTAAATCTTTTGCTTCTTTAAATTTTTGCTAGAACTAAGATTTTCAGTTTTTTCTTATTTTAAAATTAATAAACATTCATAATGCATAAAAAAATTGAAAAATTAAAAACATTTCAATGAATTATATGTTCTTTTTATCAAATTGGTGCACAACGTGCTTTTCGTTTCTAGAAAGTTCTTATGGGTGCGAGTTAAAAAATTATTAAAATTTAAATCTTTTTTTTTGGTAGCAAATGTTGACGACCCAGTAGAAATTAAATTTTGTTAAACAAATTTCATATACATATTTAAGTCATGAATAAGATGAATGTGTATATTTTTTGTTATTTTAAACTAAACTAATTTTAAAGCAATAAACAAATTTATCAACGAAATGCATATTAAATAACGTTTAGGTTAGATCAAATTCAATTTTCAAAATATTTTTAATATTATTTATAGGCTTTTTGCTTATATGTTTATATGCAATTAAAAACACAGTTTTAATTCATTTTTTCCCTTCATTTAAAGTTTTTCATTGTCTTATTTGGCCAGGGGGCAAACGGTTGTGGTAGGGGGCATAACCCCCTTTTCCCCCTGGCTACAGGCCTGACTGATGGTGAGTGCGAGAGTCTGCTTTACGAAAGTGATAATATAGCTCATTTATGTATACAGGATTACCACATTTTTATTATTAAATACTTCATAAATCTAAGCTAAATATCTTTTAAAAGTCTTAAAAATATCTTATAAGTGACACACTAGCTGTCAAATCAAATTGAGTTTAATAATATTGTGGTTAAAAAATTGCTTTTTGAACTACCTTAACATACTTAATTTACTTCAAGTAAAACCGCGACATCACAATAATTTTTTTTTTTTAAAAAGAAAAGTTGCAAGCTCACCTTTACACAGAAGATAGTGTATATATATAGAAATTTAGTGTGAAAACTCGGCTTAAAAAATTAAAATTACTGTGTTTGTTTTTAATTTAAGTAAAGCAACATATTTGTATTGCTTTATCATATGACAATTTAAATAATTCGCATATAAGCTACTCAGTGCAATAATGGCCCAACCCACAAAATTGAAATCAGGCATGTAAAACTGTTTCGCTATAAAAAATTGTCTCGCCAAAAAATATTTTTGTACCAAAACTTTTTGAATTTTCTTCAAATGTTGTATTATAATATACTAAGTTTCATAATAACAATATTTTATAAAAAAATTCTTGAAAAAAGGCCTATTTTTACTGAACAAATACCGCCCCCATAAGAAACGAAAGACAATGTTGTTTACTTTTCGTACTACTTTTATAATTGGAAAAACTTTTAATCATATAAGCAACGGATGCTTAACATAATTATTAGGAGGCAATTTTAATTTTTTTTTGGGTGTACAACTAATGATAAAGTATTTTAAATGTTTTCAGCGATCTATCTCACTTATTTTTAAAGTCCTATTATAGTTATTTTTTCAGTTTTTATTTGCAAATATTGCCCGAAAACCTGGTAACGATAACGACAAAAGAAACTTTCAATGCATCAAAGAAAATCTAAGCGTTTATAGCATTTTTGTTCCTAAATATTTTCTTTCAACAAAATTTTTAGCACATAAGGGGCACTTAGCCCCCAAAAGCCAAGCCCTTGCTCCGCGCCTGTTAGCACTGCTTGTGCAGTTGTTGTTAAGAGTATTGCAAGGATGCGAAAAGCTTCTTTGGTTGAATTAAAGAGGCTGTGAGATTAAAACGTTGTCGCGCGAAGTGAAGCCGGTTTTCAGAGAAAAAAACAAAAGCGTTCAACTATGAAATTTCAGCAGAAGCAGCAACGAGGAAATGTGCTGTAAAGTGTTGAAAAAACGGAAAAATTGTAACAACAACAGCAACAATAATGGAAGGCATTAAAAAAAAACTCTCACGCGTTCTTGGCCTAAACTAGAGCCCAAGTGATTTTCTTATTCAAATCACTTTAAAATAATTGATAAATAAAGGAAACAAAAACGCACTAGCAGATTAATTATTTAAGATCCCCACAGCTTTGAGCTATAAATAGTAAAAGCCTATTACCCAGTCAATCCTAGAAATTACACATTAGAAAAATTTTTCTATGCACATTAGAAAAACCATTACCAATAGCAACTACAAAAACAACAACTCATGCATTTCAATATCAGTTCCATTCAAATAAATAACTTCTACAATAAACATTTTTAAAGTCTTTATTAGAATAAGCAAACCCAGCTCAAGAAGCCACCACCACCACCTCCATCATCTCATTCTAGAAATGGGAACCCATGAAAGTGCAGTAGAAAACAAACAAAAAAAATATATCCTGCTGCATATATCGTCCCAGCCGGCTGTGCAGCTTTCAAACTGTGTAGGAGAAAAAATAAAATTCATAATAAACTGCTACTCGCTTTGGCCACATCCACAACTACAGCTACAGCTTCAGCCTTTGCGTCCAGCGATTAAGTGGTTATAATATTTAAGTATCAACATAGAGTCTATATCTACTGCTGCTGCTGCTGGTGCTGCCAGCTTATTGAAATTAAAATGTTCGAAATGCTACCAAGTCAGGCATAACTCGAGGTGGCCAGCATTAAAATGAAATTTATTTCGAACGGTGCACATTTTGAATGGAAAATACGTGATGCGATAAAAGCCACAAGGACCACGCAAGATGGTGTCAAAATTGTACGCATGCAGCATTGATTTTACTATCGAAGCAGCAATCAATGAGAAAATTTAAAAAAAGTATAAATAAAAACAATCCAATGCAATGAGTGTAATAAAATTATATTCTTAATTCACGAAAAAAAAAGTTTGGATCGTAAATGTAAAAACTTTTTCAAAATCAATTCAATTGATGTGTTTTATACTTTATTTTCTTTGATAACACTTAAATAACACGGTGTAACAGTAAGTAACGGTAAGTACAGAAAACTTGGCATAAGACACAGTGGAGGTTGTAGACCTAGTGGAATATAACAAAAATTGCATACTTGGGTTTTTGAGTCCACTCTCAAATTTGGATATATGTATATCAAAAGAACCAATTTTTGTTACGTGCGTGTCAATTAACTCTGCTGTTATACAATTTAAAAATATCTAACATTTTCTAAAAGACGAAAAACAGACCTTCTCTACTGTTATAAAACTTTCTTGTATCTAAAGAATAAGAAAAGTTACAAGTGGAAACTATAAGAATTTTCATATTTTTCATGTCTTCAACTTTGATCTTGATTTGTAGCATATTTTTCAACTTTGATCTTGTTTTGTTACATATTTTTCTTTTAAACCGCCAAAATATACTCATAGATATTAAAAGCTTGTTTAATTTCCTATTCAAAAATTGTTTAGTTTTTCAGTTGACTGAAATATACTTGCATTATTTAAGTTCAAGTATTCAAACTCAAGTGAAAAAATTAATTCATTCAAACAAAATACATATAGCTACCTCGCGCCAAAAAAAAAGCCACACTGAAAAATTACAAGATATAAAAATATTTTGTGTCAAAGTTTGCATTGAGCTTTTCTTACCCCGTTTTGATCATGTCTACTAAGAGCCCCATTTCCTGCCGAAAGCCTTTTGGAATTTTTCGCATATTTTCTTGAAATTTAGTTATACTTTTGATTTCTCTCCGAATATCATGTGGGTTAAATATCTGTTTTAGGGATCTAATCATTAGTGTAAGGACAGATTTGAATAAAAACATTTCGATGTACTTTTTTTAAGACTCTAGAACGTAGTTTCTGTTCAACAGTCCAATTTACGTCACTTTTCAATACTTAATATAAAATTTACTTGATATTGCAATTGGACAGTGAAGTGCTACTTCAACCCAATTTAGTGTTACAGAATCTTAACTGACCGAATAAAATAAGATTCCAAGCAACAACTAACTAAATGACTTTATTCTACTTGTGTTTAATACTAGTCTTTTGACGTACCATGTTCCCATTCGTGAAGATTAAAGGACATGATTCCGATTTCTGGGTCGCCGCGATTTAAAAGTGTTTACTGGGGCCCCAATTTAAATCATCCTCAATGCTATAACACCCAAAGAAATAAGTAAAAAAAATCAAATAAACCCCAAAGGAAAAACAAACAAAGAATGCAATGAAATAACAACCAAATGGAAAATTAAATAAGTCCCAAAATTTGGGGTTCATTTTATTATGAAATTACACCTAACGAAAAAAATTAAACAAGCCCCAATGACAATCCCCACAAAAATAAATAAGCCCCATATAAAAAATAGGTTTAAACTTAAAGTGAAATTATCCCCAAAATGAATAAAATAACCCGGAAATACGCAATGGTTATTACCAGGGCTAGGATTTCGATGACATGTCATCTTTTTTCTAATGCTTTAAAATAATTTTTTTTTCGTTTTTTTCGTACTACAAAATGTAAGAATGCAAATTTTTAAACATATTCCTTTAACTATAGAGTCCCTTCAATCAAAAACATTACCCCTCGAAAAAGGAGTAGCTTTTTTTATGGACCTCGATGATGAAAAAGCTCTGCGCATGGTGAAATCGACGAACGCGTGTGTAGAAAGATGCAACAAGTATTAGATAAAAACTCAGGATATGCTAGATTTTGTTAACTCTATTTATATGCTCTGTTGATGAAATATTAGGGGGTAAACAATTTTAATACAATGAAATTAGAAGTGGAACTTACATACGATGACATATCTTATTTTAAATATATATTACTCTCGTAATATTGTTTACAAAATCATTTGACCAGACAATCGCCTTTCCTATAATTTTAATAACTTAAAAATGTAGCTTGTAATATACTGTAACGCTATGTATAAAAATTATGTAATATATTATTTTTAAAGCTTTATTTTTTGTTTATTTTGTATGTAATTGTTTGCGTTTCTTATGCCATTTTTGTCAGTTTTTAGGTCATTTGATGTAGTTTTTAGATCATATTTGTAATTTTTTAGGTAATTATTATAATTTTTTAGATTATCAAAATCCGAGCCCTGGTACAAACAACACTTTGTACAAGAGCAAATCTATATATAATTACGCAAACAAAAAAATTGTGGTACCATTTTACCTGTGCTAACGTCAGCATATTTACATAAATCTTACATCGTTGGAATGGTATTTTTGAGTACATTTGCAGAATATAATTTTTATTCGAATAAATTGTCATTAAGATAGGTGAAACTAAGCAAATGTAAAAATCGTTTTTCCCAAAGGGACAGTGCAAACCAATAGCAACACAGCTCTGTTGAACATCGTTGTTGTAGCATACACGAGAGAGAAGAGAGTGACTCAAAACACTTCAACAGAGCTGTGTGGCATCGTTTTTGTTGCTGTTTCTTAATTACTCTTTCGAACTGATAACCTGAACAGAATGAAGTAATTTCATTCAATGAATCCAGTGGTAAAAAGATATATGGCGTAACCAATTATTTCTTTTATACATGTAGAGTTAATAATTGAGTTTTTGAAGTGAAAACTTCTTCAGGTGTGTTTAGTAATTTTATGTAGAGGAAAATCTTTACTTTAACGAAACCCTTACTCATGACACGACGTCCACAAATTAAGAGAAATGCCATATTTCATACAGTTAGTCTGTAAAAAATGTATAAAATGTAATAAATTTGGTATGTTATTAGTGCTATTAGTGCTATTTAAAAAAGTTGCCATGACTACTTTCAACGGCTGTTAAACGACAACACTGTTTGTTTGTTTGTTTGTTCGTCCAGACCTGACGCTAAGCCACTAAGAATTTTTTATAATTTTTGGAGTAAATGGACTTTGGAGTAAAAACTTTGATATTTTCGTGTTCTTTATGGATTTTCAAGAACCAAAAATTTATACCGAAATAATTGTTTTAGCACCAAATGACCTCAAATCAATTAAGATTTTAAAATATATTATTTTATTTTTAAAATGTGTCCACTTCACTAAAATTGAGCTGTTAGTATTTCAGAAAATGAAAAAAACATCTAACGTCCGCTGCTCATTTTATAAAAAAATAAGTGTGACCCGAGAATACCGTGAAAATTTATGAAATGGCAAAATGAACATCGAAACAATATGAGAAGCAAACATAAACAATAATCAGTACAATCGATACATAAAAATTTTATTTACATTCTGATTCTGATAACAGCGAGTCAGAGTACGTAAAATGAGTTGTGAATATGTATTAGCCAAAAGTTGTTATCAATGTAATGTTTTTTAACTCTGATAAACGTTTTTCAATAAAAATTAAAAAAAAACAAAAGACAAATCGATTTTGATATGATCGAACTTCGACCACAGTCGATCGGCGATCTAGTCCACAGTCTTCGGCGATCTAGTCATTTTAAAATAAACACTTTTCACAGAAAAAATTATGCCAAAAATTATCAAATATACAAAATGCGAAAAAAGCTTTAATTAAAGGTTTAAAACAAGTTTTACCAACTTCTACGAAATAATTGTGCTTCATATGTGCTTTTTACGGAAGGAATAATTTGTAAAAGGCGCAGCTACTCGGAAAAAATGATGCCAAAAGTTATCAAAAATTACAAAATATTAAAAAATTAGACCGAATTGTATTGTAAGCAACTCTTCGACAACTTAAATTAAACTCTATATAATATATGTATTATAAACTCAAAAAGTTTTATTTGTGCATGTTAAACTGACAAACCGTATTTTGAAAACTTATCGTTTACATGTTGCTCTGTTGCATGAGTTCAAAATCTTTGGAGTAGCACCACAAAGATAGCAACTACTGCAAGAGGCTACTGCAAGAGCTAAAACGTTAGCAACGGCTAACTATCAATCATAGTAAGATGCATTTTGAGTGAAATACTTATTTTAAAATTATTTATCTCAATACTTAAAATGGATTACTCAGTTTTATAAATGAACTCTTTTTCATAAAAAAAAATTTCATGAGCCGTCAATAGTGTTAGAGAGGGCCACTTATTACTCCAAATCTCTTTATGATTATTTTCAAAGTACACTTTTAGAGCTGTTATAAACTTAAATTCGTGTGTTTGATCTTGGTATTCAAATCTTTTTTATAGACGATTTGACTGGAGCTACCGTCAAAGCCCTATTTGCAATGTAAAATAATGTTAACATTGTCATTAATATCACATAATTTCAGTAAACTTTCAGCAGTTTTGTTCAAAAGCGATTGCAAGAGACTTCAGCTGATATTGCTGAGACAATAATTGGGTGCGGTAACAATTCATCTTTATAGTTTTTTAGTACATATTAGCTTGGGAAAAAATTTATGTGAACACTATTAGCCACTGAACCAATTAGCTATTGTAAAAATTTGACATCTTTGTAAAGCTCATCCAAATCCATCAGTTGCACAACATTGCCGTTTTTATTTTTTATGAAACTTACAATGTCCTCACTTTTCTCATTTTCACATTTCTCACTAATTTAGTGCAACACTTCTAGCCACTCGTTAAGAATATTAATAATTTTTAATACATCAGACACTAAAAAATAAATAGAATTTTTACATGCTCTAAAAAGATTCTAGAATTTTATACTTATTATCAAACATTCTATTTTTAAGGTTTTATTGGTTAATATTAATTTATAGGTATAAATGTTTTATTTTTATTTCAGCACATAACAACTTTTCGCACTTGCCTTTCAACTTCTTTGTTTTTACTTTGCTTCTTATACATAAGTCAAAATAGTTGTTGTTTTCATGCTTCTTTTGCGTAATATTCTTATTATAAAAATATTAGCAATAATGTGCAGAGTTGCCAAAGCAAAAAAAAAATAAAAGTTGTTAATATTATTCATTGGTTTTTAAATTCAATTAATATATATATATGTTACAAGAAGTTAAAACAATCTGTAATACACTTCTTTAGTGCAAAAATGGAGCACATCTTCGTGAAAATCGGCTCTAGGAAAAAAATTTTTGGGAGTGGTGTTCAAAGAGAGTTGTTATAATACAAACTTAAAAATAAAAAATAAAAAACAAAAAAGCGGATTTTTTTTATTGTATTTAAAATTTTGTAAAAAATGTGTAATTTTTCCATATAAATTGGCACATTTTCGCTAAAACGTGCTCTAGGAATGATGTCAAAAAATCCTTAACTTTCACTTTTCCCAGTAAAAATCTTTAGAAATTTATTTAACCCTACACCCAGAAAAAAATCTGTTTAATTTAACCAAACTTTAACTAATTTTCAGGTTAAAATTTGCCAACATGAATCGTCAGGTTAAGATTACCACATGCCATTCAGGTCAATTTAAACTGTTTTTGTGGTTTAATAAAAGTGACAAATTCTGGATACCTTAACCATTATTTGTGGTTAAATTGAATTGAGTCAGGTTAATTAACCAAATGTCAATGATGATATCTTTGTAATGGGGGCAGGAAGGAGAGTGAGAGCAAGTAAATCATGGTCACCTTGTTTTCAATCCCAAGTAATACTGAATTATATAAAATTAAAGGGCAGGGCATTTCACCTACCTTATCCTGAGGTACTCTTTGTTACAAATTCTGCATCACTAGTGCAGAATTTGACAGCTGACAGGTTGGTTTTTTCGCTATAAGCCTCTTTTCTACATGTATTTCTGTGAACTCAATCCATCAGGTAAAACTGGCGTTGATCAGGTTAATAGGAAGTGGTTGGATCTCCTAAGCAAATTGGTCAGGTAAAAATAACCTGGAAAAGGTAAGAGCATTTTTCCCTGAGTGTAGAGGTAACTCTGAGTACATATATAGCGTACATATTTTCAATTTTCTTATTTCTGAGTCTTCATCCTGCTTTTTCTTTTCATACAGATTTAGTCTCGTTGATGTGCTTTTGCAATCTGTAAAGGTTTTGCTTAGCTTGGAGCAGAGCAAGTGTTTTTTTTTATGACAAAACTAAAAATACACTACGTAGCTGCGACGTAGATTACATTTTAAGTGACTTTATATGTTTTAGTACTTATGGTGTTTTGCTATATTTTATTAGTTTACATTGCGTTTTAAATCCTCAAAATGTCTTACAGTGAGGATTATCAAATGCTTCACGAATTTAAACAGTTTTAGTAGAGTGCCGACAATAATGGTTTTTAAAAGTTGAGTAAGAAAAAATCTGCTGAACTCTCCGAGCGGCCACAAAAGAGAACATCCCTAAGGTTATTAATGATAATGATAATGATAAAGTCATTAACTAAAAATGTTATCGAAAATGAAAAACCAAACAAAAAATTAAGATATTGTATGTGGTTTGACTAGACAAGTTAGTGTTAGGGTGGAGAGCCGGTGACCGAAACTGTCCAAGCAAAGTTCGCAGCTCATACAAAATCTGCAACCGATGAGAGAACGATGAGAAAGCAAAATTAGGCAAAATGTAAACAAAATTAGCAGTCAAAATTTTAACAAAAAATAAATTAAATCACTTAAAATCTAACTTTTTACACTTTGTTGGCACTAAACACACAATATCTTATTCACTCGCAAAACAGCAAAATGGCTTATTCTGACAGATCTGGTCACTTAGAAAGAGACCACATACAGCCCTAACATTACCTTGTTTAGTTGTACCATGATATTGTCCTCATACAAAACGACGAATTACAAAGTGCTTGCAAGACATGCGAATCTTGGACATGCAATATGTAGAAAGCACAAAGTTAAGCTTTGCATTTCTTGCTAAAATTAATATTTTTTGTAATTTTTTTTTGTAAATTCAAACTATTTAATAAGCAAATGTAATTAATTTTATGAAAAATATTTCTGTGTTTCTATTTTAAATAAAATTGAACTTTTTGACTAAATGCATTTAAGGCCCAAAATGAGTTCCTTAATATATTTTAGAAATATGAAGTAAACATTACAATTTGAAGTTTTAAATTCTGTGTTTCTATTTTTATAAAGCTCTAATGCTATCTAATTTTTAGTTTAGAGGTGGTCTGCTTTGTATTCTTTTCGAAAAAAATTTTTAAAACTGGACTACGTCAATCCGACGTAGATTACCTACAACGTGCGTAAAATATGATTACCATTCTAGGGTTTAAAAGAGTTGTTAAAATACATGCTTAAAAAGAAATAATTTCAAAAATGCGGATTTTTTTTATTCTAATATATAAAATCAAATGTTTGTCCTTCTGTCTGTCTATTTGTCTGTCTGTCTGCCTGTTCCGTATAGGCTCGCGCACCGTTTATCTGATTGAGCTGAAATTTTGACACCGAGTACGTTTTATAGGGAGAAAGATCATAGGGGATGTGAAAGAGTGGGCGTGGCACTCCATAATAACTTCAAAACGCCTGGACTGATTTTAATGAAATTCGGTATGAAGGTTCAACTGAACCCAAGATAAAACATCGGCAAAAAAAATTCCCAAAGAATTCCGCAAGAGGGCGCTTTAAGTAGTGCATTTTTTAAGACTCAATAACTCCTAAACGACTTGACCGATTTTGCTAAAATTTGGTATGTGAAATAACCTGACCCTGCAACAGAATTGAGGGAAGAAAACAAAATCTGAGCATAAACCGAAGACCAACGACAAAAAATAAAACAAGCTTAGAGCAAAAACTTAAAACGATAATTGAGCATTTAAATTTTTCTCTAAGGTTCAACATTTTTTTATGAAATTGATCAAAGTTGGCGTCAGAAAAATCGTACGAGGTTCGAAGTTTGGTCTTTCGATGCAAATATGTCCGCTGTTCATAAATATATTTCATTCAAATTTTTTTTGTTCAAAAATGTAATAAAAGCACTTTACAAAAATAGTTTGAACTGTACCGTTAGGTAAGTGCATATATTTTTTATGATTATTTTTTTTTAGAAAAGTCCCAAATATTGACTTTAACTCAAAAGTGACTTAAAAATTGTTTTTGCTGTAAAAATAAAATCAAGTTAAAATTGCACATCTGACTACCTTTCATATGACATAGCATTTATTTGCAAATATTCTTCCAGCTAGGCGTTAAAATTATTTTACTGTTTTTGTCATCAAAACAATTTTTTTGGCGAAATTAATTTTTTCTACATATAAAACTTGTTCCTCTAACAGTAAGTTTCAGATTTTCTTTTTTTAATTAAGGGGCTTTCCACTTACGATATGGTGGAATTTTTTTGTAAAAAATAGGAATTTTCACTTCAAATGATCACCAAAATTTTTAAAATTAAGTAAATAATAATGAGAAAACATTGTGGGGAGGATTTAATGATACTTCGACTAAATTTTAAAGATTTTTGATTTATATATAAAAGTGGATGTGTGTATGTGGATATGTTTGTATATCACGTATAGACTCAAAAACCACTGAACCGATCTTTATGAAATTTATAAATAGGAAAATTAAATAGGAAATAGGAAAACTCAAGCCATACTTTGAGAGTGTTTAGTTTCGATTGGACAAGAAGGCCCACAAATCAATAAAAAGGGTATACATCAGACGGTTTAGATCGTAAGAAGCTAAAATGTAGTCATTTTGTTCAGATAGTTACTGTCGGCAACCGTACAAAAAAATGGGCGTGGGCGAAATATATCTAAATACTGAAATTTGGTAATTTAGTATTAGTATATTTAGTATATTTTTTCTCTCGACATCATTCCAAGAAATGGGTGTGGTCGCACTATATCTGCACCCACTTTTATCACCCACAAATTAGTAAAAATACTATATATCAGATGGTTTTAACCGTAGAAGACTAAAATTTGGTAGTTTACACACAAAAGAAAGTTTTTGCATTGGAAAATGAGGTATGGCACCTCCAATACAGAACTAATGTGCAATATCGATTAGCTTTGGAATAATAGTTTGCACAGCTTTCGAATTCGGCGTTCGAACAAAATTTACACGGGCTGTTTCATTGATTTACGGGTGTTGGACATGGGGTCGTGGAACCTTCCATACAACCCAAATTCAAGAAATTGAATAGCTTTTGAGTTACAGGTCCCACAGTCACGGAATTCAGTATTCGACCACAATTTACACGAGCAAGATTATATATGATGGGCTTTTGGAAACGTGGGCGTGACAGCAAAGTACCGGGTTTCAGCTGGTATGTAGTATATAAAACTTGTTTTTCTCTGATTTCTTGGTCTTTTTTTTTGTTATTGGAAAAATTTTTTTTATAATTTAGTTATCTCATTTTTTTTCACTACAACTTGTGAAATATATCTCTTTCTAATTTTTGCGTACAAGTTATACTAAAGTTGTAACGATATAAGAAAATATTCAGTACTAAACTGTAAAAACTGAAATTTCGTTAAATTTTCAAGGCAACATTTAAAGAGAATTACTTCCACAAATGCTTTAAATCTGCATACTTACTTTTCTAAAGTTACGATTTTTTTTTCATAAGCTATTTTTAGCCGCCTAATGTAACGAGACATAGCCTTCTACAATGTTATTAAAGGTGCTGGTTTTTCCATTTTTAAAATTTGAAGAAAATATTAGGCTAAAAGAATCAGTCAAAATTAATATTTGCGATATAGCTACTGCAATCAAGCCCAGAAACTAAAAATAAAATTTTACAATACCCTAATAAATTATATGGCATTTTTCTATTTGTCAAAAGACGTTTACAGTGTTGCCATCCAAGCGAATTTTCTTAGTCGCATATTTAAAAGCTTTCTTGCTCTTTAGTTTGAAAAATAACTTAATTTTGTGCAAGTTTTTGAACCACATCAAAATTTAGTTATGAAATTTTAATGGGTTGTCTTAGTTTGCGTATAGTCTTCGTGCATTTAAAAAAGCTTTGAAATAGACACTCAACTATTTCTACTTTATTTCTGCTCTACTAATATCTCTTGCTTTTCCTGCTCTCAGCTCTAACTGCCAGTGCTAGCAAACTTTAATTCGGATGATGGCACATTTATGTGAATTAATGAACTTTTCCCAACTCAACATCCTGTGAGTAAAGATGTTTATTTAGTCAATTAGATAAGAAGCTCAAATTAACAGCGCATGTGTTTGCACAGCGAAAACTAACTGTATATTTAAAGCATTTAGTTGGTGAAGTGCTCGTTCAAGGAAGAGCGCTGATCAATTCTTCAACAAATTTGTGCCATTACCATTACTAAGACCGCTAGGCACTGTTATGTTAGCTTCTCAGTACCACAAACGATTTGTTTGCTGGGGAAAAAAAAACTTGTCTATATGCATAGTTATGTAGGTAAACAAATGTGCACTTAAACTCGAGCAAGTTTGCGTCTTAAGTCTTTTGTTTGCATGTCATTTGCTTCCGCCTAAGCTTTGCAGCTGAAAATATCAATTCAATTCATTAACTGCACTCACTTTATATCAGTTTTACAGTTACAGCTTAGTGCGCACAAGCTTCTCTCTTGACAAATTGATCCACCCGCTGCCGTTTAATCGCCCAATCAGCAGCATAGTTGGCACAATTTGCCAGCATCAACGCTGTTTGTCGTCGTCGTTGCCTTAAGTTCTTGCAAACGTTACACATTTATTAATAAATGTACACTCATCTATAATGCACCTACGCATAGTTTTTGCTACAGCTTACAAATATGTCGATGTTAAAACACAATTCAGTCCAATAAAAATAAAAAAAGTTATATAAAAAAAA
Organism: Dichetophora obliterata; assembly: GCA_963920525.1. NCBI lineage: Eukaryota > Metazoa > Arthropoda > Insecta > Diptera > Sciomyzidae > Dichetophora > Dichetophora obliterata. Next base: position 60,063,607 of record OY986436.1, on the reverse strand, counting down.
TTACCTAGCTATAACCTGTTTATATTTCGAGTTTGCAATCATGTTGAAGAAATAAATGAAAAATCAAGCTAATACCCTGGCATGAGCTCATGCTCCCTGCCATTCGTGGGCAAGAGGCTTAGTTATGATTGACATTGGCATTGGCAGCTTTTACGCCTGTCATTGCGTTGCTTTATTCAACGTCTTGCATTAGCGCAAAACAAGTGCGAACAATATAGTAGATTTTGATAAATGGTTTTTATCCTTTGAACCCACAATTTATCATTATCTAGCCAGTCGGCTAATAAATAGCATTTATTTATAAATCTTTACAATTTCTTTAAATTGCATTGCAAAGGCATTCCATTCACAGGAGGATGTTGGTAATAAAGGCGCATAATGAAAAATTATCTGCAAACGCAACTAATTTCCTGCATTATTATGCAATTGTTCTGGAGAGCACAGAAAGCAGTAGTTTTTCCAGTTTTTTAAAGAACAGCCAAGAGGATATATTATATATAGTTATTGAGTTATACTCTTAAGAGCGTTTATAATACTAAAGAAATGCCAGAATTTTATTAGTTTAAAGATAAAATGCAAGCAATAATTTTATTTAGTGGTAATTGTAAAATGCTTTCAGGCAAGTGATGTTTTATTTAATGGAAGCTTTGAGTTAACAATAATTATATCATATAACTAGTATATGTAAATAAAATAGCTGCACAATATCCAAACATTACTTGGAATAAAATTTGATACCCTGGGAAGTTTAGAAAGTTAATCCTATATTGCACAAGTTTTTATTTAAAGGAACAAAAAAAAAATAGAGAAAGAATAATTTTATTTGCACAAGAATTAGTGTCGTATGGGTCCACTGTTATAGAAATTGAGCAGACATAAATTTTTTAACGCCACCAGACATAAACTTTCAAAATTGGGTTTACTTAAACATGAAAACCGCCATTGTTTTAACAAATACTTGGTGCATATATAGGCGAAAATTCAATCTCTACCTTTAATATTACATTAGATTAGCAGGCCACAGTTGTGCGTGGCTACGAACGTTTTTTTTTTAATCAATCTCCCTAACCTCTTCACTACCATTGGGATCATGCGTCCCAGGAGAAATTTAAAAAATCGTTAAAAATTGTTTTTTATTACAATCATTTGGTGGCAATGATGCGCACGTGTTAGATCATCTGCTAGATGCGCACGTGTTAGATGCTCCAATTTTTCGGTGTGAATAAGAGTTTTTCCACTTTGTGTTATATTGTGAAAATAATATAAGTGTTTAATAATTATAATCAAGTAAGTAATTATCAATATGCTGTAAATTTTTTATTTTATGTGGGTTTTTTTCCATTTGGGATTATAGATCTCACTGGTTTTGTTTGATCCACATAAATGGGATATATTATCCCATTGGTATACATTACTAAGATAATTTGTATGTTTGCAGAATAAATAAAAACAAATCTGGTAGTAGATTGAAGGAAGACGAAATCTCCGCGATAATGAATTCCAGTGACTCTGATTTTGAAGACTTTAGTGCTTCTGTATCAGAATATAATCCTGCTTCCGACGAAGAAACAGATGAATCTTTGGACGAGCTTGATGAACTTTTAGACAACGATAATAATGCAACAGTGCCCGATGTACATTCGAATCTTCAAGTAGTATGGGGACAACCATCAGACTTATTTTGTCCTCGATTTCCTATCACTGAAGATATTGAGCCCGTTATACTAGCACCAATTTCAAGAAATTCTACTGAGTTCCAAGTTTTCAAATATTTGTTTTCAGAATCTTTGTTTATTTTTATTGCGCAGTGCACCAATGAACGATTGAGTCTTCTGGAAGAAAAAGAAGGTCGAAAAATACCACGGACTGATGCATCCGAAATTAAAATTTTGTTAGGTATTTCTCTTACAATGGGCTTTAACAAACTTCCAGATATTTCTGATTACTGGTCCCAAAATGAGTTCATGGGAAACGAATTTATAAAAAAGGCTATGGTGCGAAATCGTTATCAAGCTTTGATGTCAATACTGTATTTTAATTTTCTTGAAAAACCGAAAGCAGCTTCTAAGCTTTATTATATGGAAGAAGTTACCAATTGCTTGAAATATACTTTTGTAAAATCACGCAGCAATAGTTTGAGTCAGAGCATTGACGAATCCATGGCAAAATTTAAAGGCAGGCCTGCTCTAAAGCAGTATCTTCCGTTAAAGCCGATTAAACGGGGCATTAAAATTTGGCAAAGGTGCGATTCCAAAACTGGATATACATACGATTTTAATATTTACGCCGGTAACGATGGATGGCCCGCTTCATTTGGCACTTTAGGGGGAAAAGTCGTTACTAAATTGGCCAATACTATTCGCGATCCACACAGTTTTGGTGTTTGATCGTTTCTTCACATCATATAATCTGATGAAAACTTTACCATTTGCTTGTGTAGGAACATGTATTCAGAATAGGAAGAACTTGCCAACGATAAATAACCGCTTGAAAATAGGAGAATGTGTATTTCAAATTAGTGGAGATGGTGTAATGGTAGCAAAATGGCAGGACTCACGTGAAGTTATTGTTATGAGTAACTGTCACAAGCCTATAATGTCCACAGTATTAAGAACACAAAAAGACAGTTCTAGAGCTGTTGTTAACTGTCCCGAAGCCTTGGCTTTTTATAATCAGAGTATTGGAGGAGTTGACATATCTGACTAAAAAGTTAAAACTTACGATCACAACAGGAAATCCACAAAATGGTGGCGTAAAGTGATTTTCAAACTCTTGATGACATCTGTTTTAAATGCTCATATCCTTTATCAAGAAAATAATCATAAAAAATCACAACTGAAAGACTTTATTGTTCCACTTGCAGAACAGCTCATTGCGCAAGGTAGAGCTGGGACAAAAGTCAAAAGAGCATCTACAACCAAAGGTCCTAGGTCCAAAAGATCTTAAACAATGCTTAATGTGGGAGATCATATGCCAGTAAAAACAGATCACCGTAGACGCTGTGTTTTATGCAGCTTAATAAAAAAGGAAAAACTTTCATACTATATTTGTTCAATGTGCAAAGAGCCCCTATGTTTCGAGTGTTTTGGTAAATTCCATAAATAAACAACAAAATAGTTGTTGAAAATTGAATTAAATAAAAATTTAACAAAAATTTAACAAAAGCTGTATTTTATTATTCTCATACAAAAACTGCCGATGGGATATTTAGTCCCAATTTATGAGGTTTAAAAAACCCATTGGGAAATAAAATTCCAGGACATATCTAGAAAGATACTAGATTTTTTTAACAACATTTTTGTGCTTTTTTAGTATCACATCAATACGAAAAAAATACTTAGAATTGTCAAAAATCACTCCTTATAGAACGGTAGTGAAAAGGTTAAGACAATACATGTCAAACGAAATAAAAACATTTCTTCTTTTGTTTCGTTTTGTTTCATTTTGTTTTGTTTTGGAGGGCAGCACAACATTTGTATGTGCGTTTTGCTCTATGAAAGCTGAGCAAAAAAAGAGAATAGAAGAGTGCAACATGGAATTTATTAAAACTCTCGCTACACAAACGCGTTAATAGAAAACGATTAAGCAATTCGTGGCTAGTGACACGATATTGGAAGAAAAAAAGATCGATACCTACTTTTTTGGTATCGAAAGAAAAGTATCGATGCCCACAAAATATTGAAAGAAAAACATCGATACCATGAATATCGAATACTTATCGAATACCGTGGTTCATCATTTATCATACAATTACGTTCAAGAAACTGGCCGTTATGAACTTTTTTGTTATAAAAGCACCACATCAGAATGAGGACAGCAAAATGAAAATAAGAAAAAAACTGTCAAAACTCTGTCAAACACATCCAGCAACGTAGCTGCTTTTTGTGTAAAGGGGTAAAAAAGTGAGAAAACACCCCTACAAAATATGCAATTTCTTTCACAAACAGTACTAAAAAATATATTTACATGTGTTTTATTTAATGATATTTATTTTATTTCAGTAAAACAAGTTTTCATAAGAAAATTTCGACATTTTAAAATCTTTGCACCCTATGAATAAATTGTGACTGCGGTTGCAAAAACGAGCACCACCTACGTCACAGCAAAGATGGCGGACACGCGCAATACTTTATCTATAGTTCTTTGTATCATGATCACATATTTCCTTATCTATATATATATATATAAATCAATTGCCACATGTATGTCCCATCATCACTTAAGAACGGCTGCACTGATTGGTTGATTTTTTTTTTTTTTTTTTGGAAAATCGCAAAAACCCGAAGAAGCTTTTTTATGAAAATTTTGTATTTTTAATGGGAAATATCACACACCACCGGAAATTCTTTACCAATTGCTTCATTATTTTGCAAAGAGGTAGACTTCCACTCAGACCAGGTTTAAAGAGGGAAAAGGGGGCGTGGCTCCTCCCATACAGCTGAAATTTGCGATATCGAATGGCTTTGCAGCTTACACGATTTACACATGCCGTTTCACAGATCAAATTTTATGGTAAAGAAAAATAAAATGCATTAATTTAGCAAAAACTTATTTGAGTTTCTTAATGTAACATTATTCATCAGTCATCCTGGTTGGTAGTTGGTTTTGATGGTGATGCTATTCCAGGTGTGCAAGTATGAAACGGCTGTTTACATATAAATGGTTATAGCTTCGATTGTGTTTATTGGGTTGTTGTTTTTTCAGCTGTTATTGATTGTCTTAACATCTAGCAACTCTGAGAATCTCGCAACAATAAAAGTGTTATTTGATAAAATACATTTCCAAATCGTTGGAAATGTTGAGTTTTGTGCCAGAAACGTTGATTTGCGGACATCATTGCGTTTTTGTTTCCTTTTGAAAAAAACTGCAGCTGAGTCTCAGGGACTGCTTGTGGCAGCATACGGAAATCATGCTCTCTATGAAATAACTTGCAGAGAATGGTTTCGGCAGTTAAAAAAGGCAATTTTGATGTCCAAAACAAAGAACGTGGAAGGCCTCCAAAAAAGTTTGAAGATTCCGATTTTGAAGAATTGCTGGCTAAGGACGATGTGCAAATGCAACAACAACTCACAGAGAAGCTAGGCGTCAATCGTCAAGGCATTTTCCTTCGTTTACGAGAGATGAGAAAGATTCAAAAGGTACCCGAGTGTCAAAGTAGGCAGCACAATGTAATTTTCCTCAATAGCAATGCTCCGTCGCATACGGCAAAACCGGTTCGGGACACATTGGAAGCACTCAGGTGAGAAGTGGCCTACTCACCAGACTTGGCACTATCCGATTATCACTTGTTTACATCGATGGGGGTCACGCACTTGGTGAGCAGCACTTCACTTCCTACGAAGATGTCGGAAAATGGCCTACGAAGACGTCGCTTAAAAAAATAAAAACTTTTACTGGCAAGAGATACACAAACTGCCAGAAAGATGGAATAAATGCATAAATTCCAATAGAACATATTTTGAATGATATCTGTTCTGATACTTTTCGAATAAAAACCCTTATTTCAAGGAAAAAAATAAGTTTCATACTTGCACACCAAATGCCATTATTTAAATGTTTTTATTTTATTAAAAACCCACTCTACCTTACGAATATAGTAAAAAATAATGCACTGAATTGCTTAACGTTGGTATTTTTTAGTTAACAGCTCCTGAAAATTCGTCGTTAAGCGAGCAACAGATATTGTTAAAGAACTGTCAAAATAATCGCCAAAAACAGCTTAGGTTAAGTATACGAGTTAGCGATAATTGCAGCTTAGGTCAGTTAACGTTAACGTAAATAACGTTAACATGTTTGGGAATCCCGCTACTGGTCTGCCTGAATTATTCTGTTACTGATCATAGAGACTCTCCAGTTTCTCACCGGTGTTTGCACACCAAGGTTGGCCAGAGAATCAAGAATGGTCGTAGTGTGTAGATTGTTCAATGCTCCTTATTTGTCTCAGAAAGCCGCAAAAGTGTATTACTTAATGAAGATTGGTCTTTCAATTGCAGTGATAACCTCGTGTAAGGCGGTATCTGCATGCTGGACGTTGTGGATCTGCATGCTGTGTGGTACTATCTAGAATATCCCTTAAATGAATATCAAGTATACTTTGTAGGGTTTTTAGTACAACTGATGTAAGGCTTATTGGTCTGAAATCCTTAACTATTTCATAACTTCTTCTCCCAGCTTTGAGTATAAAAATAACCTTTACTTTTCTCCAGCTCCCGGGAGTGTAGTTGAAGCGGAGACAATTTTTGCTACTACATCTTGTAGTTTCTACAACATTATTAGTAAAATGCCATCGGGGCCTGGAGATTTAAATGGAAAGAAGATGTTTGTGGCCAAAGTTATACTGTCTTCTTAGATAAAGGAGAAAATAGGAACCATATCAGTGGCCCCAGGTAATTCTAATCTTGAGGTCTCATTGCAGCTGTTCCTGCAGCCGGGAAAGTGCGTATTAAGAAGGTGATCCAGTAACTCTTCTCTTCTTATTTCATAATGAAAGAGATTCTCGTGTTTTTCTTGGATAGAATTCTGCCCATATTGGCCGTTTCTCTGACGTCGTTGGTTGATTGTGTAAATTTCTGCCAGGAATTCTTTTTCGAGTCTCGAATTCCTTTTTTGTAGTTTTTGAGGCTGCCAATAACTCTGTCTGTTCACGTCGGAGAGAACGAAAGTAATTTTTTTCCGCTCCTGCTAATTGCTATCCTGTACTCTTTTAAAACGTTATGAAGGGGTCCAACTGAAATTTTGAAAGCATCAACAAGGTCTCTGATTGTTAACTGACGATTTTTGAGTACTAATTCCCTGATTTACTTGATGTCTTCGACGCGTTGTAGTCCCCCTTTGAACATCTTCTACCTCTCAAACATTCTTGTTCTTAATAGAGAGTGGTCACTAAAGGCCTTATGCAACTTTGTATTTTGCAGAAATTTCATTCCACAAACAAAATAAATTGAAAATGTGTGCTAAATAAATTTTCAGGCAAGGCAAAAATCTAACAACTAATCTCTGTTCTTCATGAAAATGAGCGCTAAATAGAAAAAAAACACACCATAAAATGGCATAAACTTGACACAGATGTCAAAGACTAGCAACTTAAAAAGAATTTTAAGTAAAGCGCGCTTAGTTTAAGGTGACCAGTCTCGTTATCATGTGAACACAGTAGTATACATGCTGTCAACAAAGTAACGGGAAATGATCATATCAAAAGCACTATGAAAGGAATTGTCAAAACTCTTTGAAACACTATTAGTTTAAGCGCGATCTGTCATTTTTTAGTTCATCTCAAATGTGTTTGGCGATTCTTACAACGGATAAAAATATCGAAAAAAGAATTTGTCTCAACAACTCATTCGCGTACAGGTCGCTGAAGACATACTAGAACAAGTCAATTCCGATCCCGCATTCATAGAACGCTGGGTAACTGGTGACGAGACATGGGTTTACGAGTTTGATATGCAAACCAGTCAACAAGCTTTGGCCTTCCAAAAAGGCTGAAAAAGCTTTGGCCGAAACAAAAAAAAAAAAACACGTCCAAGTCGATCAAAAGCCAAAGTAATGTTGATTTTTGAAGTGAAACTTTTTAGAACCGTTGTGATTTAAAACTAGATGAAATGGAAAGCGACAATAAAAATATACATTATAGGATTTAGCATGTACATAACCCAATTACAAAGACATTTTAAATTGTTGCAGTAGCTGTTGAACTGTCAGATTAACATAAGAACAACTCAAACAAATTTAGTGCATACTTTGAATTGTGTCACTCTCGCACAATTACATGGCGTAAAGTATACCACGTTCAGATTTCTATGCTGCTTTATGGATTTTTGAGGGTAAACGTCTTTAGCACTGTTGTGATTTAAAACTCAATGAAACGAAAAAGCCAATGAAAAGCCAGTATGTACCAAGCATTGAGTTAGGCTTGGGCATTTTAGTTCACTATAAAGATCGCTCTTTTTAGTTAAGTTGAGTTTAATGAACTAGTTCGTTCATATAGTTATTTTAGTTCATTTAGTTCGTTCGCTCTTTTAGTTCGTTTCGTGCACTCGTTCATGTTGCTAGTTCGTTAGGTCTTATAGTTCGTTTGGTGTTTTAGATCGTTAGGTATGTTAGCTCGTTGTATTTTTTAATTCAATAGGTATTTTAGTTTGTTTTGTTTGCTCATTCATGATCAAATCTATAAAATGAAACGAACTATATGACCGAATCAATCATTAACTGCGGACATAGAAGAAATTTGCATAATAATACTTCATATGGGGCATTCCACACAATATTTGCCTCAAAAATTTGTTTTTGTTTACCGTTCATTAGTGAAAAACTGTATCATCACGGACTCAAACCATTGTTGAGTGAAACCAAATTTTTTGTAGTTCATTTCGATCTGACTCGCTGCAAAATTGATTGAACTAAAAGAACTAAAAGAACGAGAATCAACGAAATAGTTCACGTAGTTCATGAGTGCGAATAGTTCAATTGAACTAGTTCGTTCGTGAACTACCCAAGCCTGCATTGAGTACATATTTGTGCTTGTGTGCACCAATTGCACAAGTTGGCAAAAAAAGTGTAAAAAATCAACTTTGATAAGGTGGATAGCGAAAGAATTATAAGAAATTTATATGATCCGATATTGAAACCCAATTTTAATACAAAAATTAGTTTTATTAATATACCTAGATAGTTTATGGTATGAAGAAAATAGATTTTAAGTCATAACTTTTGACTGAAACGAGGTATTGGTTATTTGTTCCTTATGAATTATTTTTGAGACTTCAATATATTGTGTAAAAATTGTGTGAAAATAATAAATTTTGCCAAAAAATGACAAAAACAATTTAACAATTTTTGCGCAAAACTAGAATCTCATATGAAAATGAATCTCATATGAAAGGTGGTCAAAAATGCAATTTTTACTTGTTTTTATTTTTACAACAAAAGCAAATTTTGAGTAATATTTGAGTTAGTAAAAAGTTTTCAATATTTTTAACCCTTTTTGAAAAAAGATAAAAAATATATGCACTGACCGAACGGTCAGACTACTGAAGAGGAAATGTAGCTTCTTCTGAAACAGGTTGTCTAGTCTGCTGTGTGATTAACTTTTACAGAGTTGATGTTGTTGTTGCTGCTTTCTTTTATACATTATTTATTTATTCATTTATTTATTTCACCAAGCAAGGCAATTTACTAATTCTATTTACATTTTTTACTTTCTTTTTTTTTTTTTTACTTACATATTATTAAAATTAATTTCAAAAGAATACTTAAACTACGCTAATATATCTTAAGTACTACTTTTAGGGGATGACGGAGGGGGACTAGACCAAGAAGCATAACTCTGTAGGGAGCAGTGCTTGAAAAGGACAAATTATTCCGAGTCAAAGAGAGACTTTGAGAGGGTTCGCTTAAATGTGGATTTTGGTATGGATGGTGAATAGTGCTCGCTAATATTATTAAAAATTCTACAGCACCTACTAATGGGTTCATTATTTGCGTAAATAGTGTGGTGAATATATTCATTTAGGAGCCGCGTATGCCTAGTACGTCTAATTGGGTCATTTAGTGTAATTTTGCTGGAGATATATTCGCTATCAATAGCTCCGTTAATAACATCAAATGTGAAACATGAACTCAGTAAAGTTCTTCTTGATGATAGAGACATCAGAGAGAGGAGCCTGAGTCTTTGTTCATACGGTGGCAAGGTGTTATAGTCACGGGGGTCAAAGATATCTCTTAATGCAAAAAGCAGGAATTGTTTTTGAATGGATTCAATTTTGTCGCTATGAAATTCAAAGGCTGGCTTCCAAATGATGCAAGCATATTCAAGAAGTGGTCGCACTAAGGTACAGTATAACGTTTTGGTTACCCACACATTTTGGAATTCTTTAGCACGTCTTTTTATAAATCCCAGCTATTTATTTGCCCTCGATAAGACTTTATCAAAATGTAGATTAAATCTCAGCTTATTATCTAGGACAACTCCAAGGTCTACAATATGGTTGGTTCTGCTCAGAACAATATTATTAAGGAGGTAACTGCATTCTGGTATCAAGTTCTTACGGGAAAAACTTATCACGCAACATTTCTTAACATTTGAGTGAAGTTTGTTTTGATTACACCATTGCTCAAGGGACAGCAGTTTCGATTGTAGGAAAGTTACATCAACTTCCGATTTAATGATGTTATATATTTTAAGGTCATCTGCGTACATAAGATGGGGAATGTCACAAAGAGTAATAGATAAATCTAAAATGAAAATGTTGAAAAGTATTGGGCCAAGATGACTACCTTGAGGTACACCAGAGGTGACCGGTATATCATTTGAAAAAATGCCTTGAAATTAAATAAACTGGGATCGTTCGCAGAGATAGGATTTGATCCAATTGAGTAATAAACCGGAAATGCCAAATTTTTCTAACTTCAAAATTAAGATATTATGGTCGACACGGTCAAATGCTTTACTGAAGTCTGTGTAAACTGCATCTACTTGGCGTCCTTTTTCCATTTGATTTAACACATCGGAGACCATGATCATTAGGTTAGTGGTGGTCGATCGGCCTTTCCGAAACCTATGTTGCTGCTCGTTTAAGCGGGGATTAATGAGACTCGTCAGCTTATCACATATTATCTTTTCAAATAATTTTGGTATAGCTGACAAGATGGCAATGCCTCTGTAATTTTCAACAGACCTTTTATCGCCACTTTTATATATAGGTGTCAAATGGGAGATTTTCCAGTAGGATGGAAAAACACCTAAGGATAAGGATTTGTTGAAAAGTATAAATAAGGGAATGGCAAGATTGTTTATACATTGAACTAACAAACTTGGTGGTATGAGGTCTGGTCCAGGTCCTTTGTTTGAATCAAGTTCCATGATAGCATTAACAATTTCATCCAGCGTCAGACTGATATTGTTTATAATGTCTGTCGCATTAGGAGAGGGGGAGGAATAGAGAGTCTGGGTTGTGGGAGCACAGAAAACTTCTCTAAAGTGATTTGCAAAAAGATTACAGATCTCTTGGAGGTTGGAAGAAATTGTATTGCCTTTAAACATAGATGAGGGGTATCCAGCTGATTTACGTTTGACATTCACGAAATCAAAAAATTTTTAAGATCTCTAAGAATTTTTTTTCCAATAAGGTTGGTATAAGTTCTATAAGCATAATTTGATTTTATAGAGAACTCATTGTAGAGCTCTTCGTATCTCATTTTGATTTCATCGCTTACATTTATGCCTTTCTTAATGAATTTGTATAGCTTGTTTCTTTGGTTTCTTATATGTCTGAGACTTTGGTCAAGCCATGGTTCTGAAAGTTTATTTTTTTTCTTTATCTTAGGCACAAATTTTTCAATACTTGTGAAAAGGCGTTGGTAGAAAAGTGAAATAGCACTATCTATTTCCAAATTTAATAGATCGTTCCAGTTATAGGCATTCAAATCAATTTTATACTGTCATAATCGGCAATAAGAAAGTCGAACACAATTGTGTTATTAAATGAGGTGGTAAAAGACATGTTGTTACTAGGAAATTCTACAGTTAAAGCAGTGTGGTGGAGTGTATCAGAAAATAAGTGCTTAGCCTGAGTAGTTGCAGTAATCTTTATTTCATCATACGAATTAGCAAAGACTAAATCCAACCAGTTGCCGTTCCGATTTGGGGTTGGATTAACTTGTTGTAGGTCATTGCTATAAAAGGTACTAAGTAAATTAAAGTCTATCGAGCTTGAAAGGTTAACCGGAAGAAGATAATTGTCATTTTCATCGACGATAAATGAGATATTTGGACGATTGAAGTCTCCAAAAATTATAATTTTATCTCCCTCATTTAAGGTTGCGGTTAACGATTGGACTGTTTCACATAAATCGTTGTATGTTGTTTCGATAGAACAGGGGGGAATGTAGAAGACAACAATGTAAATAAAAATATTGGTACCTGAGCGAACTTTGATGATACGGTGTTCAAAGAGTGTGTGAGAGGTTGTTGCAACAAGCTCGCTTTCTAAAGAGTTATGAGTTGCAATCATAACACCACGGGAGAGACCTGTGTGGCCAAAGTCCCGATAATTTCGATAAACTGTCCAATTGCAGTCAAGAATCTCTTCGTTTTTGAAAGTATCGCTTAACCATGTTTCGGTGAAAACTAGTACTTGGAAGAGGCAAGATTTCGCGTCAACAAAGAGTTTATTAAGTTTTCCTCGCATACCGCCACAAGATTACTTACAACCTTGCCAGGCCATTTTTGTTAAGTCCCTTTATTGGACTTTTGAATAAACAAACATTTAAATTAAAAATTTTTAAAAACAGCGGAGATATTTGCATCGAAATTCAAAACTTTGATTTTCAAGTCGTTTTTTTTTTCTCATTCTTAGGTAACGATGTTTTATGAATAAGTCGTTGTACTATAAATTACTAGTTTTCTGTATTTTTGACTGCTACCGTGCGTGGAGTCCACACACATACTTTTTTGTCTGATTTTCGCAAAGTTGTGCAATCGTAGTTCTTGCCAGAAAGTCAAAAGGCAAATAAATTATATTATGTGGCATTTAGGAGAGAGCGAATTTGTCGAAAAAGGCCAAATTTGTGGAAAGAAAACTTATAGGTTTCGCACTTCGATTACGCACCATTACACAAGATTTTTATTGTGAATGAGTTTCAGGCTCAAAACTCAATAAATAACTTCCAACAACCACCGTAGTAGTGTAACAATGGGAGTTCTGGCACAGATTTCCCGGTTCGAGTCTTTGCTAATTTGGAGGGCGCGGCCTAAAAGTATGCAATTAAAAATTGTTATAAAAATACGTTGCTTAAAAGGTTTGTGTCTCGGGGTTCTGAGCTTTGTAGCTTGTGACGGCCTAAGAGTATGCAATGAAAAATTGTTATAAAAATACGTTGCTTAAAAGTTTTGTGTGTTGTGGGTTTCTGAGAAGATAAAAACTGTAGTAGGCATTTTGAAGTAATGTGATTCATCACGCATTGCTTGCTGAGTTAAATTTATCTTGAACTTGAGAATACAATGGAATGTGGGTGTTGAACCCTCTAAAAGAGACCCCTTGGGTACGACGTTGATCTTTAGAAAAATGTTATTGTATAGTTGTAGATCTGAATGAAGCTTTAATTTTTGTCTATATTGGGAAAAAACATAGCATATTTTTAGGTGTAGGTGGAATAAAGCATAGTAAGAAACAGCTTTTTCATATTAAAAAAAAACCATAGTAGGACACAGCTTTTTATTTATGTCATATGGAAATTGAATAGGAAAAAAAAAATCTGCTTTTGGGGATGAGTAGGTTGAATAGTCATAGGAGTATGTGAATGTGATTTCGAGGGGGGAGAATTTCGGCTTGGGATATAAAACATATAAAAATGTTATTTGGTATGTGTGCGAATATAAAAAGTCGACTGATGACCAAAGATGGAATGGGGGTTGGACCCTCCAAAAGAGACCCCTTGTCTACGACGTTGATCTTTAGAAAAATGTTATAGTATAGTTGTAGATCTGAATGAAGCTTTAATTTTTGTCCATATTGGGAAAAAACATAGCATATTTTTAGGTGTAGGTGGAATAAAGCATAGTAAGAAACAGCTTTTTTATATTGAAAAAGAAAAAAACCTTAGTAGGACGCAGCTTTTTATTTATGTCATATGGAAATTGAATAGAGAAAAAAAATCTGCTTTTTGTAGTAGGCACTTTGAAGTAATGTGATTCATCACGCATTGCTTGCTGAGTTGAATTTATCTTGAACTTGAGAATACAAACCATGTTCTTGACCTTACTCAACTATGTCGATATGAATAAAAATCAAAATAAAAACAAAAAAGGGTTGATTTATACATGAATCTTTTAATATATAGATACATTCTTATTACATTATAATATAGCTAATTTAATATTTAAATTATTCTTCTGATTTCGCTGGTTAGAGGTGAGTATTCAATTAAACGATCGTGGATTACTAGACAATAGGCTGATGTTTTATCTGGAATCGGTTTGTTTGCTTCGGTATCAAATTCAATTCGTATATCAATAGGTCCAGTTTTAACTGCTTCATTTTGATAGGTAACATCAACAACAAGAAGCGGTGCAATAGCCTTATATCGAACAACATCTAGCAATGGTTGAGGTTCACGCATATAATAGCTTTGTTGAAATTTTGCATACATATCATATGGAACAGCATACTGTCCCATTTCAAAGCGGCTATTCAAATCGTCATAGGGATATGCATCAGAGTTTAAATATACTTTTAAATTGGATATATTGCAATGATCGAACGTATTTCCGTCCTCTTTACTTCTTTCTCTTTGCAGACCGATTATAAGAAATCTAGGTCGTTCATTTTGTGGAGCTAGTTTTACATTCCATAAAACCTTTGTAGACTTTGGAAGCATAGGATTTACATGACAGTCCCAACTTCGAAAAGGCATTAAAATAGGATTTTTGTTGTTAATTATCTTATACATTTCCAATTTTGCATAGTCCGATAGCTGTATGTGAGGCATTTTCCATATTATATCTAATATTGTAAATTTTAATTGATCTGTCGCATTGGTAGGATGAAATGATCTATCGTTAGATGAGGATCGCTGAAGGATAAGCTCATGCTTAGAGTTTAATATTATTTTAGTGTAATCTTCGGCAAAGCCCATCAACATTTTCAGAGGTATACAGCAACTGAAATGAGTTTTTTCCAACGCAAAATTCTCTTCCAAGCACCAACCAGCGTTTTTTAATGTATTGCTTTCAGCTATATTCAATGATGCAAAATTTTTCATGGTGGATGAAATTCCGAGACTGCGCGTACGATCAACTTCAAAACCATTAATTTCATATCGAATTTCATCAAACAGATATGAAACAAAGTTATTTTTAAATTTCACACCTGCTGTTGCCACATCTTTTCCTCCTTCATGTTTTACTATAAAGCCATGAAAGTAAATCATACTCTCACTTGGTAAGACAAAGAGGTCCTGATTTTGAATTGGTATACGAATCTCATCATTATTGTTGAACGATTTCAAATATGGAGAGTAACTATGGTATTCCCTTTTTATAATGCTATCATCATACATCGGTTTTTGAAGGATATTTAATATCTCGTTCATGATTGCAGAATAAGTCCTAAGGATTTTAAATATTCTATATTAGTTGCAGTCAACAGTTTGTTTTTTGTACGGCCTTGATCGAGTGTTGATGTAGGACTAACTGAAAATCCTTTTTGAATTACGTTTTTATTGTTCTTAGTGTAAATAATCATTGTTTTTTTTTTTTTTTTATTCAGGCTTAAAGTGAAGTCTTACAGAAATTTTTTCTCCCCGAAAATTTATAAGATCGCCGTCTTGATTTAGGACTCTTATCGTAATGTTGTTTATTTGTTGACAGTTGACAGGTAAATAAATAACATTTTGAGGTTTCTCATTTATTTTATAGCCCGGTGCAACATTGAGAGGAAATTCGTGAATAGTATGAACTGCTGTGTTGTTAATATATGATCCGGTGGTCAAGTTGCATTCGATACGGAGTGTGTTTACATTTGTAATATTTAAAGGTAAATCAGATTCAAATTTTTGTCTTTTATCTGCCTGATTTGTATACACATATTTTGCTTTTTCTATATCTTGTAACGGCTCTATATTAACCACTTCGATAAATTCCTCATACGGTAACTCATTTATTAACAATTTTCTTTTACTGAATCCTAACAGCTGTCCTATACTGTTCGGTTTTGAAAAATCTATGTCTATAGAGGATTCAATTTCAGTTTGAAGAGTGTTGTTGTTCGATTCAATTGCTAGGAAAATTGATTTATCAATGTCTCTTACAGCCGTTTCCAAGAAAAAGCTAATATCCTCAAATTCATATGAACCAACAGGTATTGCAATAGTATGAGGTCCGATATGAAATAAATTGTTGTCGACGTCTACATTGGGTATAGAATGAAATGTTACAAAGTCTACAAGTCCGCAAACATATTTTGTAGCCAATTCAATTGGTGGAAAATATTTTCCAATAAGAGTTGACGTGGTTCCACTTAAAGAGATTGTTATAGACATGACGAGTATGCGTTATGGACTGACAATAGTTATTTATTAAATATGGTTTAAGTATGGAATAACAACGCAAATTGTTTTTATAATTTTAGTTCTTTATTTATAAACTTTCTCAAGAGTATTACATTTTTTTCAGCGCATATATAATTTTTCTTATGATAATTACAAACATTTATAGATTGATCATTTCGATACAAAGTTTTTAAATTTGGACAGTTTAAATCATCTAGATTATAAAAAAGCATGATTTTATCTTTAAACAAATTTTGAACCCACTTAATTTTTTCCAAACCCTTAACATAACAAATATAGTTTTGATTGTTAATGAATGTAATATAATATTTTATAATATCTGATAAAGTAGAATCGCCATCTTCCCATTTTAATCCGTGATGATGTCTAGTAAGCCAATTAATAGAAACTTTTTCCCGTGATGATAGCATAGAATATTGAAAAGGAGGTTTAATGAGGAATGTTTCAAGTTGCGAGTCATCGTCTAGCGAAATACATAGTTCTTTTACAATAAATTCGTTGTTGTTGATGCGAAAACCTTGAACGTCTATTACTAGTATTCTCTGCTCAGACATTGTTTAATGTTATCTAGATCACGACGACAACTGAAGAAAATTAGTTAAAATTTGGACTTTTATATTATAATAAAAGTTTATTATATTCAATGCGTCATCCCATTTTCTATCGAAAAAGGAGCACACACAAGTATCAGGACCGCAAGTTGTATCATCTCTTGACCATGCACAATTGGCATAATGATTACCAAATTTCGATTTTTTTTACTTCATGTAATGCATACTCATTCAAACTATTTTGTAATTTATTTAAAATAATCTTATGATCTGGCCATAAAAGTATTTCTTCATTTAAGAAATCATTTAAAATTTTAGCACGAAGTTCGTTATTCATTTTTACTTATTGCGACTTCTTAACACGGCGTTAACAAATTTATCACTGATTGGTAAAAAATTTAAGATATTTCCATTTCCAAATCGTGTTTATAATCTTGAATGTTGATTAATGTCATATCTGAGCGGAAAGTAGTATCATCCTCAGTAACCATCTCAATTTCACCATTACTTAAAAATCTCTCAGATTCAATTTGACGATATTCAAAGCAAGAAATATTCAATCGACGTTTCAAGTAATTGCTATCATATGTACAGCGGATTCTCAATTTAATATTATCTTTGTATTGCAATTGAAAATGTCTGTAAAATGGTTGTGAACTTTCAATAATTCCCGCAATGTTTTGTTCCTTTTTAACTAAGTCTTGCCTAAATGCTTCTATTGCCTCATCCACTGTGAACGATTGATCCATAGGCGTCTGGGGTTCTTCAGCTGACTGCGGTTCTACTTCCGTAGATGACTCAGCGTTTTCATTTAAATTTTTACTAAACTTTAAAAGTTTAAAATTCAGTTGTATACTTACAGTATCATTATTAGGTAATTTAACAGCAAACTCTGTATTTTTAAAGTCATTTTCGCTCAAATCAATAGGTACTGTAGCTGAAAATACTTGTACAATACAAAAATATGTAAGTAATACGATTAAATTATGTTTCATATTAAATCTTCTTGTTCTTCTTCTTCTTCTCAATAGATATATGTATGTTCTCTTGTTGACGATATATTTTTAAATGCCAATATTAGAACTGATACTTGTATTTATAGTCTAATTTTAATAATCTTCTTCTTCTTCTCCTTCAAATGGGCTATCAACTCTGCTGTCACCCCCACCGCCTCCACCTACTTTAACAACTTCACTATCATCATCGAAATTTTTTCTCTTTTTTGAGATGGGAGGTTTTTGTTTGCTATTATTATTACTATTATTATTTGATAATGTTGGTGTTGAACGGAACCCTGGAATTCCCACCTTACTAATATATATTTTTCTTTCAGCACCACCAAAAGAGCTATCTATTTCTCGGAAAACACATGATGGTTTGTATGAGTATACATTTATATCTTTATAGCCACCTTCATAGACTGTTCCAACTATCGATATCGTACCACCACTGACTTCAATTTTTATGTGTTGATTATGGCTAAATTCGAATATTGGAAGATTTGTAGGCATTTGTTGTCCTCTATTGAGAGAAAATATTTGTGTTCTAACCCCTCCTTCTGCCGTTAGAAACACCTGCAACATAATATCCAAAACGATAGCATTTATTATTTGTAAAGTTTTCCACTGAGCATGACAAGTGCAGTATTTATCATGACTTCTTAACAGTTGCCCCCAATACATATTTAATGAAGAATGTATTTCAACTAAATCTCTCTTATCATATTTTTTTTATTTATACCTTACACACGTCTCTATCTTGCACACGTCTCTATATATATATATATATATATATATATATATATATATATATATATATATATGTTCATCCATTTCATCATATCTTGTAATATTTCAAATAACCGCAACTGATAAGAAATAATCTTTTATCAGAATTCGATATGAATAAAAACTAAATCAATAATTTTATATTAAAGTTTAGTATAAAAGTTGCTTCTGCGGTTATAAGTCAAAAGATAGAAAAATGAAAGCAAGTTTAAAAAATCTATTTAAAAATCCTAATATTAAATACTTGTCTATGAAGGATATGGAAGAAAATGTTCCATATGAAGTTAATATGATTGAGCGAGCAGATACAAAATATGGCGAAAGCATTAGATGCATTGTGAATAAAGGATATCAAATTTACTTGCCGAAGAGATTTATCTTAATTACTCAGAATCAAATAGACTACTTAAATGGAACTCCACACATTTTAATAAAAGGAAGAGATCTACATGGTGCATTTACCCTAACCATTAAAAAGAAGAAGGAGGAGAATGGGAACATATTCTATAACAGCTTATACGAAAGCTCCGATGATGCTAATGAAAAAGAACACATATTTTAAATCTATTATTTATTCTTTTATATGGAGAGAAATGAAGCAAAATAAATGCAAGCTTTTAACAACACTAAACACATGTTGCCAACTCCATCATCGGTTATAATCTGTAAGGAAATTCAAAGACTCAATAAATAAAAAGAACAAAATTCTATATGTTTAGTGTTTTATTTTTTTTTTTATTGCAAGCTTTTAACAACATTAAAACATGTTGCCAACTCCATCATCGGTTATAATCTGTAAGGAAATTCAAAGACTCAATAAATAAAAAGAACAAAATTCTATATGTTTAGTTTTATTTTTTTTTTATTTTTATTTTTTTATATATTTTTTTTTTATAAAAAATATTATTACTTAACGCTGCCACCACCACCAACGCCTCCACCATAATAGTATGCGTTTTCCTCCTCATCCTCGCTGCTTTCTATTGCGGATATCTCGTTCTCAGCTATTTCCTCGATTTCTAACTGAAATCCAGAACTCCTCCAAATTTTAAGATTCCTGTTACACATTTCAGCCACTTCAGCATCGGTAAGCGCGCTGAACTTGCTTGGAAGAAATAACGTCATTTCTTCCAGCTCCATGGCGATTTTTACGCCATACTTTGTCTCGCATCTTTTTACTCCTAGCACAGAGTACTTTTTGGCCAGGATAAGCTTAGTTATCCCGACAGCTGGTTTTTGAACCCCATTTTTGTTCTTAAAACTTTTTTGTAGTTTGGCGAAGTCCATTTTTCTGTATACTTTACTTTCTGTCTACTTGGCTTGACTAATAATTGTATATTAAAACCGGCTGTATTTATATCATCGAATTCTAAGTTTTTTCAAATACTAAAGCATTGTGGGAAGAAATTTCTGATTATAAGAACAAAAATATTTTCACTTATCATGCACTTAACCGCAGCACAATATTTTAGTACCTTAAAGCGGGCAATTTGTGTTTGCACTCAAATTTTATCATTTAATACGCCATATATTAAAAATCTTTTAACAGCATTCATTTGCTATTGACCGCAAATTTTATCATTTTTGTTCAATTTATTTTAAAGACTTTTAAGACTTTTAGCAGAGTTCATTTGCTATTGCCCACAAATTTTACCATTTTTTTGTTCAATTTATTTTAAAGACTTTTAGCAGCGTTTATTTGCTATTGACCGCAAATTTTATCATTTTTTTTCAACTTATTTTAAAGACTTTTAGCAGCGTTTATTTGCTATTGACCGCAAATTTTATCAGTTTTGTTCAACTTATTTTAAAGACTTTTAGCATCGTTCAGTTGCTATTGACTCCAAATTTTATTATTTTTGTTCAACTTATTTTAAAGACTTTTAGCAGCATTCATTTGCTATTGACTTATTTTAAAGACTTTAGCAATACACTTTTTATGGGTACAAATTTTATCGCTTCTCTTACACTCGACTGTCAAGTATTTTAAAGCCTATGTTGAAAAAATTGGATTATTTAAAATATGATTTAAAAGTTCTTATTTTTTATTTTTAAACATGCGTTTTATTCATCTTTATTTATCCAAGAATTATGTTGATTTGAAAATCCTAACCATTTAACGTAAGCTTGATGGCCCTTACTTTTTATAACTTTTTCAATCAGATATGTATGGGGAAAATGTGTCTTCATTACTTCATGCTCGTAGAATCCTCCAATAATAGGGTTACCTTGATAGTCGTCCAATAAATAAGTTACAGGATTTGTGTTCTGTATAGTACGAATTTTAAAAATTTCAGTTGTCCAATTTGGAGTATATCCTTTTGCAAAAATATGCTTATATTTGCTTATGCGAACGTGGTCTCCAACCTTAAGTTTGCCATATTTGAATATTTTTGGATGGTTATAAGCATGCTTTAGTATAAATCGTTCATTTCTAGAGTTAACAGACTTTGGCGTCATTCCAATGGTTCTATGCTTTTTACTATTGTATTGATTTATTAAATCCTTACATATATTTATCCATTGATAATTTCCTTGCAAGCTAAACTGTTTCCACATCATTCCTTTTATAGTTCTATTAAATCGTTCTACAATAGATGCTTTCATAATGCTATATGTAGAATAGTGATTGATATTATGTTTTTTCATCAGGTTTTGATATGTTTTATTATAAAACTCTTTGCCATTATCTGTTTGCAAGTTTTTTGGTATTCTCTTTTGGGAAAAAATTGATTTCATAGCATTGGTAATATCTTCGCTACCTTTAGATTTTACGGGAACAGCCCAAGCAAACTTTGAAAATGTATCAATTACCATCAAAATGAACCGGTAACCTTTGTTGTATTTTGAATAAGCCCCCATTTCAACAAGATCTGCTTGCCAAAGATCGTCTATTCCCTTAGTTACCACATGTCGTCGTATGAAATTTCTGCGTGCTTGCTTATGAAGCTCCTGCACTAGTGCTTGTTGGTCCATTTCTGACGTCTTCAGCGGTTGTTATTCGTTTAAGAGTTAACACCTCTCCGTCTCTAGCTGCTACCTTAGCCCACACTCGTTTTAGAGCTTCTGTGGGCGAATTCTTTTCAACGCGATTTATTTTTTCATCCAAAAACTCGTAATGATCTGTTATTATTCTAAAAAGGCGTTGTTCGACTTCATCAATTTTATGTGTTAACATCGATTTTATCACCTCTAACGATTTATTTAAGAGTGCTTCCAAGTCTACAAGTTTTTCTGTAAGCGATATGTTTTGTTGTTGTATTAATTCTTTGAGACGATCTTCCGTCTCCTTAATTCCCTCCACATATAATGTATTTAATTGTTTATTTATTTCTCCAATACAATTTTTTAAATAAATTTTATTCACAGCATCGGTTTCTAGTACGGGATTGGCAATATTTTTTATTCTACGCGAGTTGAAGTTGAAATGACGATCACTATCTAAATGAATCTTGGTATGTGGATTTTGATATCTTTCAGAGCTTCCCATATAATGTCCAAACTTATCGAGAGGCATTTTATGAATATAGATTATGGCGCATTTTAGAGTCTATTTATACAATAATTTTTGCTTCTCTCAATTCTTCAATAATTGAAACTATTTCATTATTATGATTCGAGTGGCCAGCTGTTGATGATGCGATCAAAAGACGTAATCTATCAACCAGTTCGTTGGGATCATCCCAATATACATAATTAAACTTTTTTGTATTCAAATTCATCAAACCATTGCCTTTATGAACTTTATCTTTAAATAGTTTCCTAATAATTGTTGTATATTTTTTTGAGCGATTTCCCTTAATTTGATTATAGGCATTATTATTTCGTTTATGCGCATTAGACATCTCTAATATTTGTTTGTATGTATTTAAATCTGTATCATTAAAATTGTTAGGATTCTTGTAAACTAATAGCTCATATAAGCCTGGTGTGAAGGCCCATTTTGAATTACCTATTGTTATATTTGTTGAATCGAAAGTAATTGGTTCATTACCCAGTCTCCATACATGATTTTTATCCTTGTGAGGGCCGTAGGTTTTATCGAATTTATTTAAATTAACTTTCGATAAATCGTATTGAATACTTTGATTTAGATTTAATGCGATGGTGGCATCATCATCATTTTCCATATCATCATCATCATAATTATCATCATTATTAGTATCATCATCATCATCATTATGAGTATCAAATGATTTAAATGCAGATAAACTTTTTTCGATTTTACTGCCATCAAAGCCTGGAGAAAATGTATTATAATCATGCGTGCTCTTTTTATATGGTGTGCTGGTAGCAACTTTATTATCCTTAAAAGAATTATCTGAATACGTTTCATTTTTAACTCTGCTTCTATTATTAGTTGCTTGAATTATTTCTTTTAAAGGTTTTGATATTGGTTTGAAAGTCTTTTCTAAAAGCTTATCACTTGCAACTTCTCCGAGCTGAAGACTTTTATATTTCTTTTTCAAAATATTTCTAGTTTTAATGAGATTATTAACTAGATGTGTTTTCTTATTCATATTGATTGATGGTCCGTATAGCAGTTTGCTGTTGAACAGTACAGATCAGTTTTAACAGTTATCTGAACAGTATAGATCAGTTTAGCAGTTATCTGAACAGTATAGATCGGTTTAGCAGTTATCTGTTGAACAGTATAGACCAGTTTAGCAGTTATCCGTTTAGTGTGATCAGTTTACCAGCAGTTGTTGTACTGATTTTAAAATATCTATACAGTTTCTTTTATAAACTGATAAATAAGTCAAATCCTTTTCTATAGCGCCCATTATTCATTGGGTCGTCCTTATTGATAACTATAAAATCGTATTTTTCCTTCCAACACTTTGAACATAACTCATGAAATATCTTAAAAGACATATCAGAACCAACATGATCATTGTAAATGTGTCTGATATTCATTTCATCTTGTTTAAATATTATAATCATATTAGCATTATCACGAATCAAATGTTTTGGTATTCGTGTATAAGTTTGGCATAAGTAAAAACTATCGACATCTTTGTGGCGCCCCATACAGAAGTATGATCGCATATGATTTTGTTTCTCGCATGCTACATCATCGAATATAAATATTGAGTTCGGTTGTACTTCATCTGGGGATATGATATCATCATTATTGGAAAATGTTGAAAAATGTATATCCTTAATGGGTTTAATTAGACGCTCCAAATATTGATATTTTGGTTGCTGTGCTGATTTTGAGTATAAGTAAATATTTTTAAATTTTAATCCATTAGGACTTTCAATAAGACTTATCATCACATTTGTTTTCCCACAATTTGAAGGTCCAACAATAAGACCGCGAATAGAGTTCGGTAGTAATGAACTGTGCCGTGTTCTATTTGATGAATTTAACTTTGAATCAATATTCTTCACGTCAAGTGTTTTATGTTGTTTTAAGAATCGCATATTGTAAACTACTAATTGTTTTCATATATAATCGGATCATTTTATTGATTTAAAATCACTTTACTTTCAACCTCGAATCTGCAAGTATAAATACCTATTGATTATGAGTATAATATATAAAAAGACAATCAGTCTGCGTCCGTCCTTCATTGGAGAAGGTTTTCTAAATAATTTAATCAATAAACTTCCTATTGAACTTCATTTGCCTGGCTATCAGTTTTGTGGGCCTGGAACAAAATTAAAGAAACGGTTAGCTAGAGGCGATCAAGGAATCAATCTCTTGGACGAAGCTTGCAGACAACACGATATAGTATACGCAAACAACAAAGATTTGGAAAAAAGACATATTGCTGATAGAATCTTGGCTGAAAAGGCTTGGCAAAGGGTTAACGCAAGTGATAGTAGTATTGCTGAAAAATCAAACGCTTGGCTCGTTACTAACGCAATGAAAGCAAAAACAAAATTTGGTATGGGTAACGTTAGCAGTAAAACTAAGAGATCTCCTCAAGTAAATGGACAGCGACTATTTAGACATGCCTTGAAAAGTGCTAAAATGAAAATTAAGAAAACTAAAAACTTGGATGATGCCGTTAAAATTTCAAGAAAAGTTGTAAACAATATTTTCAAGGGGAAAAAATCTCTAATAAAAACACCTCGAGTAATACCGCTACCTAAATCTGGAGGTTTTCTTCCGCTTGCACCTATATTCGCTGCCCTGGGTGCACTTGGCGGTCTAGCTGGTGGAGTATCTGGCGTTACAAAAGCAATCAATGCAGCTAAAGCCGGAAAAGAGCAGTTGAATGAAGCAAAACGACATAACAATAAAATGGAGTCTATTGCAATGGGTAAAGGCATGTTTCTAAAACCGTATAAAAAAGGATTTGGACTTTATTTAAAACCTTATCAACAAAATTTTTAATGAAGCTACCCAAAAGAGCTCTTTCTGATGTAGATTTGAGAAAATATGCTAAAAACATTCCAAATTTTAGAGGAGTGTTTATGTGTGACACTCTTCCAAAGAAACCGCTTAAAAAAGAATGTGGAATAATCAATCTAGATACTTCAAATGGGCCTGGAACACATTGGGTAGCATACTGGAAAAACAAGAACCAAATTGAATACTTTGATAGCTTTGGAAATTTGCAGCCGCCAAAAGAAATAATTAAATATTTGGGTCGCAACATTAGCTATAATTATTTTAGCTATCAAAATTTTAACACAATTAACTGCGGGCATTTATGTTTAAAATTCTTATTTTCGATCGAACTTTTATAAATATTACCTATAAAATACAATAAAAAGTAAAATAAAACAAAAGAAATTGTGTAAATTAATTAGAATTGACCATATATTTTATGTTATATGACGTTAACGCAAAAAAAAGAAGCCGTTTTTCTTTGTTTATAAAAAGATCTCATGGTGAAGCGGGGATGTGTGCTACGTCCTCTCCTGATGGGACATCGTAATGACCCCAAGGTAATGTTAGAAAACAATTTGACGTTAAATATCTCTTATTATCAAATGGGCTAAGCGTGATTTTTCTTTGAGATGTATTGTACAGTATGTGTTTCTCGGACCTTATTGTGTTTTGCGTATGAGATTGCTCCACATTTTCTTCAAGACAATTTTTGTAATCCACGAATGTAATTTCTTTGCTTATCACACCAGACTTGACTCCTTTTGCTTTTTTAGTTATTTGATGTTGAGCATCATCCCCTAGTACGCGTAAAGCATACATTTTAGCGCGTAGTGCAACAAACTCCAGCATAATTTGGCCATTATTTTCATCTTTCATAATGCCTAGTACTTTCTTGTTAACTTGAGGTAAATTATATGGATTGCTTGCAGAATAACCAGATGTGTCGAATCGGTGTAAATGTTGACTCATATCCATGTAAACATCATTAGTTCTTATTTCGTATATGAGCGAATCCGTATCTGTATAGCATAACTCGCAATTATCACCATATATGTATTTCATGTATTTATAATGAAACTCATATACCAATGTTTTGGCTATATCTAATATAATCATTCCAATATAAAGTGGTTTGTTGAATATTACTTCTGTTTTTAAAAGTTCAATAGCAACCAAATTATCATCAAATATTGAGCGACTGTGAAAATTTGGTTTTGATATTAAATCTTCAGCTCCATAACGTCCTTGCCAGCGTGTTACAAGTTTTATATCGCGTCGAAGTCGAACATTCTCCATTGTTTTTCCAAAAACTGCATTGCACATCAATTTAAACAAATTTTTTTCAAATTCATTTTTAGCGTTTTGTCTTAAACTGGTATTTAATTCAATATACGGTTTCATCCAATCAGTCTGAGAGAATTTCAAAGCACGATTAATTTTTGTAACTTTAATCCCTTCATTTAAATATATCTTTAAATTTCGATAATGAACAACATATTTAATTTTATTGTACAAAGTTGCCAACATTTTTGCGTCTTTGAAACCTGGTGGAGCTCTTTTTTCTGGGGCGTAAGGTAATTCTTTATGCTTATCATGTAAGCTAGTCGGATATTCCATATCAACTTCCAAAATGTAGCCAAACTGCGAATCATCCGGAATATCAAAGTTTAAATTATTGACATCTTCGACCCACTGCAGATTACTGTATGGTAAGTATTGAGTCATAGCCCACGAATACATTGCATTGATGTCGTAATACATAAGATATGTCGAAGCTTGGTTAGGATCATAATCTGACATGTATTTGTTATTCGCTTTTGCATATCTTTTAGAACACTGCGTGAGGCCTCCGCGAATTCCGTTTTCAATAAACATGAGCATATCGACATCTTGCACGAGTTCAATTTCTACCTCCGTATATTTTAGCATTGCATCCCAAGCAAGTCCAGGTGCGGTGTAATAATGTGCTGGATCTAAATTGTAATTATTAATACAACCTTCTCTGAAATTTTCAAATACATCTGCAAGTAGCAACACATCAGTTTTCAAGTAAAGGTCGCTGTATTCGCCAAGAGTTTTTATATCAAATTTTGCCCAAACTGTTTGAGCATGTTCATAGTCTTCAGAATTAATGTGGCATTTTCCTAAGGAACTATAAAACTTTTCTTTTGCTGGCAATTGTTTGTCTTCTAGAGTTGACCAATCTGATATATATTCGTATGGGAACACTCCTTTCCTTTTAAGCAACTTTAACTTTTCATCACTTATGTTTGGAAACTGTGAATCAATAGTGTTTTTTTCCCTAAGATATGATGCTAATTTATCAAGTGATGAGGCCATAAAACGGAATGAGTCAATAAACTTGAATTTTATACTGCAGCCATCTATATGTTTTATAATAGAAATATAACTTTCTGTGTTATTAGGTATTATTTTTAAGTGTCCCAGGATGCTATTTGCTATATCTTTTATCAATAAATGCGCATCATATCCGCTGAGATTGTGTATTACTATAGGAATTGTTTTACCGTCTTTGTAATTAATATTGCATTGCTGATGTGCAGGTCCTCTGTATTTGCCCGTTATATGACAATGATCTTTCACTTTAACATCAGATTCGGCAAACTTTTTGTTACAAATATGGCAATTTGGTGTAGAAATAAAGCTCGCCACTTGTTCAGATGTGAGATCCTCCATAGGTTTTATATCGTCAACAATAGATTCTACAGTATTTGCTATGTGCTGAAGCTCCTTAGCAAACCATTCTGCACAGCTCAAACCTCTATAACTTTTATAATATGATAAGTTATCATCATAAGAACATTTTACAAAATACCCAACACTGTGAGCCTCATGTTGCAGATAATGCTCTCCATTTCCTTTTTTTATCGATGTTGGCTTCAAAATGCATTCAAAATCGGTATAAAGAACAAACGGAACTCGCTCTTTATATCGGAAATTTTCAAATTTAACACTTTTTTGAGATGGAAAAGTTACTTTGTACTCGTTATGTTTCCCGCATTCTTCAATATGAGTTTGCAATTTCTCATCAGAATAAAAGTAATGGAGGCATCTATCGCAAAGGTATTTGGTTCCATGTCGCAATGATAACTGAGTAGATACGAGTCGCGAAATATGTTTTATCCAAACATAGTGATATTGTATTGTCAGATTTTCTTCTTCTTCAACGTAAGAACTTTGTATTAGCAATAAATTTACGTGTTTTTCACGTTTATTTTCCGTTAATCTAGTTGGTAGAACCTTGAATGTACATTTTTGTTTTTCCTTCGTGAGTTCATATACATTAATGCTTATACCATTTAAATTTTCAAATTTTTTAATGTCTGCCCTTTTAACAGGAAAGTTGATGCCTTTAAAGTTTAATACCGTAGAATAGTGCGGATATTTTGAAACGCGTTGCACATTTCTGTCAACAGGGAAGAGTGCGGACACAATAGCCCATGCAAAGCAAGAATTATCCTTATTTTTAACGTTAACGCAAGCTTTCTTCTTTAAAATGCATTGCGGCAGCTCTAAAAATGATGAAGCAATCATTGGCGTATATTTATTTACGTTAATTGTTAGATTAACAACGTCTTTTAGCGCCCAGCCGCTATCTCTTTCTTGGAAATCATCGAGTTTTTTAAGGATTTTGCTTTTGACGTTTTCTTCAAACCAATCACTTAGATTGGTGTCTTTTGAAATCACTGCATTTTTTGTGCGAACATTTTTTATCTCCTCAATTTCTTCCTCCCCACAAAACTTGATGAAGTTCGCATAAAAGACTGTGTTGACTTTTACAAACAATTCCTGTGTCATAAGCTCCTCTATTTTTTGCTTAAATGCTTCTTCACATTCTTTGAGGAAATTAATGGGGTCCTTATGCCTTAGGTTTATTATTGCTGTAGTTCTTAACCTGAAAAAGAAAGAGAAAAAGAGCGCTCTATCGTTCTGCAAAATTACTGAATATGTTAATTGGACATACCTTCCACCGAAAGCGGATTCCAGATCTTCACATTTGATGTTAATCGATGAATTTTCTCGATGCTTTAATTGAGTCCGATAACCCTGTACCAGACCGATGGCATATATAATCTTCTGCTTTTCGCCAACGTTTTTAGCTCTCCTCAAATAGCAATTACGAAGAATATCCAATGCTTTAGAGCACTCATTGATTCCTTCGGGAATCAGCTCACTATTATTTCTTCCTGTCGCAAATGCTGACTTTGCATTCTTGATTATGGTGGCTACTTGTAGATCCATTTTAAATTTTATTTTTTAATTAAGTTATACGTTTTAAAATGCACTGAATAATTTAAAACATAATCTGAGACTTTTATAGCTATTTTACGCATTCATGTTATCGAAAGAGTTTTTTTTTTGTTCTGAGACGCAAACAAACAAACAAGACTTAACCGCTGTTAGCAACTTGAATATCGTTGTGGTTGCATCGAAGCGGCAGTACAATAATCTAATTTTCATTTAAATTTTAAATCATTTAATTTTCCCTTTTAATGTGATGAATTACATCGCATTACTGAGAATTAGTCAGTTTAAAAGTTTTGTTTTTTATTTACATATATCAACATAGTTGCATTACTTATTCTCTGTTTCAGAACGCAACCATTGATGGCGAATGCTTTTTATCTTAACCTATTAAAAATATTCATGTATAAATTAACCCTTTTTTGTTTTATTTTTCGTAATATCGACATAGTTGAGTAAGGTCAAGAACATGGTTTGCATTCTCAAGTTCAAGATAAATGCAACTCAGCAAGCAATGCGTGATGAATCACATTACTTCAAAGTGCCTTCTACAGTTTTTATCTTCTCAGAAACCCACAACACACAAAACTTTCAAGCAACGTATTTTTATAACAATTTTTCATTGCATACTCTTAGGCCGTTACAAGCTACAAAGCTCAGAACCCGGAGACACAAAGCTTTTAAGCAACGTATTTTTATAACAATTTTTCATTGCATACTCTTAGGCCGCGCCCTCCAAATTAGCAAAGACTCGAACCGGGAAATCTGTGCCAGAACTCCCATTGTTACACTACTCACCGTATTCATCTGATATGGCTTCAGCCGACTTTTTCTCTTTCCAAAACTCAAATTACCACTTCGAGTCACCCATTTTCAGTCAATAGAAGATATACAAAATTCGCGGTGAGAACTAATGTTGATTCCAGGAAATGCAATTAAAAAATGTTTTGTTGATTGGATTATTCATTGGCATAAGTGTATTATTCCGGAAAGAACCTACTTTGCAGGCGATATAATACAATTGTATGAATTAATAAATATTTTCTACTTTTTTTGACAGAGATATTTGGATATTAGCTAAATCCCCTCAAATTAAACTCAAAAATATTTGTGTGTAAGTATAACTAATAACTGTGTCCATTTTAGAATAGAGGGTGTTTTTTATAAAGTGATACAACTTTGAATTGACATCACTGCTTTATTTTACCATCTATTTAACAGCTGATAGTGGTTTTTTGTTAAGTTTGCTTTGACATTTTATTATGGATCGACTTACACTAGAACAACGTGTGCAAATTGTGGAAATTTTTAATCAAAATAATGGTTCTGTTCGTCAAACTTTTTGTGCTCTTCGTCCATTTTATGGCGTACATAATCGTCCTTCAGAGCTGCTAATTCGAAGAATAATAGATCGTTTTCGGACCACATTTACTGTTACTGAGAATGTGCATCCCGTGAGGCGCCGAACACTGCGCACTGAAGAATCTGTAGCCGCTGTACAGGAAAGCATTGAAGATGATCCTAATCAATCAATTCGCCGCCGTTCTCAGCAACTGGGGTTGTGTCCATCCACTTTATGGAACATTTTACGAAAAGATCTTCGCTTAAAACCTTTCAAGATTCAACTTGTGCAGGAATTAAAGCCAAACGACCATCTTATGCGCCGCCAATTCGGCGAATGGACTGAAGCACAAATTGATATTGATTTTAAATTTCCATGGAAAATTTTATTTTCCGATTAAGCCCATTTTTGGTTGAATGGGTACGTAAATTAACAGAATTGTCGTATTTGGAGTGAGGAGAATCCACAAGCTTTTGTCGAAACACCATTAGATCCACAGAAAATTACTGTTTGGTGCGCTTTATGGGCTGGCGCAGTCATTGGCCCATATGTCTTCAAAAACGATGATGGTCAGAATGTTACTGTCAATCGTGAACGGTATAGGAACATGATTCGAAGTTTTTTCGTACCTCAATTAGCTGGCATTAATCTTGCTGATATGTGGTTCCAACAGGACGGAGCCACATGCCACACAGCGGTCGCTGAAAATAAATTCACGAAATGGCCCAATTAATTGGCCCCCAAGGTCGTGTGATTTAACCCCATGGAATTATTTTCTTTGGGGTTCTGTAAAGTCACTTGACTACATGGATAAACTACAAGCAATTGAACACCTGGAAATCAACATTCGAAGAGTTATCGGCGAGATACTCGGCCGCAAATGCTGCGAAAAGTATGTGAAAATTGGTGTTCCAGATTGCGTTTTATACGCGCCAGTCATGGTAACCACATGGCCAAAATCATATGTAAGCAATAATGTCATAAAATTTTGTATTCAATAAAGCTCGTTTTATTGATATTTAAAATATGTAAATATGTTTTATTTTAATCTAAACTTGTATCACTTTATAAAAAACACCCTTACGAATGTTATTCGTAGATTTCAGTTACGAATAGGATTCGCAGAAACTGACGTTTATAAGTACACATTATGAATATTTTATTCGTATTCGTACAAAAACAAATGTATATTGTACGAATATCTATATTTGTTACATTTACGAATGATCATAATATCTTATAACGAAAAAAAAAATTCTGTCTGAGCTGGGGTTTGAATCTCAGCTCTTAAGCTTACAAGCCACGCATTCCACCAGTAGACTACAGCTAATTTACAATCATGCAGTTCGTTATATTCTATAGTTCTTCGACAAGCAAGACAAAAAAAAATTTTGTGTTAGCTGGGGTTTCAACCTCCGCTATTTAGCTTGCGGGCCACGCCCTCTACCAATAGGCTACAGCCACTTTACAATCATGCAGTTCCTTATATTCTGTAGTTGTTAGACAAACCAGGCAGAACGATTTCGGTTTTAAATTTTTTAAACTCAACTAATAATTCCTACATTGTGCGAATAATACGTACGGACAACCTTTTTTTACTAATACTATTTTCCATTGGTAAATAAAACGAAAGCATTAGTAAATTCTACGAATGTAATAAAAGAAATTACGAAGTTATTCGTACGAGAAATTTAAGAATATTATTATTTATATGCACACCATCATTTTTACAATGCAATAATATGAATCATTTTATTTTTTTTAAGAATATCATTAGTATGTATATAAAACGAATACACTCACGGAACTGGCGATGCTATCAAAACATGGCTTCTTCTAGCCATAATATTACGGCTCTCAAAAATTTAATATATGAGGCTGTGAAAACTTCCATAAGGGCTGCTAGATTCCAGTTTAAGAGTTGCTAATCCTAAATTAGCAACAACCTAAAAAAATAAAGGTTGTCAAAACCTTAATTGACAACCTCACAGGAAGTTGTAAGAACTTACAATAGTGAGAGGAATTCAGTTTTAATAGCCGAATCGTGGTGGGGACATAACAGCGCCTTTTGTGGCTACTATAAATTGTGATGTTGACAAATCGTGGAAAAATGTTTTGTGATGAAATTGCGAAATTTAACTTTTTTTCAGTCTTTGTTTTAATATAACGCAGTTTCTTTAATTTCTCTTCACTGTTTGTGTAAAATTAGGTACTTATAAAACTGCCACAATTTTGCCTAAAAAAAAAGTTTTCACTCACGACGTCTTTAGAATTATTCCCGTTTAATTGCTAGCTTATCGTATTTTATTTGTACTTAAAGTGTGTTTTATTTAGTTGAAGTTATTTCACGTGATTATAAAT
Organism: Dichetophora obliterata; assembly: GCA_963920525.1. Taxonomy (NCBI): domain Eukaryota; kingdom Metazoa; phylum Arthropoda; class Insecta; order Diptera; family Sciomyzidae; genus Dichetophora; species Dichetophora obliterata. The sequence continues at coordinate 60,030,886 of OY986436.1, read as the reverse complement.
ACTGATTTATTAAAACTTTATAAATAATATTTTGCTTTTTGCCAACAAGCACACTGAAATGTCAAAACTAAAATAGAAGTTATTCGTTAGAAAATAGAGTTATTCATTTGTTGTGGTTTTAGTATCCGCAGTAAAAGCGTGAAAACCGTATTGAGTCTAAAATAGCCACATAAAAGTTACTCAAGACGCAATAATTGAAAATTAGTTGCAGTAGCCACAATACTGAATTTATCACAACTGTAACCACAGCTTTTATTTGCGAAGGACGCTGAAAAAATTGTCGTTTTTGTTTTGTGATTATTGCAGATTCAATTGGACTTATGAGAGCTCTCATAAAGTTCTTGTAATAAACTTTCAGCTAAGGTAACTTCTTTTCATATATAATAATTCTAGTATGGCTATAACAGCCTCAACTTTTTCATGGCAGCCGTATACGAACTTCTATAATTCCCTGAGTGTATATTCGTAGATACTTCATCAGGTATTAGTAACATTTTACGAATGAATTCGTAAAGACATCACATTACAAATACTTTGTATATTGTACGAATATTTGTAGAATGTACGTATATCAGTGTAGGTTCATTAATATTGTTAAAGCATTCAAGTGCAATATGACACAAAAAAAGTTAGGAAACACCTGCTTTAATTGGCAAATAAGCGAAACTAAACAAAAGACTTAAGAAACGAACTTTTTGAACGAAAGTCGAATATTAAATTTTCTTCCAGTTACAAACATTCATTTAAGAAAATATATTCAAAATTTATACCTCAGCTGAATTTCTGCACATGATTCAGAAGCTACATTGACTTATTCCGCCACTAACCCTTTCACTACTTAGCAAGCACTGAGTTCTTCAACAAATAAGTCACTTTCCAGCAGTTTAGTGTAAGCAAACAATTAAAAAACATTTGCAATTTTAACAAATGGCAACAATTATTAATGTCGACAGACGGCTGAAGGATGCAGTAGCTAGCAGCAGTAGTCAACGAGTAGCCAGCGCGTTCCGCACACTATCAACTAGCTACTTGAGCTAGCTGCACTTCGGCTGCATAGTAAGAGTTCTAGAAGCATGTGTTTGTTTCTTTGTTTTTGTTTTCTTTGGTTTGGTGCTTTTAACTAAAATCCCACAAATTGTTGCCAACTGCTGTCAAAAGGAATCAAACTCAAATTGTTGGGTAACGCATTGCACTGCTTCGGCGACGACAGCAAAAAAAGTTTTTTTCTTTTCAATTGAAGACATAAATGAGTAAAACTTGAGCTTGCTTACGTGTGTGTGAATGTGTGTGGCATGACAGCTATGACAGGAAGTTGTATTGGCCACTGACTTAGAGTTGGTTGGCCAACAACGCATTGCTCGGCGCCACACCACTTAGAACCGCACGCATACTAGATGTGTGCAAAAATTCTTCGAGTGTTTGTCTTCAGTAGAAAAGGAGAACCTTAGCACATTTTCACAACGCAAACGTATTCGTAGACATGCAGTTAATATGAGAAAATATTTGATATAATGGCAAGGAATATTAAAATTTTTGTGTAATAAGTTGAGAACACGTTAAGAATTTTTTTAAGTTAAGGAACTTTTGTGTGTTCGTATTCAAGTACCTTTTGAGCAGTAGCCAGGCTAACGACATTCTTGTTCGGTTTGAGTGATAGTTTTGTGGGGTATTTGTGTGGCCAAGAGTAAATGTAATAAACTTTGTTTTTCATCATTTTTTGCTATATTTGTTTCGACATTTCAATAACATCTGCTAATGTGACGATAGTAAGCTGCAAGAGAATTTGTTAATGCACACAGTTAAATAACATTATTCTCGAATGTGCAATGGAACTTGAACTCTGAGAGAAGAATGTGTAAAACTAGCCTCTTTGAACAGTAGTACTCAACATCTTAGTAATGTTTTAAAGAAAAATATTTCTCGAGAAAACGCTTTTATTAGTGTTAAATATTAACAGTTCTAATGACAATTATAAGTTTAATTGCTGATTTCTTAAGGAAAAAATAAATTGCTTGGTTCTAGTTGCTGAAGTAAAACTTTATTTGAGACAATAAACTCTAAATGTGTTACGTGAAAAAATAAAATGTGAAATTAGTTCGAAATGGCTTGAATCAAGGTTTTCAAATTAAATTTCATTTTTTTTTCTAGTGTATTGCGCACCCACTTTAAAAATAATCATTTACAGATAATGTTAGAGTAAAAAAAGAAAAAAAATTTTCTGAAGATTTTTTTTTTTTTATATTATGTACAGAAAAATGTTTTTATTTAATTAATTAATATTTGTACAATAAGACTTGGTCTTTAGTAGTACATCAATAGAGGTGAATCACATTTATATAATTTTTACTTATTGAATAATTAACATTTGTCTAATAACTATGTGAATTTAGAATATAAAAAGGAATTAAGATTTTGCATTTAGGTTAAGTTTAATTAAATTGAACATTAAAATTTTTTTTAAAAAAAAAGAATTAAGAATAAGATAACTTAATAATTACTTGATTGAAGATTATTTTAAAGACATTAGTAAAGTGGAAAAAAAAATTATAAACAAAATATAATAAGAAGAAAACTTTTGAAAGATATGGCAATAAGGAAAATAGAGAAAGAATAAATTTAAAGATTGAATTATCCATCAATAGAACAAAAGTAATTATAAACTGCATGTTCAAAGCTGCTTCTAAAAGTTAATTGTTTCAAATAGTTGGGTAATGAATTCCAAAGTCTAATGGTGCTTATGAAGAAAAATCTACTGCTATTGAGGTAGTTGTGTCTAGGAACAATGATGTTGGTAGACCGAACTGATTGAAAAAATTGTAATTTCTCATAAAGATACCCTGGGCATTGTGTATTAATAAGTCTGTGCAAAAAAATAATATTACGCATATTCAAGTATTGAACCAAACCACACCCAAGAATTTCTTTACTCCTCAACGAAATATGGTCAAAACGTTGGATTTTAAAAACATACCTTGCCGCATTGTTAAACGCCACAAGGAGCTTATGCTGCGATTGGGAATCAAGCTGACTATAGACAACATCTGAAAAAGTAATATGTGGCATTATTAGTTGTACTACAAGCCTACGACGAGTTTCAAGAGGGATAAAGTCTGAGGAAGCTCGTAAATAACGCAAAGTACCGTAGATTTTACTTATAATGTAATTAATATGGTCAATACAGGTTAATCTAGAGTTAATTATGAAACCAAGGTTTTTCACTTTATTCACAACGTTCAATTTATCAGTTCCTATTGACAAAAGTGGAATATCCACAAAGCATGAATCATTCCTTGCAATTGGTAGCACTTTAGATTTTAAAGGATTGATATAAAGTAAGTTGGTGACTGCCCACTTGTTAAGCAATGCCAGATCATATTTTAATCTATATGCTAAGTCTTCTAAAAGACCAGTAGGTCGAGAGAGGTATAGCTGAATGTCATTAGCATAAGCATGAACGGTTGCATATTTACAAACAGAGAAGACGTCATTTAAAAAAATAGAGAAAAGTAAGGGACCCAAAATAGACCCTTGAGGCACACCGGCAGAAACAGAACAAAGAGACGAACAATTATTACCAACTTTAACCTGTTGCATTCTATTATCTAGGTAATTGGATACTAGTTTAAATGCACTGTCACTAAAATAAAAAAAATGCTTAAGCTTATAACAAAGCAGATTGTGACCGACAGAGTCAAAAGCTTTGGAGAAATCTATAAGGCAAAGAAGAGTTATAAGATTCTTGTCATAGGCTATTCTAATGTCATCCATTATTTTCATTACTGCTGTCGAACAACTGTGACCAGAGCGAAAGCCAGACTGCAATGGGGATAAAAGATTGTTGACATGTAGGTACTCAGAAATCTGATCAGACATTATTCGTTCAAAAACCTTACTAAGAGCAGGGAGTATACTAATAGGTCTGAAATCTTTGGGATCAGAGACAGAAGTAGATTTAGCCACAGGCATGACCGTGGCAATCTTCCATAATTCTGGGAAACGGGAGCAAGTAATACAGTGATTGATAATATGAGTCAGGGGCGCTAAGATAAAGTGAAAAACTAATTTGATAAATCGGATTGGCATTTCATCAATCCCTACTGCATTGGAATTAATTTTCATTATGCATTTGGCTACATAATCCTCCCTAACAGAAGAGAATTCAAAAGATGGCAAGGAAAAATTAGTTGCTTGTGCTGTCAACACGCCATTGTTGCCATTAAATATCCTGTTTGAGGAAATGTCCCGAGAAGGACTTGGGCACCCATTTGCCAAAAAGAAGCCATTAAGTAAGTCCGGATCCAAATTACAAACACTAGGCTCCTTACTGAACACTCTTTAATTTTTTATATTTTGCCATAACTGTTTAGAGTTTAACCCTGTATTAAACTTACAACTGAATTTCAAAAAATAATTCTTGAACGAAGAACAAATAAACAGTTTATAATAAACGACCCCTTTAATACACAGCTTGCTTTTCAAATTGCATTTTCTTACATAATTATATAAGGTAAAAAATTAAAAAAAATTAATTTTAATACCTTTGGGGATCCATAAAATTTGTTACTTTGGGTTTATTTGTACTTTTAATCAGCGCTATTATTTGAGGGGAATATAATTGCTTAAAAATACTTTTATACGTAACACTGGTTTTTTTTTCAATTATAGGGTCAATTTGGACCCTAAGGAATAGTTTTGAGGATTAAACGCTTCTACGAAATCATTTACCAAGTAATTGTTAATGTTTCACTTGAAAAAATGAAGCCGTTAAAGCTAATAAAAAAAATTTCAATGTAAAACTGCATTAACATGTAAATGACATTGAAACTTAAATTTCTCTAAAACGGGCCAAAGGATGAAAAAATCGGTTAACGCTATTCAATTCAGCGTCTTTGAATTATACTGAACTGCTATGTCGTCAGCTTGTTTGCAAAAACAGATCCAGATTCATGCATTGTGTTATTGTTCATATTTGAGTCAGCTTTCTTTCATATTGTTGTTACCTTGGAATAACTTAACCCAGATATGCCTAATGTACTACATATAATACACCTCAAAAAACAATTTTGCTATGTAAGTTGAGTACTTCATTTGGTTTCATAATATCTTCAAATTCTTCAAATTTTCTAATGTCTGAAAAAATCTTTAGTGCAGAACAGTTTTAATTTTATTCTTTTAAAATTTTTTCTTTTCATTAGGGAAAAATGTTAAAAATTTCAAAGGCAAAAATGGTCTAGTACTAATTTTTAACGAACAAGTTTTAGAAAAAATTACGAAAAACCCGGTTTTCTGGATTAGTTGTATTCAGTTTTATATAATGACTCAGTAAAATCATCTAAATGCTTTTGAATAAACATCTTTATAATTACTTTAACATTAATAATTTTAAATAGTTAATTGAAAAGTTGTTATCTATTTTGTATTTGTGGCATGTAAAAGATAAAAGTCTTGAATGTAAGAAAGTTTTTCCAAATAAATAATTAAAATAAAGAAGAAACTAAATACTGAGCTTTCTTAATAACATAAATTTTTATATATTCTCGATACAAGAAATTGAGAATTTTATGCATGAGTGAAAATCGAAAGCTTATTTACTTGGTTAAAGCATAGAATTCTTGACTTTTTTTTCTCTCCGATTAGGCTGTGGTGGCCGTAGCTAAAGAACCACGGTAGCCCGAGCTCAATTCCCAGCTCAAACAGAAGGTTTTAATTTCAATTAATATGTCTTTTCGGCCGCCACCTTTCTGCGGCAATGGCAAGCCTGAGATAGTAAAAACTGCCATTTAAAGCTTCTTGAGCTGTAGTACAAATCTTTTAAAAAACCACAAAAAACCACAGGATAAAATTTTATTTAATTAAGTATGATAAGTGTTTTTGTGCTTTTTTATCATTCTTTCTGAATCTGAATCTGCTATACAAAAACAGAAAAACTTCGATATTTTTTATAGTTCTTATGTATTATTAGCTGCTTATACTGTAAACCAGCTGTGCCCAGCGCCTAACTCTTTCCACTCTTTTACAACAACTTCAATGTTTTCATGATTGTTGTAATTCGCCGAATTCAGTTTGCAATTTCAGCCTCGCTTCTTAATGTTATTGTTTTTGTTCTTTCGAACCATCGATAGCTGTTCTGCGTTTGCATGTTGTTGTTTTTGTGCTTCGGCACTATCGATCGTGGATATTTTGCACTGTTTTTGGCATTCGCTTTTTAGACGTTAACATCATGCGTCGTATTCTTTATAGGTGACCTTCTCCGAGAAAGGGACCTAGTGTGTGAAAATGAAGTTTTGAGAAAAACGCATTTAAAATTTCATAACGCATTATCACTGTGAACACACCTTCAGTTACTTGTTACTTCGATACTTGATTCTTAAGCGATAACAGTTTTGTACGTTTTTATGGGGTAAATAAATTTTTATCAGAAATCTAACTCATATCATCTTATTCTACACCCTTTTAGGTACCAGAATCCAGTCTTAAGTCCAAACCCGTTTTTTGACACACTAGGTCCCTTTTCGCGGAGAAGGTCACATATTCTTCGTTGTGAGAATACCCATTGAGAAAAAGTTGAATATTTACAGGTGGGTACTTTATTAGTTTGCCTATTTTTTCATAGATAATAAAAGATTAAAAAGATTTTAATCTTAATAATATAACATTTAAGTTAATAATAAAACAGTAAGATATTAGAAGGTATAAAAAATTAAGGTTAAAGCAAATAAAAATTATTTTAGTATTAAAAAATGAAGAAAATGTATAATAGTAAAAAAATCACAAAAAAAAAACATATAAGAGACGGTACAAAATAAAAAAAAAAAAATACTATAAAACAAAATATAAAAAAATGTGGAAACCTTCACGGGTTAAAGCTGGGTAAATCAGAATATATTCTGACAAGTTAAAAAATGAAACATTTGGAATTACTTGTAAGTTCGTTACATATAAGTTCGCTGTCGCGGACTCTGCCAGCACTCGTGTTATTTATAATTCCTCATTGCATCCAGATTAAAAATTGTTGATGTTGATGCTTTTTGTCGCTGTTGTAGTGGTTGTTTTTGTTATTGCTTTTGCACTCTTTAAATAATTTTCGTGGACATCGCTGCTGTAAACGGTGTGACTCGTTAAGATGTTAAAATAAAAAACTGAGGCTCCACGCAGTAGCGTAGCAAGGGGGTGCATACCCCAGGTGCACACCCCAGGTGCACACCCCTGTCCGCCCCAGGTGCACAACCTGATGGGGAGCAAAATTGACAAAAAAAATGTTTGCAACATAACTGTTTGTTATAATGTACAATTTTTTGTATAATAATAAATTTTCTTTTAATAGGAGCGCATAATTTAATACCAAAGTATATACGTTTTTTTAATACCTATGATTGAACTTATCATATTGGCTGCACTCTTTCATTGCAGATGCCAAAGGGTGCAAAAGTACTTGAAATATCTTGAAATATCTTAAAACGCGTTCGTATCAATAAAAAAAAAACAGAAAATATATAGGCGAGGGGTGCAATTATATAAAATAATAATAATATTGATGTTACACTTGTTTCATATTATTTAAAGTTTTGCTATATGAATGCTTCAATGTAACATAATAGGAACTAAAATATGGAAAAAAGGAACTAAAGTATGTAATGGTTTTTTGAAAGTGGTCAGTAAAGTATGCAATATAAATCGTAAATCAGAGAGTGTCTGGATAGGTTTCATTCAGAAATTCAAAATGTATTTGAAGCAATCCTGCCATCGAGCTTGCTAACTGCAGATTTGAATACAAAGATTGGTTCAAAGTCAGTGATGAGGCCATTGAAAAATAGTTAACGATTGAAATACCAAGGGTAAGTAGACACCTTAAAGCTGCAGACATTGCTTTCGAAGCACATATAAACTGGACCTCAATGGATTTCTTTAAATTTATTTATGAACGGGTATTCGAAGAATTTATGCCGAATCAATCACTTTGTTTTACCTTAATTGGTCCTTTGTGAAAATTTACACATTTTTCAATTTCAAGCTGATATTTCTTTAATATAAGTTTATCAAATCGAGCTAGGATTTTGGCTCAATGTAAAAATTGTATGCAAAATTTATGTTTTTTTCACGCTAGGTGTCGCTGCTACCCTATAGAAAAAATTCCCTAATAGGTTCTTGTGTGCAAAATATACACACCATAATCTTGGCGAGCCTATTTCACTGTTCTTCTGCCTTATAGTTATTTTTATTTTTTTAACTTTCTGAAACCCAGCGCTATACTACCACGCCTCCTTGTCCTACGCGCCCATAAAACCCCTGCAGTGTAATCAACTAGATTTATACCAGTCAACAACTAGTTGGAAATATCCAACAACTAGTTCGATTTATGTCCTATTGTCATAGAACCGACTGGTATTTTTTACGTGGTGATGTCATTGGGTAAGACAATTGTCTTACTATAGATAAGGTTTTAACTAGTTAACAACTCATTTTTTATGTAAAGTAAAGTTCTAGTTGGGTTGTGACAAGTTTTTAACCAATATAGTAATTATCGAATTAAAACTAGTTCATAGGTTCATATTTTTTCAATAGTTCATAGGTTCAAAGAACATATATTTTTACAACAAAATATTAGCTAAAGGCTAAAGTTAAAGCTATTTGATGAAATACCATGTTTATGGTATACTACATGTTTTTAAATTAGTTCTTATATGTTTTAATTTGTTTATTATTAGTTTGTTCCAATGGGGTACCCAGCTCCAACTGGTTTTGGAACTGGTTGATTTTGATAATATGTAGTATAGTTTGATTTTGGCTAGTTTTACAACTGGTTTAATGTGACTTGACAAAAACTAGTTGGGTTTAAACTACTTTTGCAACTAGTAAATCGTGACAAAATATAAACTAGTTTGTTTTGACTAGTATAAATACTACTCATGTTTTAATGCTGACTAGTCTTACACTGCAGGGATGGTTTGATTGAAACAAAACGTGTAAATTGTGGTCGAATACCGAATTCCGAGCAAATTTGTGTTGCTTAGGAGGTGCCACGCCTTTTTTCAATGCAAAAACTATTTTTTGTATACGTTTTATTATCTGCTAAATTTTCACGAAACCGAATTCCTTGCGATTATTAACCAAATTCCTTCGTTTATTACACGCTAAAGTTTCACGAAACCGCATTCCGATGCGGTGTAAATTGATTTTATTCACACCTAACCTACGCAACGCTAGTCGTATAGATTGTGGCGTGACATTATTAAATGCTCCTTCTATGTCTAGAAAAGAAACTTAAGTGAATTCATTATGCAGTAAGGATTTTTCGATGGTCCCGGACCAGTGAGTGTAAAGCCGTTTCCACGGATCTTCGCTTGCAGGCTGTGCAGGCTGTGATGCCGATATGAGAGCAGAGTCGATACTGCTGCGTAGATACAGATCTAGTATCCGTTCTAACGCCTTCAAGAGGAATGACGTTAGACTTATAGGACTAAAATCTTTGGGAGTGGTATGTGATGTCTTCCCTGCTTTGGCAATAATGACAACTCTGGCCTTATTCCAAGCATTGGGAATATATGTCAGGCTTATGCAGCCTTTGAAAATGATACGAAGCCACGACAAAATATATTTCGCAGCTTCTTGTATTTCTACAGGGTAAACACCATCAGGCCCTGGTGATTTATACGACTTGAAGCTGTTTACCGCCCATTTTAGTTTCCTATCGGAGACCATTCAATCGGTGTCCTGCGTAGATTAGCTAGGACTAGGCAGTTGTGCACCAAGAGGCACGCTACTACCTGGGAAGTGCGTATCTAATAGGAGGTTGAGAGACTCCTCACCAGACATTGTTCATGTTCCATCCGACCTTTTCAGATAGCCGGGTGTGCATGGTGTGCTAGCGAGAATCTAGCGCAGCCTATAAACCTCTGAAATTTCTTCAATTCGTTCACAGAATCCTTTCCAAGAGGATCTTTTAGCTTTCCTGGTTTTAGTTTTGAAATTTTTAAAGGATACCTTGTAGGCTGCCCAATCAAGCTCAACTTTCGAGCGCTTAGCTACGTTAAAGAGCCTTCTACAATTTTTGACATTTCCTTTTCTTATTGGAAGCTAATAAAAAAAATGCTATTTAATAATAAGACACAGTTTCGAAAGTACCGTGAGTGTAGACGTAGAATTCCTTTTTATACAGTAATAGAAAAAATTCTGTTTTTTTTCGTATATGTTTTTCATTTTTTCGTGTCGGCCGTAGCCTAGTGGGTAGAGTACGTGGCCCCTAAGCTAAAGAACCACGGTAGCCCGGGTTCAATTCCAGCTCAGACAAAATGTTTTTTTAATTGAAATAATTTTTCTGTTCAGTCCTCACCTCTCTGCAGACAATGACAAACCTCCGAGAGTTAAAACTGCTATGAAAAGCTTTTGAGAACATAAGCCGTTCGGAGTCGGCATTAAACTCGTAGGTCCAGTTCTCGATCAATTGTGTTCAAACATTTAATAACACGCACAACACAATTGATTAATAGAAACTCGGTCAAAGTCCTTTCTAGGGCTGAAATGGCCAATGTATTTTTTTTATTTTTTTCATGATTAGTTAATTCTATGTCAAAAATAGATAATACTCAAATTTTTTATAAAAAATCTGAAACTATGCAGCCCACCGATTAGACGATTTCATATGAAATGATCGATTAGTTGCTTTTATGTTAAGTTATTTTATACTTAGTTGCTTTTATTTACTCTGTTATTCAAAAATTAAAGCTACATTCTACAATATTAATATAAGGGAGAGTTGTCTAAAATGGGACGTCTGCTAATGTGGCACTCGAATCTTTCTCCCATATGTTTCACAGCCATCACCAATGTTTTGACATTGGCAGTGTAGCTTCGATGCACCACTTTTCATGTGGATTTGGAGAGAAAATACGCTTTGTTTATATTTGTGCTAAAAATAAGGTAAAAAATTTCAGAAAACAGTCATTATTTTTTGTGCTATGAAAACGGTGAATATGCATTGTGTTGGTTTTTTGCTTATCTTTAAAGTTTCAAAACGATTTCTGTTCAAATGCAGTGAAAAAAGAAATTTCTGATGTTATATCAAAATGTCCATGAATTTATAATGTGGGACATCACATGTTTTCCAATGTGGAATCCACTGCGCGTGCATACAACATACGTATCTAGAAAAGGTGAACATGAGATTTGATGATATTTCGCAAGTTGGTGATGAAGAATTGATGAATTACATTAGTGGAATTGTGACTAGGATTAAGATGTAGCTTGAAGTTAATCTGAAGAAAAATTCCAATTATTAGCCCTATTACGGTTCACAACACAACAGTAATCGCTGTCTTCAATGTGTAAATTTCTATTACGGTAGACAACAAAGCAACTGAATACATTCCACTGTTGTCTGTCAACAATGCTGTGTCTTCAATACACTTACTACGCAACACAGCAGTTGTGCTTTATTGTCTTGTTGTCTGCCAAATTTTGAAGACAGCTAATTTGGTGTTGTGTTGAAGAAACGAAATAGATTAAAAATGAAAATTTTATTTAAAATTGCGTTTTTCTTTATTAATTATGAAAATTTCAGAGAAAATTGGTAATACGTCCTCCTTGTGAACAGAATTATATTGAATTGAATTATATTGACAGAATTATATTGAATTAAATTCGAAATTGTTTGTTTATTTAATTTTTTATTTTGACAGTGGCCATTAAGTCCATCCAGTGGACAGTTTGCCATAATTCTTAAATTATAGTTATGCTATTGGCATCAGAGAACTGCACAAGCCTACTTAAAGTCTATTTCAAGTACTTGCTTACTTGCTGAAATACAAGTTCAAGCCAGCTTGAGCTTGAGAATTTTGAATCAAGTATAGCTTGTAAATGAATATAAATAAGCCCACGACAGCTTGCGACTTGCAAGTATGCTAGCTTACAAGCGAACGGCACGAAGCTTCAAGTAAAGGAAAGCTTGATGCCTTCGGCAAAAAGCTTGAAAAGCTTGAAATTGAAGGCGAGTATCCAATTGAAGCAAATATCCAAAAAATTCAATGAGCTTACGCTTAGAGAGAGCTTAAGCGTAATAGGACTTTTAAGGATTCTGTGAACTACGTGGTTGGAAGTTTTAGGGGTAAATGATTTCGAAAATGATGTCAAACTTTAAAATTTAAGATAGCGGATAGAGTTGCCACCTAGCTTTTTTTTATTTTTGCGAATTCTTGTTATTTTGAAATTCTGACAACGGATTTGATTTCGAATATAATGTCACAGTTTTAAAGTTTAAGATGGAGGTTAGGGTTGACACCTAAATTTTTACCACAGTATTGCCACCTAATAAAATGTATTTTTAGTTTTAAACGTCATTTATCAGTGCTAAGGGTTCGCTGATTTCGAATCTAAAGTCAGAATGTTAAAATTCAAGATGGTGGATAGTGTTGCCACCTTAATTTTTTGTAGTTTAATGAATTCGGGGCTGGCAAAAAAAAATGGTACACCAAAAATGGGTCGCTGAATCTGAATCCGTTGTCAGAATTTCAAAATTATAAAATTTTGAAATGATAGGGCTGCCACCTAATAATTTGTCTTTTCATATGTCCTTTACTTGAAACTTCGTGCCGTTCGCTTGTAAGCTAGCATACTTGCAAGTCGCAAGTTGTCGTGGGCTTATTTATATTCAACTACAAGCTATACTTGATTCAAAATTATCAAGCTCAAGCTAGCTTGAACTTGTATTTCAAGCAAGTACTTGAACTAGCCTTCAAGTAGGCTTGTGCAGTTCTCTGGTTGGTACCAGAGATTTGCATGAGACCTTTCGTCAGTTTTTGCCACTCGAGTAACAATCGTCGTCAGCCGTAATCGCACACAAGAAAAAAATGCATATATACCGCTCGAGTTCGTAAACAACGAATGCTGCAAAGCACACTTTGTCACGATTGCGAATTGATGCAAGGCAGCCTCCAGACCACGAGATCATTCGGATGCTTCGCTTAAAGCTCGAGTGTCAGCTGCTGCATGAATTTTTGTTGTTTCCATACTTCTCTGACCTTCTCTAGCAGCGCGTTCTTCTTTGTGCTGTTTGTTTCCTTTTAGTTTATTGTTTTCTTTTCTCTACTGTGGAGCAATCAGTATTGCCAGTAGCAAGTTTTATGACAGTAAATTCTTAAAGTAACCTGAGATTAAATTTGGACCAAGAGTGCATGAAAGTCATCTTGAAAGCGACTTAAATTAGTAAACAAACTATTATTGAAAGTTTGTCGGTAAAATAACAATAATGTTTTGCTTTTAATGAACATTCTTTATCCATTCAAGACAAGAGTAACCAAAGCTCCAACACAATTAAAAAATGTTTGATGAAAACCAACACAAACTTGACATTAATTTGTTTTTTTTTATGAATATATCCTCGTTATGCCGTGGTTATGGTAGCCAAACAATTTGCCGAACATTTTTTTTTGTTATTGTTTTATCGTTTTTTACTTTGAGAATGAGTGTTAGCAGAGCATCATGAAACAATGCTATACAGATAGCGTATTCCGTGCGCAAGAAATAAAATCTTCTGGGCACTACGTCACTCGGGCTTGTTAGTTATAACACGTGGTGAATACATACAAAATAAAATGTGAAAAAGCAAGAAGTAAACACAAGCAGCACAATTGCAAGCATTTAAGAAACATTTCATTTATTTAGTTTAATTTCTAATATTGTGCACTTATAGTACGTGTTATTTATAATTTTCAATTATATTTTATGTAATTAAAATAAGTACTAAAGTTTTAGATGCTTTTGATAAGAATAACAACGATTAAAATTTGGGCCAAAAAATTAACTTACAACTTTTTTCAACAAACGAAACAACAAAGCAGCAGAACATGACAAAATGAAAACAAAGAAGCAATCAAAGTGCTGTCAAACAAATCAAGCAACGTAGTTATTTTTTTTTTTGTGGGGGCACAAATGCGAGAAGACACCCCTTTTATTTATATATATTTCTTTTCAATAATAGTACTGATAAATATATTTGCTTAAATTTAATTATAAATACATATATTTATAATCTTATTTACTTTATTTCCGTAAACCAAGTTAATAAGAAAATGTCAATATTTTTTCATCACTATAAATAAATTATCCCCTTTAAATATATTGTGACTTTGTTTTTATTTAGCCACTTTGACAAGCTCGAACTACGTCACAACCAAGAGGCGGACATGCGCAATGCGCTATCTGTATATATCTTTGTTTCATGGAGTAGCATTGTAAAATTAGGCAAGGTAGGGTTGAAGCTGATCGCCAAAGACCAAGATTGTCAAAACGAAGTTGACAGCTCTTACAAAATGCTATTTAAAATTTTATTTTGCTAAATTTAAGTTATTTTATTGTCATTTTTGGACATTTTTAACTTTAAGAACATTTTTCGGGTTTTTAGGTAATTTTTGTGTAATTTTAAAAGTTTTTTCGATTTTTTTCGTACTAAAAAAAGTAAAAATTAAAATTTTTTCACATATTCTTTTAGCAATAGAGTCCCTTCAATCAAAAATATCGAAAAAAATATTATATAAAAACTTAGGATATGGTAGTTTGTATTAAATCTATTTTTATGATCTACTGATGAAAAATTAGAGGGGAAAATGTTAATACAATACTATGAAATGAGGAGGAAGTAGAAGTAGAAAGAATTTTTTCTGTCAGACAATCAACGTTCTTTCAATTTTAATAATTTTAATAACTTAAAATATACATTGTAATATACTGTAACGCTGTGTATACAAAATATTCTATAAAATAAATTTTAAGTTTAGTAATATTTTATTTTTAAGGCTTTTTTCTTTATTTTTTATGTAATAGTTTGAGTTTTTTTATGTCACTTATGCCAGTTTTTAGGTCATCAAAGTACGAGCCCTGGTTATTAATATATTTATTATATTTTTCTATGATATGCAACTGTTTTATTGTTTCTGTTTTATAATAAAAATATTTTTTTATATATAATAAGAAATAATAAAATAACATTTTCGATACAATATAAATATCTTGTAAAAAAAATGATATGTTATTTTATAAGAATATTTAATAAAATATTCGTTTCATTCGCCACATAACTCATTATATTTTATTATATATTTTATCTTTGTGCTATGAATATTAAAGGCTGAAGGTTAAGTTGCTTGTGTCAGTTCCTCAAAATAATCCTTGGTTGCAATAGCATTTATGAAGATTCCTAAAATATTTCGATTCTAGCGATAGCCATTTGTGTAATGGAATGGTTTGAAATAGCCTCTAAAAATAAAATTTTTTGTCAAAATATTGGTTGGTGTAATAGTTTTAAGAAATAAACTGCCAGAAATTATATGGCGGAAAAAACTCTTCCTATCTGCATCAACAATTGAAATGTATGCAATCGCATAAAAGATAATGCTTTTTTTCATACATATTTTTGATATATTTTATTTCAAAATATTAATGCAAAACTTACTTGATCTAAAGCTCGCAATTTAATTCATGTGATTTTTTAATTTCTTGCATTTTTTTAGTATGTGCTTATTTTATAATTTATATTTTGGTTTTAATATATATCAAAATACGGAATTCTGACCAGGAATCAATCAATCACTTGCAGAAAGTGAGAATAGCATTTGAAATAACTATGTTTTTTGTATGCAATTAAAAATAATTAATAAGTAATAAAATAATTAATAAATGCACGAAAAACAGCATTTTTATTAATCCGAATGCAAAAATTTAACATTTGTTAATGCTGATTAGAAAAACTTTTTCATAACTATTATATCTGACCGTTTATATTTTTTAAACTACCATACCAGCCAATATTTTTACAAAAAACTTGATTTTAGAGGTAATTTCAAAGCATTCGAGCTCACGGATGGTTATCTCTACAGCCAAAATATTTTGGAAATCATCTATACTATTATATAAAATTCCTGACTACCTTTTATATGACATAGCATTCTTTTGCAAAAAATTGTCATCAAAACAAAAAGGTTTTTTTTTGCCCTATGACTCTTTTTGGGCGAAATTTATTTATACCAAAATGTTGTTTTTATATTTAATGTCTCAAAAATAATTTACATGAAAAAATTACCCCAATATCTCATTCCAATCAAAGGTTATGGCTTCAAAGAAATTTTTTATACCATTGGCTATATTAATATAAGTAATTTTCGCATTAATTGAATTCAATTCCTGCTATCCACCTCGCAGTCAAATTAGCATAGAAGTTGATTGTTGATTTTTTTTTTTCGTCAACTTGTGCGATAAAAACTCTATTTAAAATCTTATTTTATAATATTGCAATTTTTTGTGTCTGGTAACAACATTCGCAGAATAAAAAATGCAACACTGCAACTAATATTTTTCCTTTGTGCGAATGAGCATAAAAGCATGGATTTTCCGTGCTTTTGGCGATTGTTCCTCATGTCTTGCCTTGTTTGCCATTCTTGTGTCTCAGACGTTCGTAATCGCTAGCGCTCACACTATAGGCATTCGTATCAACAGCGATTGGTACATGCATTTGCGCATTAATTTAAATGCATGAAGAACATTCGGTGCTCGTTTATTGACGAGACAATCGAAACGCCATTTGAATGCACTCAAGCTGTTCTCTGGTTGGTACTATAAAAAGGGTCCGTGTTCCCGGCCAAAAGGAGGGAAAGCGGGATTTGTTTTCAACACCATTATAATCTTAGTAAAAAAATGCTTCCTTGTACTTAAAAACATTTTAATCCAGCTATTTCATTATACTAGATTTAATCCTATTTTTTAACGCCAGTTGAAATTAACGTGTTTAAATATGGGCTCACAATATTTCCTTTTCATATCGCAAAAAAATTCTTATCAAGATTGTACTTTTTGCTATTTAAAAAAATACTTTTTAAAGAGTACGTTTTTACTTTTCTCCAAAGCAACCCTGGACCAGTCAAGCAACGAATTCTACATACGTTTCACAATCAAACGTGACAACAACGTATTGTTGTGAACCATAATAGTTCGAAACCGTTGTGTCTTCTTGACTGTTGTGTCTACTCGTAAGAAGACACAGCAGTTTATTGCTGTGAACCGTAATAAGCCTAAAGCGTAATAAGAATAAATAAAAATTTATAATTTAGAGTTTTTACTGCAATGAATTTACGCTTTCTGTGGTTTTATTGGATGTCTGATAAAGTCCCGCATCATGAATGAAATTTACCAACAAAACTATAAACTGTATTAGGCAAAAAGATAGTCACTGCAAATACCAATCCAAAGATATATTTGGAACTCGAAAATATTCTCATTGAGAAAAATGATGATGATTAAACAAAACCGGTCCCACCACAGACAACTATCCCTTATCACTTAACCGATTTTGCATGAAAAACTCTCATATCCTTTCTTAAAATATCATGTTAGTATTAGTACAGTTTACAAAACTATAGAGTACCCCTTCTGAAAAATCCTGGCTACGGTTCTGGTAATACATCAGCATAAGTTTTAGTATCCCTGCTTTGCAACAATGTATATCATTGATATACGTATAGATATGAAAAAGGCTTTCTCCGCCTTTGAACAGCCTGTGACAATTTATTTAAAATTTTTGTGAAAAAGAAAGTTCTTGAAGGCAATATTTTTGGGTTATGCTATCTATCTCTTTATGTTTGTGGCTTCATTTCAGGCTAAAACAAAATTAAGCGCAACTTCAATCAAATTAATTAAAAGTCATGCTCAATCATTTAAAAATCATTTACAGTTATGTGCAAGGAAGGAAGCGCACAACAAGGAATTTTACGCTGTTGTATCTTGTTGTAGTTGTTGTTGTTAAACTAATCGAATTGACGTTCGTAGTGCGTGAAATTTGATGTTTTTTTTGCATTGCAGCGAGCATGCTTTTGGGTTGCGCCTGCGCAACGGTTGCTTGGTTGGCTTTATGGCTGGTTTGGTTTTTTTTTTTTATTTTTTATTTAAGAGTAAAGCAATGAATGCATAATTTCGTTGCTGCTATTGTTGTTGTTGTTGTCGTTGTTGTTCTGCTTCTTGCAGCATCGTCTCTTATCTCATCTGGCAGTGGGTTAAAATGTGTTCTCTTGTCAATTTATCAAATCAACAGAGAGTTTAATGTGTGTGACGCCTTATCCTTGTCGCCATGTTAAAGTTGTTGTAGTTGTTGCGTTTCTTAATGTTGTAAATTGTTCTTGTTGCTGTTGATTTGTTGTTGCTGTTGCTGTTGCTGTTGATGTTGTTGTCATAAGGAAAAAGTAAATTTCACTTCTGTCGATGCAGTCAACGATAAGAAAGAGTTATTAAGCAACGTTAACTTACGCACAGCGTTGCCAGACTGTGCACAAAAAACATGTACAAAAAAAAAAAATTTGAAGCCAAGATTTTGCTTATGTTTGCCTTAAATAGTGCAATGCAAGAATTTGTCAAGAAAAAAAAAATGAATAAAATGAAGTAAAGATTACAAAACTTGTTAAAATTTACATTAGCGCATTTCTTATGAAAAACTGACATAAAACAACCCATGAAAAACGTGTTGACCGATTTTTGCTTTATGTTGAATTCTTGATGTAGGTCGTAAAATTCTAGTCCGTTGTGTGTCTGCACGTCGTTCTGTCTCTCTGACTGTCTGGTTATATGTCTGTTTGTCGCTTACATGGCGTTGTTTCAGCGTTCCAATTCAGCGTGTTCAAAGCATCGTGCGATCGCTCGATCTGCCAGCGAAACTAACATGCCTACCACACTGTATGGAGCTACGGACACGGGCTGGCATGGTCCATCAACACTACCCCGCAACATCGTGGGTCGCAAGATTAGTCTGTAAATTTGTTCATATCCCGTTCTTTCCTTCATCTGTGAGTGTTGGTTTTGACCGTTTTTCTTGCTTTGCTCTTATCTTTTTTCTGCTCTTATATTTGGATACGCCAATCTGTGTGTTGCTAAACTTAATGCATCTGATGACCAAACAAATTTTAAGCTGCTTTTATTAATTGTACAGCTTTATAGCCGGATGTCAATCTTCGCAACGGCAAAGTCGCTGCGATGTAACCATTTGCTTTCTAGCACCGAAGTAAGAATCGTTTCAATGAGAATCAGATTCTAATTCTTCGAATGGTAATAATTTATATTACTTGCAATACAGATCTTTAATTGTGTTAATGAGTTTGTGCAATTTGAGGGAAACATCTTCATTCAGTATTTCTTATGTCTAATTTTTGACGAGTTTTCTTTGTTGTTGTTTGGTGGTAAAGTTGCATGTGATTTGGAATGTTGAAATTTTATTTTCAATTTATTTTTAGTATTACACTTGGTTTTTACTATGTCAGTTTAATGACACGACACAAAACTTAATCACCTAAAATATCATCTAAATAAAACGATTACAGATTTTTTGCATAGTTCTATTCACTAAAAAAGAAGTTGTTTTTTATTTTGCGAACAACAAAGACAAAGATTACTCATGATGCCAATATGTTGCAAATTTTTACTTCATTAACAACTTACGTGATACTTTTCACGAGTGTGGGAGGTAGATGTTTTTCAAAAGTTGTATTGTTTGGAGAACATTACCAAATGTGTATAGATTTTAAACTCAAAATAACTTTTTTATTTTATTTTAATGGATATTGGCTATTTGAGTTTTTGAAAGGCCCAATTTTCCTAAGGTCTTTCTAGTTAGTCTTTCAAAATTAGTATCAAAAGGAACAAATGCATACACAAAGATTTTTTTCAATTTGATAAGCTTTCCACAATGATTTTTTAATGAAAATAAGATAGGCTAAGTGTTTCCTACGGGATATAGTGCGTGGCCACTATGTTAAAAAACCACGGTGCCGATGATGTCCTCAATGCTATCATAAATGCCAAAAAATTTACGGCACAGGGTCCTGATGGAGTTGCTACAGTTATGCTGAAGCATCTGGGCAGGACAATTCCGGATATGTAGTAGTAGTAGTTGTAGTAGTAACATTTATTATATCTTTTTCATTAAAATACACAACATAACTTAACAATAGGCAAACAATTCATTAATTACATTTCCAGCATACAGAAGTTATAATTTAAAATGAAAAAGAACTGCAATCTATAGTTCACAAGGAACTAGAGACGATTGCAGTTACATAAATAAATAATTAAACATAATCGTATTCTTATTGTAACGTGAAGTGACTTGGTTTCAAAAAATAAATATATAACATAAATAATCACAAAAGAAATGAAGTGAAATAGATATAATAAAAATATATATATAATGAGAAAAAAACGTGAATTTAAAGAAACTCAAGAAACAAAAAAGGATTAACTACTAACAAACAATCAACATCATTGTAATTAAAACTGAAAAGCCAAGTTTTAACATTACGAAGAAATAAATATTTATTACGATTACATCTTATGCTATTAGGTAAGCGGTTAAAGAGTCTGGGAGCTACTGAAGTCTAAAACTGCGGAAATAGTTGAAGTGAAAACTGTGGTACACTGACAAGATTCTAAAGATTAATTCTTAAGTTATAGCTTATTGAGTATCTACTTAGTGGATACCCAGATTTGATAAAAAATATCTTTAACACCTTGAAACAGTATAAATGCTTTAATGGTAAGATGCTAGAAGTTCTTAAAAGAATCAGACTTCTATCACGGCGAGATCTATTGCAAATCAGACGTATTGCATGTTTTTGAGATATAAAAAGAGGTGTAATTTTGTTAGCATCAGCGCCGCCCAAGCATACTAAACCGTATTCCAATTTGGATTGAAAAATACCTTAGTAAATTGACTTGAGAAGTTCAGAACAACTATAAAGTCTTAACAAAAATAAATGTCAAGTGGCAGCCATTAGATTATTTTTCAGAGCTCGAGTATTTCCGACCAACACATCTTGTTATCCAAAATTAATCCGAGGTATTTAAAGGAATTAACAGGTTCAATACTAAAACAGTTATAAGAGCAACAAAAAGCCTCAGAATAAGTATGAAAACATCAGATGAAGAATAGATATTTTTACTAGACATGAACTTTTTATTGGGGGTTGGAATTAATTTTAAAGGTTTTTTTTCGGTTTTTGAGCATTTATTTAGAAACAACGGTACAATGTATATTATTCAAAGTATTGTCCATCGTTAGCTACAACATTTTCCCATCTTTCTGGCAGCATATGGATTCCGCGCCGGAAGAACGATTCGTCTTTTGAGGCAATCCACGAATCGACCCATTTTTTGGTATCCTCGTAAGAAGTGAAGCGCTGCTCAGCCAAGCCATGCGTCATCGATCTGAATAGGTGGTAAACGGAAGGGGCTATGTCTGGGCTATAAGGCGGGTGGGGTAGCACATCCCAATTCAGCGCCTCCAACGATTCCTTGTCATGTTGAAAAACCACTTTGTCGTGTCTTTTGGCATATTCCGGCCGTTTAACCTTTAATGCTCGGCTCAATTGCATCAATTGTTGTTGGTAGCCTTCCCCAGTGATGGTTTCGTTAGGTTTTAGCAGCTCATAGTACACGACACCCTTCTGATCCCACCAAATACACAGCATAAGCTTGGCGCCATGAATATTCGGCTTGGCCCTCGATGTTGATGCATGGCCGGGTGGTCCCCACGATTTTTTTCGCTTAGGATTATCGTAATGGATCCACTTTTCATCGCCAGTGACAATACGATGCAAAAAACTCTTCCTTTCATGCCGTTGAAGCAGTTGTTCGCACATGCAAAATCGCCGTTCAACGTCTCTCGGCTTCAACTGGTACGGCACCCAATTTCCTTGCTTTTGAATCATTCCCATGGCCTTCAAGCGTTTGCCGACCGTTGATAAGTCGACTCCCAATGATTCTGACAATTCTTGAAGGGTTTGACACGGGTCTTCATCGAGCAAAGCCTCCAATTACTCATCTTCAAACTTTTTCGGCTGGCCCGGACGCTCTTTGTCTTCCGTATCAAAATCACCACTTTTAAACCGACGGAACCAGTACTCACAAGTAGAAATCGATGGAGCATAGTCCCCGTAAGCCTCAGTAAGCGTGCGTTGTGCTTCAACCGCTTTTTTCTTCAAATGGAAGCACAAAAGTAAACCTTCCCGCAAATTGCGTTTTGTTGGAACGAAAGTCGACATGTTCACAGAGAAAAAAATATATGTTGTTTACACTTCAGTGGAATGACACATACTGAAAAATGAAGCTTAGACAATGTGCTTTGAAATGAATATAGTCACAGGTGTGCCCGATGCGATCTATTGATAGTTACGCCATCTCTTAGAAAACCTTTAAAACTAATTCCAACCCCCAATACAACTGCCATCATGAAAGTAAAATTGTGGGAAATCAACTTCTTTACCTAAAACACTAAAAAACATAATCCTTGTTTTATTGCTAAGTACCAATCGATGGACTTTAAACCAGTGACTTAAAACTGTCAGATCATGATTTAAATCTACAGTAAGATTTAATTGTGAGTTACTCGTAAACGTGCAGGCCATGTCATTTAGCAAACGCATTTGCACTACTTTTGAACTTCTGAGAGAAAAGTGAATTAATGAAGTTTAAAAACAGAATAGGACCTAGCACCAAGCCTTGTGGTACATCTAATTTAACGTGCAATGAAGAACTAAAGTTACCTTAAACTTAACTTTCTGCTGTCTATTTGATAAATAAGAACCAAGCCGATTATATATTGTATTAAGCCTCTAAAGCCAAAATTATGCAATTGTCTTAATAAAATATCACGGTTGATTGTATCGAAAGCTTTGGTAATATCAACGAAAAGAGCCGCAGTTAACTTTTTATTGTTTAAACCTGAAAAGACATCTGAGCAAAAATTCAAAAGAGCATCTTCTGTTGACAGACCAGATCTAAAGCCATACTGACATTTACTAAGAAGACAATTATTTTCCAAAAATTTTACGATATGAGCCTTAATAGCTTTTTCAAACACTTAAGCAAACACCGGAAGGATCGATATGGGTCTGTAGTTGTTAATACTGGTACGATCACCTTTCTTAAAGAGAGGAATTACCTCAGCTATCTTCATAGCACTCGGAAATATACCTGTCTCAACACTTGAATTTGCTTAAAACATCGCATATATTAAAAGAAATTTCCTTAATAAAGTTATTAGTATCATAATTGTGAGAAGCAGAATTCGAATTTTTTAACGACATAATAATTTTATATACCTCAAAAGAAGAAATTGCATCATAAAAAACTCTTAGATTAACAGGGTTCACTGGGCACATAAGAATACAAGGACACATCAGTAGCATTATCGGCCACTACTTTGGAGCCTATTGAAACAAAAAAATTATTAAAACTTATTATATTTGAATGGTTTCATTATTTGTCCCTTTATTAAGTGTATTATTTACCAATTTCCATTCTTTTCGAATGTCACCTTTTGCTTTTTAGAATTCATTACTGCAGAAGTTATTCTTGCATAACGTTACATCTTTAGACAGTTCATTACAAATAGCTTTATAAGAAAAATTAATTAAAGAATCATTTGGAATTTTTTTTTACGCTTAAATAGCTTGTTTTTGGCCTTTATTTTATGAAGCAAATCATTCGTTATCCAAGATTACATTTTTTTCAATTCACGATTCTTATTCTTTAAAGTTTTTGTACAACTTTTAACATGCTTAACAAGTTGCTTAATAAAAGCAGTATACGCTTTAGAGGCATCGGATTCATTATAAACTGTAACCCAAGTTTAAAAACGAAGGGAATTGTTAAATAACCTTAAATCAGTAGAGGTATAAATAGAAGGAGAGATAGAGAAATAATTTTTCGTTATTTGACAATAAGCAATTCTTAAGACAGTTAAACAATGATCAGAAATCTGAAAGTCAATCACTGGGCTATAAAGAGACAAATTACAGTTTTCAAGACGAACAAATATGTGGTCAATGCAAATTTCAGACAATGAAGATATACGAGTAGGCTGGTTTATACATGATTCTAGACCAAAAGAAGAAAGTTGAAATAACTATCTGTCACTGTGAATGTTGGTTTCAAGAATATTTAAGTTAATATCACCGATAAAAGACAAATTGGTATGGTTATCATTATCTAAAAAAGTGACTATGTCATTGAGAAAAATATCGAGCGAAATAGAACTATCAGTAAACCTATAAATGCACAAGAATTTAGGTTTTTCCCCCGATATCTTTCACTGGCTGTATACAGAGATTATCAGACCTATACTTCTATATGGAGCAACGATATGGTGGCCAGCCTTGGATAAGGTCACATATTTGAACCAGCTCCAAAAAGTCCAAGGAATTGCATTCATTTGCATCAGCGGTGCTATGAGAACAACACCGACTATGTAGCTTTAGAGACCTTACTCCGCCTTCTACCGTTCGACTTTGTTGCTAGGCAACATGCAGCTTGTTCGGCGGTCAAAGTAAGGGAAACTGAAGAATGGAAAAACCTGGGTTCAGGACACGCATCCATACTCTACAAATTCAACTTCATTCCACCAAGGAATTACTGTAAACCACTGCTTTCCTTTGATGGAAACTACGGGACGCCCATTCCACCTAGAACATACTGGAGTAAAGGAGCATCGTGGAAACCAGGGTGTCTACACTTCTATACAGATGGGCCAAAATTAAATGACAAGGTCGGTTATGAGGTCTACTCATAAGAATTAGGGGTATCCTTGGTTCGTAGGCTGCCGGATCACTGTAATGTTTATCAAGCCGAAACGATGGCAATTAAGGAAGTTGGAACATGGCTCTCATCTCTAAACGAGAAATATATATTTCCTCGGACAGAAAGGAAGCAGCGATCAAATCCATGGAGCAAGTATCAATCAACTCTAAAGTAGCCAAAAAATGCCGTGCTGCATTAGGCAAAATGTCAAATTTTTTTGACATCAGCTTAATATGGATACCTGGGCATAAGGGCATACGCGGAAATTAAAAAACAGACGAGCTTGCTAGGAAAGGTACATCGGTGGCTTCAATGGTTCGGAACTCACCGAGCATCTGATAGCAACTGTCAAAATGCTGCTCAACGAGTACACCATATCTAAAGCCAACTCAAGACGGGCTGAACTCTGAGCATGCAGAACAACAAGGCTTATCTGGCCGACACACCAGACCAGTGTTCAAGACCCAAAGCGTTCGAGAGCCCTTCACTCGTTGGGAAGACCAGAGGTAGCCACGCTAGTGGCCGTTACCACAGGGCACTGCTTAATAGGCATACATGCCTCTAGACTAAGAGTCATTACAAATGACTTCTGCAGAAGCTGCAGGGACGAGAAGGAGGAAAAAACCATCTCCTTCCTTCTATATAAATGTCCCGTGCTCGCTGGAAGCAGGCATATATATCTGAGGTCATTCTTCTTTTCTGAGCTACAAGACCTGTCAAGGACAAGCGTCAAACGTCTTACTAGCTTTATCAAGAGCTCAATGTGGTTTCACTCGGACTGAAGACCAAGTGTGCAGCGGTACCACAATGGACCTTATTGGTCTAAGTGAGCCGTGGTACGTACGTTTTCGTTTGAGCACGTACAGCGGCTGCCATCTCAACCTAACCTAACCAAACCTACATCTCTTTAAAGTCAGGGGATTTTAACGATATTTACCTTTTTAAATTCTCGTTTTTAGTGTTTAGAAAAAATATTACCAAAAATGCATTTTTTAAAAAATTTAGTCATATCTTTTTTTAACTATCTTATTAAATACCAAATAAAAATACAAATTTATAATCTTTAGCAAGAAATTGAAATGTTTTTATTTTATTGAGCTTGAAATGCAGCAAGAATGAAAAGGAAATACGAAAAATTTCCTATTTTTGTGAGGCAATAATTTCTGACTCCTGCATACTCCAAGCAGGTTTTTCAAGATAAGTTTTATTTATTACCTTTCAGAATTGATGTTAAACTTTTGAGACTTTTTGCTAGCCTTTGAAATAGTTCCAAAACTGAATTTTGTAATAGATGTTTTGTATAAATGTATAATAAATGTTATTTTGTAATAAATATCTTTACTACTATATAAAACTGAAGTGAAAATTTAAGGTCAGGACTCCAAAAGTACTGGGCTTAAAAAAGCGATTTTTATGAAAAAAATTTGTCAACATAATATTTGTGCTACAGATTTACTTAGGATTATTTTTCATTCGAAATTTTAATAATAAGTACATTTAGTTAAGGTATTAAGTTTTTTCAGATATCATCCCAGCTGCCACGCATTGCTTATTTGTTGTCCTCTGAAGCGTTTGTGTTGCGAGTGTTTTAATAAACTCCATGTTGCTCTCTATTTTACTCTTTCTGTTCATGCTCAGCTAGCACAGCGTAACAAAACAAATAAACATAAGGCGAAAAGTGAGATACATATAAATTCAGAGTGGCGCTCCAGAATAAAATAAATGAAAGAAAAACAGACAATTTTTTTCCTTCACATAAAAATTAGGTAAAAATTAGCACATATGTGAAAAAATTGTCCCGTCTCTAAGGCGTTAATGAGATTGATAAAAAAAATCCGAGGTGAAGCCGCAGACAACACTGGCCTGCTGGTATGCATATTAAAATCAATTATTGGTTGCAGTCTTGCGACTTTTTAATACCCAAATTCCTCAAAAATTCCTCAAATTTTAATGAAATTCCACAAAAAAATTTTCTTTCAAACTATATTTTATTTATCAAGTAAACATAAACAATTATATTTTTTCCTACATATTTTCTATTTTATTATATATCTATATTAACCCTTTGAAGACGACAAGCAAACCGCTGTAAGTTTTAAAATTTTTTTTTTAGAATTGTCATCACCGATGGCATATTTCTAAACACAAGTGAATTTGAAATTTGAATTTTTAAAATAATTTTTTACTTTAAGTATTGAAAAAAATCCAAAAAAAACCAATCCGTAAAACTGATTTTTTACTTTGTTGGAGTAGCTTCATAAAGATTTAGGCATAATTTGGATGAGAAAATACATCCGCTCGTATTTGAAAATCGTTTGTGGTTCCCATACCTATGGAAAAAAAATATAAACTGACTTCCTAGTTTTTGCTTTTTTTTTTAAATTAAAATGATTTCGAAAAATAGCACACGTTAAAAGCCACATTGATTTATTATCCTTAAAGCCTAACTTTATGAAAATATCTCCAAAAATGTGCTCACACGTTTTTAGCTTATTTTAACTTTTTAAAATTTTAGTTATAAGCATAAATTATATATATTTTTCCAATTCAAACATGTTTTTATTTGATTCAAATAGGTCATCACTATTTTAATATATTTATTTCATTCTTTAGTAAAAATAAAAGCTTATAATAAATGATAAAACTGTTTTTGTATCAAGTCGGTTTCTCAAACTAGTGATATTATTTACTAAATATTCGCTAAACTGATGCATTAGAAAAAAAAAGAATAGTAATGATAATACTTTTTCTTAATTTGAAAACAAATATATATACTAAATTTTTTATATTAACAACTCGTTTTTAATACTACTCTGGATCTAAAAAAAAGAGATAAAAATAATCTCCACTCAATATCGAGATCTTAAACAGCCAAATTTGATTGAATTTATATGCTCATTTTTGCTGGCTTTTACTTCAAAGAGTGCTTTAAAATATCTCCAACCCAATAAGGACAATGATGTAATATGGCATCACTAAGTCGGATTTCGCAAAACTAACTGTATCACATAAAAATTAGTCAAAACAAAAATATAGTCAAAATTAGCCAATGTGTAAAAAAAATGTTTTGTTGATTTAAAGAGTACAATAGAAATAATTATCAATCCATACCTTTGCTTCCGATGCAGACTGCAACCATGTATTCTTTTTCTTGTATTTATTTTATGTTTAAACTGATTCGTTTGCACTTGCTTCAATTTTTTTTATAGTGACGGGGAAACGCAATAGGAAAGTTCAGTGTTCAGTTTATATTAAAGGTATGTTTCTACCAACCAGAAAAAGGTGCTGCAAAAGTTGTAATGCCCCAACTTTTGACTTTTGTCCCGTAGGGTCAAATTTTGAAAAATCCCTCTTTGACCCATTTAGAGTACCCCAATCAAATCCAAATGTATGACTGACCCCACTAACTTTGGAGGGCCGATCCACCCATGCCAGTGGCGACCCCATTTCGGTGATTTTTTCATGTAAAGTACCAAAAATGGTGATTTTTTTAATGATTGTATGGGGAACCCCCAGGGGGGTTCCAGGGGGTATCCAACTGGCATGGGTGGATCAAACTTTCATAGTTAGTGGGGGTTGGTCATATATTTCGACTCGATTGGGGCACTCTATGGGACTAAATGGACCCCTGGAACCCCCTGGGGGTTCCCCATACAAACATTTAAAAAAATGAACATTTTTGGCACTTTACATGAAAAAATCAGCGAAATGGGGTCGCCACTGGCATGGGTGGATCGGCCCGCTAAAGTTAGTGGGGCGTCGGTCACACATTTGGACTCGATTGGGGCACTCTAAATGGGTCAAAGAGGGATTTTTCAAAATTTGACCCTACGGGACAAAAGTCAAAAGTTGGGGCATTACAATTCGTTTTAGAGGTATAGTTCCTCGGGCAAAGTTTCTTATTTTGATCCCAAGAATACGATTTTCACTGAGCAATGGGCGATTTTTTTGCCTCTCCACAAATCGACCTGGCCTAATATATATAAAAAAAAATCTAAAAATTTTCAAATTCCTCAAAAGTTCCTCAAAATAAAATTCCTTAAAAATTACTCACAGCCACTTTAAATTCCTCACGTTTTGAGGAATTACTCACAAAGTGGCAACACTAGTTGTGTATTTGTTATAGACTCCGAAACTACTGAGCCGAGTGAACTGACATAGCTGTAGATTCGTTTCGACTACTCGATGATTTTGAACAAAAACATCCCACACCCCCTTTTCCGCCCACAAATCAATAAAAATGTTATATTTCTGACGGTTTTGGTCGTATTAGACAAAATGTTGGCAATTAAGTTCATATGATTAATGTCAGAAAATGTACTCAAAATGGGGGTGTTATCACTGTAGCGACGCCCACTTTAAAGAAATCATAAAAATATTCTAAAAATAAAATTAAGCCGACTTAGCTAAAATTTTGGCAGTGGATTTGTTCGACTACGAAATGGCTTAGGAAAAAATTGCCACATTCTCTTTTACCGCCCACAAATCAATAAAAATGCTTTATTTTGGAATTTATCAAATGACTGCAAAAAAATTAGAAAGTATTTACCCGTAGCGCACCATTTCCATTTTTATTATTTTTTTCCATATAAGGTCTAAAATATTTACTTTTGTCTGAAAGAGGAGCCCAAAAGTTTTGGTTGTAAAAAAAACGTGTATTGAAATTTTTATTTTTGAAACTTTTTCATATGCTTTTTAAAGTTTTCATATTTCAAAACCATTGTCACTGCATTTATGTTACTTACGTTTGCAAAACCTACGTTTTTTATTAATTCGTGTATACACTTTCGAACTATGAAGATACAGTAAAAGCTAATTTATTTTGCAGGATTTTCATCTGAGGATGCGTTCGAAGCCACTCTCAAAAATATAAGGCAAGCTCGCTTAAGCCATACCCTTGAAAAAATTTGCAGATTTCGTCAGATCCACATTTATCTTAAAAAAACCATTAAATATGTTTAATAAATATTTAGACGGGAAGGACCAAGATGTGGAATTTTTCATAGAAAAAGAAAACAATGAAGAAGGAAATTAAATCAAAATCATTAACAATTGCTTCAACTTATTAATCAAACAGCGCAGGTATCGTGTAATTATTACACCCTGCTACAATTTTCAATTTTTTTTTCACACTTGATGAAGACCAATATATACGTGAAACTATAGACCTTATATAGTAAAACTGCGTTCTCAGTTTATCGCCATCACGTCAGGATTTTTTTTAAAAGAACTTTAAGGTTTCAAAGGATACACCACTTTAAAAAAATTAAATCAAATATTTCCACGAACCATATGATAACGATATGGTTATCAAATGAAAGGTAAGAATCTCAGCAATGCACACAAATAACAGATTTTAATGGATCTGGACCAACAATTTAAAAAATGTCCTTTTGAAAATTTTAAAGCTTAATATCCTTAATATCCTTTAAATAATTTTCCCTGAAAAAAATGCATGTTGAAGAAGAACATATTCTGTAAATTATATGTAAATTTTATCGATAACAATAGCCGCGGTCTGCACAGCTGTTACCTTTTAAGACAATTGGCACCACTGGACCTGAGAAACGACTTGCATCACTGGCCAAGCGTATTGACAGATTGCAAAATGGCCGCCATTACATGAAAATGATTAATGTCTTGTGGTAATTGAAGTGTGCGCTACATCTATTACTCTTTGTTAAAGTGTAAAGAACATTCAGAAAGTTATTAAACAGTGAATTAAAAGCTAATTAATAGTGATTAAACATGGAATGTCCCAATCGTAACAAAGTTTGTGTTGTTTGTGGTTAATTCGTTCCTTTAAAGAAATCGCGTAAAGTCTCAAAAAATTTCGTGGAAAATTATGAAAAATATTTTTTAATAAACTATATACAAAATGTATGGTATGTACCGGAAGTTGCATGCGACTATTGTTACCGTTGCATTATAGGATCCAACTGCGTTGAGCCGAAACAGCATCCAATGAAATACGTTTACCGAACGATTTGGTTGCTTCGTAGCGAGCATTCTGTGGAGTCGTGCTATTTTTGCAAAACGAAAACAGCTGGTTTTACCTATCAAATTCGTCATCAAATTCAATACTATTCTTGCGAATCTATTAAACCAGTAATAAAACGTTCAGTATTAAATCCAACCGCTCCATCTGAAGAGATCCAACCAGTTGCCGATGCTTTGAAGGCGATTCGCACTGCAACTTTACAAATGATGAAAATATTTCGGAATTTGTACCCACTCAAAGTGAGCTTGGCACTTCAGAACGTCATCTTATAACACAGGCAGACTTTAATGATTTCATTCGAGACACAAATCTTTCAAAGAGAAGTTCCGAAATATGGACGTCTCGCCTGCAGCAGTGGAGATTAGTTTCGGAAGATTTTCGCGTATCATCGGCTCGAAAGCGCTCAAACATGCAGTCTTTTGATAACTGCTTTGCATTGGATGCCACAACTGGAATTACATATGCTATAAATATTGAACATCTCTTTGAAACCATCGGTCACCCATACGTTCCAGATGAATGGCGTCTATTTATAGATGGTTCATTAAAAAGCCTCAAAGGTGTTCTGCTTCATAATGGTAACTTGTTTCCATCAGTACCTATCATTTATGAAACGGATATAATAGAAAACTATGAAAATATGAAAGTTATTTTAAAATTGATAAACTACGATCTACATAGCTGGGTAATTTGTTGCGATCTGAAAATAGTCGCAATTATCACTGGTTTAAAAAAAGGATTTTCCAAGCACCAGTGCTTTTTATGTCTTTGGGAAGGTCGAAGCCGTGATTTGCATTACACTGACCACAAATGGCCTGCTCGTGTAATATACAAACTTGGTCACGACAGCATTGATCACATGCCACTTGTACCGTCATCAAAAATCATTATTCCGCCCCTTCATATAAAGTTGGGACTAATTCGTAACTTCGTTCGCGCTCTGGACTCTGAAAGTACAGCTATGAAGTATCTTAGGATTATTTTCCCAAAATTAAGCAATGCGAAAATTGATGCTGGTATATTATTGTATAAAGTTAAAATGTAAAACATAAAATAAAGCTAATATACTTTCAGGTGTATTCAATGGACCACAATTAAATAAATTGTTGAAGGACAATGAGTTTCCAGAATTACTATCTTCTGTTGAAAAAAATGCATGGTCTAGCTTGGAAGAAATAACAACAAATTTCTTAGGTAACAATAAATCGGATAATTATGCAGATATAGTCAGGAATTTAGCACAAAACTTTGGTGAAATGGGTGTGAATATGTCGCTTAAGATTCATTTTCTAGACAACCATCTTGACTTTTTTCCCGACAATTTGGGAAATTTCAGTGATGAGCATGGTGAGCGCTTTCATCAAGAAATCGCGACGATTGTAAATCGATTTAGAGGAAAAAGTGCATGCCACATGATGGCAGAATATTGTTGGACAATATGTCGTGACACAGATGATCAGCATAAGCGGCAAAGTCAACGTTTACATTTTAATTAATTTTAATTTAGTTTTTTTATATACATACAATTTTTTGAAACAGGATTAATAATTTTTTCTTTTCTTCTAAACTAGTAAAGCTAGAATAATAAAATTTACATATAATTTACAGAATATGTTATTCTTCAACATACATTTTTTTCAGGGAAAATTATTTAAAGGATATTGAGGATATTAAGCTTTAAAATTTTCAAAAGGACATTTTTGAAATTTTTGGTCCAGATCCATTAAAATCTGTTATTTGTGTGTATTGCTGAGATTCTTACCTTTCATTTGATACCCATATCGTTATCATATGGTTCGTGGAAATATTTGATTTAATTTTTTGAAAGTGGTGTATCCTTTGAAACTTTAAAGTCCTTTTAAAAAAAATCCTGACGTGATGGCGATAAACTGAGAACGCAGTTTTACTACATAAGGTCTCTAGTTTCACGTATATATGGTCTTCATCAAGTGTGAAAACCACTGTTGCACGGTGTTATCAAATAGCATTTTTTAGGCGTAAAAGTTCGCTACTTAGAAAAATGATATCTGGAAAACTAAAAAACCCTAAAAAAATAAATACAGTTTTGAAAAGACCAAAATGTAGGCGTTTAACGAAAGTTACTTTTTTGCGAAATTTGTAGAGTTTTTATGTTTCCATAATATTTTGAAAATGCTCAAAATTAGGAATACAAATAATAGTTTTGCATTAAACCTGATATAATTTTTCAAATCAACAACACCAAGTTAACTAAAATGCCAAATTTCATGATCACTCCAATTATTTTTGTCCATCTTTTGTATGGGGTCGAACTGTGTAGCATGCATTACGGCATGCAAGTACGGTTTTTGTACTTGTATTTTTTTGTAACGGTTTTGCAACAGCATAACTAGACCTCTAACTTCTTGAGATAAAAATTTTATTAAATTCCAGATACGTAGTTGTGAACAGTGCTACCAACTCCCAAAAATATTTATCCCTAAAGCTGTTATCAAAAACCCCTAAAATCGCTGCAATTACTTAGGAATCCCCACAAAAAAAAAAAAAAAAATATAAATTAACATTTTGTTATGATCTTAAGTTATAAATGATTTAATATTTAAAAAAAATGAGTTTTTATTCAAAACAAGATGAACGCGATATTAAATTTTTGTTGTTAAAATCAAGCACTTGAGTTGTCAAACCATACAAAATCACCTTTTCTGGCTCTTTCACTCATTCAGCTTTAGCAAAATATTTAGACGTCACGTTCACCTGGTTTTTTTACACCATGGTAACGAGCAGGAAGGAAAAAGGGAAAAAATTGAGGAGTAAATGCATAGCAAAATTGGAATAAATTCAAAAACTTCGTAGTAAATTGGATTATCTATCCAATGCTTAAGAATATCAAAAAGTCCCCAAAAAAAAACCCCTTAAAATATAAAACCCTAAAAATGTCCATTTCACTTTTTTAGGGGGAAAATCCCTAAGTTGGACACACTAGTTGTGAAGTGTTCAATATAGTAAAGTAGCCAATGATAAGACTGTCCTTCTATTCGTCGTGTCCTTAATGTTACTGTCCACCAATGCTTTTATTATTATTTAATTAATATTAAGGACTGATCACGTAATCCCGGAATCCCAGGAATTAAAATTTCGAACTGGAAAAAATTCGGAATTGCATGCCCTGGTCATAGCTATTAAATATAGTTATAGCAAATAAGTTGGAGACTAGAACTATTTACTGAAATTGATCTATTTTCGCACTTACCTCTTCCATAGCCTTGCGTGTGCTTTGCAAAGCTGTTTACAACAGCATCGACAGCTTCTTTGAGCACCTGCTTGGCCCTAGCATCAGGTGCGGTTCCGACATTTCCGCCGCCAACGACGACATGATTCACTTGATGAGCGGCAGCGGCTGCAGCAGCGGCAACCGCTACATCAGCCACTGATGGTGGAGCCATGGGCGCCGGTAGCTTTCCGTTGCTACGTTGCTGCATGACACCAACGCCGACAGGATGATTGCCGGTTGATGTCGGTTGTTTTTTCACTACCATAGAGACCGCCACGGCAGCTGTTGCAGTTGTTGCGTTTGTAGCTGAATCCGGTTGCTGGTGCTGTTGTTGTTGTTGTTGTTGTTGTTGTTGGTGCTGATGGGAATGATGCTGCAGATGTTGATGTGCTGCTATTTGCAGCTGATGTGGATGCTGATGATGATCACCAATTGACTGATGCTGTTTTTGCTGTAGTTGCTGTTGCTGATGCTTTTGTTGATGTTGTTGTTGTTGATGTGTTTGTTGCTGTGCTGCTGCAGCTGCGACCGCTGATAATTGAGCTTGTTTTTGCTTTTGCGGTTGCTGCAGTTGAAGCTGCTGCTGCTGTTGTTGCAGTTTTGAGTTTTGCCTTTCGTGTTGCTGTTGCTGCAGTTGCAATTGATGGTGTTGCAATTGACTGCTATTCATTATCCTAGCATTACACTCGACAATTGCTTGTTGTTGTTGCTACTGTCTAGCCAAATGTTTACCTATTCGTTTTTGTTGGTGTTGTTGCTGTGCTGTTGCTGTTGTTGTTCTGCCGATGGCTACAATTTGTTTTATGAGCTGCAATATTTTGATTTTGATTGCTGTTGATTGCAATAATTTTCAAATTATTTTCAATTGATTTTGAATTGTTTTCATCGATTGAGCCTTGGATATTTGCGCTGTTTTTGTTGTTGCTGCTGCTGTTGTTGTTGACGTGTTAGCTACTGATTGCAATCATTGAATGGCGCTAACTTATGGAACGTGCAATAATTTCTCAATTTCTTTTGCAAGTGGAGCTGAAGCAGTCAATCGTTTATACTCCTATTTTTTGCTGACTTAGCAGAGTTTTAGAACAAAACCTAGCAGATTCGCACTCATTTTATGCCACGAGTATTACTATTAAAGAAAGAGATAAAAATAAATATATTATAAATTAAAATTATTTATTTTTGATATTTCGCAAACTTTTATAATTCAAGAAAGTTTAAGTACGTAAGGAAAGATATATCGTAAGACACGTTACGATAGCGTGGGGTCGATTAATAAGTTCATAAAAACCCAAGAGATGGTGCTTTTACAAGGCAAGGTGTTGTTCGCAGATTTAAATGATTTTCTGATATGTGATAGCGAACAAAATTCTAAGGACTTATATTCTTTATAACTGTTTTCTCAATGGGTTTAAAAATCGCTTTGAAATCTAACAAAAATGTAATTTTTGTGCCACACACTACTTTACTATTTTTCATGAAAGTATGTACAAATTTAGTATCATTAGAAATGTATTTCAAAGGCGCACATTAAATTTGTAAAACTAAATATGGCAGAATTATCCAGGTAGAATTGACAACTGCTTATTTTCTCTTCCAAAGGAAAACATAGCCTGTCAAAAACAGCTGTTAGTGTAACAAAGCGAAAATTAAAGCAAGTGTCGAAAATTAAAATTATAAAGCAAGTAAAATGCTGCCCGCTTCAGCAAAGCCACTCAAACTCGCCGTAAAATAAGACAAAATGTAATATACAGTGATGTGAAAATAAATAGGTACACTAGTATTTTTATATCTAAAACTGCATAAATTATATACAAGGTGCAGCAGATATAGATTGAACTCCTTCGGGTGGTGATTCTCCTTGATTAGGCGAGTGAAAATATGCAAGTATGAGGTTTACCCCCTCCCCCTTTGGGAGCTAGACAGGGAAAACTTGAAAATAGGTGTCATTACATTTTACTCCATATTTAATGTAACTCTTAGGGTATGTGTCAAAAGGAAACTTTTCAGTCGTGGTAGGATAGAAAATATCAGGTTGAATAAAATTTGTGTGTGTTGAAATAAATTTGTCTTTTTTGCTGTGTCAAATGGACGATGAAATTTTGGCAATTGCAAATTTTGACGTTTCACATTTCGGTCGTGTTTTAACGCAAATATTTTTTTTAGTTTGCATTTTATTCAATTTGCAACATATTGATTTCGAGTGATTGTACTTGCAACTTATTTCGTAAACCTGTAATATTGTAAACTTAAAAAATAAAATAAATTAAAAAAACGAAAGTGCTTTAGATTGTGTGTGTAGGCCAACAATCTCCCGGTGCATCAGCGAGTGCAGCAAAGTTAAATTGGCTTTCTTTGCTGGTGAACGTCCTCCAAGTGCCACCAGTAGCAGCACAAGCAAGTGCGCAGTGCAAATTTCCTGATTCTTTTGCTTGCCAACGTTCTCCGAGAGTCACCACGAGCAGCACCTGCAAGTGCAGCATAATGCAATTGACTGGGCAACTCTCCAATATTTCAGAAGCACCATTTCAGCATGTCTCAAGCACAGAGGCAAATTTCTGCCATTATACTCCTGCGTGAATTAAATAAATTGAAAGCTGTAACGTGACGTTACAAATATTACATACTTCTATATACTACATAAACTATAATATTAGATTTATATATATATTCATATTATATGTTATTATTGTACTTAAATATTTCGATTATAAGAAATAAATATGATATAAATATTAAATCAGCTACCGACCGAGACACATCACTTATTTCAGACAAAACAGTGACAACACACAACCGTACTACGACACCAGATCATATATACCGACACACGCTACATACCTACTCATGACTCCATAAAAATAAAACTAATTGACAACACACAACCGCACTACTGCATGAGCCACTAATTAACATAACCATACACACACCACCTATCTATGCATAGCCAGGCAGGCCAAAGAGAAAGAAAGCTAATAACCGAACGTATAGTTCCCAACTTGTTTTCACGCCATATCAAATAAAAGGGCGACACAAAACCAACCAAAGCAGCTTTCCTTCAGGTAAGCTTGAAGTAGTGACTCTATGGCGAGCCAGCTTGCTGGTTCTTCCCTTAGGTTGCCCGCAGAGTAAGCGCCGAAGCAGACAGGCAGACAGACAGGCACAGGAAAACTATGTGAACAAGAGAGAAAAAAGATATTTCTATCTTTTTTCTTCGCAGGGCCTGTCTGCCTGCCTGCCTGCTTCGGCGCTTACTCTGCGGGCTGCCTTAGAGTCTCTGCTTGAGATGTCGCACTTGCGGTGAGAACCAGTCCGTGGTTCGTCCAACGCAGTCGGCATACTCTATATTTTTGGTCGCAGTGACTCAATGGCGAGCTAGCTTGCTTGTTCTTCCCTTTGAGTCTCTGTTTGAGGTGTCACACTTGCGGTGAGAACCAATTTTTGGTTCGTCCAACGCAGTCGGCATACTCTAATGGGGGTTTGCTTGGATTTTGTCGCAGGGACTCGATGGCGAGCCAGCTTGCTGGTTCTTCCCATTGAGTCTCTGTTTGAAAGTCGCACTTGCAGTGAGAACCAATCTTTGGTTCGTCCAACGCAGTCGGCATATATTATTAACTTTCTTATTGACTATATATTTCCATGGCGCGAACCTCATAGAGGTTTTTCCACCTTGACTCCTTCTGGTTGTTTCTAACATTAATAATGAGCTTTGCTTCAGGGGCCCCGGCAGGACTCACCGATTCACCGGTTCACCGATTTACCGATCTACCGATTACCAAATACTGATCTACCGATTAGGGGCTCTATCAGGATTCACCGATTTACCGAATTACCGATTACCGATTCACCTATTCACCGATCTACCGATTACTGAATACCGATTACCGAATTACCGATTACCTATTCACCGATTTACCGATCTACCGATTACCGAATACTGATCTACCGATTACCGATTCACCGATTTACCGAATACCGATTTTGCCGCAGCTGGACCTACAACCTCCGACCATTCGACCGCTTACATTCACTCTTACGCAAGCTGCTGACGTTACGCTGCATTAAGTAATATTAAGGAACAAGTCTCAATAAAACTTAAAATTGTAATTTTAAAACCAACACCGACTGCGTTCTTATTTGATGAAAATTTGTGGATCTTTCATTCGATCCTGGCACGGCTGAGCTGACCTCAGCCATAAGATAAAACCACTGTTACAAAGCGGAGAATTTACACTTCATTTGGTTTTGCTGCTGGTGATGGCACTTGGAGGATGTTAGCTAGCAACAAATTTTGCACTGCAATTGCTTGTGCTGCTGGTGGTGGCACTTGGAAAACGTTCGCCAGCAAAGAAAGCCAATTGACTTTGCTGCATTTGCTGATGCACCGGGAAATCATTGGCCCACTCACACGGACACCCAAACTCAAGCACTTTCGTTTTTTTTTTTATTATTTTTTTGTTAATTTTTAAGTTCTTTAAGTTTACAATATTACAAGTTTACGAAATAAGTTGCAAGTACAAGCACTCGAATTAAATACGTCGTGGAAATTAATGGGTTGTTTTGTTTTTCTTTATTTTTGAGTATGTCAAAAATTCGCTTTCGATTTCAAAATTTTTAGTAGCCCCTGGGGCTAGCACAAATTTTGACAATTATATTTACCTCACAAATGCCAAAAATGTCTCTACCAACTGTCAAAATTTGATCATCCGACTGAAAAGTTTCCGATAGACACACTCCCTTAGCCGATTTCCAAAGTTTATATTTTGTTGAGAAGAAAATCAAATACATTAAGTTGTTTAAAAAACATTTTGCATAAAGTCTCCATTAAGAAAGTTATGAGCAATTAAATTCTAAAAAATTTTTTATTCAACTTTGATAATATTGTAAGTATCTCGATTATCAAATAAATTTTTTGATAATTTTGATAATGCAAGTTTTTTTCTATGATAAAGTTTTCTATTGACTTGGTTTTTAATCTTGCCATAGTACTTGAGAACTCAATGCAAACATAACTACTTTTTCATATTAAATTACCACACATAAAACAGTTAGCTTTTAGTGTGGTACGATTAAAAACGGTTTTTGTATCATTCGTTTGAAGGTCATGTAGTTTCTTTTTCAAGATTTTTCAAGACTTTGGAGATCGGTTAAGAGATGAATAAAATATAGCGTAAGACGTAATGACACATATTATCAAGTTTTTCATGTCTAGCTCCCAAAGGGGGAGGGGCCCAACCTCATCCTTGCATATTTTCACTAGCCTAATCAAGGAAAATCACCACCCGAGGGAGTTAAATCTATATCTTCGGCACTTTGTATATAATTCATGCATCACTGTATA
Organism: Dichetophora obliterata; assembly: GCA_963920525.1. Lineage (NCBI taxonomy): Eukaryota > Metazoa > Arthropoda > Insecta > Diptera > Sciomyzidae > Dichetophora > Dichetophora obliterata. Next base: position 59,991,697 of record OY986436.1, on the reverse strand, counting down.
TATCAGGCACAAAACATATTCTTTACCTAACAAAAAGACACTACTTTTAATAAATACTTATTTTATTTTGGCCACATGCATCTGCAGCTGCTGAGGTTGTTCTTTTTTTTTCATTTCAGCATTTTTTACATTGATTATGTTTTCTCTTAGTGACAATGGCCGATTGAAAACGATCTCTTTTAAGTATGACAGTACATACTTTTTTACCAGTACATGTTTTCCATAACAACTGTAAATGCTACCAAAATAATTCTGCCATTTCTGCCGATTCGTAAAAGAGCTCGCAACGAAAAAGAGATCTCAGATCAATAAATTGTTCTAAGTGACTTATCCTAAAAAAAACTTGAAAAATTTTTTTGTGGAAATGATAAACATTAAAATAAAAACTCAATTATATGAAAAAAAAATTTACATTAAATGACAGCATTTTTATAATACAGCCTTTTGACAACCAGAAAACTGACCCACTCTCAAAATCATACCAAATAGCGCAAATTGAGATTAGTAATTGTTTAAAAGTTCTGAGCGGAACGCGTCAAAACAGACAGCGAGCAATTCTTAAATCCTTAAACGCGTTTTCTGGTAAACTACATTTTTTCAGATGGCGAAGCCAATAACTTAGTCAATTTTTAACGATTTTTGATGTTTTCTTTTTAATTACGGGTAATTAAATTACCTGTGGAATCAAGGGCATAGGCAGGATTAAAATTAGGGGGGCTAGACCTTATAAAATTTTTTTTACCATATCTTTCATTCATGAATTTTACATGAGTCAATGAAAATAGTTCAAAATGAATGTGTGATGCCTTATTACCTGATGTTTTTATATATAATCGACTCTAAGGGAAAAAGACTTTCAAGTTATGGATATCAAACAAATGCAAACCATGAGATCAAATAAAGTTACATACATATATTAAATTCAGGTTAACCTCATTTTAAAATATGATATCGTTAAAAAATATGGTTTAAAAAAATTAAAAAAAAATTCACAAAAACTCAAAGTAAAGTATACTCAACAAAATAATACAATTAATTAAATAAAAAAAATAATTTTTTTCTTATTTGATATAAGTCGCCGAGAATTTTCCGCGAAAGAAATAGTTTCGTTGAGAATGTTTTCCTGGTTTTCTGCCACAAATTTGCGATGAACACTCAACATGCACAAACCTATAATAAAAGAGTTTTGCAAATTTTTCTGAATTATGTTATGAGCTTGGAATAGATAAAAATGTGTGTACCATTCAAACGGTCATCGCCCAGCGTAGCGCCAATGGTAGCCATGTTTTCACTTTTCTTAATGTGCTGAACGAACGTTTTATCGCACATGTTGTGCATGGTAGAGCGAGCAGTATTTTTTTGTAGCTGGAAATAATGGAATCGCGTTCTCCACCAATTCCTAAGGCTCCAATAACTTTAAGTCTTCTACGGACTTATTTTTCTTTCTCCAAACAGCGTACCAAATTTCCGTTTCCTTTTCTAGCTTCTCTAATGCATAAAATTTGGCAACTTCTTCAATTTTCAAGCAGAAATAAAACTCATTTCTTAAGCGTATTGATCAATTAACAAACTCGACTTGGCGGTGTTCAGTTTTTTTGAATGTTTGCTCCAACTCACAGATAGCTGGCGTTGACTGTTTACCATATGGCAGCTCTCGTCCAAATGTAACTCTGGCTGTAGTTACAAATGAAAAGATTGCTACGATTAACTTACCACTGGCAATAGCCGAGAGAGGTATTTTAAATTTGTAACTTTTTTTTTTGTATGATCTGACCAAGTGCCGAAAAAACGGAAGTGGAAAATATTTTGAAGCAGTTCAATATTTGCAATTCCCACATTTATTCGGTTACTACCGATACTCTAACCTGCAATACAAACGGTATTGAAAAAAGTTATTTTAATTTCTGTGTAACGAAAAATGTTGCAGTTTTTTCTTTTATAAATTACTTGACTTAAAGCTCTAAAAATTTTAACCGAGTAAGATCATGAAAATGTCACAATTTAATTATAAACCAAAAAATGTTCACATTATCTACTTCATGTAAATATCTAAGTTTTTAAATTCCCGTTTGAAGAGAATACAATATTTTACAAAGTTATACAATATCGCTTTAAAAAAACTGATTTGCTTTTAACTTTTTCAGGTCTAGATTCAAAAATAAAGGTAAAATTACACATTAAAAAAGGATCACATATAGAAACTATGCAAATATCCATCGAATACAAAAAATCTCAGATTTAGGGGAGGGGCAATTGGCCCCTGCCTACACCCTTGCATGGAATGGATCATAATCTTGCCGATACATTGCATATTGGATTTTTTATCAACAAAAAAGTAACGAACATTTTCAGTACAAATGACAAAAACAATTTAATCACTTTTATTAAAATAGGTCTATTTTATAATCACACTAATACTTAACCGGAAAATATTAAATTTACCTGAACAGTTTTGAGTACCTATATTTTTTAATTTATCGATAAGACATTTGAGAAAATTGCCTATTTTTCGGCCCGTCTAACCAGTTCCTTTTTAATCCTTATTGAATTAATGAGGACATTTTTCATTAATGCAAATATTATAAAATTTATACATATAATTTATTTATATACTCATATCTGTAAGTTACAGAGTTTCACATTACTCTGTATGTGAATTAAGTAAGAATTTCACAGGTAAAAAAAAAAAATAAATAGAAAATATTTATAAAATATAAAAAATATTATAATGATATAAATTGGTACTTTACAACCATTTCTCACAGATCCTTCTCATCTTACTTAAAAAAATTAAAAAAAAAAATTAATTTCAAAATTTCTCCCTTGCTTCTTGTTGATCTTAACCCTCATCGGTCCCCTGTATGCGCACGCATACAATTTTGATCTTTAACCTTGAATAAAATAAAAACGGTTCAGCGGAATGACCTTGTATTTTGTAAAGTAGAATTTTTTTGCCTGAACAACCAAAAAACCCGTTGTTGAATTTGTACCCTTACTGTATTGGCCTGTGCAGTTATAGTTACGAATAGGTCCCTGTGTATGTGCGCGCATACACAAAAGCAGGTACCTGGAATTGCCGAATATTTTTGTGTGTGGATTTATAGCACGCTCTTAACACACATAAGTGAAGTTTGTTTGCGCATTTATTTGAATTTTGGTTGTGTTTCGAAATATTTGATAAAAAATGGATAGAGTTTTACGTGAAAGAAGGCAGCGAGATGAACTAGAAATGGATTTTGATTTGGAAAGCACAGCGGGCGAATCTCCGTGCAATAGTGACGATGATTTTGCATTATAAGACGAGGAGAATGATGAAAGTGAAGTTAACGTGCATTCGGATGAAGACGACATTGAGCCACTTAATATTTTTCAAAAAATAAGAAAATTGAATATTCATCGCAACCATTTGAAATAAATCGAAGAAATTCATTTCGACTTGCAGAAAATTTCACTTCAGGTAAAAACCTACCCTCTTTGTTATGGGTTCATGTTCATTATATGTTTCATTTTTGTTATAATTCAGGTCCAAAAGCATTAGCAACTGCTACTATAGTTGATGTTTCGTCTGCATTTCACATGTTCCTTGAACCGGTTGAGAATATTATTTTGAACATGACGAATTTATATGGTGTGCGAAAGTACAAATACGATTGGGTAAACATTGATTTGGACACTTTGCATGCATACTTTGGACTGTTGCTGCTTTCTGGTGTGTATCGGTCATACGGTGAACGTGTCACTAAACTGTGGAATGACGAAACTGGTCGGCCAATATTTAGAGCAACAATGTCTTTGAATTGCATTCGATTTGATAACCGCGAACAACGTATGGCCAGCACTGCATCTACAAGTACTTCTGTACGTGACAAATTGGCACCGATTCGAAATGTATACGATAAATGGAATCATAATTTGAAAGTTGTATACACACCAGGAAAAAACATTACCGTAGATGAACAGTTAGTTCCGTATCGTGGGCGATGTCTGTTTCGTCAGTATATTTCATCCAAGCCGGCGAAATATGGCATCAAAATTTGGGTGCTATGCGACTCAAAAAGCTAGTATGCATACAACACACAAATTTATGTTGGTCGGAATCGTAATGCCACTCCTGAACGTAATCTCGGACGGCGTGTTGTTTTGGATTTGGTGGAAGGACTTCCTGACAGAAATATAACGTGTGACAACTTTTTCACTTCGTATGAATTGGCAGAAGATTTACATAAGAATCGCATGACTATTTTGGGAACAACAATAAGGAAAAATAGGACTGAAATAGGCTTTTGACTGACATGTGTCAAAAGCCAATTTATCATACAGAAATTGTATATGAACATAAATTGCAAGCAGTTATGTTGTCATATGTTCCTCGCCGGTGCCGATTTGTGACATTGCTCAGTACATACCACAATGTTGTCAGCATAAATGAGAATAGTGAAAAGAAGAAACCTAACATCATTGAAGACTACAACAAAACCAAGAGTGGAGTTGATACTATGGATCAAATGGTGGCTACGTACACATGCAAACGAAAAGTCAATCGGTGGTCAATGGCAATATTTTGTAACATGCTTGATGATAGTGCGTTGAATGCATTCGTGACGTTCATTGCATTGTTCCCGAATTGGAAAAATTCTAAAACGAACCATAATATTCGTCGTCGCCTTTTTATCGAAGAGCTTGGATTGAATCTTAAATAACAGATCACTAAACGTAAAAAACAACCTCAAAGTAATGATGCTTCCAGTGTTATTCAAAGAATTCGGGAGATTCGCCATTTACCAAGTATATGAAAATAACAAAAATCTTTTTGCTACACGCTGTGAAAAGTGTAGAAATTTCATTTGTGCTGAACATAATTTCAATTTATGCGAAAAATGTACAAATAATTGACAAAACTTAAAAACTCAATTTTTTTTCTAATATATGTAATATTCTAATTAATTTCATTCTAAATCTACTTTTATGAAGTTTCAATGTATTAATATGATAGTAAACAATGTAATAAACATAAAAAATTACAAAACATAAATGGTTGTTAATTTTTTTTAGCTTTTTACAATTAAAAATATATGCGCGCGCATACAATGAGACCAATTAGATGTATTTTTCGAGAAACCGATGAGGGTTAAAGCATACACCACAAATTATAAAAAAAAAATTCATGCGAGTGTACACGGGTCACAACTATTCTATCTCTGAATATAATTATTTTATTTTACGCAATTTAAAAAAAATATAAGCAATAATTGAACACATTACAATTAAGTGTGGCAATCAATATCTGAGTTTGAATGATCCATCATAAAAGTATAAAGTTTTGTTAAAATGATTACAAGAACATACTTGAAAATTCCTCAAAAAACTATACATTTTACTTTACTCTTAAATTGGAAGAATTCTTGTGACAGTTCCTACCAGAAAACTAATCATCATAAAAAAAATTGGTTCAGCTGGAGACGTAGAATTTTATCTATTTTTACCCGATAGGTACCAATTATAGGAGAAGGTGCTATGCCTTGGCCCGAATGTACCTCGGTCCGAGTGTCAATTGTTGTTTATTAACGAAGCTTCCGACTCACAAGGCTGGTTCAATTCAGTGTGCTTACGAATGTCAAGCTGAACGAGTGCGTTGTAAAAAACGGGAAAAGTATTTTTTTTTTGTGAAGTTGTGCATTAAATTCTTAAAATTTTTGTGATTTATAACTGCAGATATGGAAAGCCTGTTCTAATTTTTAACATTATAGTAACTTTAATATTGTTTATAGTAGAATAAGTAAAATTTTTTATATTTTGCCACACAAGTACTGTGGTTGCACCTCGGTCCTGCGCTTGTAGGAGCTACGGCTGCCAGGTTACGATTTCCACGCGGGTTGTCCCAATTTTCAGCCTAAAAATGGGAGTCCTGCGAAGACCTTAAGCGGGACGCCAAATGTCCCGATTTTCTGAAATACAATTTAATTTCTTATTATTTTTATTACTTTTTTTATTTCTACATCACTAAATTTGTACAGATATTCTTCTTCACTTACAGTTTGTATGTGTCCATTTGAAGAGCAGCCAGAGGCAGTTCAAGAGCTGCCAATAAAACTTGAAAAACGCACTGTTTGGCGTGGTTTTATTTCCTTGGGTAATAAAAATTATTTTTTAAAGCTACATATCGCTCTTTTTATTCAAAGAAGTTTACTCAAAGAAATCGATTTTCAGTGAACGTATTTTAAGTTTTTTTTATTCTAAGCGTCCCAACAAAAAAAGTGCTTCCAAAAGAAGCTAAAGAGGAACGGAAAGTCCATCCTTGAATTCCATCCCTTCCGCTTTCATACCCAGAAGGCATTCTTTTAACACATGCATGTCATTGGGAGGAATGCTTTCTTTAGTCTTCTCTAGAAGTGCTTCTAGGACTTTTTCACTGGAAGATTTCTTTCAGCCCTTCAATCAAAGGATTCTAGTAGGTGTTTTTCAGGAGAACTTTAAGAAGGCATTAATTGGACTGGAATGGTTTTTGTGGTTTGGGTGTTAAAAAATCCCTGGGAAAATATCGCTTTTCTCGACATTCTAGACTAGTGATTTTGGTATTGGAAATGAAAAGTGTTTGGGTTTTGTGGGGGTTTAAAAAATTTACACATAAAATATCCTTTTTCCCGATTTTCAAAGCGGAAAATATCTAAAACATATATTATGATTGTATAAAATTTTTGTATAGGGTCCGCCAAATAACTTTTTTCTATAAAAAAATTCTATAAAAAAAAACTACTGGATATTTTCTCAAATTTCTTTTTTTATTTGAAAGTACAATCCTTCCGGTTAATTATGAAAAATAATTTCATTCAAATGGCTGCCTCGGCTGGCCATGCAGTAGCCTACACGATCGGTCCAATTTTTAAGCACATTATCGATTGTGTGCAGCTGTATTTCACCAATGGCTTCACGAATATTGTCCTTTAAAGCGTCAATTGTCTCTGGCTTTTTGGCGTATCACTTATCTTTGAGGGTACCCCACAAATAATAGTCCAACGGTGTCAAATTGCAGCTCCGAGGTGGCCAAACGACATCTGCTCTGCGGCTGATAATGCGATCTTCAAAAACAGGGCGCAAAACATCGAGTGTAGATTCGGCTGTGTGGCACGTAGCGCCGTCCTGTTGAAACCAAATGTTGCCAATATCCTCCTCTTCAATTTTTGTGAACAAAAATTCGTTCAACATGGCCCGATAACGATCGCCATTGACTGTAACGGCCACTCCTTGCTTATTTTCGAAGAAAAACGGCCCAATTATGCCTCTGGACCAAAATCCGCACCAAACAGTGACTCGTTTTGGGTGCAGTGGCTTTTTAATGTATGCGAGCGAGTTTTCTGTGCCCCAAATGCGACAATTTTGCTTGTTTACATACCCGTTTGTTTGATTTACAAGATCAAAATGAGCTTCATCTGAAAAGATGATTTTTTTGGCAAAATCGGCATCTTCTGTAAGTCGATCGCAGGCCCACTTAGCGAAGCGAAAACGCATTGGATGGTCAGTTGGCTTCAATTCCTGAACCAATTGGACTTTGTATGGCGTCATACCAAGGACTTTATGCAAAATTCGTCTCAATGATGTCTCCGAAATGTTCAATTGTTGAGAACGACGGTGAAGTGATGTTGATGGCGCTTCACGCACCCTTTCTGCCACAGCAGCAATATTCTCGGGTGGACGCACTGTTTTTAGCTTTTCACGCTTTGGTTTATCGATGAGGATGCCAGTTTCTTTCACTTTTTTCACAAGATAACGAACATACGGAGCTGACGGTGCTTCTCTTCTTCCAAAATCCATACGCAATTTTCGCACACATTCTGCAACATTACCATGATTTTCAAAGTAATGTCGGAATATTTCCCAGCGTTGTTCAAGCGTAACACAACCATATTCGTTCAGCGGAAGAATAAAACTAATTATTTGTCAAATCAGACATGAGCTAAGTGTTACCATTCACGAAATAGTTACTAGTTGAAAAAAAAAAACCTTACATGGCGGACCCTATACCCTAATGCCATTTGAATGTCTTCTAGAAGGATTTTATAAAAATGCTAATTGCAAGAACTTCTTTATAAGGCTAAAAAGAAGCAAAGTTTTATTTATAGAATGTCTTCTGGAAGCAGTGTCCGTAAGAATGCATGTCACATTTCCATCAAAAATTTTGCTGGGGTACTGAGCTATTGAGAGACACATTTTCCTCTATCTATAGTAAATAAGATATCGTTCACACAATTAAAATTGACCTATGACAAGTATTTCTATGTACTTAACTAAGATATTGCATTTTTTGATTTGTGACGTGATTGAAAAAAACGAGCGACATGCATACATCTTTTGCCCGATTAAGAATGTTTGGCTCGTGACAAGCTTACACCTAATCGTATTTACAAGACCGATGAAACTGGAAACTTGACAGACCATGCTCTACCCAAAGTTCTGGCACATAAGGGCGAAAAGCAAGTTGGTGAGAGAGAGAGGACTGGACATCAGGAGAGAGAGGACTGCAGCAATGCTTGCAGCAATAAATGCTATCGGAAATCATGTGCCTCCAATGCTAATTTTTCCGAGAGTTCGCTTTAAAGATCATATGATTGCCGGAGCCCCTGTTGGAACAATTAGTAACGCGAATCCAAGCGGATGGTCGACAGAAGAACTATTTTTAAAGTATTTAAAGCACTTTATTTCGTTTGTAAAGTCCGCAAAAGAAGCAAATGTCCTCTTAATAATGCATAACCATGACTCTCACTTCGATTTCGATTAAATGGAAACTTGTAGGAAATCCAACTAAGCGTCATTTGATTTCAAAAATTTAAGTGAATGAACTGTAAAAAAAAATATCGGCGGGAAATCTTGTACATGGATTAAACTAAAATCCAGACCAATGTACAGCACTTTCCCCTATTATTCAAAAAGCCAAAAAAAAATTTTTTAATTAACACCGAAAAGCGATGATTGACTCCTCTGTGCGATTCGTGACACCTGGGAAGAGCGTACGTTTTTAGTAAATATCATTACTTAACATAGACAGCTGTTAAAGTCTTAGAGAATAAAAGTGTTACGTGTATGTGTTAAGTCAAAAGAAAATTATTTTCATTTATATAGATTTGAGCTTATAGTGAATTAAGGAATGCATGCTCACCAATCAAGGGCACTTGATATCAAATAACAACACATAATAGCACGTGTTCAATATTCATTCATGCATACCTACTTATTTCCATTGCTAAAATTTTTTGCTTCTCATTTCTAGTTGACCTAAGAGCAATTTATTAACAATTGTTGACACACATATCAAGCAAGCATTTGACACCACAATAAAATCTAGCATCTCCCTCCGTATTCCCCTCTTTCACTCACATCTATCAAAATAATCATTTCAGACACTCCTGCAAAAAGCACTTAGTAGCATTTGGCACAACACCCGGATCTTTTATCCAAACCAGCTCATAACTCACAAAAGTTGCTTAAAAACAAGCCGCTTTGTGACGACCTTGTTTAAAAAGCTTTGTTCTTTTTCATTCGACGCGGTACATTTTTGTGTAAATTTAAAGAAAAAACCAAAAAAAAAAATCAAACAAATTAAATAAAAATGTTCCAACAAAACATTCACAATGAATTTTATTTTTAATTTAAATATTTATGATACAAATGGCGAGTGATATAACATAAATGGCCTGAGTAATTAAGCAGAAATGTTTATATCGCAAGGCGTTGAACCAGTCACTCTAATTTATTCAAATAAGCATTTAAACGATTGTACCAAATTAATCCAAGCTACTTCTCGTAAATGTTGAATACACCAAAGATTTATGTTACATATAACAAAAAATAAATGGTGTAAAAAAACACAATGTTCCCACGCTATTTTAGAGGTATTGTGAACAAAACTGAACAAAGTTAAGCATTATTTAGCAGTGGTAGGGCCTACAACGAGTATCGTCAATCTCATAATGAATTTCAATATTCGTTCATCGTTTAACCAAACTTGAAGTTCAGTTCTTTTATTGTCAAAGCGACAGCAGTAGATCGAACTGTTTTAAATTTTATAACTACATCTTATTAAGTCATTAATAGTTTCAATTTTATAAACATAAATATTTATATCTGATTTTATGTTGATGATTATCTGTTAATTATGCGCATATTTTTGAAAGATGGTGTGTTTTCCAGTTTATATATAGTAAAGCAGCAATATTTGTCAACTTGAATCACTGCAGACAGTATTAGTAACGAATTTATATAAATAATATTCTTTGAATTGCTTAATTTAAAGCATATTCAGCTTAAAGTTTTTCGCTTTTAAGTGAGGCACAATATTTATAAAATCACAATCACAAAGGCACAAGAAGTTAAACTGCTGTTGGTTCTATGATGTATATTTTACGATATCACAAAATTAAGTAAATGTCAACGAAAATCCATAAATAATGTGCCCACATTTTTTTGACGTTTTAGTTCAATGAACTAAATCGCGATATCAACGTTATTGTATTGAGTGAATAGAACTTGAAAATCAAGATTTGACTACATTTTTAACTATTGATCTATTCTTTTGATCTGATTAATATATAGTATTTTCTTACTCTGTTAGCTTAGCTCTATTAAATGCCATTCCAAAATGTTGTTGCGTCCAACGACAACGCCTACTCATGAGACAAAAGTTTATGATTATCTGCATTAATGTTCCACTTCAAACGTCAGGGTTCTTTTCTCCTCCCACCCCCACCCACCCCCACCAGTTTAAAGCAAAATATGTCAATGTACCCTTCCGAATTTTGAAAACTTAAAAGACCTTGGGTCAAAATACATTTATTCTGTTATGTTAAAAAAAAGTGGAGATACTCATATCAAGGCGCACATACTCATAAAAAAAGCCTTTATACGATGTCTCCCACCGGGAAAATGAGAATTAATTCGTAAAAAAATCAGGAATTGAATGGATTCTTGTGATGCATTTTAGAATGTATTCCAAAGAATATATAAATTTAAAGCAAAACCTATGAATTGGAACCAATAATCAAAACATTTATTGATTCGTTTTTATTGCTGCAGGAATCGATTATGAAGTATATAACAATTTATAATAAAGTAAATGTTGTTAGATTCCTTGCTTGCTTTTATGGTAAGTGAAAAACGAATTGATTCTGAAACAAATTCTGCTATAAGCGAAAAAAGAATCAATCTGTTATGACTTGTATTTTCGGTTTGTTGTTGATGTTTTTGTTTTTGTCAGATATTTTTGAAAAACGATTGTTCTGTTGTTTTTCTTTCACGCGTTTCTTAAAAATTTTACTTTCTGTTTGATTTGTCAGCGTTGAAGGAACAAACTGCTTCAGAAGGCTCGAAAATTTTAATAATGTATTGTTTGGTAAGTTATGAAAAACCATTGCTCTTTACTTGTTTAAATCATTTCTTAATGTTTTTTTAAATGCAGGGTGCATTTGCAAGAAAGGATACGACCAGGAACAGTCCCAAAAAGATATGAAGGAAGCTATACTCAAGTCAAAATGTAAATACTATAGATACATTCAAAGCAAAACGGAAGGAACAACCTACATCATAAACATCAATATTTTTGCATTAAATGTGGTATTATTATAATTGTTTGGTCGTCTGTCTAAATATTATTTATTCTTTCAAATGACCTAATAATTATCTCTATTAATTTGAATTATTATAATATAACTTTTTATTAATTATTTAAAATAGAATAAAAGATTGTCAATTCTGCCATACAAACCTATATATATTCCAAAAGGGCTTCTTAGCGATTCATACTTTTCTCATATTCAAAAAATGCATATTTTTTTCATTTAAAAGAATCCATTTTATAAGCGAATAAAAGAATCGATTTCAGCAGTGATTCAAGTGGAAGGCAGAAAAGAATGTACTACTTTTTGTAGGACATTACAATGTTAAAAATAATAAATTCTAGAATCAATAATTGGAAAAGTGAATTGATTCTTTTTTTCATACACAATTGATTCTTTCTTCCCGGTGGGCTGGAATCTTGTATGTAAAGTAGAGTGGGGCGATTAGTATGGAAGGAAAAAAGTGTTAATGGGCGCTTCGCGTTTCTGATTCTTGGGATTGTACTGAGCAAAAAAGTCCACTAGACCATACGTCTACTGTGAAAATTGAGCTTCCAGATTTTGACTTGCAGTTTTTTCTCAGACTTTTGTCACTTTTTTTTATATTTTGGCCTATAACAGCCAAACCATTGAGATTTTCGATCCATTACTTAGACAAAAATCTCAATGGTTTGGCTGTTATAGGCCAAAATATCAAAAAAAAGTGACAAAAACCTGAGAAAAAACTGCAAGTCAAAATCTGGAAGCTCGATTTTCACCGTAGACGTATGGTCTAGTGGACTTTTTTGATCATATTGACTTATTTGAAAGTCATATTGTTAAAATATGAAATAACTTGAATAAAACGCCATCTCTTGGGTTCTGGCATAACTATAAACCATCGTCTTGTCAAAACAACAGGCTTCCATCACGTATGACGAGAATTGCTTGGCGATATCGTTATTAAGATACTTTAACATTACGTAAGGTTCGATTAATTTTAAATCCATATGTTCCCAATCTTATGTCGCCCAATTTGAAAATTAGAAACTTTTTAAAGCCCTGAAAATGTTTAAAGTAATATAAATGTTTAATGTTTTAATATAAACATTATATTGAAACACTAATATAAATTTTTAATGTTTAAAAATAATACAAAGTAATAGCAGTAATGTCATCACGGATGTTTTTTTTTTATCGATCTCCTTAAGGCAATACATGTCATATGAAATAAAAAAGTCTTCTTTTGTTTTATTTTGTTTTGGTTCGCAGCACTGCATTTATATGTATCTCTGTTTTGTTACCTTGCTCGAGGCTCATCTTTTCTTTTTTTTTTTTTGTTGAATAAAAGAGAATAGTAGAGAGACATAGACATAGATATAGATATAGATATAGATATAGATATAGATATAGATATAGATATAGATATAGATATAGATATAGATATAGATATAGATATAGATATAGATATAGATATAGATATAGATATAGATATAGATATAGATATAGATATAGATATAGATATAGATATAGATATAGATATAGATATAGATATAGATATAGATATAGATATAGATATAGATATAGATATAGATATAGATATAGATATAGATATAGATATAGATATAGATATAGATATAGATATAGATATAGATATAGATATAGATATAGATATAGATATAGATATAGATATAGATATAGATATAGATATAGATATAGATATAGATATAGATATAGATATAGATATAGATATAGATATAGATATAGATATAGATATAGATATAGATATAGATATAGATATAGATATAGATATAGATATAGATATAGATATAGATATAGATATAGATATAGATATAGATATAGATATAGATATAGATATAGATATAGATATAGATATAGATATAGATATAGATATAGATATAGATATAGATATAGATATAGATATAGATATAGATATAGATATAGATATAGATATAGATAAAGATATAGATATAGATATAGATATAGATATAGATATAGATATAGATAAAGATATAGATATAGATATAGATATAGATATAGATATAGATATAGATATAGATATAGATATAGATATAGATATAGATATAGATATACAATAGATATAGATATAGATATAGATATAGATATAGATATAGATATAGATATAGATATAGATATAGATATAGATATAGATATAGATATAGATATAGATATAGATATAGATATAGATATAGATATAGATATAGATATAGATATAGATATAGATATAGATATAGATATAGATATAGATATAGATATAGATATGGATTTAGATAAAGATATAGATATAGATATAGATATAGATATAGATATAGATATAGATATAGATATAGATATAGATATACTAGATATAGATATAGATATAGATATAGATATAGATATAGATATAGATATAGATATAGATATAGATATAGATATAGATATAGATATAGATATAGAATCAAGAATCAGAAACGCGAAGCGCCCATTAAGATGTTCAAATCGCCTCACCCTTATGTAAAGATTTTTTTTTTTGAAAATATATTACACCTTAAATTAATCTTGAATGTTACTTTAAATTATTTTTTTAATTACTAAAAAGCCACCATAGATTAAGATATTATTTGATCGAGAAATGAGCGACCCTAAAAATTAATCAAAACTAGCTCATTTGCTAGACCTTAAGATTAAAATGAAAATGTTTGCTAAACAAAAGTTTTTGATTAAACACAACTCTCGGTTTAGGAATTTTTTAATGATTTTGTGGAAGATTTCATACCTCTCAATACAAATTTTTATGACAATCATATGAGCGGATTAGGTTTTTTTTGGCGGTTTTGTAAAATATTATACTACAGCGCCCTCTGGTGTTAAAGATAGATCAAATTAAATAACACCGAAATTTTTATCTTACCTGAAAACCTTTTCACGCTATTCATATAAGCGGCTTAGCAGTTAAATTAGGAGAGAATCTAAACCATCCAGGGGCCCACTCAAACAATCAACAAATTTCATCAAAATATGTCCAGCTGTTGAGGAGGGGTTCACTGGCAAACACACGTACAAAAGAGTAATACATATAAAGACTAGCTGAAACCCATCGCTTTGCTGCGACGCAACTTTTCCAACGCCCATAAAATGTTATAAGTAAAACTACATTTGTAAATTGATGTAGAATACGGAATTCTGAGGCTGTGCGACCTATAACTCCAAAGTTATTCGATACAAATTTAGGTTGTATGAGAAGTGTAACGCCCCCTTTGTATGTAGCCCCAATGTGAACACCATTCTTGATTTGTGTTTTATAACTTCCTAAGGCTACATAAAAACTGATCAAGCCCTTTTCGAGTTATGCCGTACCATGCAAAAATTGAACTTATTTGTATGTATATTAGGGCGGGTCAAATTCTGGCTCAGCAAAATTCGTAAAATACATGTAATTTCAAGACTTTTTCTCCACTACAGCATATACAAATTCTGAAAAAAAGCTGTGCGGACTTTCGTAAATAGATTCATACACATACATTCATACATTCATATTTTATAATTGAGAACAAAATCTATTTACGAAAGTCCGCACAACTTTTTTTCAGAATTTGTATATGCTGTAGTGGAGAAAAAGTCTTGAAATTACATGTATTTTACGAATTTCGCTGAGCCAGACCTCCAAAAAATTCGTCCATACAAATTGACCCGCCCTAATGTATATACTAGCTGAAACCTAGCGCGTTGCTGCCACGCTCACTTGAATGTGTAAATTGAGGTCGAATACTGAATTCCGATGCTGTACGACCTATAAATCCAAAGCTGCTCGATATCACAAATTTGGGTTGTATGCCCCTTGTCCAACGCCCATAAAATGTAATCAATGAAACTGCGTGTGTACATCGAGGTGGAATACTAAACTCTGACGCTGTGCGACAAATAACTCAATAGCTATTCGATATTGCAAATTTGGGTTGTATGGGAAGTACTACTTCTCCTTGTCCAACGCCCAAAAAATGTTACCAATGAAAGTACATGTGTAAATTTGGATCGAATATTGAATTCTGACGGTGTGCGACCTATAATTCCAAAGCTATTCGATAGCACAAATTTGGGTTGTATGGAAGGTGCCACTCCGTCTTGTCCTACTCCCATAAAATGTCATTAATGAAACTGCACGTATAAATTGAGGTCGAATATTGAATTCTGACACTGTGCGACCTATAACTTCAAAGCAATTCGATATCGCTAATTTGGATTAAATGGGAGGTGCCACTCCCTCTTTAAAAATGATCATCAAATGAAATTAGTGAAATTGTATGCGTACGTTGAGGTCGAATACTGAATTCCGACTATTTACGACCTATAATTCCAAATCTATTCATTAGAACAACTCTGGGTTGTGTAGGATATGCCACTCCCTCTTTTCCTACACCCATAAAATGTTATTAATGAAACTGCATTGATAAAATAAGGTCGAATACTGAATTCTTACGGTGTGTGACCCCTAACTACAAATCTATTCGATATTGCAAATTTGGAATGTATGGGAGGTGTCAATCCCGCTTGTCCAACGCCATAAAATGTTATCAGTAAAACTGCATTTGTAGATTGAGGGCGAATACTGAATTTCATAGCTGTGTGACCTATAACTCCATAGCTAATCGATATCGCAAAATGGAGTTGTATGATAAGTGCCACTCCCCCTTTTCCAACACCCATAAAATGTTACCAACTAAACTGCATGTATAAATTTAGGTCGAATACTGAATTTCGATGCTGTGCGACCTGTAACTCCCATAAAATGTCATAAGTAAAACGACATGCATAAATTGTGGTGAAATACCAAATTTCGAGGCTGTGCGACCCATACCCCCAAACCAGTTATTTCTGAAAGCATCTCGTACTCGAAACAAATCCACTGCCAAAATTTGAGTTCAATCCGGCTAGTAGTTTCGAATCCTTTTATCTTTGTTAAAAGTAGGCGTAGCTATAGCGAGGCCACGCCCATTTTTAGTATAGTAACCGATAGTTATTATACAAACTTAATAACCAAATTTTAGTATAATAATACAACAAAAACTGTCTTAAATAAAGCATTTTTATTGATTTGTGGGTGATAAAAGGGGGTGTGGCAACATTTAATTTTTCCTAAACCTTCTCGTAACGATTACAATTAAATCCGCACAAGGAAGTATTTATTTTGGTCTAGTCGTTTTCAAGTTTTAAGCATCCGAACAAATCACTATCCATTTTTATATATATACAATGTATACACAATGCCGGGTCGATTTTTGGGAGGCAAAAAAATCGCCCATTACTCAGTGAAAATCGTATTCTAGGGATCAAAATAAGAAACTTTGCCCGAGGAACTATACCTCTAAAACGAATTCTAGTGCCCCAACTTTTGACTTTTGTCCCGTAGGGTCAAATTTTGAAAAATCCCTCTTTGACCCATTTAGAGTGCCCCAATTGAGTCCAAATGTATGACCGACCCCCACTAACTTTGGAGGGCCGATCCACCCATGCCAGTGGCCACCCCATTTCGCTGATTTTTTTATGTAAAGTGCCAAAAATGGTGATTTTTTAAATGTTTGTATGGGGAACTCCCCAGGGGGGGTTCCAGGAGGTGTGCCACTGGCATGGGTGAATCGGCCCTCCAAAGTAAGTGGGGAGCGGTCATACATTTAGACTCGATTGGGGAACTCTAAATGGGTCAAAGATCCAACTCTTGGCATTTGTCCCGTAGGGTCAAATTTTGAAAAAATCCCTTTTTGACCCATTTAGAGTACCCCAATCGAGTCGAAATGTATGACCGACCCCCACTTACTTTGGAGGGCCGATTCACCCATGCTAGTGGCACACCCCCTGGAGACCCTGGGGGGTTCCCCATACATACATTTAAAAAAATCACCATTTTTGGCACTTAACATAAAAAAATCAGCGAAATGGGGTGGCCACTGGCATGGGTGGATCGGCCCTCCAAAGTTAGTGGGGTTCGGTCATATATTTGGACTCAATTGGGACACTCTAAATGGGTCAAAGAGGGATTTTTCAAAATTTGACCCTACGGGACAAAAGTCGAAAGTTGGGGCATTAGAATTCGTTTTAGAGGTACAGTTCCTCGGGCAAAGTATATGTATATTATACATATATATTGAATCACTTGAACAAAAATTTTTACATACAGTTACGTTCACATAATCTTGAATTTTAATAAATTAAAACGAAGCTTCACTCCTTTTTTTACCGTTACTGTAGCCAAGAGACAAAGTTTCAGAAAATAAATAATTTGTTGTTTTCTAACGGACGAACAAATTCTCCGATAAGGTTTTGCTCACATGCTGCTAATTTGAAACGTGCACATATTTAAGAAGGGCCAGTTTTTTCCGTTAATATGACCATTTCAGTTGTTTTTAGCGCCTGTCCAAAAGCTTGAGGCGCCCCCGTACGAGTACGATAATGCTCCCCAAAAATTGTAATACCATACATTTTATAAAAAAGGTGGTGTGGTCGAGGGACTCCCGTCAGGAACGAAGTTCCTTACGCATTTTCTTCAACTCAAAATGTAATTTGAAATAAAATCTGTATCTATCACCAAAAATTTTTTAAATTCTACCATAAGATTCGAAAACAGCGACTCCTTAATACTGCCAGCACATACACAAAGACAATAAAGCAAAAAAAAAAACCAAATTTTTAGGGTTCACCCTAGTGTCAAAAACTTTTTGAAATGCTAACAACAGATTCAAAATCAGCGACCAGTGCATCTACAAAGAGTATAAAACAGAAACACATTTTAAGGGTCCACCCTAGTGTCAAAAAAACTTTTTGAAAATTCTTGCATTGGGTTTAAAACCAGCGATCCCTTAATACTGCCAGTACTCACACAAAGAATATAAACGGAAAAACACATTTTTAGGGTCCACCCTAGTGTACAATTTTTTAAATTCTAGCATAAGATTCAAAATCAGCGATCAGCGCATCTGCAAAGAGTATAAAACAAAAACACATAGTTAGGATCCACCCTAGTGGTAAATTTTTTTAAAATTCTAATATCAGTTTCGAAATCAGTGACCCTTAATATTGCCAGCACATACACAATTAATATAAAATACAAAATACATTGAGCCCTATCATGAACAACTTTTCACGCGGAATAGCGTCTTTTTCACTCAAGAGCATTTCGCAAATTTTTTAAGCAAATTCGTTCATCAACGGTTTATCAATAAATTTGCATTAAATATTATCAAAATGTTTTAAAGCCTTATCTTAAAAATAAAAACTACTTTTTTGGATTCCTATGTGAAATTATTCATAATATGGCTGATTCTTATGCTCCCCCCAGTGGTAAAAAACTTATTGAAATTCTAACATTAGATTTCACTATATAACACACATTTGCTGTCAAGATTCTCACATAAGAATTAAAACAAACATACAAATAAAAATAGCAAATGCGTTTTAACGAAATTTTTACATGTCAGAAACTGTGACACACAAACACAGAGAGAGAGAGAGAGAAATAGAGTTTTGCGCACTCGCCAAATCGGTTGTTAGGCTGCTCGAACCTCGCACTCATACAACGCACTCGTCTGCTAGCTTGTATTCTGTTAGCTAGTTCGATAATCGCACGCACACACAGAGCAATCTCACTGTTACGTGATGATTTCTACCGAATCACACCACCCGCAAGCCGCGAAAAGGAACTTCGTTTTTAAAACTAATTTCTATACGAAATAAAAATGTTGTATATTTAAATTGTATTAAATATTATTTAGTGACTAATATGGATATGTTGTTATCCTGAGTAAAAATAAAAACTTTTTAGCATAGACCAAACAGCGGGCGAAAAAGGCTTAATTTTTAAATTTTTTCTCGTCCTTGCAAGGGTGGTACAAGTGTCGTTTGCAGGACTTTTTGACAAAACAGCGGTCGTTAAGAAGCCATTTTAAAATAATCTCGTCTGTACATCGGCTGAACGGGGATAATTCATACAATAAAAAAAAATATATTTTGCGACTACTTCATACACAAAAAATTCTTTTGCGCCATACACAAGGGTGATACTATCAACATCCCCGAGAGAGACTTGCTTTTGTTGTTCATACATTTGATATTAAATAAGAGCTTTGAAAAATTTGGTGGCATACAGCGGGCGTACAGCGGCCGTAAAATTAATTGCGGCCATACAACTTAACCCTTTCATGTCCGATGTTGCCTACAGGCAACATTGAACTTAAAGGCTTCTAAGTCCCGATATTTTCATATTTTTGACCAGTGGTTTTTTGCTTCATGTAGCCTTATGTGTTGTGCAAGCTTACACCTATTTGTTTTTTCGAAGGCTTTGCACGTGTCCATTTAGTAGCCATTCTCCGTAGAATAAAATGATCGAAATCAAGATCAGGATCGTTTCGCAAAAATGTGTTTATACAAAAAGTGCTTGAATATATTTAAATAATTGTTTTAATGTAAAACCAAGTGCACAATGTAAATAAATAAAGGTGAGAGACTTATATACATATAAAAAATCATGAGAAAAGTGTTAAGTTTGTCCAATAACTGCCCAACTGTGCACATAAGCAACATCCTGTAACTTACGAACTCGGGCACCAAGAACTTTAAAATTTTTGGTCAGTTCTTATTATAGTAAAGACTAGCACATATCTAACCTCAAAAAATGTGTTGCCTCACCCATTTTAATTTGGGCATGAAAGGATTAATTGCGGCCTTGTATGGCCATTGTTCGACTTAATTTTCGACCGCTAGGCTATGTAGATTATTTTTATATTGAACAGTTGCTCGCCGCAAATATTTTTCTCCGAATGTTTTAAATGGTCCTATATTTGGAACTATTGAGCAGAAGGCACTTCTTGAATTGATATGAATATAAATTCAGTCGATATTGTGGCCAAGTCACTTAATCGCTATTGCTTTATCAAATTTCGAAGATTATTTTTAATATTTTTTTTTTTTTTTTTTTAAAAAAGATCAAAGAACCAAGGCATGCGCCTTGTACAAACAAGGTTTGGTCTTTGACCTGAAAGGAAAGGGATAGATTATTTAGAGGAATTGATTGGAACTATACGTGAATTATTGATTAGGGGAAACAACTGCGAAAGACAATTTGAATTGCTTTTTAACCGAGGCTAGTGTTATGCCTTAACCTCGGCAAGCATTTCAAGCCCTTAGTTGTTCCATTCCTTCACATTTTCCACAATTTAGTTGTGAATTTTTAGTTTTCCATAATTCTTAAATGTAGGACAAAGAAAGAACAAAGAAAGTGAAAAGAACCATGCCCGAGCCCGGATTCGAACCAGGGACCTTTGGGTTGAGAGTCTAGCGCACTCTCCACTAGACTACAAAGGCCGACTAATTAGCTTCAAATTTTGTTTTGAAATCAAAATATTATAACAAACACACATAAATATTAAAAATACTGGGTTATAATTGTTACTTTGCCAGAATAGGGCTGTTAATTCAAAAATTTAAGGCAACAATTTCAATCTTTTTTTTATTTATATTATGTAAACTTTTTTGTATATCACACATATGAACTTTATATATAAGGTCACTGAAGACTGGATAACTGGTCTTTTATTTGAAATAATCGATTAACTGATTTTTTTAAAAATCACCGTATTCGTGTTAATTTAGAAACCAGTTTTAATATGTTGCCAAATATTTTTGGATTTTGATTTTGAATTAGATTGCACTTTTTAGTTAATAAAATTTTTATCTACCGTGATATTCTTTTTAATTAAATTTTTTCAAATACTTACCACGTAATAGTGGTCTGCATGAATGCATTTGGAAGCAACCTCAACACATTTCCTACGAAAAAAAAATATGTATACTAGGGCGGGTCGATTTATTTTTCGACAATTTCCCTATGATTTCCGTATTCTATGGGTTATTCCATGAAAATTTGCCAAAGGAATCATACCTCTATCGTTAAAATCGAGTCCCCTACTTTTTGTTGGTAGATTTTTTCTCAAATTGACGTTCGTATGAAATATTACCTACACGTTCACATCCATAACTCAAAAACTATCAATCGGGTTTAATCGCCAGTAGGGTTGGAAAGGTGAGCTCATTTTGATCAATTTACAAAAAAAAATCTCCAACATTGGTCTAACGGTTCAAAAGTTACGGGCATTTTTGTCCAAATTTTGGAGCATTTTTCCATTTTTTTCATGATTTTGTCCAAGAATATTACTTTCATGGCCATTTTTTTGGCTCAAGTCCAATTGTTGGCTGCCACTGCTAAACGAGTTGCAGGAAAGAATGTAGAAAGCGCTATGGCGACGACATTAGAGAGCCGTACGAAAACACCAAGACTTGAAAGCAAACAAGACTTTCAGAAAAAATAATGTCTTTTTTCACATTTTGTCTTTTACTACACTCAAATGGAATATTTTTTTTTTTTGATAATAGGTTGATAGATACTTTATTATCTCTTAATTTGAATTTTTGTAGAAAAAAAAAATAAAAAGGGGAAAAAAATCAAAAAGTTGGTTTTATGTGTTATTTTGTTTTAGCAATATCGCATGAATTAATCAACCGAATTCGATAAATTTGGGCTTAAACTCTTCGTTTTGAATTGTAAATTGAATTAAATAATGAATTGAGCCAAAAAAATGGCCATGAAAGTAATATTCTTGGACAAAATCATAAAAAAAAATGAAAAAATGGTCAAAAAAAAATTTGGACAAAAATGCCCATAACTTTTGAACTTTTTACCAACAAAAAGTAGGGGACTCGATTTTAACGATAGAGGTATGGTTCCTTCGGCAAATTTTCATGGAATAACCCATAGAATACGGAAATCATAGGAAAATTGGTGAATTTTTTCACTCCCTACAAATCGACCCGCCCTAATGTATACTCTTTCACACTGAGCTACCGATTACGAATGAGCACTAGTAAACATAGAAGGAAAATATTTGTGTTTTGTACTAAAATCAGTAGAGCACTCAAAATGAAATTATCCTGAATTCTTGTGTCATTCTGTTAGTAATATTTCGGTACACCAAGTACTTGTTGTGAAATGAATACACATAAAGC
This sequence comes from Dichetophora obliterata, assembly GCA_963920525.1. NCBI lineage: Eukaryota > Metazoa > Arthropoda > Insecta > Diptera > Sciomyzidae > Dichetophora > Dichetophora obliterata. Next base: position 59,969,045 of record OY986436.1, on the reverse strand, counting down.
CATTGAAATTGAGTTCAAATGTGTTAAAAAGAGGAAAAGGCAATGCTGAAATTATAACGAAACTTAATGCTAGGGATTTTAGGAAGCTTTGAAACTGAGAATGACTTATATGAATACAAAATGATATGATTTAAGATCTGAGGAAAAATTATAAGTTTATTAGCAATAAATAATTTAAAGAAAAAGTTTATAGACAATTTTTTAAAAATTTCTTAATAAATTTGGATATTTTGAGCAACAAATTAAATTCTGTTTGTATAGTTTTTTATATATTTGATTTTATAGCATTTATAAAATATATGTTTTTACACAGTTTCACTAATTCACTTATCAATTAAGTTTTATTTTTCAGAAAAAAGTTTACAAAAAACCAATTGCTCGCTTAACTGTGCCCGCCAATGTTGCCAGTATATTTATGTATAATTTCCCTGCAAACACATGAAGCAATTCACTTTTTTTCCGTCTAAAGCTTTTAAAAATAAAGAAAAATTTTCAAAAATCTTTAAAATATCTTTCAAACATAACTTTATTAAGCTATTAAATTTTAGGTAGAAAGGTGTATTAAAGTACTAAGAAACATAACATATGTTCGTAAACATAAACATACAATATTTTTTATAGCTATAAGAATAATAGACTCTGTTTCAAAAACTCTTCTATGGTTAAAGCATAAGTATTTGTTATAAAAAATTATATTCTATATAAATTACACGGTGCGACAAAAATAACTAAACTGCATGCACTTTTAACATTACCTAATGTAAGTTGTAGGTCTGGTCGAGTATAACACAAAATGGTGGAATTTGTCTAACACCCTCAAAATTTTAACTTACCTTAAAAAAAACCGGGCTTGCACTCTTTCAAGCACTTATTACCCAATTACTGAATCAGTTTTAAGCCAATTCAAGAGTTCTTGATAGTTTTAGTTCGGTAAAATACAGATATTTAACACGATATATAAGACTTTGTGGAATTTTTATGGTTTCTACGTGTATTTATCAAGAAAATGTTAAGTTTTAGATATTTTTCTAACTTTTCTAACTTATGCCGATGTTTTTTCGACACAGTTTCTTCAGAAAACATAGCAATTGTATTATTATGAGAAAATAACGTTCATTTTCGTTCATGTCCAGTAAATTGTACGAATTAATAAATTGAAATAAGAAAATTGAATCTTTGCGTTTACTTGATAAATACTCGTAGTAAATACATCAATACCACAAAGTTTTGGATATCGTTTAATAGGTCTGTTTATTATCTTTCAAAAACAGGCATAAAATCTAGAATCAGTAAACTGTTGATAACTAGTTGAGTTAATGGGTAGAAAATGTATGAATGTACGCAAAACTGGTTTTTTTACGGTAAGTCACAATTTTGAGGCTCTTAGACAACTTTTTATTGCTGTTTAGTGTTGTAGTCGACCAGACATAAAAGCTACACTATGTAGGTAATTTTAGAAGTTGAAAGCGACTGTCAAACTGTTTTATTTGAAACACAGAGAATAAAATAAAAACATGTTATATATGTTAAAATTCATAAATTATTTTTTTATATGTAATAAAAATATACAAATAAACAAAACCATATTCATAACAATATACTTCTTATATTTATTGGCTTATTTGACAATTGCAAACTAATTTGCAATTATAAGGATTTTTCAGTCTAAAATTGTAGCAAAAGCTACTTGACAAAACTCTTAACACATGAAAAGGTAATTCATGTTAAAAATAAATTATAGCAAAAAACTACTTCGTAATTCAATTTACAATCATAGATCATAAGAATAAGGTCTTTAGAGCTCCATTTGAAAATTCTCTTTTATACTACCAAGCAAAATGTTTCCCTTATTCCATTTTAGCTCAAAAGATGATTTAAAAATCCCTCAAAAAGGAAAATTTCCCTCAAACTGGCATCACTGGTGCACACTTTGTGTGATTCCCTTTGTTTGACATATTAGCTCTGCAGCTATGAGGAAAAGTACGCAAAGGAAGAATAACTTAAAAAAAGAGAGCAAAGAAACGTTGTACTGTAAATTATTCTTTATTTACTAGGTATACTTTTTGTACTTGATGTATCCAAGAAAATTTACTGCAGTTAGCTATGTATGCTGCATACAAAGAGAGTAAACTATAAAGCAACCCAGTAGTTCCAGTCTTGAAGAAATCTCAAATGAATCATGTATGATTTTTCTTGATCCTTGACGAAACATGCTGATTTGGCCATACATTTCATTGACGTAAATTTCATATAAATGTTTCAAATTCGTGCAAGACGCAATGCAGAAATGTCGGGATTTATCATGCACGAACCCAATATCGAAATATTGAGGAAGTTTCGTTAACGAAAAGTAGACAGATATATAAAGAAAATTCGTCAAGGAATTAAAACCGAAACGTGCTTCTAGACCGAATTCAACGTCATGAGATATATTTCATAGGGGATAAAAATATTTCATCCTCTCTCAACTCTATTGGAAATCAACGTAATGATGGTTTCGTAATGGCCTGACGCCACTCGGTCTACTCGGGCAGCTTTCCAAGCCCATTCCTTTATCATTGCCACACATAACCTCACGTTTTAGTGATAATTCGTTCTTTAGTCGTACGGTAAAGTTGTGGAATAGTCTCCCTGCGAGCGTGTTTCCCGTCAGTTTTGAGCTGTGCAAATTTAAAACAAATCTTCACCGAAACAACTCCATCTTTTTAACTATCACCCCTAATTAACTATCACCCATCTTCCAAACCAACACAATGCTCATGCATTTATAAGAAACATCATCTGTGCTTTCACTCTACGAAACAGAAAAAAAATTATATCTGAGCAGATCATTTGGGTCTGTTCCGGTGAAGTGATGATTCACCCAAGAGCGCTGGCCTTTCGCTGCCAATCCTGGTAAGCCGAGCTATTTGCATATAACTTTCGGGCAATATGTGCTCGGTTTATATGCGGAGAAAAACAAAAAAAAAGAACAAAACACCAGTAATTAGTTAGCTTAGATTATATTTACAATATTTATTTCTTACGTGTTGTTAGGCAAATCTTCAATAGGTGAAAATTACAATGGCTGCTTCTTACTGCATGAAGTACATACACAGGAGCGTTAAAGAAAACTATATTTATGTTGAGGGCAATCAATAAGTGATTGCTTGCTGATAATCAATAAGTGATTATTTAATTAAAATTAGTGGCAATATTTAATTTAATATTTAATTCAACGCGGGTTTACAAAATGAAGCGCATTACGTTGAGAAAACGATTTGTGAACACAAGTAAAAAAAGCTAAAACTCCCTCGTCGGATAAGCCGATCGAGCGACTCTTTCGTGTATCGAGAATCGATACTGGAACGAGTCGATAAAGTAGTAAGTTAATCTATTACTTTCTTTAACCTTTAGGGTTGCTGCCTAAACAATATCAAATTGACAAAATCAAACGAATTCGACAGCAATGGCAATGACACCTAAACAGTGGTTTCAATGAATATTTAAATACTATCGAAAACAATCGATAGTCAGTCCAAAACTATCAATAGTCACGATAGTGTGAAATTATCGATAGTATCGATAGTGTCATCTGTAGTTTGCGAACTCTACAGTTTAGCCTCTGAACGATTCGACGAATTAAAACAATCAAGAATATCTTGAAATTATCGTAATAGAGTGGAGAAAGTTAGGCGCTGACAACCGCTACTTTGCATTATATTTTTTATGAATTTTTTTAAGTCCAGCAGCTCATGTGGAAACTTCCTTTAAGAAATCATCACGAAAAGTTCGTCAATGATGCCACAAACTACTGGGAAATTATGTATACACTCTGTTGATATCAAACAGAATGTTGTACAATACTCTCTTCTGGTTCTTGTTAAGTTGAAATTATTACACACATGCTTGAAAGCTACTTTGAAGTGTTGTTCATTAAAGTAAAGTATACGTTAAGGCAAATGAAATAAATGCATTCATGCAGATGTCTATTAGCGACTATCGCCAATATCTACGAAGTCACACTTTTTGGATCGCCCCGCCTCCCCCCTACCCAAATTTATTTCTGGATCCGCCACTTTGGTGAACATTTCTTCCCAAAAAACGTGAAGTGCACAGCACTTGAAAGTTCTTCCAAAGGGCAGCCCCTGTTGTTCCCCGCTTCATTTATTTGTAACATGTCAATAATGTATTGAGCTGTGTCTTCGTCAAACCAGTACCGTAAGTCAAAGTCGCCGTCGTTCATTTCGAATGGGTCAATACGATTGACGCCCAAAATCTCAAAATCGTACAAAATTCTATAATTGCGTTAAATTTGCTCCGTCGCTTTTATTTTGTTGCGTCTTGTAAGAATGTCTTTTAAGTAAATGAAAGTTTAATATAGTCTTAGTAACGACTTCAGCTGTTACTAAATTTTTAGTTAACACTAAGCAGATAAATCTATACTTAATTGACTAAGAATGACTTAGTTTGTAGCTAGTGTTTAGTTAGTATATAATAAATACTAAATACGATTATGAATATGCGCCAACTTGTGCAATTTCATTTTCATTTATATCTATTAGAAAAATAAGTTTTATCTGCATTTATATCAATCAATATTGATATTTATAGTTTTGAGGTGATACTAATAGTGAAGGAAATCAATTTTCCTTATGAAGTATTTATGTAACATAAATTATTTATTTTAAAACATAAATAAAAGTATGTAATCCCTTCAGTAATATAAGATATTTCTTCATTTACCTTCTTTGCCTATTGTATACAATATGTACATTAAGGCGCCTCACGCTCCATAGAAAAGAAAACCAGTTGTTCGGCACGAATGCTCAAAATAATCCTTGGTTTATTTTATGATGATTCCCCAAATATTTCGATTCAAGCAATAGCCATCCGTAAGCTGGAATGGTTTTAAAGAACCTCTAAAAATCGAGTTTTTTGTAAAAATATTGGCTAGTGTTATAATTGTAAATAAATTAGCTGTCAAAAGTTCTAGGCCGAAAACAGCTCTTCCAATCTGCTTTAAAAAATTGTAAAATTTTGCAAACAGATTAAAGATAACGTTGTTTTTCATGCATATTTTTGATATTTTTTTATTTTATTTCCATACATAAACTTTCCAAATTCAATTAACTTCATTACTTTTATTTTTTTTTATATTTCTTACAATATTTTTTTAGTAGGTTTTTATTTTATAAATAATATTTTAATTTTAATATAAATCAATTTAAGAAATTCTGACTAGGAATTAATGCGAGCACTCAAAACCTTTCCAGCGATTTCTTGAAATTAAGGATCGTATTAGAAATAATGAAGTTTTTTAATTTTAGTGAAAATAAATTTTTAAAAAATGCACGAACAACAACAGCACTATCTTCAATCCGAATGCAAAAATTTTGTTGATGTAAATTGGAAGAGCTTTTTCCGGGCTGTAATTTTTGATAATTTATTTTTTACAACAATTACACAAGCCAATATGATTACAATAAAAATTCCATTTTTAGAGGTTATTTCAAACTATTCCAGATTACGGATGGCTATCGCTAGAGTTAAAAGATTTGGAGAATCATCATTACACAAGCCAAGGAATATCTTGAGCAACTGTGATGAACAACTTGTTTTCGTGAAGCGCCTTAATGTACATACATTTTTCAAATTCCAAGGTAAGCAATTTTAATGAGTAAGCTCCTTCACATGTCGCACTTCGGAGCTGACATGCTGACACTGTAAATAAATTTAGTACCTTTATATTGAAAATTTTTCCTGATAAACGTTTTTACAAGAATCTTGTTGAGTTAAAAGCAATTTTTCTTGTATGTTTCATATTAGCCTTTACATTTTTTGATTTATTTATGATTAGTAGAAAAGAAAAGTAATTTACAAAACAATATAAACTTTGCGCTTTCCTTTGAGCTAAAATTGTTTCACTGAAATTCATTTAAGTACATAGTTTAAAAATTTCAAAGTTCATCTTTGAGTTCGAGTGTTCGAGATGGAGTGTTTATTTCGGTTCGCAGGTTGACACTTGCAAGTTGCAACAACACTTCTGTTGTCGCCCTCCTGCCAGCCATTCAGCCACTCAGCCAGCAACCTATTCAGTTCAAACTCCAACTGAATAGGTTGGAAAATCTTGCCACTCGGTTTCTCTTCTTTGGACTGGCTTTAATATTTAAGCTTTGGCCATGAAGATTTATTATTCTGAGCTACGGTTTGGTTCGGTTTCGCGGCCTTTTGGATCAGCACTCAGTTAATGTATCGCTTTTGTGGTATTAACACACGATATGCTGCTGCAACCAACGGAGGCGCATCTATAACAGCAGCATCTTGGATGGAGCTTAAGTGGCTGAGACAAGCTGACTTCGCTCGCTTTCAGCTCAATCCGTTGTGCTGCGATGTCAGGTCAGAGACCCTATCCTAGATTTTATTGTTTTATTTTTATTGTTGTTTTTTTTTTGTTTTGTTTTGTTTTGGTTTTATGTTTAAGTTTTATTGTTGTTGTTGAGAGTATTGTTGCTGTTGTGGTTTGTGTGCGCAAATTTTTATGTGAATTAAGCTGTGTGCGCAGCGCAGGTTGTGCAACTTGCTAATTTATCGTATTTCACTTTATTTATGAAATAATAAAAATGATACAGTTGCTTTTTGCCATACTTGGCTTTGATGTTGTCTCAGTTGATATTGTTTTTGTTGTTGTTGTGTCTTTTTTATTGTTGTAACCTCAATTACATACACTTAAATGGAGTGGCTTATGATAATGACGGTGCTAATAATGATCATAATAGTGCTAATTAAGTTGTTTTAAAATGCTAGACATAAAATAATTCGATCATTAAAAATGATTTTATTGCAGGAAATGATGTTTGAATGCGTTAAGCGTAAATCATACTGGGCTGGTACTCTAAATGAGTGAGTTAGTGAGTGATATGGATCCGTTTGATGCTTATGCAAAATAAACGTATAACACTTTCTTGGCACCGTGTGCTTAACAACTAGTCAAAGAAATAGTTTGATTTGCTAGCTTAACAGTTTTTATGAACGCAAATTCGAGTGCAATTCGTTTTGAAAAATTACTCCTTTAATAGCAATTGCCAATAAAATAAAAGTATATATGATACAAACAAAATTATTATTATTATATTGAATAAAATAAATGTGATTTTTATAACTTAACGTAGTAAGCTTTAACTTTTATGATGGAAAAATTTTACAGCATATATAAACAACATGCAAAAAATTTATTTTATAATAATAACTAAGGTAGTATTCATAAAGTCACATCTGATAAAGCCAATGTCCTGTTTTAAAAACTAATATCGAATTCACCTACAAAATTGAGTTTCGCTGTACACTAAGACGTATCGAAAGAACAATTTTTAAATGTAACCAACCGTCTTATTTAAACGGCTATGTCGGGAAAACTTGGGTAGAGCAAGCAATTTTCCTTGCTCTTTGGTATTTTTCCCATGACTAATGTGACCAACCGTACTGTTTGGTCCTCCTTTTGAGAGTTTTTTACTTATTTTTTGCTCGCTCTACTTCTTGTATCGGAGTACGCTAAAAGTTTCTTTTTACTTGTTTTATTTCTTTTTGACATCTTTTTGACAACTTTTAATCATAATTAATTCACAATACACATCCCTAACTACTGCAATAATTTTTTTTATATCACTATCTCCTTTAACTGGAAAAATTGAATTTGTTTTTTTCACGTACTTAATTTTACATTGATTAGCTTATAATTATTTATATCAAAGTAGAGTACTCGAAAAAAGGTTTGTCGTTTGGGGGAAGCCCCCAGCCTTACGTATTCATCTGAAATAAAAAAATAAAAGAGAATATCGTTTTGAAGGCTTAATTGCACTACACTGGCCTATAATATTTATATATAAAAAAACAAATAAAAAATAACGGACTTGTGAAAAGAAATGTTGTAAAATCGAAAACAAATACCATGAAAACGTAGTTTCGAGAGAAGTTGTTTAAAGTTTTACAGCACTTTCATACATATAACGGTGCGCTTTCTTCTTTGGCTGTAACTTTAAAAATATTTTAAACTTAGGTTATTTTTATAATATCTTTAATGCGAAAAATTAAAAAAAAATTGATTTTTGGTATCCAGCACACTGGACTACTTCCTTAACCCATTAATGACAACGTATGACTGCAAAACTTTTGCTTCCAAAAGTGTGAGCAAGCCAAAGGAATGCTTTTTCCAAAAAAAGTTCTAAAATTGACATTTAAAGCATTTTTGTTTATTTCTCCGCACCAGTTCGTGCAGTATTTCAAAGAAAAGTGAAAAATGCCACTCAGATGAGATATTTTGTTTTAACAAAAAATTAAGAAAAACGAAAATATAATCAAAAAAGTGCATTAGGTTAAAGTTAAACGCCTACACTACGAAATAAAATTTTCAAATATCAAATTTTTGTAAGTCTTTTTTTTTTTGTTTCATTTCTCTTCTTACAGATCTAGGGTTGCCAGATTCAAATTGCCTTTCATCTGGACTTTTGATAAAGTTAGCTGGAAAAATCTGGATTAAGTAAATTCTCAAAAATGAGGAATAAATTCGGTTAAAAATGCATTTATTTAAAATTATTGAATAAAGTTAAAAAAACAACAACAGCAAATTTATAATTCAGTCTTTTCATTCAAATAAGTAAAATAATTTTATTTGTGGAATTATTTAAAACATTTATTTAAATTAACGAAATATAAAAAAACATTTTTATTAAGTCTTTTCATACAAATAAATAGAATATTGGTATTTGTACATTTACTTAAAATATTAAATTAACAAAACATAACAAAACAAAAACAAAACAATATTTAATTCAGTCTTTCAACAAAAATTCATTGAATAATTTACAAAATATTTATTTATTTTGCCATAAATATTTTGTATTTTTAGAAACAGATTTGGATAGTTCTGTTCCTTCAGTTGATATCAAAAAATTTTGAAAAGTTTTACAATTTTCATCAAAATTCAATCTTATTAAAACTTCTGCACGTATGAGATCAAAGGACATTCTATTCCTTTCCTTGGAATATAAATTATTTAATACACTGAAGGCTCTTTCACAATAACAATTACTGACTGGTATTGAAAGTACAAATGCAAGTATTTTATATAAATTCTCAAGATTACATTTGTGACATGTTTTGAAAAATCTTGCCCATATCTTATCAAGAGGTATATCTTTTGGCAATTGATCAAAAATTTTCCGAAGACAACAATAATCTAAATATAATTTGTCGTTATCAATTGCGTGAGAAATATTTAAAAGCTTTGGCAAATTGGATAGTGTATCCCATGAAACAAGTGATTTTTTTGGATTTAAAACAGAAATTTGGTTAAAAATCGAGCTGTCTTCAAAATTATATCGTTGATTTAAGTAATTAATAGATGTTACTAAAAATAAATCTACTTCTGACTTGAACTTCTCTCTTTCATCAGAAGATATTTGTTTAAAAATTGAACACACTTTGCTTCCATAAAAAGAGTCAGTTAGTCGGCTTTGCAAGTTGCTTCTAAGATTATTCTAAGATTATTCTAAGATAGTCGTGTAATTCCAAAATTGAACATGAGTCACTTTTTAGAGTTAATATTGTTGAATTGAATACATGCATAACATTATGAATGAAGTATAAGTAAGCTTCCGAAACACCTTCTACGAAACATTCCTCATCTTCGTTAATTAGTTCATCATCTGATACACTATATGAAACAAATTCCCAGAGCGCTTTTCGACAATTTTGTGGTCCTTTCTGTAAAAAATACCGTTTTACTGCAGGCCAACAAAGCACCAAACGGTCGACCGCTGGCAAAAGTGAAAGCCATCTTGTAGGTACATGTCGAAGTAGATTTTTATATTCTATATCCGCAAAGTCAAAACATTGTTTTAATTTTTCCGTTTTCATGGCCGAGGAACTAAATTCGTTGAATGTTTTTATGACAATGGTTTCTATGTCTACAGATAATGAATTAAGAGCATACCTCACACAATTATTTATAACGTGGCAATTGCAATTCGCTTTGATGATTTGATGGTTAACGGTTTGAAGTTTTTGAAACACAGAATTATGTATGCCGTAGTTCACAGATGCGTTGTCAGCACTATATGCAACTATTTGCTCGACGCTAAGGTTGTTAATTTTCGTTATTCTCATAATGTGGTCAAATATATCTTTTGAAGATTCTTTGCTGTCTTCATAGAAATCCAAAATTTTTTTCGTTATTCCGCTTTCAACATCAAAATATTGAACCGAATATGGATATGTCTTAACATTTCCAATATTTTATGCGTCACTGCTTACGGAAAAAAACCAATTCTCTTTGAGGGCTTTTACAACTTTTTCTTGTGCATATGGGGCCAGCACATTTCTTGTTATAGCTGCTGCTTTAGTACGACCACAAGTAATTTTATTTGCAATTTTACTATCGCTGTATATGACAGAACTTAATTTAATTTGGCAATCCAAGCTGTTATAACTTAACCCATGCACTACGTTGTGATAAACGGACATCAATTCAGCTCTGGAAATGTTTACCTCATCTTGCGATTCCTTTGGAACAACGTAGTTTGAAATGCTATGAGAAAATTTAGCAGAAAATTCCATTTTGGTATGCTTCTTTGTATTCATGTGTTTGTTTAATGACCGACTTCCTTCGTATTTCACACATATTTCGATTTGGCAAAGTTTACAAAACCCAGTATAGTCATCCTTCTTTCTTAGCCACTTTGAGTACTCTTCTGCCGTTATCCATCTATCGGAAAAGCTTGTAAACTTTCTTTTTTTGGACGGTCCAGCTTCCTCATGGTTCTCCATGTTTTTTAAATAAGGAATGTATTCGTATTCTTAAAGCCAAAAAAATGAACAATGTCTTACATTTTTCGAAGAAACTTTGTGCTTGCAATGTGAAATTTTTGCTATCGGTCAGCTGTGTTGATCACACAAATCAGAGATGGGGCAATATGGATATAGTGCGTACTATTATTTTCTCCCTTTGGGTGAATTAAGTGCAGGTAATAATCAATTCGCACTCAACTATCACCTTAATGAGATAATGATAGATAATTAACAAAAAATAAAGTTTTTTCTATTTTATATTATTCAAAAATGTATATTTAGCTGGAAAAATTATTGAATAACTTGTAGCTGGACTTGACATAAAAAATCTGGAAAATCCAGCCAATTCCAGCCCGTCTGGCAACCCTATACAGATCCCTTATATGTTTATGATCATACGTTTCACCACACTCAAATCCTTTTCAGTTTTTTTAAACTTCAGATTTTTCAATCATTTATTAATACAAATTTATGCTGAAAATTTCAAAATCTAAACTCAACGCGTTCTGGTGATGAGTATTAATGGATTAATAAGCAATGAATTGTAAGCTGGATCTAATTCTTAATCTCTTATTAATAAAACTTCTTGTTCAATGGATTTATTCATGCATCTTTTCATATTTTTATATTTTTTTGTGGGTGTACTTTTTTTTGTACTTCTATATTTATTCTATGTACTTCTATTGTACTCCTTTTTAAAGTCTGCGCATATACTTCTTTTTGCTTTGAAAATGTTGGTCACATTGACCCTCAATTTTCCTTGCTTTATGGTCTTTTTCCCATGACTTTGTTATTTGTAGTCCAATAGATTTATAAATCTTTAAACACGAGGACTATGTTTATGACCTGCACGTCTTTGAACTTTGACGTCATCTTCCATAGGAACTTAACATGACTTTCTAAAAAAACCCTCCCCGCCCCAATCGCAAGCTATGCGGATGTGAAATTTAAGCTTTTACAAAACTATTAAATTTCAAGAAAAAAGTAAACTTTTATTTATAAACATAAAAGTTGTATTAATTTAATGATTTAGTACAACTAGTATCGCCTGTGATCGAAAATCGACCAACTGTCTGTAAAGCAGTGAACAAAAATAAACACTTACGTAGCGTATGTTAAAACACTGTAGCGTAGATTTAAGAAAACATACATAAAAATTAACACAAATAAAAAAACTCGTTGCATTTCTATCGTGCATTTCGACAAACTGTCGAGCACCAATGAATATTGAAATAAATAAAAAAGCAACTGGAATAGATGGCAACCTTGGTAGAGTTGATGGCGGTGATCTATAAATAGCCTACTGCTTTATGATTAGTAGCCAATCATATGATTAGTAGCCAATTGTGCGTTCAATTTGTTCTATATAATTCAAATGAATAAATTCCTAAATGTGTGAAATCATATACAAATTAAAACAGTGAGTTGATTACAGCTTAATCACTCGAAAATTTCCCAAACAGACTGTCTAGTCAGCAAGTGATTGACTCTATACGTAGTTGTTGTTGTTATTGTTGCCTTCTTGAAAACTTACTTTATCTAAAGCTCGCAATTTAATTCATGTAATTCACACCAACTTTTTCATTCCGTAGCTTCACTGGAAGAGCTGCTTTGCAAAAATTTGTTTAACAGAGTTTATATCCCTCCCGAATAAACATCGAGAGGCGTAAAATGCATAAGCTGGCTCTATTGTTAATCTTACCAACACTTCTTTCAAGCATATCCACCCCTTTCAGTCAGGTTTTTTGGACCTCTACAAAAAACTCAATAAATGAAGAAAACTTCCGGAAACAGTTCATAGCTGTGTTATTACCACTGAGCTGATTCTTGGAGGAGTCAAACGTATGAAATCCTATTATAAAGTCCTATTATGTTTTCATCTTCAACATTTCGTTTTAATACCTCATGATTTAGCATTTTTCGGAAATCAAGCTGTATTAATTTACAAAATATATAAAAACAACATTTTGAAATAATTTATTTTCGCCAAAAAAAATTCAATCATGTCCACGATTACACGGTGTGACCACCAAAATTTTTCCAGAATAATTTGAAAAGGTCATGATTGTGGGCACCTGTAAGAGTGCAATGCAGGTGGTCAGACCTCTGGATCACGTCGGAGTTTCAATATCTAGCCTGTTTTTAATTTGAGCTTTGCGATTACCTATTTACTTATTACACCGTTAGTTCGAAATGCACTTTGTTAATGTAAAATTGGTTGCTGATTCTGAAAAAAATTTTAATTTTTGCGAGAAAATAGTTTTAACAACGTTTTTTGTGGTCTTTATTTAAAAACTAAGTACTTTTTGCACATTTCTTTCGATTTCTGCAAGTATTTTTAACTTAAATGATTGAAATTATCAAATTTATTTTCACGTGACATAAAATATAAATACAAAAATGACTTAAGAGAATTGATTAACATGCGCGAAAAGCAGTAGCGTAAAAGGCGGGCCCGCAGAGCCCGCATTTCGGGCGGGCGCAACTAAGCCAGGGGCGCCCTCAAGTCCCTTGATGAAGTGGAGAACGACGTTATAATAAACCGAACGAACGACTAATATATTAATGTTTGCATTTTTCCAAAATTTGTATGCTTTCAATAGAAAGTATCTTTGGTCAAAAATCAAAATGAATTTTTTTAACAGTCGCAACCGTTTCGTTATGACGTTATTAAGAATACAGTTTTTCTTGGAATACAATAAAATTCACATTTTATTTAATATTTTTTATATATATCAAAATAAAGTTTAAAATTCTTTTATGTCTGGCAACATTACTGTGTTTGTTTACCTTTTGAACATATGGTTTTAAGATTATCATAAAAGTTAACACTAAAAGCTGAATACAAATTTTTCAATATTCTATTGAAAACCTGTTAACCTGTTTAGTTAAAATGTGAGATATATTTGATGTATGGCAGCTGATTATTTTTTGAAATTTCCAATTATTTGCAAACACAAAAAACTCAATTTTTTTAAATTTTCTTGCTGTAATCAAAAAAGCTTACAAATATAAACAAAAACGTTGGTAGTATAGCTTGTTTTGGTAGTTTTCCAATACTAAGTTACTATAATATAACTAATGGCAGTGACATTCGCCTATGAAACTTTCCATTTATTTATAATCACAAAAGAAATTGATGTAGCAAATATCATTGTTTTGAGACAAGGCTTAATTAAGTTTATATATAACTTTTTGAACATTTCTTAATTTTGTCACGAAAGATATCCGTGCCAATTCTCATAGCTCTTCGATCACTCCTTTTAATTTTGGCCAAGAATGGGGACTGGTTGACGTTTGTTTCCAAAAAATTTAATATATTCTTAAATATTTATTTCCTTCGCAAAATATTATTGTTTTAAATAACAACAATAAATAAAAAATAACTGTATAATATGTGCTGAAATAAAATTTAAGTCCGACTATTTTGAGCAAAAGTTGTCCTTGTTAGGCAAAATTCGATTATAGTCGAAGTCGATTTACCCGTTTGCTTTCATATTTTCAGCAAGTCAGCTACTAATGTTATTTTAATCAATCAGTTCTTATCATTATTGAATTACTTATCATTATTGAAAATTATTGATCTCATTTATTCAAACTTTAAGTTAAACTTTTTAAAATAATTAATATATGTTTTCTTGTTGCCTACTTTGTGATAAAATCTTAAAATATTTATTAGAATTTTTATTATATTTGATATTATATAAAGTATTTGTTTATGTTACTGCTTTTTTTAACAAATTCTATTAAAATAAAAATTTTTTATACGATTTAAAACATATAAAAAAGAAATTTAAAATTTATATTTTTAAAATATAACTGCTGTAATAAATAATGCTATTGAATTAAAACAGCTCTTTCTTGTTCTCTTCTTTTTTTTTTTTGTCAAGAGTTCTTTTGTTTTCTCCTATGCTTCTAGTAACCTACTAATAACATAGTTTTACTCTAAAAGTAAATAGCAGGGCGCTTTTAGAAACCTGCGGGCGGGCCCACAAAATATAGTTACGCTACTGGCACCATGCAAAAGCTGCTTCGGCAGTTATTGCTCGGAGGTTTACCACAGAACAACTGGGCTTCGTGCTGATCCAAGAACCCTGGTGCTACAGGGGAAAAGTCAGTGGCCTCTACTGCAAAGAGGGTCAGGTAACTTGGGACCAGAGAACAATCAATCCCAGAGCATGTATTCTAATGCAGAAAAATATTAATTATATTTGTCTTTCAGAATTTATGACGCGGGACCTTTCAGTTATCGAGACTCACATCGAAACTGATGGCAAGCACCGCGCCATAGTGATCGCATCCGCTTACTTTCCTGGGGACGATCTCAACATTCCCCCAGCGGAGATAAAAAGACTCGTGGAGCATTGCAGGAAAGAGCACCTTCCACTAATCATCGGCTGTGACGCCAACGCGCACCACACAATTTGGGGAAGCACCGACGTCAACACCAGAGGTGAGTACCTTTTAGAATTTCTTTTAAGTAGTAATCTAGACTTTTTCAATGTGGGGGTAACACCTACCTTTGTAACAAGGGCTAAAGAAGAGGTCTTAGATCTCACCATAGGAAGCCCAGATGTGGGGGGTATGATTAGGGAATGGAGGGTATCAATGGAACCTTCAATGTCTGACCATAGAATAATAGAGTTTAGATTTAGGGCGAAATGTCAAGAGACAGAACCCAAAAGAAACCCAAGAAATACCAGTTGGGACACATACACCAACAACCTGAAAGAAAACCTACAGAACGTAAAAGCTAGGAGTAGAATTAGTAACATCCTAGAACTTGAATGCTATGTAGATCAAGTAAACAATGCAGTATATAATGCCTACGAATCTAGCTGTCCAACAGTGCACAAGGCAAGAACAAAACATACTCCTTGGTGGAGCGCTGAGCTGACCAGACTCCGGAAGAAGGTGCGATGCAGCTTTAATGCCGCAAAGCGCAACGGAGAATGGCACAACTACACGGCGACTCTGACGGAGTATAATAAAGAAATCAGGAAAGCCAAAAGACAGAGCTTTAGAACCTTCTGTGAAGACATTTCTTCCACGCCAGCAGCAGCCAGGATACACAAAGCAATGGCTAAAGGCAGAGTGGAGACAAGAATGTCACTTCTATTGCCAGACGGAAGCTATACGCTTAGAGAAGAGCAACGAGCCAGTCACCTTCTAGAAACTCATTTCCCGGGCAGTACACCGGTAACTGAGTATGAGACAGCAGACAGGCAGATTACTCCAAATCAAGAAGAATGGAAACTTGCTACGAGCATTTGTACTAAAGCTCGTCTAGATTGGGCACTCAGAACCTTTCAACCATTCAAATCAGCAGGTGTAGACGGCATCTTTCCTGCACTTCTACAAAAAGGTGCAGAAACTATATTGCCTCACCTAGTCAAAATAACTAGAAGCAGCCTTGTGCTGGGCTATATCCCAAGGAAATGGAGAAGGGCGATAGTCACCTTCATACCAAAAGTAGGGAAAATAGACTACACACTACCAAAGTCGTTTAGACCCATTAGCCTTACCTCATTTGTACTTAAAACAATGGAAAAGGTAATAGATAACTATATAAGAACTGAGATTCTGGAGAAGGCACCAATGCACCCCTGTCAACACGCGTATAGGGCGGGCAGGTCTACAGAATCTGCGCTATACCAGTTGGCAAGCAACATCCAGTCAGCTTTCAAAAACAAAGAAACCGTACTCTGTGCCTTTCTAGACATAGAGGGAGCCTTCGATAATACTTCTCACGAGGCTGTGAAGAAGTCTTTACACAAAAAAGGAGTAAATGATATGCTCAGCAGATGGATATGCCAAATGCTTAGCACTAGAACTGCAGAAATAAAAGTGGGAAACACCACTATAAGAATCAAAACAACAAAAGGCTGTCCACAAGGCGGAGTCCTTTCTCCACTGCTGTGGAGTCTTGTTGTGGACGAATTATTAACGATGCTAACCGAGAATGGCATAAAATGTCAGGGTTACGCAGACGACATTGCCTTAGTAGCGAGAGGGAAGTTCGAGGATACACTCTGTAACCTGATACAGAGAGGACTGTCAGTAACAAAGGAGTGGTGCAACACAGTGGGATTAAGTATCAACCCAGCGAAAACCACCATAGTACCTTTTACTAACAAAAGAAGCCTGCCAAACCTCCGAACAATGAGAATGGATGGCACTGAAATTCCCTTCAAAGGAGAAGTAAAGTATCTGGGACTTACACTAGATTCAAAGCTTCTCTGGAGAAGACATGCAGAGGTAACTATAAACAAAGCAACGCGCGCACTCATGGTATGTAGGAGCCTGGCGGGGAAAAGCTGGGGTTGTAACCCAACAATTCTCCGCTGGATGTATACCATGATGGTGAGACCCATCCTCACCTATGGTGCAATAGCATGGGCTGAGAGAACCAAGCTAACCACAATGAGGAATATGCTAACAAAGGTGCAGAGACTGGCCTGTGTATGCATCACAGGGGCCATGAGGACATGCCGTACAGCAGCACTAGAAGTAATTCTGGACCTAACACCCTTACACCTTGTCATAGAGGGAGTAGCCAAGCGAACTCTGTTGTGCATTGCAAAAGAGGGGACAGGTTTAGGTAAAACTATCAGCAGTAGAGAGAAGGAGGATATTGCAAAGCACACTCCGTACATCGATCTACCAAGAGACGATATAGTAAAAAGGTACAACTTCGAAAAACACTTCGGAATTAAGCTTAGTACCAAGAAAGAGTGGGACAGCGAGATGATATCGCAAGTCAAGAAACCACACAGTATATTATGGTATACAGATGGGTCCAAGACATTGGAAGGTATAGGCGCAGAGGTGTACGGGCCAAGAACCAAGCACTTCGAACCTATGGGGACAACACCCAGTATCTTCCAAGCGGAAATCCTAGCAATACAGCTGTGTGCACAATTCAATCTGGACCGTAAATACAAAGGTCAGGATATAGTTGTGATGTCAGACAGCCAAGCAGCAATCAAAGCATTAGTTTCCTATGAGATATCATCGAGAATAACATGGGAATGCCTAACAAAACTCAACGAACTAGGCAAGAATAACACTGTTACTATACTTTGGGTCCCAGGACACAAAGGAATACAGGGTAACGAAGAAGCCGATGGTCTAGCGCGACAGGGTGCAGCCACACAATTTATAGGACCAGAACCATTCTGCGGATTGGGCACACATTCTATAAAAGAAGAACTAAGAAGGGAGGAGAGGCATAAACGTTCAAACCTTTGGAAAAGCCTCCCAAAGCTAAGACAATCCAAATTGCTCCTCAGAGATTTTAACACTCCGAGAGCAAAATTGTGCATAAGCTTAGGCAAACCGAATCTTAGGATTCTAACGGGGTTCCTTACAGGACACTATAAACTCAAATACCACCTGATGAAATTGGGCATAGAGACCGATAGTAACTGCCGTTTCTGTGAAGAAGCAGAGGAGACTCCAATACACCTACTTACAAACTGCGACGCCGTGGCTCGCAGACGTAAACTAGCACTGGGGAATTATGAGCTGAGTCTAGAGCAGGTTTCATCCCTTGAACCTAAGAATATTCTCAAATTCATTAGAGAAATAGGGCTGGATGAAATTCTGTAATCCGCAAACCCAGCGGAGCTTTGAGAAGGAGGTACAATAGATCTCATTTAGGTCGCAGTACGCATCTCCACCACACAACATTAACATTAACATTACTGGCGAAAAGTTTCTTGTTTGTGGTGATTTAAACAGTGGGTATAGGTCTTGGGGCTGTCTTCGAGCAAATGCTTGGGAAAATACTCTTTCAGAATGTACTACACAGCATGCGGTGGTTGTATCCTATTCAAGAGATCCAACATACATTCCAACTTCAACAAGAGGTAATCATTCTACAATTGACTTGGTGCTTTTTAACATACCTGCATTTATTTCCCAACTCTCTGTTTTAAGTGAATTCAGCTCTGACCATCTCCCGGTTCAATTCAATCTTGCTCTGAGTACTCCATTCAGTGATAATTTCATTTAAGATTATCACCCCAATTCTGAATGATTTTCCCCGGGAATTTAGAAAAGGGAGCTTTCATTTTTAAGGCAAAATTCAAAAGCATTTTGGAAATTTTTAATGCCAATTTGTTCATCAACCGTCAATAGTCATAAGTGTAAAAAAATTATGTGTTATCTTCATCTGCTATCTGAAAAATGAAAATTCCTTTTTCCAATTCACCGGGAAAAATAATTCAGAATTGGGCTGTATAAGAACACATGCTAGAATCGCTTTAAATCAAGCCTTAAAACTCTTTTAAAAATGTAGTATGCAATTAAGATAGTATCAGAGTTGCCAGCCACGTGGATGAACTAACTGAATTTTTCACATCAAAAATTATAGATGCGGTTAGAGTTCCAGTTCCAAAAGTTTTGCCCAAAAATACCTATACTAAAATTCTATTATATATTGTCATTTTGATTAAAATTAGAAATTGCTTTCGTCGTGATTGGAATAGATTTCGACTTCAATCGGATTACAATTTAATGCATAGATACTCGGTTATTATTCGTGAGGAGTTAAGAAAATTTAGAAATAAGAATTGGAATGAAAAAATTAGCTAACTGTATAAATGCTCTAAGCCTTTCTGGAATATAGCAAAACTCTTAAAAAATAAGTTTGTATATATTTCTCTTCTCTTTGATGGTAGCAAGACTGTTGTTCCGAATGAAAAAAAAAACGAATTCTCTTTGCAGACAATTTTTGAGTAACCATTGCGTATCTGAAAACATTGGTGTTCAGGTGCATACAGATTTAGTTAATGAGATAATCAGACAATTTAATATCATGCAGTGTTATACTAATGCTGCTGATTATATTTCGGTGCAAACTATCAAAAAGATTATAAAAGAATTACATCCAAAGCATAAGGGAAAAATATAGTGAAAAGTGTTGCTAAGAACAAAGGAGGTAGATCAAGAAAAATTAGCGACCGTGAGGCCCGCCACCTTGCGAACTTGGTGACCAGCAATGATGCAGTCACTCTTGAAAATTTTAAACATCAGTGCTGGCCAGTGGACAGCTCGGCGAAGCATTACGAAATTGGGCGTTAAAGCAGCAGAGAAGAAAAAAAAACCAATGCTGACCAAAAGACATGTGCGGTTAAGGCAAGATTTTGCTTCAGCGCACGAACACTCGACAGTCGCAGATTGGGATATGGGAGTCTTTTTAACTTACATTGTGAAGCAATATTTTTTATTAGTTGTTCTTTTGAATTTTAGGTTATTTGGTCTGATGATACTAAAATCAACCGTTTCCAATCAGATGGTCGTGTGTGGTATTGGACCAAGGACCCAAATACAACCCAACCACATCATGTAGAGCAAACAATTAAACATGGTGGTGGGACAATAATGGTTTGGGCTTTTATTTCGCAAAATGGAGTTGGTCCCTTAATACGCATCGATGAATTTAAGCGTATGGAACAGTACCTGTCCATCCTGCAACAAAATCTACCAGGAGTAGTGGAAAATATGGGTCTTGCTGCTGAAAAAGTAATTTTTTAGCATGACAATGATCCAAAGCAGACTGCATATGTTGTCAAAGACTGGATACAAAAACAGAAATTCGCTAATTTGAAATGGCTTCCACAATCTTTGGACATGAATCCAATCGATAATTCAAGGGAGTAAATGAGTTGTGGGAGCGAACTAAGTATGTTTGGGAGGCTATACCACCAGAATTTGAGAAGAGAATACATCCAGTGTGCCCAATCATATCCAGGAATTAAAATAAGCAAAAGGATACTGCACATGTTATTAATAGCATTTTTTGTCACGAAAATCGTTAAAAAAACAATAAACAAGAAATGAGTTCAAAACTGGAACATTTGCCATTTTTTATATTTTTGTCTGTTAGTTATTTCGTTATTAGATTAACTTCAAACCGGTCTAGGAGAAAGAGTACAAGTGCACCAATAACATTATAAGATAAAAATATGTAATTAGTTATAATTTGGAGAAGATAACGGTTGCTGAAATGAGAAGAGTTACATCATGTTACAGCTTTGCTCCTCAGTGTACGTGTATCGGCGTTTTGAAAGTTTACGTCTGAGTTTTATTTTAGAGGGGGTTATATTTATCCCCCTTTTGAACATTCTCAAAGTGAATTGGCAAACAAAACCATGTGACCCTTACATTTTTGGCATAGGATGTGTTTGTTCAGCACGTTTATGTAAAATATTAAGAAGAACATTTTCGTGGAACATTTAAACCCTCTAACTCTTCAATAAATGGGTCCTTTTTGACCTGTTTTTGACAAAGGGCAAATAAGACCTATAAAACAGGGATATAACGGGTTAAAATGTTCCACAAAACTATTTTCCATACAATTTAACTATAAGTCTCTAAATACACCAAAGCTCAAAAACCAACTTAAATGCCACAAAAAAGTGAAAACTTAAAAAGTGTTTAAGGGTTAATTTATCACTTATTTAGAATTGGTGTAAAAAATGTCCCACAAAACTCAGTGTTGTTGTTGTTGTTGCCTTCTTAAAAACTTACTTGATCTAAAGCTCGCAATTTAATTCATGTAATGATTTAATAGATCATAAAACTAATTAACCAATTTTTTTAACTTTAAAGGAATCTAAAACCAATACCAAATATTTTTAAAAAAATTGACAACGCACTATTTTTTTATTTATCTATCATAAATAGGTATTTTAAGTAAAAAATGTTTTTCAAACTCCTTCAAAAATTAGGTTTTAGCCGTATTTTTCATGTTTGGAACCAATCAGCATCGTGTTTTCTAACAGAAAGTTTTGCACTAAAGTATGTTTTTGAAAACTATTAGTCTTTATGTTTAAACCAGAAAAAATTCTTCTATATAAAATAAAGCAGTGCTTAATAAGTGCTTAATAAAAGGTAATAAATTCGTTCATTAAATGTTAAAAATTATTCTGGAAATATTTTGTGGCGTCATTTGCTTTTGTTTGCCTTTTTCGGTGTTTTCTCTGTCATTTTCGTTTTGTTTTTGGCGTAGAGAGGATTTTCGTTCAATTTATTTGTATTCTCCTCAATTTTGTTCGTAATTTTTTTGTTCTCTCCCATCTTGTGCATACCTACTCTCATTGTCGCTTACTGTGTAAGCTAGATGTCATCAGTGTTTTAGCGGCCATGTCCAAACAAATGTAATTGATAATTTTAAACAGACTTCGGAGGCCCCGAATGTAGCCGCATTGTATTTAAGAAATAATTGGTGACGTCATGTGTAGTGTCCGACCAAATATTCGGTTTCGGTTACGGCCAGTTTCGGCCCTTTTTGGCAGTTTCGGCTAGTTTCGGTTACTCAGCCATATTGAGGCCGAATAGCCCAAACCAGCCGAAACTTTTGGTAAACATTTCGGAACATTTCAAAAATAGCGACAACTATAATTTTGAATTTTTTTTTTTGCAGATTATATGAATTTTGGCCTCCTTACTCCAAATCTGAAAAAATTACAGGCCGCTCGCAATTGGTTAAGAAGTTATAGTCCTTCAAATTTGGAAAAAATAGCCTACAAATCTTGCTATTTTCTAAAATTTTCAACGAAACTACACTCTATAGATATCATAAGAAAGGTAATTTAAGTACCTATTCAACAAGGTACCAATTCAAATATGAAAAACCATGCATAGCTTTTAAAGATATAAACATTTTTAGTGTCGTACTTTCGTAAATGGGAAACCACTAGTTTTCCAGACAAATTGTAAATATAATAAAAAGTTCTGAATGGATTTTCATGTTTGATACCCCCTTGAGGTACTCGCATTGACTTTATTTTGATACCCATAACGCGGAACACTTAAAAAAACAGAAAGATTTGTAGCCCATTTTGCAACTTTGGAGGCCTATAACTTCTAAACTAATTGCCAGCAGCCTGAAATTTGGATTTGGATTTAGATGGTTAAAATTTTATGGCCGAAAATCCATATAATCCAACAAAAAAAAGAGTGTTTTCGCTATTCTTGAATTATACCAACATTTTTTCATCAGTCATTTAATTCAAATATATAAGTTTGGTTTTATAAAAATATTTACAACGCATTCTATACTTTGATTTATCGTGTTAACGCAAAACATTTTGGTTAATGTTATGAGTCCGATACTATCATTTTCGATATTATCACCTCTATTGCAATTACCATTAAAGTTTTATAGGTACTTAAGCCAAAAATTGATAATTAAACTTCCGAACGAATTCTGTGTGTGTGGAATAAAGGAAAAGAAAACGAAATACATATTTCTACTTTTATAATACTAAACCTTTATGAAAAACATAAATACTTTGCTTTGTTGTTCTAAAAAAATGTACATTGTAGGTGCATACTTTTTTGAGTGTGTACGGAAGTGTGTAAAAAAAATAAAATAAAAAATGATTTTATGCATTATTATAGTAAACTTCAATTAATTATTATAAACTTCAGTATTCAAATAATACTTTTTTGTACTAGTAGTACTTTTGTTTCCTTTTAATAAGCGATCATGTTATGCTCTCTGCGATTTTGTTGTAGATTTGCTTGGTAATTGTTGTTGTCCAGTTAGCTTGAATTTTTTTGTAGATGTTTGTTTTTAGCTACAATCGGCATATGACAATCGAAGTATTTTTATAACACTTTATATATACACACATAAAAACACTTACACAAAAAACCTGCAAAATAAATTTATATTTACAGTTGTAATTGAATAAATACAGTCTGCTTATCACAAGCGTTCTATTTATTACCACCTAACATTGGCGTCGGAAGCGGGGGGGCAAGGTGGGCAGTTGCCCCCCCACTTCTTTAGCTAGATAAACAATTTAAAAGGAAAAGTTATTCAAAATATCAGTTTTTTTACAACGATAATATTTTTGTATTATATATTTTCCTCTTCTTTCTCTCTTCTTCATGTTTCATGTGAAGAAATTTTGGTGAACTTTTTTGCACCACCATTTGTACTGCCCCCCCAGATGAAATTCACTTCCGACGCGATTGCCACCTAATGTTGTAATTCGAAAACGCAAACAAACGACAAATAAGACACAAGAAGCAACACTTTTTCTATTCGAAATTCTATTGCTTCTCGTGTCTTGCTTGTCGTTGGCTTGCGTTTTTAATTTACAACACTATATACTATACTTACAAATTTATATATTATATCTATTTCTTATATATTCTTATTTTAATACTCAACACAATCTATATATAGCGTGAATGTATATTGTGTTATTATATAAAAAGTTATAAATAAGGTTTAAATTTTTAAATTAATTCAATAATGAAATAATTAAAATAAATGATATGAATTATATTTATATATTTTTGATATGGTAGTACATTTAGTTAAAAGAAATAATAAGAAATAATTTGTATTTATTTGTATTTTTATTTGTATTTATTTTGTTACAATATGTTGACATTTAAGACTTAGTCTTTTACATGCCTCATTTATAGCATACATAACAACTTATAATTAAATCAAAATTTCAAAAATTGATTTGAACTATTATTTGAAATAGATCAGTTGTCATATGAAGTGAGAATGGGAAGGTTCACAGCGGTTGCGCAACGTTAGAGGGGATTTCAGTGAGAAAAATCGGCTTCAGAAAATAAACCGCATTTTACTTGCTATGTTTTCTGTTTGCCTGGTAGCAAATTCTCAAGTGGTGGAATGGTAAAATTAGACAAGGTAGTGTTAGGGCGGAGAGCCGGTGACCGAAACGGTCAAAACGAAGTTGACACTTCATACAAAATCTGCAACCAATGAGAATGCAATATGAAAACAAAAATTGGCCAGAATACCAAAATGGCTGAGTTTGACAGTTATGGTCACTAAGAAAGAGAACACATTCAGCCCTAACACTACTTAGTCTAGTTATACTATGAGTGGTGGCATCAATAGGGACTTCACGGTCAGTGAACTTTTAAGTAAAAGCAAATCACGGTCAGTGAAGTCCCTATTGATGTAAACGGAAAACCAAATATCTAAATTTTAAATCCAAGAAAAACCAAATATCAAAAATTTT
The DNA here is from genome assembly GCA_963920525.1 of Dichetophora obliterata. Taxonomy (NCBI): domain Eukaryota; kingdom Metazoa; phylum Arthropoda; class Insecta; order Diptera; family Sciomyzidae; genus Dichetophora; species Dichetophora obliterata. Next base: position 59,944,197 of record OY986436.1, on the reverse strand, counting down.
AAATTTATTTTTTTTAACCTACAGCAGCTCTACATATACATTGAAAAAACAATATCCTTCAATGTTTTGCAGCGAATCAAAGGGAAGGAAAATAAGGATGCGTCAGCAGAGGAATTTATTGATGATTGCTTGCTACATTTGCTGAGCGCCTTGTAGTCAAGATCCAAGAGCGTCATTTAAAAACCTACTCGCTGTTTGTGTTGATGACGAGAGTCACACACAAACTCAAACACTTTCGTTATTTTTTATTATTTTGTCATTTTTTAAGCTTACAATATTACAAGTTTACGAAATAAGTTGCAAGTACAAGCACTCGAATTAGATATGTTGCAAATTGAATAAAATGCAAATTAAATAAAATATTTGCGCTAAAATACGACCGAAATGTGAAACGTCAAAATTTGCAACTGTCAAAATTTCATCGTCCATTTGACACAGCAAAAAAGACAAATTTATTTCAACACACACAAATTTTATTCAACTTGATATTTTCTATCCTACCACGACTGAAAACTTTCCGATTGACACACAGCCATAGTTGACAACTCTGAATATAAAATACCGCAGTGGTGAAAATAAAAAGCCACTGACAAATACAACAAGTGTGAAAATTGTCAAACTTTGTTTGACGATATCTAATAAAATAAGAGCATGAATGTAATTATTTGAATGTTCAATATGTTCCTTTATCACAACTTAAAGATTAAAATGTTAAAACACTCAATCCATACATTTTTTTTTCTTGTTTGCAAACGAAGTTCCAGCAGAAAAAAGCAGAAAAAGAAGAAGATCGTTCCATTTTTAAATCTCACCATGCATAGCAGCTGTTTAAGTAAAAGCAAATTTTTGAAAAGTGTTGACAAATACAACAACTGAAGAAATAGCCAAACTTTAAAAGCATGTATAGACTAATATAAAGCGAATAAATAATAAGTTTTGGTTGCAAACATCTTATTGCAACCTAACTTAAGTATTTATATACTAACAAACAGATTATATGCATTAATTTCAGGAGTTGCCAAGTGATTTCTTTGTGAGCTTGCGGCCGATTAAGAACAAGAGTGACGATAATTGTTGATATTTTTATGCACAAATACATGCAAGCATTTTTTGAGGTTATATTTTCAAAGTTTCCTATCTTGTTATCGTTGCTGTCTGTATTGATGGCGAGAGTTCCTAGGAAAAAGACAATGATGCAAACCAAAGATTTACCCTCTACCAAAATCGTTCAACGCGCCTAAAGAAGTTTTCACTTCAAAAACTGATGAGCCTCAAGCAAGGTGAAAATGACATACATATAAATTCAGAGCGGCGCTCCAAAACAAAACAAAAGAAAAAAACACCATTATTAACCCAATGAGGACGATAATGCCATATCGCATCACTAAGTCGGATTTCGCAAATTTAACCGCATCACATAAAAATTCGTCAAAATAAAAATTAGGTTAAAATTGCATTTTGTTTTACTTTAATTTAAGGATTTCTGCATTTTAATCTTTCATTTTCGAAAGAAAGTACATAATAATTAAATCAAATACATTTCGTTATACTAAAATGAAAATAACCTATTTTATTACCATTTGTATTGGTGGCTTGAGTATCGGTAGTAACCGAATAAATCTGGGAATTGCCAATATCGAACTGCTTCAAAATATCTTCCACTTTCATTTTTTCAACACTATATCGGATCACACACAAAAAGTTACAAATTTAAAATACCTAAAACAAAACAGGCAAAGTGTTAACCCACTCGGCTATTGCCAGTGGTACGTGAATCTTAGCAAACTGTTCATTTTAAACTACAGCCAGAGTGACATTTTAAGTTGACGAGAGCTGCCATATGGTTAGCAGTCAGCACTAATTCTGTGAGTTGGAGCAGTGTGCTTGGTATTTCTTTGTTGCATCTTAACTATCGTTTTATTACATTACTTAAATTTTTTGTATCATTTTGTTGCGAGTTTGTGAATTTTAGTCGATTTTTTTAAGTAAATTTTTAATCGATAACATATTTCAAAATTAATTTAGCCCGCATTTTATAAATGTAGCTTTATTTGATCTCGTGGTTTGCGTTTCTTTGATATGCATTAGTTGATAATAGTTTTCCGATTTATCTAGATCATATACAAAAACATCAGGTAATACGACACCATACATTCATTTTGAACTATTTTCATTGACTCGTAAAATGCACGCATGAAAGATATGGTAAAAAAAATTTTTTAAGGTCTTGCCCTACCCCCCTAATTTTCATCCTGCCTACACACTTGGGCACAACCATTTGTTTGCCAGAAGTGTTCCGTGAAATAAGGAAAATAAACACGCGCCGAAGAATCATTCTTCATCAAGACAATGCGAGCTCTCACACGTCAGCTCAAACAAAGGCTTTTTTAAGCCCTCTAAATCGAATTAATGGGTCATGCGCCGTGCAGAAAAAGTCATTGAATCTTTTTTTGTTTGCGCACATCAAGAACAAACTGCGTGGACAAAGATTTTCGACGCCAGAAAAAATCGTTGATGAGTTGAAAAACTATGTTTTTGATCTGTCTCAAGCGAAATGGGATCAATGTTATGACAAAATGGTCACAAATGGTCTCAATTCAAAAAATTCTGTATTTACAATTATTCCCGAAAGATGTTCGCGTCAGACCTTAAATTATAAATTAAATCGAATAATCGGATTGTCAGTCAATTTTGTCGGACAAAGCACACCACCCACCATTAGAACAGCCCACGTCAAGGTACCTTGAACTCCAAGTACTTCTTGCTAGTGCTGTCCATGGAATCTTAAGACCCAATCGACTGATATAATATTTGGTGTTTCGCAGGCTATCGAACATGTGATATAGCCGTGATAGTGAATATAAATTGATGTAATTAAATTTGTACATGTATTTTTTTAATAAAGCAAAAAAAAAAACAATTCTGGTGATTATTTTATTCCCCATGATATATAACGTACCCTACTCCATTTGATTTGTTTGTAAATTTTTATATATCGTTATATTCTTTTTATAAACTATTTTGCTTAAAAAAACTTTACCACGAAGTTTTAAACGAAATTGCAAAAAATGTATTTTTTTTTAAATTGTCCATTTAACTTTTTACTAACATAAAAATTAATACAACTACCTTAAATATGCCTTTGTCATAGTTGCTATGCTCACTATTATATTGTGGAATTTTAGTATAAATATTTTGAAGGCTGAACACTGAAACCCTGAACAAAAAAGCATTTTTTGGTAGTTTTACTAGTTAATTTTTTAAAAATAAAATTTTGTATTTTATAAGCATAACAGTGCTTTGTAACGATGCATAGGTTTTATATATTTTCAGAATTATATCAAAGTAACAGGTGAAATAAAAAAGAAATATAGAAAAAATGATTTAAATACAGTACGACCTCGCTCAACGCAACCCTCGCTACACGCAACTCCTCGATAATCTCAACACCCAAATTGTACGCAAAGTATAAATTGCAACAAAGTGCAGACCAAAATTTCCCAATTTTTAAAAAAATATATTTTAAATAAATAAATAAATCTCAGATTTCGCAATTGGCTTGAATTTAATTGGTTGCGTTGAGCGAGGTCGTACTGTAATTTGCATACGTGTCTTGCGCGCAAACGGATTCGCAACTGATGAATAAACGACGCAACTTCGAGCGCAGGCAGGCAGACTTCTTCAGATTTCATGCCAAGGAATCATTAACTTTAAGTATTTTTTTTTTGTGGTTGATCGTTTCGTGCGATCTCATTCTTTAAAGATGTTGCCCTGCAGCAGCAGCAAAAGCATCAGCCACAAACAGCCAACAATCACCGCTAAGCCAGCAGCAACTCTGGCAGCTCTGTCAGCTTCTGCTATACAACATGTTATGAGCTTCTGATACATCATTATTTATCTACAACTCAAACGCCTTGCTTCTTGACAACGGTTGAATGAATGCAGTTTGCGGTGCGGTGCGTATCTGCATTTTGGCGCTATAGAAATATTTTGCAGTTATCGGTTAGGTATAAGAAACCTTTGGCATCCATGAGTTAGACAAATTTTTGCGCTAATTTATCATTTTAATATCAGCTTGTTTGGCAAAAGGTATTAAGGTTATTTTGTGGAGGTTGTTTTTTATTGATTCTCTGGTTGGTAAGATCAGTTTTTCACCCTGACCTAAGCCCTTTATTTAAAGCAAATGACACATGCGACAGGTGTGAACCGTATTTGCGAAGAACCCTTTTATAACTTCACCAGGATAACGGGATAATCCTAATTTGTACCTCTTTTATAGCGTGATGGAACGAGCCTAAGGATAACGGATAATGAAAGTGCACAATTTATAAGCGGTAGTAGCTATGGTAATGGTAATCTATTTATTTAAAAAGAAGTTGCATTGTGTTAGTAATTGATGTTCTTTGTAATGCGTGAACCGATTTTGTTTCTGGAATGAATTTTTCATGAAATGTGACGTCAATACCATGGTTTTTATGTATATTTCGTCTTTGTATCTGTATTGGTTCATGAGTTATAGGTATTTTAGTGATTACCAGGGTGTATCTAAAAATTTATATCATAATCTAAGAATTCTCAAAAGTTGCATGGGGTCGCGAAGATATCCCAAAAAATGTTTTTGCAAAAAAAGGACAAAGTTTAACTTTTAAAGTTAAATAGCAAAATAAAATTTGCACTTCAATTTTATATAAACGTATAAATTTAGATATAGATGTATAGATAACATAGATATATATAATGCAGATGTCCACTTCAACTGAGAAAATCAATTTTTTTCTTTTTTTTGTTCCGATAGAAACATTAATAACAAAAACACTGCCGCAAATAATTTGTGCAACAATAAGCAATTTAGCAAAACATTTGTATAACTTAAATTTGTAAAAGTGAGTTCATGCAAATACGATTTAATTACACAGGAGTTTTAGCTTTTTCTGACTATTTTCACTGTCACACTATCTTTAACTTTAAACTACAAAAAAAACCGTTACATATTTCACATTTTTTTTTTCTAAAGATGTAGAATTTCATGCACTTTAAGCGAGTGTATTTGGTGTTATCGGTACTTAAATTTTTTTTTTTTAATAATTCGTGAATAGCCGCCTTGTGCGTTGGATCGATATAGAAAAGTAACTTTTTAAAAATTTATATATTTAAATTTTTAATGCCAACTTTTCCTTTTTCATTAGTTTCATTACCTTTTTCCTTTTTCATAAAAAGGTAAGCTTATTTCTTAAAAAACAAAAATTTACTAAAAAATAGTTTGGATGGACAAATGATAAGTTTTCGCTCTCTAAGTTTCTGCTGAGATTTCTTGAACTTTGTCTTTCATAATTTTTTTTCTTTTTGAGGTCTCAAACAAAATATATTTAAAAAATTTAAGAAGATAATTGATCTTGCACGTGGCATTAACTCATGTACCTCAAAACAAAGAATTGTTTCTAATTTGTTTTTATTTGTAATTTTCTCTGCACTTATTTATCTAAAAGTGTACTTTGAACCAAGTTTTTGCAAAGTTTATATCAATTGACCTTAAAAGAAAAAATTTGCATTGGTTTGCCAAAAAGAGGTTGCTGATGTACGGGATCACAGGCAGATGCGTCTACTTCCGCAATCTTTTTTTATTATCTTTTTATCTTTTATTTAATTTATTTATTTATTTATTAAAATGAAAATTTAAATTTAAATTAAGAATAATATCAACTGCTAAAAACAGAAGTAAACACAATAACCTTAAATTTAAAACAATATTGGCCTTATTTGATTTTAAAGAATATAAAAAATTGAAAGAATAAAATTTAGGTAAAGATTAAAAAAACATTCAATTCAATTCAATTATATTTATTGAGTCTTTTCCTTGACAATTTTTTAATACAGAATTATCTTAAGCGATACAATACAATGACAAGAGGATTTAGAACTATGATTGTGTTATTTCAATATATAAAAAAAGAGCGAAGCAGCTAGCTATGAGTTAAAAATACATTTGAAAGATATGATGATACATTTTGTTTGATAGAGTGAGTACAATGCTTGCTCCCGGCATAAGATAAATCAGTGAAACGTGTTGTCTCTATTCTGTACATATATACAACTTACATACTACATAAAATACTTAAAACTAGACTTAAAACAAAATCATCCACCCCGAATGTGGTGTCATAAGGTAGTATTGTAGCGATAAAGAAACCATATAATTGGTTGGACAAAATTTGGTTAAGCTAACCCCTGTGGGTGTTAGGAGTAGTTTTTACGTAAAACTCAGGTAGCAGCGGGGTGTTAAAATCGAGATCAGTTTCAATATTTTCGTTCAAAACACCAACTGGAGACAAATAATTAACCGAAGACCAGTTGAAGTGATTTTGAAAGGCATGGATTTCTCTCAGTAGGTCGTTGTCGTGGTAAGCAAGATTTTTTACAAACTTTTTTTGTAGCGATAAGGCGTATCGGCATATGGGGTTTACCATGGCCCTTCTATATATGAACTTATTTGAGAAACGTTTAACAAATGACTCGAAATTCTTGTTCACACAGCGTCTGAGCACATTTCGTTCTAGGATCTCTAATTCCTTAGCTACTGTAGGTTATTGTAAACCAGATCGGATACGCGTATAGCAAAACAGAACGTATGCTAACTTTGTAATTAGCCAATTAAAGAATGCGCTTTTTTAATGTTTAATCTCGCGTGCCTGTTAAACTTGAGAAGCTTATCAAAATTTATACCGAGGTATTTGATATTGTTTTTGAATAAAATCTCGGTACCATTTAAGAATAGTTTTAAATTCTTGCTTTCAGGTATAACTTTTCTATTGCATTTGCCAGACGCGTTTCTGATACAAATAGCTTCGGATTTCGAAGCATTAATTCGGATACCCCAGTTTTTGTAAAATTCATTAATGCTCTGGAGATGATTAGAGACCCTATTTAGCGCTGTCACAGGAGAATCATGATGATCGAAGATGAGACAGTCGTCAGCGTACAGGATACTTCTTGAGCCGGACAATTCATGTGGGAAGTCATGTAAAAAAATATTAAAAAAATGTGGAGCCAGCACAGAGCCCTGAGGAACACCGCTCCCAACCAGTCCGATATCAGAAACCGTATTATTGATCTGAGCACAGAACTTTCTGTCAGAAAAAAAAACTTTGAAAATTTTTTAGTAAAAATGGATCAAATCAAATGTTGATGAGTTTAAAGAGGATGCCATCATGATAAGCTTTATCAAACGCTTTCTCTATATCGAGCGATACCGCAACCATGCATTTTTTTTCCCTTAGGTTTCGTATAATGTTATCATGGAAAAGTAATAATGCATGGGAAGTAGAGTGTGCTTTTTTAAATCCAAATTGAAAGGAGGGTATATAATTATCATCAATGTTTAAATTCATTTTCAATTTTAAAATGTATTCAAAAACCTTTCCGAGATTCGAAAGCATTGAAATGGGACGAAAATTATTAATATCGATACTATTGTCTTTTTTCCGAATAGGAATTATATTAGCGACTTTCCACCTATCAAGAAAGTAACCGATGTTCAAGCAATTGTTAAATATTATGGTTAAGAATTTAAATGCAACAGGCGGAAGTATTTTAATTATGAAATTGGATACTTTATCTAAGCCGGCAGATTTTTTGTTATTAATATTTTTAACAATACATTTAAGGGAATCAGTTGTAATAATATGGAAATCATCGATATTATCCAAGGAGCTAAACTTATCACTAAAGTTGTACACTGCAATCGGAAGATGAGCAAAAGTGTCAGCTATTCTGTTCTTAATGACATTTACATCATTTCTGTCAGGGATACATTCGGAATAAATTTTCTGATAGTGAAGACGGAAGGCTTCTAGTCTATCTCTCTCATCCTTTAAAACTAAACCGTTAACTGATAATTCTGAAGGCACTGTTTTTTTGTTTCCCACAATCTTGAATATTTGTTTATACGCATTGGGACCAGGCTTTATCAGTTCCAGCTTTTTCCCAAATTCTCTAGCTTGTTCGAGATGAACTTGTTCTTTTATTATAGTCTTAAGCAGTTGAATTTGATTTGATAAGAGCTTGTACTCAGCGCTGGATCTGTTAAAATCCCTATGAAAAATTTTTTTTAATTCCTTCTGCCAGGCATATTTAATTTTAAATAATTTCGAAATGTTGTCGGAGACAAGGAATTTATTTCTTTTGTATTCAATTTTCTCTGAATGAAGAGAAACGGTAGAATCGATTAGCGAAGAAAATTTATCAATATGCAGGTCAATATCGGACTTTTGTAAGTTGCTGTTGGTTGCTGGAATATTGTTGGATAAAGCTATTTCAAGATCGCGTCCAAACTGGGACCAGTTAGTTTTTTTAAAAGAGGTGAAGAATCGAGGAAAATTGTACAGAAATTCATATTCATTAAGATTCAGACTGAGATGGATTGGGAAGTGATCCGAAAATGTTGGGAGCCTTGATATTGAAAAGTTTTTATTGATGAGATCAATGAGATTCGAATTTATTAGAAAGTGATCGAGGAAGGAGGCAGCAGATGGAAACGACGGTTTGCTATCCGAGAGTCTTAAGAAATCAAGAGAGTTATCCTGTAACCACATTAAAAATATTTTACCATTACAGTTTTCGAAGTTGTCACCCCAAGACGAGTTTCTCGCATTGAAGTCACCTCCAATAATAGAGCCTTCAAAGTTTTTAGACAATTTCAGAATTTCACTAAGCCCCGAGTACAGTTGTGAGGAAGAAAAGTTGCACGGAATATAAATGGATCCAATTAAAAAATTCTTATGTGTACCGGGCCCTGAGTTGTTCACTTGAATTAAACAATGTGGAAAGGAGACTCCCTGAATTAAGACTCGAGAATATGAAAAATTTTTTTTAATACTACTGCTACTCCAACAGAAGAGTTGTCGTATACGAAATCGTAATCGCCTAAAAAAACTCTATTATTCCGAAGGTGACACTCTTGAATAAAGCCAAAATCAATATCATGGTTCTGTAAAGTATTTAAAAGGTCTATTTTCGGGCTAGTATCGACCAGCGACCTTACGTTAAAAGAGAGAAAATTTAAAATATTACGGGCCATAAGTCAATTTAACCTTAGAAAGTAAACTTAAAAATTGAGACTTAGCCTGTTCTACAGGAAGATTTCTAAAATTATTCAGAAAATTTTTAATTTGCTGTTCGAGAGAAAGTTGCTCAGGAATCAAGAAATACTCTGCAAGTTTCAGAAAATCCTCAATGTATGAAGGACGTTTTGTTAAGTGAGTGTGTTGCTCTGCAGACTGAGCGGCCTGCGAACAAAAAAGACTTGCAAATGATTTTTTTGGATTAAGAAGACCTAGATCTGAAACCGCATTAGCTGTGTTACGATGAGCAGTTTTTTTTTTGGTCAGCCACATCTCTAAGTTGTTTTTTTTTTTAAAGCTACATATTTTTTAAAAACCTCGCAACCCTTCCAATTCGCAGGATGCCCAGTCTGTTTGCAATTATTGCAGAATGGCACCGCATCGTTTACCTGATTAAGCGGGCACTCCCCAGGATCATGCCTCTCGCTACACTTCACACAATTGTGTTGACGGTTGCAGTTGCGCGCTAAATGGCCCCAGTGCTGGCAACGTCTGCATTGAATTTCCTTTGTTTTCGATTTAGGAGATTCCCAGGATATTGACTGACTCAGCAGATACCTGACGTGGCTGATGTCTCCTAACTTCTTGCCCGGTTTAAGAGAAATAAGAAATAGACCAGTTTCAATTTTGTTATTGATCGAAAAAGGAGCCGAGAATTTTGAGACTTTATCTACTGTCTCCGGAACAATCTCATCAAGAGCCTCCTGAATTTCAGAAAGTTCTGTTGAATAAAAAATACCACGCAAAATCAAGGCAAATTGCTTTTGGTTTTTTGGGGTGAAGGAATAAGAATCAATTTGTTTTTCGTTTAGAAAAGCCATCATATCGGCATATGCCGCAAATTCTTCCAAAAAGAGCTTGCTTTTAAATTTGCTAATATTTTTAATTTTAAACGCCACTTTAGGCTCTAGGGCGTTAAGCCGGTTTATTAGATACTTAATATTAACGTTAAGCAAAAAAAAAATAGGAGGGCAAGTTTCTTTTTTCGTGGGTTGCACCCCGTTGCTACTGTTACAATCAATTGCACTCACATTTTTTTTTACATTTAATGAGCCATTAGAATTTGTGTGCTCAATATCAAGCTCACCCAAAATAGCGAATCTATTATTATTATTAATAAAATTTTTATTGTTTAAAGCTACCTTATTCGGCGTCTTACGAGATCCGTTGTCAGCATTAGGCAGAGGAGTCGGAGAACAGCTATGCCTCATCCGTTTAGTTGAGCAGTCGTCGCCCTGACTAAGTAGCAAGAGATGATTCGCTGCAGTGGAAGCTCCCGGCGAAGCGTGGTCAAAGTCCATAGAATTATAGGATACGTTGTCTGAAGACGACGTCTCTCTTGCAGGAATCCATGCATTAGAAGAGTTTTTTTTTGCGGACCATGAGGAACATTGAGGTTATGTGCAGCAGTATATGCATCTGTTTGGGTCGCATTGAGGTTATGCGCGTTTTGCAATAAAGAAGGCGTTGAACTCGCGCCGGCCAAATCAGCAATATTATTGCAGGCTTCCGTTGAGCTGGACCGTCCAATCTTATCCGGTGGCCTCTTCTTCTTATGAGCTGGAAAGCTCCTCTTGGACTTAGCGTCCATGCGGTGACGTGCGTAAGGCTTCAACACCTTAAGCGTTTATACCAAGCAATATGTTGTCAATAACAATTAATTTGCTATTATTATTATAAACACAGATGTTTAAATTAGCTTCAATAGATATTTGTCAAGCTTTATTGATATCAAGAAAAATCCGCTTAAAGAATTATCAATGTTCTAGATTATTCGCCAAGAAGCACGTAGAACTTTCAGAGTCGAAAATCTTCTCAAAAAACATTCAACAAAATTTAAAACATTCAGCAAAAAAGTTTCTCGTATTGGGGTCAATAAATCGTTCACAGTTAATATTGGCCTTAGACGTGAACTTTAGGAGTTTTACTCAAATATTTCCACACTTATTAATATAAAAGTATTAAAAATCTTAAATGCCTTCTAGAAGGTCACTGAACCAAGTCACATCTGCTTGAGTGAACTTTTTTGTTATGACTAAGCAATTGTGAATAATTGTAAAATAAAGCCCTTTATGATAAGCCATTGTAACTTTTTGTTGTTAGGCCGATTTAAACAAATTTGGTTAAAATTGTACGTTCTTTTAAAATAGCTTTTAAGATTTTGAACACTTTCATACAAATTAGTGTAGAGAAAATAAGAAATAAAACCAAATTCGAACAAATACGTTTTTCTTGCTTTAACGGACCCAATTAGGCAAATAGTTTTGCTAAATACTTTATTAAATAAAAGATCTTTGTAGTTATTGAAAAATAAATTTGGAAAAAAGGGCTTTTTTAAGATATGAGACAGCAAAACTGTTTCTTTGTAAAAACTTGAAATTGTGAAAAGCGTTACAGTTGACAATTCTTCACAACATAAACTAACAGCTGACAACACAAAAAAACTCAAATCTTATATTTTTTTTTTAAATTTCTTGAAATTGTTCAAACTCGGAATATTATTTTTTTTGTAGGGCAATTCCATCATAAATCAACCAAAGTTGAAATTTCATGCATCATTAAAATGAGTGATTTTTTTTAAGTAGTGTCTGTGATTTTACAGTAGACTATATATTGGCATTTCAATGGTTGCGCACGTAACGTTAGTACGCCTTTTTTGTTGTTAAAAATTAAAAAAAGCTAAGAACAATGTAAACTTTTTTAGCGTTGTTTTGATTTTTGAAAAGCACTCAAGTAGTACTATATTAAGTGAAAAAGATAGAAGCGATAGACATTTTTTTCCAAAAATGTAAGCAAACAAAAAAGGGCGCGTAACGACACAAAAAAAAGAAGTAGTTTTTGTCTGCTTTGATTTAAACGAAAAAATTGGCGAAGTGTGGAAAAGTTTTTTATCAAAGTTATTTAAATATTATCTGGATTAATGTTATATTCACAGAGGGAAAAACCTATGGACTCACTACATAAATTTATGAACTCATGACATAAATTTCTGCACACATAAATTTGGTGGTTTTCTTGTACTAAGTACATGTTGAAATATGTATTGACTACATAAATCTTTTAAACACTACTGCGTGTAGTCAATAAAGAATTTTATGTACTCATCACATAATTATGTGTTGTGAATGAAAAGATAGATGTACGTGGGGGGTACATACACCGTTACGGTCCCTGGTTTCGGCCGTATAAGACTCACATTTGGTACTTAAGTTGGTATGATACTTCCAGTAACTGTACTAAAAATGGGCGTTATCGCTTTATAGCCACACCCACTTTTTGAGAAATCATTAAAATTGACTACTGGATCGATTGAGCTAAAGTTTTGGCTTAGTTTGTATGGTTACTAGCAGCAACTGTACTAAAAATTGGTTTTCACGCCCCCCTTTTACTGCCCACAAACCAATAAAAATGTTTTATTTCAACGGTCGTATTAGACAAAAATTTTTTAATTGGTAATTTTGTAATTTTTTTCTGTCCGTTAGTCAAGGACATCAGTTGGTCACGTTAGCTCCATCATCTACAAATGCGTAAACAGTCAAGATTTTGTTCTTGCAGTACAATTTTACTGGAATGATTTGAAAAAGCACTGATTCGTCCTCTCTGTTTGATTCAGCAAGACAACTTCTACGCTCTTGTGAATCGACAGAGTTCAATGTTAATGATTTCTCTGAAGAGTCAGAATTTTTTTCAGAGTGTAGGAGTGAATGGTGAAAATGCGAACAACCATTTTTTCCACATTTGCGCTTATTTTATATTATATTATTCCACAGAAGCATTTTGTTACTTGGAGACCAAATTTTAAACAGGAAAAGCAAACGATTTTACTTTATCCCAGCGTTTTTCGAGGGTTGAGTTTAAAAACCGGGAACAATTAGCTAGTGACGAACACTTACCATTGCAAATATAGCACTTCTTTTGTACGCTAGTACATGCAAACTTTCGAACTTTCCCTTAAACTTGATTTCCGATATTTGGTACCGAATTCGCAGGCATAGAATCTGTGACCAAATTTACGATTTTCCTTATGTTACATAACCATAAACTAAAATCAAGGATAGTAGATGCTTTCTCTAGCATTATGTATCTTTCACCCCACTGAAGTTGTTTTGAAATGGGCAGTTTTGTATCAATTTCGCTTAACAATGTTGGGTTTGTAGGTGATGATCGCCACGTTGCCTAATTGGGATCAAAACTTCGATTATAAATATTATTTACCTTAGACCAAGCAAAGTCCGTTAAAGCATTTTTAAAAACGTAGCCATGTTCGTAATTTTATTTGCGAAACTAACTAATGATACGAGATCACCTTCAACTAATGCAGAAATCGCGCGTACCTTTTGAATCAAGGACCTAATGAGTTGTTCTGGGCGACCATACGTTTCCTGTAATGTTGCGATAATGAACTCAACATTATTTGAATGGCTTAAAAGTGATTCGACAGTCTCCCGTGCGTTTTCGTGTAGAGCTTCTCTGAGGCGCATTATATTATACAAAGGAGAATATCCAAACTCTCTAGTTGAACTCTCGAAGGCTTCAATAAAGGTTTGTCATTCTTCTGGAACACCCGTAAACTTAGGCAAAGGATAGATTTTTGTATGGCGTTGATGCTGTTGGGCGTACGGAATGGAATTTAAAGAATGTTGCTGACATAGTTCAACGGGCGTTGCTATAGGTGCCGTGTTAGAAGTTACATTATACATTGGCCAAGATTTTGTTTGAGAGGTATATAAAGACGTAGACGGTGCCAGATGCGTCGGCTGAGAGGAACATACAGACGCAGACGGTGGTAGATGCGTCGACTAAAAAGTACCCTGTGCTACATACCGAGATTGTATTGCCATGAGTCTCTCGGAACACATAAAAAGATTTGACCTTTTGTCCCCATGCTGCTCTACAGCAATAGTAAAGATCTTAGATGACATCAGAGTGTCTTATGATTTGGGGCGCATAAACTTGCTCTGTCTCTTAGATTTCTCCAAGGCATTTGATTCTGTTGACCACTCAATACTGTGTCAAAAACTTGAGGTTAACTTTGGTTTCTCTAGCATGCCGGTTCGTCAGTTAAAAAGTTACTTGGTTGGAAGGTCTCAACGAGTTAGGCTGGGAAATAGTCTGTCCGCTTTCTGTTGTTTATCCTGTGGAGTGCCTCAAGGCTCAGTACTTGGTCCGTTGTTATTTTCAATGTTTATCAACGATATTTTCATCATATGTCGTCATGTTACCATGCATGCATATGCTGATGACCTGCAACTGTATTTAGATAGTCCTATTGACCTTGTTGATAATTTATTTGTTAGGATGAATGAGGGTTTAAAAGAAATCATGAAATAGGCTGATACAAATAAGCTCAGACTAAATCCACTTAAATCATATGTTTTGCCTATTTCCAAAGCGAAATATTCTGCTTCCAATATACCAACTATTTATTTAAACGGTGTTGGGCTAAGCTTTGTTGGCAAAGTTAAAAATCTAGGATATAATATTAACTCGTCTCTTTCTTGTGAGGATCACATTAATTCTGTTGTTTCTAAGGTCTACTATGCCCTTCGGAGCTTAAGATGGACCGCGTCATTTGTACCTGTTGATACTAGAAAAAAATTAGTGCTCCAGCTTATAGTGCCAATCATTTCATATTCAGATATTGTCTATAGCAAACTTGATTCCAGGTCCAAACTTAAGTTACAACAAGCTTTTAATAACGCCCTAAGATATGTATTTGGCCTTCGTAAATTTGACCGCATCAGTCACTTGAGCAGCAAAATACTCGGCTGCAATATTTTCAACTACCTTGATGCGAGGAACTGCATATTTTTGCATAAACTGTTATACACAAAGACACCTACATACCTTTTTGAGAAGTTACAATTTTGTAGATCAACCAGAAATATGACCAGAAATAATTCCATTATTTAATTTTGTAAACTCCAACAGACTTTTTTTTGTAAACGCCGTCAGAATTTGGAACTCGCTGCCTTTAAGAATAAAATGTATTCAAAATTATCGCAACTTTAAGTATGAAATTTTACTACACTTTTCCTAATAACTACTATTATTTTCTCCATCTTTTGGTATAAGAATAATTTTTAGTTAATAATATTTTGATCAATTTGATAATTTTAATTAAATACTTAAATAATTGTATTAATCTAAATAACTTTATTCAGTTGCTTATCTTCTTGTTGATAATATATTAAATTATTAATTAATTTTAAAATTAATTTATTAATTTTAATTAAAACCTTAAGTATTTGTTTTAAACTATATGTTTTTATCAGTTGTTTATAAATTGTTGTTATTATGTTATTTTTACTGCATTTAAAAGACTCTGTCTTATATGTGAACATTATTTCTTAATAAATTACAAATTACAAATTACATACGCTGAAGTTGTTGTTTTAATAGTCGTTGGCGTTGGCATAGAGGTTGACATTGGTATATATGGAGATGAGGACAAGGGCGTGTGTGCAAATATATTCAAAGGGGCTGACCGAGTTGTAGACGTAGATGTCATGAAGGCCGAAGTTCTAGGCTGACACTCAGATATAAACATATTTGACGTTGAGTAAGGCATTGATAAAGACGACGGTGTAATCAATTGCTGAGATTCGTCAATAGATTGAGGTGTAAGCAGTGGCTGGGGGTAAGGCGAACACTGAGGTAAAGTCTGCGGCGCCTGGTATAGTATATTGACGCCCGGTTGGGAAGGCGTGGAATGAAGCGCCGGTAGAGCCAAAAGATGATACTGAGGCGGTACCTTCGGTGACGAGTGCATTGATTGAGTCGAAGTGTGACTTTGGATAAACATATCCAATTGAGATTGCATCGATTGCATGGACTGCATGAATGCATTTTGCATATCCAGTAATTTATTATTAAATATATTTGTTACCTTGTCAAATTCTGTCTCACTAGTGGCATTAGAAGTGGATGCAGTACCGGTAAAATCAGCAGTAGGCGCAGCAGCAGTGGAAGCATTGCGGGATGCAGCAGTGTTAACAACATTGGTGGTGGTAGTAGCGGCGATAGCTCCATTTTCAGTGGCGAAAGGCATCTCGACGAATTACATTAGCGGTGAAGACGGCTGTGAATGGTTCACAGGCATCGTAGGCAGTGGTCCCTTGAGTCTCTAACTAGTCCGCTCTGGTCCATAAAATGTTTGTCTATATTTGGTGGAACAAAGTATCCAAGAAGTTCCGACTCCAAATAAAAAAGCCAATTAATAAAAATGTTGCAGTTCAAGCACACCGAAATAAGCAACAATATTATGTTTTAAAATTATCGTATTTATTTATTGTTTTTCTTTTTTTTTCCTGAACCGAACCAAATTACTTTTCAGTAAAAATTAAAAATGTTTTTTTATTAGAATATTGACATTAAAAAATAACATATTATTTTATCGAATCTAAAATAATTTAACAAGTTTTTAAGCTAATAAGTTTGAACAAACACAACGAGTATTTTAACGAAATATTAATTATTAACAATACGATACACATTTTTCCCTTCAAATAAGTACAAATTTTGTATAGATTTATTTAGTTAATTGAACTAGAAAAACATATAAAGTCTAACTCATGATCGTTAAAACCGAAAACTGAAAAAAAAATTAATTAAACTTTGTATTATACGAGTATTTATTATACTTATAAAACTTAACGTACCCAGGATCCCGGACTTTTCTTAGTCCCGACAGTCCCGGGATTGCAAGGCCTAAAATCCCAGGATTTTCGGGATACCGGAATTGCCTCTACAAAAATCTAAAATATTCCTACCAAAAATTCTATGATATTACCTAAGAAAAATTTTATGTGTTTTTAAAATATTTAATTTAAAAATATTTCTAAAACTGTCTGTACAAAATAACACAATATTCTCTACCAATAGTCATTTTAATATCGAGTCTAACAGCCCTATTCTGGCAAAGTAACAATTTTTACCCAGTATTTTTAATATTTCTATGTGCTTGCTGTAATTTTTATATTACAAACAAAATTTTAAGCTCAAAAATAATAAATTCCCAACAAACAAAATGATTCCCTTTTGATATCGTTTACGAATCACTTTCTCGTACATTTCGTTCACTAGCAATAATAATAATTCCTCCTTCGTTAACGAATCGTTTAATTCCTTCGTTAACCGACTAAAGAAATTCGTAAACAAGTCGCCAAAGCTAAAAATTGAAACGTCAATATCAAAAGAAGCAATTCATTAACGAATTGGCATACATAAAAAAAAGCGAAATCGATTCGCTAACGAATCACCAAAACTCGAAAAAGCAAAGCAAAAATGCAAAAATCTCGACAAATTCAGGGTTTTCATTTAGTCTTGTATGTGTTACTTGAGTTATACATATATGATTTATTTATTGAAAATGAATTTAATTTCTTTTTTTTTAAGTTATCTTCTTTATTTCCACCAACAAATAAATAAATTGATTATGGCCCTTTTTATGAGTTGCTTTCGACGTTTGATCTTCGCTGGTTATCGAACAACGAGTATCGAACGTTAAATGAGCAGTGCAACTCTATCGAAATGTTCGTTGCTCATCCAAATTTCAGTCGAATAGGATTTTGCTTTCGATGGGATGAGTGCTGGGCAAAAATTGTCAAAAATTTAAGTATTTTGTGATTGTATTTTCCTTTTTAATGACTAAAAACTAACATTGAACTGTTTTTGTAAATTTTATGCAGATCTAAGGAACAAATCGCAGTTAGAAAAACTGGTCTCATTGATGGATTCAAACTTTGACTGCAAAGGATATTTGTTCCAAAGTTCAGGCGAAAAAGAAATGGGAAGAACTCACGCTAGAATTAAATTGCTTAGGACCACCAGTTAGAACATCAGCAAAGTGGCTTAAGACTAGCTAAAAAAAGCATTGCTCAACAGTTTTCTAATTCTAGCCAGTTCCGTCGAGCTTTCATCCTCTTCTGACGAAGCGTCGAATCTTATGGAAATTATTTTCGTCATAGTCATAACTTTTTTGTCTTATTTTTTGCAATCAACTTTCAAACCAATCGTATTTAGTTGAAATAAAGCAACGATCACCTGAGAGAAATATACTACCGTGAACAAACAATATGAACGAAATTCACAATAGCGCTGCTCTTTGTCGAAATCACGTTATAATACCAAATGCAAATTCGTTCGATCAGGCCTTTCGACTACAGTCGAAGATCGAACGCAGCTCATAATAAGGGCATATATTTCAAAACTCATGAAATTCAAAATTTTTCTCAATTAATTTAATAAGATAGGTAAATATTGGAAATACTTGGGGACAGCAATTCGCTACGAATCGTTAAAGATAACTGAAGCCATTTGGTAACGAAACGCTTAGAATAAAAGTAATGACTCGTTACTGAATTGCTAAAAATGAGGGAAGCGAATCGCTGAAATTGAAAGAAGTGATTCGGTAGCGAGATTTTGAAATGTTGAAAGGCGATTCGATAATAAATCGCTGAAACGAAAAAAGAATTAATTGGAATAAAAATTTCGATGGGACTAAAACATCTTAAATGCTATTTAATAAAGCATAATTTTAATCGGTGCTTTTTTTAAGCATCAAGCCAACCTCTGATTAAGACGAAACTAAACTATTCGAGAATAATACGAAGAAACTATTTATAAGCGATTAGTTAACGAATCACCCCTCGCCACAATGTTTATTGGGTTTTGATAAAAATTGTCACCTGCTTTTCAGATAGTGACAGTACATAAGAACATGTACAAAAAATTTAATAATGCTACCTAAGAAAAACCTGAATGTGGTTTTCAAAATTTTTTATATAAAAACCTTTCTTAAACTAGCTGTGCAAAATAACACAATGTTTGAAACACATGATACTTCTTTAGAAATACTTAAATGTGATTCTAACAATACAAAAATAAATTTTTGTTATCTAGCTTTACAAAATATGACGTGAAAAATATAAATATATAAACCTTTTTTAAACTAACTTTAAAGAATATTAAAAAATACTAACTTAGAAAAACTAAAATGTGACCTTAAAAATTAAAAAAAAAAAATCCATAAACAATTGTACAAAATTTTACAAAAATTCTGCTTAGAAATACTAATATTAATAAACAATTTTATTTTTTTCAACCACTTGATGAACCTTCTGAATGATCTCATTTAATTAATTTTTTTTTAAGAATTGATCCTTGTTTTGCAGAAATAAGCAATAAATACTATATAAGCATTGAATCGAAAATGTGTTTTTTAGTATTTTAAAACCTTTGCAATGGTTTGTGTGGTAAAACAATGCATAACTACTTTGAAACTTCATATAACTTCTTCCAAAAAATTCGTTTTCTAAGGTTTGTCAAACCCGGGACTAGTCCCGGTATCCCGGGATTGTGTTTTTCAAATTCCGAAATCCCGAGATTGCCGAAGCGTTCCGAAATTGGATGCCCAAACCGTGTTTCATATCAAATTTAAGCTTTTTATTTTACCTTTAAAATAAGCTTCTAAACATCTACTTGGTTTTTTTGGTTTGAAATCTATAACCATTTTGGTTTTTCGAAAAAAAAAGGTCAGCTACAAAATTTTCAAACAAGTCAGGCATGCACATTAACGTTAATTTCAACAAAACGAAATTTGATTTGATTTTTTTTATCGTTATTAGAAACACGAAATAATTTTGGTAATTTAAAAAAAAATATCTCAAAAAAAAATAAAAACATACAGTTTGGTGTTGAATCACAAGTACTACTTTCAAAAAAAAAAACAATCACTGGAATCATGAAATTTGAACGTTAATTGATTTGATATGGAATGATACTAAAACATTTATTTTGTTTGATAACAATAATATATTGTTAAAATAAAATGGACTTAACATCAAAAGTTTATACTATTAATCTAAAAAAAAAATCAATATAAGTCCAAATCCATTAAAACTTTACAATACGATACAAGCAAAATTTAACGCACTTGTAACTTGTGCCGTATAAAACGAAAGACTTAAGAGACAAACTCGTTTTGAAAAAATTAATGAAAAACTATTCGCTGTTTTCAATAACTTTTGCTTTAGAGCTTAAAATGTTTGAACTATATTCGTATATAAATTTAGTCTTTAAATTTATATTCTATCAAGTGAGACAATAATAATAGTTTAAAGATAGCCAAATAAATCCCACACTAAAACGTTTAAATGTTGGCCAACTTAAGTGACCATCTATTTAAATGCAGTATAAACTTCGATTTTTTTTTTTTTTTTTTATATAAACTTCGACAAGCTTTAAAATTTGGTGATGTTTTAAATAAAAAGTCAATTTTTATGTACAATTTGCTCGATACCTCTTTTTCTTTGTGGAAATAAAATTGAAATAAAAAATTAATTGAAACACAATAACTTTTTCACAGCTCATAGTGAGTTTTAATACCTGTGCAACGCTATGCGTTGTTGTTGTTGAGGTTGTTGTTATTGCTGCTGTTAACGCACTCTTTGCTACCAGTAGCTGTCAACGAATCACTGTCTATTATATTTTATTTCATGTTTTTTAAGATTTTTCTTTGGTTTTAATATAAGTTGACAACTTTTTCACGCAGACTTCCATCGCCACAAATGTAGCCGATCGTCGCTGCAAGTGAACAGTTGCAGTTGCTTGTCGATTGTTTGTTGGTTAGTTGTTGGTTGGTTGGTTGATTGGTCCGTCCATCGGCTGTATTGTTGTGCAACAGCAGATTGAGTTACACATTTAAAAAAAGTATCGAATGTCGACATACATAAGGTTTCCGATGCAGCGGCACAATTCACATTGTAATATGAGCAGACATTTTTAACACTTTTACCGCTGACATGAGAGAATTTTCTCAACATACTCGTATTTAAGAGATCAGGTTAGGAGGGAAAATGATGATAAATATTTAAATCGGAGAACCAGCATGAATGAGTTAATCACGAGGCTGAGTAGGCATGATTCAAGTTAATGAAATACTCCAAAATTGACTGAAAGCTTATTACTTACGTGAACGACTTAAATAAAGTGTGAAAAGAAGAATATAACTTTTAGAAAAAGCTGACTTTTTTTCTTTGAATGGTTTTCTTTGTATGTGGCTGAATTAAAAAAGAAAACATATATATGTAGGTTTTTTTCATTGATAGCTTGCAGCCATTGAAGATCAGAGAAACTATCTGAGTCAATGTTTTTCGAATCGGGTTTTCTTTTTCTTTATATTGTTACAGGCAGCTAATAATTCAGCTAATTCAACTAATAATTTATGCCTTTCGTGAAACTTTAAAAGCACTGAGATATTAAAAATAAATAAAAGATATTGTGTTTTTTTCCACCGCATATTGTGTAAAAACTATTTTTATTTCTACAAAAGTCGGTCACTAAGATCATCTCTTTTTCTAATGATCGTAATAAAAGTTTGACCTAAAATTTCGCACCGTTACTTAACATAATAGCTTTTTTCCACTTCAAAGTTTGAAACGTCAAACAGATTTTTTTCTCTCTTCTTGTCTCACCCCTCCTCTCCAAAGGCGCTACTGCAGCATTTGTTGATGGTTTTTTTGTTTTATGTTTTTACAAGCTTCGTTTTTCAATGCTTATTTATTTTATTATGTTTCATCATAAATCATAAGTAGATTTTTATTATTTTCAATTTCGTGGTTAATAAATTAACAAATTGAAAATTATGTTTGCAGATGAGTCAATTCGGCTGACAAAGAAAACAAATATCTAACCAAGAAGAATAGGGAAGAATAAAGAAATTTTATGGTTTTTTTTATTGCTTGGTTTTTTAACTCAAGGTTGGGCAAAAGTGTGCTATACGATAAGCAATGCTGCTATAAATAAAATTTTAAATCGTAACTCTTGTCGGATATTCATCATTTTTTGCTCAAAACACATCATATGTTGCAAATCAACAAAGGAACCAAATGCATTGTGATTCCAAAAAAGTGGTGCATTTATAATATTCGAATTGAAATCAGACCAAAATAATTTGTTTATATAAATTTACGCTACGAATTTCACTTAACTTCTCTACCTAGGACACAGAAACATTAAGTATTCAAAAACTTAATGATATTTTTTTATATTGACGTTGAACTTATTTGTTTTTTAAATCATTAGGTGTTACTTTTGGCTAAGTAGGCCATTGAGAAGCAGAATCCTATTTCGACGAACCAAAACCACGCACTATAAATCGCTCATCATGCTCGATCTATTTTATGCATCACCTTGATGTTTAGCAAAATCGCTGAAAAGATTTTAGGAGCCTTCGAGAAAAAGATTCTTAGCAAGGTCTGAGGATCAATATATGACAACGGTGAAGACTGAATTTGGTAGAACATACGAGCTGTACGCTGACGTCAACATAGTCAAGTGCATAAAAATAGATTTGCCTCGATGGCTAGGCAGGGTTGCCAACTCTTGGAGACTCCTTGGCCGGAGCTTTTTTTATAATTTTTTTTTTAATTTTCTCAAACTAATTTTTTTAACTGTTATAGAATAAAAAAATTTGTATATTTATAAGGAACAATGTAGCTTTTGAACTGTTAAATATACATACATATAATAAATATTCTTATACGAGGGCAATTTGAGAAGTTAGTGAATTTTTCGCGTAAGTAATTTTTTTATTTCGCGAGAAATTTCCTGTGTAGTAACTTTAACTTGTGGATTCTCCTCACTCCAAATACGACAATTCTGTTTATTTACGTGCCCATTCAACCAAAAATGGGCTTCATCGGAAAATAAAATTTGCCATGGAAATTCAAAATCAATATCAATTTGTGCTTCAGTCTATTCGCCGAATTGGCGGCGCATACGATGGTCGTTTGGCTTTAATTCCTGCACAAGTTGAATCTTGAAAGGTTTTAAGCCAAGATCTTTCGTAAAATCTTCCATTAAATGGAAGGACACAGCCCCAGTTGCTGAGAACGGCGACGAATTGATTGATTAGGATCATCTTCAATGCTTTCTTTCCTGTACAGCGGCTACAGATTCTTCAGTGCGAACTGTTCGGCGTCCCACGGGATGGATGCACATTATCAGTAACAGTAAATGTGGTCCGAAAACGATCTATTGTTCTGTGAATTAGTAGCTCTGAAGGACGATTATGGCCCTCAGTTAATAAAGTGAAGTGAGTTAAAAAAGTGAACCTGAATTTTGAAAAGTGCACAGGAATAAAAATGGGGCACTGGAACGTATTAAATACATTATACAAACGGATACTATTTCATTACTTGAACCAGAAAAAAAAAACTTTAAGGAGCTAAAAATTGTCGTTGAATTGTCTACTTTTGAATGCACTACGTAGCCTTTATTAATGAGAAATGGCAATATCGGCTTCAACGCAAAGAATACACAAAAACATCACAAAGTTCAGAAAAAAATCTTTGAAGTCGAAGACTAAAAAAATGCTTCAATTGGTTAAATTTTTATTTTGGAAGCGAATAACTTTAGTTCATATGCACAATTCAAACCATTCTAGCTCAATTATGTTCACCAAAAAATGTTTTAAGGTTAAGGTTTTTATAAAATAAATAATGTGATTGTTCATGGGCGTAGCGAGGGGAAAGAAGTCCATTGCCCCCCTAAACTTAAGACAACTATTTTTTTTAGAGTTAAAGTTAGAAATTCAACACAGTTTTTCTTATAATTAAAATAGTATTAAAGTTTTAAATTTTTATTACAGCTTAATTAATTTTTTATTACGAACTTAGGTCTAACACATTTATTATTTGGTAAAAAAAGTTTATGAAAAGCTTTAATTGAAATTGATTGATAACTCTGGCATATATGTGTATTGCAAACTGAGCTGCACAATTCGTAAGTCGATTTTTCACCAACATTAACGTTCATTGTCATAACTAACCAAAGCAAATCAGCTGTTCAAAATGAAATTTCTGATTGGATTTATTTGTGCACTTTTAATTAAAAATTTTTATAGAAGGAAATATAAGAAAGTTTTTTGGTGGTAAGTTTATATTAAGTTACTGCAAATTATAAGGTCTATGTTTACTTTAAAATCAATTTGCTTTACAGTCAAGAAAATTAAAGTGAGTGACAATGAGAACAGAATGGAAGAGGCTGATGAGTTGCTTGCACCCACTTGCGAGCTTTTAATTGCAACAAAATCTAGCTATGTCTGCTTCTTCTAACACATGCAATAGTGACAGTTTCTGTGAACACGACTTGGGCAGGGGGTTGGCCGGTGTGTCGTTATGAGTAAATCTCAGAAATTGCAAATCCTCAAATACCTTTGGGTTCCTCCTGAAATCTACGGTTTTAAGGAGGACACGATTGGACCAAAACTTAAATTTTGTCACAATTTTCTACAAGCCTATGAGCTGTGGCTAATATACTCAAAAAAAATTAAAAGGTGCACTTTGCTTGTACTGCTCCCTTTTTTTACCTTAAAACGTTCAAGTCGTTTTAGGATCACTCTTTCACAAATAATAATAATGTGCATGAGTATTGTAGAAGTTAAGTCAGTGGCACATAGGATCAGCAGATCAGATTTCATTCCTTTCAAGCGTGCACAAAAATTTGATGCAAGAGAAAAAGATAAGCTGAATGAAATTTTTTAAATTGCTTTGCTGAAGATTCGCGCCGATGAGTACTTTGATTTCCGCTTTTGTTAAATCGTGATTAATTCAATTTCGTTTCAAATTAAATTTTATTTTTTTCTCAATAAAGCCAATATATAAAAAAATTCATGTTATTTATCAGCAACATGAAAAAAATGGACCCCTCCTGAGTTCAATCCTGGCTACGCCCATGTGATTTACGCTAAGCAATCTATGGATTTTAAACCATAAGTTGATATATTTCGTGTAAACTTTAATTTATTGAGGTATGAGATCATACGAGTTTGACGATGACAACATAAGATCAAAACAAAGTAAAAAGGCTTAATCTGCGTTAAATTATTATAATATATTGAACACAAAACACTATGTCTGTCTATTTACCTAAGTACCATATAGCTGGTTGTGTTGTTACTATTCATATTGTTAATGTCCTAGCAACAATTTGACATTCAAAATCATTTAATTTTCAATGCATCTTTATTATGACGCTTGCCTTGTGCCAGTATATTATAGATATTTAGTGCTATTTTTCATGCCAACAGTTAGTAAAATGTTGTCTATTAATTATTTTAATTTTATTTTTTAAATAAAATTTTTTAATTCTCATAAAATTCTTAATCATAAACATATGTATGATGGATTTTATTTAAGGTCTTTATTGTAGCTGAGTTCGTTTCTTAACTCTTTTGTTTTGTTCAGTTGAGGCTTATGGGAGCGTTTTATTAAGCAGTAAAATTTCGTGATTATTTAATACTTTTTCAAATACGAAGTGGCATTAATTTGCTTAATTAATATTTATAGCATCATGTTTGCAACAATCAACAACAAAAATTTTGCTATAAATTATGTCAAAGAGCATGTTTTTTTAATTTATTAAGACATTTTATTATGCGCAGATTCTATTGTAAATCTAGTTGTCAATTTACATAAAAACTTTAAAAACAAGTTAACTTGCGAAAAAATTTTTAAGAATTTGAAGTTCAAGGGCGCGAGAGTTGTCAGATTATTTCTTCAATGCAAATTTAATTTAGTAGAAAGATGAATTATAAACATTTTTTCTGAAAATTTATTAAAACAATTTAATTGGATAGGATAAACCCTTTTCAACCCAGTGACAGAATGTGAAATTTCCTAAATGAGTTATGTGACAATTATAGAACCACCGATCTGAGTACGTACTGGAAAAAGGAAACACTACAAGGTTTTGCAATGTATTTAATTCGTATATTCCCATTCCCATTGATACAATCATTTTGGCTGCGTTTGCAGGGCTTCTGCAAAATAACTATGTTTCGTTAATTTAAATCAAATTAATAATTTGTGTGAATTATAATTTCTTCGTTGTGAGACTATAACTAATAATCAAAATAATTTTAATTTTAACGCTTGTAATTTTGAGCTTTTGAACAATTTATTTGTTGGCATAGATTGGTATAGTGAGATCTTTTCCCTTAATGCTAATGATGCATTCTTCTTGTTTAAACCAATTATTTTGAAAATTTGTTGTGAGCATATTCCGAAAAAATGCGTCAAAATATATAAACTGCCGTGGTGTACTACGGGCTTAATGAAATTGAAAAATCTACGAAATAAATTTTATAGAAAATGGGCTGCGGCTAACAATATTAACTTCTTCAATAAATACCGACACTATATGTAATTCAATTTTCTGAATAAATATCTTTATAGACAGTATATTCTGAGCTTTGAAACGAATCTAAAGTCAAACCCTAAATTATTTTGGAGCTATGTAAATTCAAAGAAGAGGTTTTCGAACTTTCCAACCAGCATGTTTTTTAGAGATAAAGTTTCTAATAGTGCGCTCAAAACAGCTCATCTTTTTGCTAACTTCTTTAATTCAAATTTTGAACCGTTTGATATATTTTCGAACTATATTGCTAATGATATGTTACCATTAGTTGTTTTAGGTTCATTGTATATATCTGAAGATGATGTTGTAGAGGGAATTTTGAACCTTAAAACTACAGTCAGATCCGACTCAGATGGATTATCGGGTATATTGTTAAAAAATTGTTGTAAACCCCTAGCAAAACCTCTTCAAATTATCTATATAAATAAAAATCAAATGTCGTTCGTTGGTAATTGCATCAGTTGAGAACGGCTGGACCGATTTGGATAATTTTTTTTTTAAAATGTTTGTAATAGTCCAACTTAGGTTTTTACGGAAAGAAAAATTGACCACGCCCACTTTGCGCCCACTTTTTTTGATTTATCTAAAATCGGAAAACGGCTGGACCGATTTGGATAATTTTTTTTTTAATGTTCATAGTAATCCAATTTAAGTTTTGTCGGAAAGAAAAATTGACCACGCCCACTTTTTTCAATTTATC
Organism: Dichetophora obliterata; assembly: GCA_963920525.1. Taxonomy (NCBI): domain Eukaryota; kingdom Metazoa; phylum Arthropoda; class Insecta; order Diptera; family Sciomyzidae; genus Dichetophora; species Dichetophora obliterata. The sequence continues at coordinate 59,917,179 of OY986436.1, read as the reverse complement.
TAAAATCGGAAAACGGCTAGAGCGATTTGGATAATTTTTTTTTCAAATGTTCGTAGTAATCCAATTTAAGTGTTTACTGAAAGAAAAATTGACCACGCCCACTTTTGCTCCCACTGTTTTGATATCTATATAAATAAAAATCAAATGTCGTTCGTTGGTAATTGCATCAGTTGAGAACGGCTGGACCGATTTGGATATTTTTTTAAAATGTTCGTAATAGTCCAACTTAGGTTTTTACGGAAAGAAAAATTGACCACGCCCACTTTTACGCCCACTTTTTTATTTATCTAAAATCGGAAAACGGCTACACCGATTTGGCTAATTTATTTTTTAAATGTTCGTAGTAATCCATTTTAAGTTTTTACTGAAGAAAAATTGACCACTCCCACTTTTACGCCCACTTTTTATATATATCTAAAATCGCAGAACGCCTGCGCCAATTTGGCTAACTTTTTTAAAATGTTTGTAATAGTCTACAAACGTTTTTTACAGAAAGAAAAAATGGGCGTTGGACAAGGGGGCGTGGCACTCTCATACAACCCAAATTTGCGATATCGAATAGCTTTTTAGTTACAGACCGCACAGGCTCGGAATTTAATATTCGAACTCAATTTACACATTAAGTTTAACTGATAACATTTTATGGTGTTGGACAAGGGGGCGTGGCACCTCCCATACAACCCAAATTTGAGATATCGAATAGCTTTTGAGTTATAGTTCGCACAGCCATGGAATTGGGTTTTCGACCACAATTTACACGTGCCGTTTTACTGATAAAATTTTATGGGCGTTGGGAAAGGGAGCGTGGCACCTCCCTTAAAACCCACATTTAATATTTTGAATAGCTTTTGCGTTATAATTCACACAGCCCCGGAATTCAGTATTCGACGACAATTTACACGTGCTGTTTTACTGATAACATTTTATGGGCGTTGTACAAGGGGCGTGGCTCCTCCCTTGCAACCAGAATTTGCGATATCGAATAGCTTTGGAGTTATAGACCTCCACAGCCTCGGTATTCGAGCACAATTTGCACATGTCGTTTTACTGATAACATTTTATGGACGTATGGTGTGGAAACCTCCCATAATTTGCGATATCGAATAGCTTTTCAGTTACAGCTTGCACAGCCTCGGAATTCGGTATTCTACCACAATTTACACACGCCATTCAGGGGGCGTGGCACCTCCCATACAACCCAAATATGCGATTTGCGATATCGAATAGCTTTGAAGTTATAGCCTAAGAATTCATTATTCTACCACGATTTACACATGCCGTTTCACTAATCAAATTTTATGGGAGTTAAACAAAGGGGCGTGGCACCTCTCATTCAACCCAAATTTAGATCAACCCAATGCAGGTTCACTGATAACATTTTATGGAAGTTTGGCAACGGGGGCGTGGCAGCAACGCGCCGGGTTCCAGCTAGTCTTCAATAAATCTCTTTCTGCAGGAGTATTTATTTTTGATTGGAAAATGTCATTCATTTCCCCAATTTATAAATCTGGAAACAAAAATAACGTCGAAAATTATAGACCAATATCCAAGCTAACGGCAGTTTCTAAACTTTTTGAATTTGTAGTGAAGAGCAAAATATTTTTTGCTGTTAAGTGTGTAATTTCGCCTTCACAACATGGTTTCGTATCTGGACGTTCAACTGTAACGAACCTTACTTTATTTTCGGAATACTGCAATTCTGCTTTTAAAATGGGCTGTCAAGTAGACTCAAACTACACCGACTTTTCTAAAGCATTTGACAAAGTCTCACATGATATCTTAATAAAAAAATTAGCACATCTTGGTTTTCATTCTAATTTATTGCAATGGTTTAGGTCTTACCTGTGTAACAGAACATGCCATGTATGTATTGAAAATGAAATTTCCAGACCGTTCGTAGCTACCTCAGGGGTTCCTCAGGGTAGCATATTGGGTCCGTTACTTTTTATTCTGTTTGTCAATGATATAACTTCAAAAGTAAAAAAACTCTCAGTGTCTGTTATACGCTGATGATTTAAAAATTTTTCGTAAAATTAATAATTTGTCTGATGCCTCATTACTGCAAACTGATCTAAACTCCATAAATGCTTGGTGTTCTAGAAACCATTTTTATCTTAATTATGAAAAATGTATGCATTCTACTTATGCTAAATCTGCATTTCCTTTAAAAACATCATACTATTTAGATAGCAATCCATTGAAATGTGTTAAAGAAATTAAAGACCTTGGTGTTATATTTGACTCCAGATTCTCTTTTATCAGTCACTTCAATTACATTATTCCTAAAACATATTCGCTTCTTGCTGTAGTTCGTAGAAATGGTTCTAATTTTAATGACCCTCTTACTTTGAAAGTTCTTTATACTTCTATTGTTCGTTCGAAGTTAGAATATGCTTCATTTATATGGAATCCCTTTTTATGCTTCACACACTCTCCGCCTAGAACGAATACAAAAAGCTTTTACGCGCTTTGTTTTTAGAACAAATAATCCGCAAATTCCAATTCCTTCTTATAGTGATCGTTGCAGTTTAATTAATTTAAAAACCCTACAGAATAGAAGAATAATTTTGTCTCTTCTTTTCTTGTATGATATTGTTGTTGGTACGGTTGACTGCCCTAAACTACTGGCATTAATTAATTTTAATGCTCCTTCCAGGTCCTTCAGACATTTTGATGTATTTTATCTAGGAACGTGCAGAACAAACTATGCCATTAACTCACCAATGATTAGGGCTATGCTAGAGTTCAATAATTTTATGCTTCTTTGATTCTAACTTTGATTTTGCAAATTCAAAGAATTCTCTCAGATATTTGCTAAATAATGTTTATTACGATTGTTGTAAATATTTTAAGATTAAATATAATTATATCTTTAATCGTAGTCTGTAAGAACTAATGTTCATTGACTGAAATACTAAATAAAAAAAATAAAAAAAAATGGACCAATGTACAGTGCGTTCATCCTATACAAAATTGGAACAAAAATGGAATGCTTAGTTAGAAATTAAAAAATTAATTTCAAAATTAAGCTATTGTAAATTTTGAAAAAATGAAGTTTTTTACATCAATTGTTGGAATAAAAAAGTAATTTGCCAGCACTGCGCATTTAATTTTTTTTAACAAATTTTATCTAAACTCATCGAATTGACCGAATGTACTTTTTGATTAAAGCTTAGTATGCTCTAGGAACGAAAAAAATTCTTTAAGAAATATATTGAGATTTTTGACAACGAACAGTCAGCGAATTTTTTTTCGCCAGCTAGTACGCTGTAGAAGCGAAAATTATTGCTATGTTGCCAAATTTCCATTCGTGAGTGGAAAGTTGCAATGTCAAAATTTCGCTGTCGATTATATGCCCGTATGCGAGGAAAGTATGTTTAAGTTTGAATTTGTTATTTATTGTTGCATTTATATAGTTTATTAATGTGTAGTCTTGCCTTTTATAGGATATACAACTGCACCAATATAAATATGAATCTGTCAACTAGAACAGCAAGTGCTTTTTCTCCACACAAAAATTTTGACTCTACACCAAAATTTCGCGTGTAGAGTTATATGCCCAAAAATTTTCGTTCATACAGCATACTAAGCTTGAAGGCCTAACCAAAATAGACGAGTTGCTCCGTAACGAGTAGAGACGAAAATGTTCTCTTTAATGTAATTCAATGTTGATGCCCAAAATGAGCAAACATAATTTAACGAAACTGAACGAAACAGCTTGTCCATACGTACGAAACAGCTTTTGTTCCGTAAGAACCGAACTTTCAGCGTCTCAACTCGTCAGACGTTTGGCAAGTTGCAATTGTCTCGATTCGCCTATTTTGGTTGGGCCCTAATGTGCAGTAAAAGGTACAACTGTATCACTGCTACCAAGTGAAACTAAAAACTACCATTATTGAAACCGATTCTTGTGAAAGAGCGACACCGTTGAAAAGATTAAATTTAACCAGATGGATTGCAAAGTGCGAATCAGATAGCGACTTCCATGCAATTTTTCCAGCATGAACAAATGCAGTATGATGATCCAAATTCTAGAATATTGAAAAATGCAATTAACTTTGAATTTATATTGACCATCAAGATTTGTGGTTTTAGTTTACCAGCATTCGTTGCCATTGAGTCTAAATTTTCAAAAAAAGAATATGATTTGGTTGAGGCAATCGGTTTGGCAGACGATGCTCAGCGTGAAATTGAAAAAATTCGCGAGAATGAAGGTAATTTTAAAAAAATTTTCATAGAAGCAAAGTCGCATGCAGAAATTCTATTGGCCTGCCAATAGAAAAATATTTCCGTTTGAAACTGTTTATTGAATTTTTTGATTTTTATAAAATGGAGTTGAAGGAAAGGTTTACAAACCATAGAAAAATACTGACTGGATTGCAGGCACTTTTTAATTATGTCTCTTCAAAAAATAATCTTAAATTCACCTTTGAGTTTTACGAGGAGTTTCTTCACTGCCCATCATCAACAGCTGTTACTAAAGTTAGACTGTGGAAGCAGTATATTAGCCACAAGGGCGCGTTACCAAAAAATGACGTCAACCAGTACGGCTGAGCGCACCTTCTCGTGTATGAAGCGAATAAAGACCTACTTAAGAAATTCAACAGGACAGGTATAGTCCAGAATTTGAATTCGTTTGTTAAACAGTTGTAGTAAGCTATAATTATCTATTAAAATTTAAGAATCGGCTTAACAGACTGGCTGCCCTTGCAATACACAAAGATGAGCTATCTAAAAAGCCAAAGCGGTTTGACTTAATTGTTAAATGCAATAATAATTAATGTTACATGTACATTTTTACTACTTTTTGATTGTTCGCTAGGAGCGCACAAGTATTAAAATAAGCTTAAAATATTTATATTTTTAAACATAATTTAAAACTTTCTTTATCCCCCCTTTGGTAAATCCTAGCTACGCCACTGATGGGAGGTACATACAAAATAAATCCGATCTTAATGAAACTCAGTCAAAAGGCTAGACAAAAAAGAGTAATAGATGTGTACTAAAAATGGTGGAAATCGGTTAGACTCTAGGCTAATCTCCCTTTTATTTCTATTAATTTTTTACATGATTTTGTATCGGAGGTACATAAAAAAGAAATCCTATCTGAGCTATAATCAGTCATAAGAAGGCTAGACAACGGAGTAATAAATGTGCACTAAAAATAGAAGAAATCACTTAGACTCTCTTGGATTTCTATTAATTGTTTACATAATTTTGCATGGGTGGTACACACAAAAGAAGATCGTAACTAAACTCAACCAAAAGACTAGAAAAAAATCACTATATATGTACTAAATGTGTACTAAAAATGGTCGAAATCGGTTTGACCGAAGGGGTACCGCCCTTGGACCTCTTTTAAATTTTACATGATTTTGTTTCGGAGGTATATACACCTCCGATCTTGGTCGATCTTAACGAAACTTGGTCAGAAAGCCAAGCAAGTAGAGGAATAGATGTTTACTGAAAATGGTCGAAATCGGTTAGACTCTAGGGTTATCTCCAAGAGACCCCTATTAATCTTTTTTTACATGATTTTGTGTGGGAGGTGCTTACAAACCTAGTGGTACCTCCCCTGGACCTATATTAATTTTGTACAAGATTTTGTATAGAAAGTACATCTGTTGTTCCATAAATATTCTCACTTGTATTAATTATAAACTCAACTTTCATGCACATTTTATTTTTTTACAATTTGAAAATAAAAGAGGGACCCTTTTTTGATTAACAAAATGTGCAATAAAGAGAAAGTATAAATATAAATATAAGCATATCTACAAAAAATCAAAAACTCATACAGCTGCCGACATTAATTACTACTGACTTCTTCGTCAGAATCACTACAAACAATATAAAGTTCATCAACTTATTTAATAAACTTCTTCATCAATAATTACACTAGTAAACAAATTCCAAAAAATCTCTGTGACCAAGATTTCTTAATAAAATTCATATACGTTATGGTTCCTAGTTCTAAGATAAAAATAAAAAAAAATTATCTATGGATAGATTTCTGAGATATCGACCAATGAATTTGCTTTTTTCGAAAAAGGTGACTTGTCATTATTCGTAATAAATTCTGGTTAGACTAACGGATTTGAATTTGATACGAACTAAATTTATAAAATACAATTAAATTCGCAATAACTTTTTGATACATATTGACCTCATCTGAAGAATACTTATGGAGATATGAATTAATATTTAATTTTTTTTTTTCGTGAAAATCCGTGGTCAAAAACTCATTTAATCACCTGAAAAGTAAATAATTAAAATAAACAAAATCTATAGATTAGTAAAAAAGTTACAGACATAAAGTGAGATCACCCATTTTTAATTTTTTTTCAAATTTTTCATTTTATCTGCTTCTAATGAAAATTTTTGCAACCCATTAATAAAAAATTTGTTTTAAACCTCTAAACATTGCAAAACTGCATTTTTTCATCTTTATTTTTAAAAATGGCTTAGAGTTTTACTATATTCCTTGTTGTCATCCTTCAGAAATTCTGTTATAAGAAACCAGTTGTAGTATCCCATCATTGCTTTATCCCAACATCCTTGCCATCTTTTTTCAATACTTTTATTTGCTGATGCAATCTTTCACCATGTTCATCACTTATTCGCTGATTTACTCAAAAACTATCTAAAGCTAGGTAAACACTCGCTTTAACAATTTTTTGCCTAATTTATTTTTATGTAACAATCTTTTTAATTTTTCCTTACAGAAGTAAAAATGTCCCTAAAAATGACTTTTCTTCTCTCTCATTTGGACTTCTTTCCACCAAACCTTGGACATTTATTTATTTATTTATTTATTTATTGGCCAAACAAGGCAATGCAATTTACTTATTCTAACTTATTCTAACAGGTTTTGTTTACTTATTACTAAGTTTTTTGTTTTTCTTCTCCCCTTTCCTTGTTTTTATTTTATTTTTTATTTGGTGCTCTTAGTGGGCATACTCCGCCCACCGGATTGACATGATTTCAAAAACCATGTCAAAACTAAGAGAAGAGGAGGAAAACAAGAAAGACTATATACACACTTAAGATACGATGTATATATATTATTCTTAAAGACTATAAGGACAAAAGGATGTAAATGGGAGATTTGGAGAGGGATGTTAAAGAATTTTGATTTATTAAACTAAATGCTTATACATATAAATCCATACATGTATGTAGTTTATCTGAGGCCTGTGTTAATTCTGATTTCTGAGTGATTTATATAGGGTTTGCTTGAAAGAGGATTTGGACATAGAAGGTGAGTAGTATATAGAGATATTATTAAATTCTCTGCAACAACGATTGATGGGTTCATTATTTGCATATGTAGTTTGGTGCTGATATTCAGTTAACAATCGAGTATGCCTAGTGCGCCTAATTGGATCGTTAAAGGAAATCATATTAGAAATATATTCGCTGTGAATAGCACCATTAATTACATCAAATGTGAAGCATGAGCCCAATAACGATCTTCTTGTTGATAGTGGCATCAAATTTAAAAGGCTGAGTCTATGTTCATATGATGGAAGGCTACAATAATCATGGGGGTTGTACATATCTCTAAGCGCGTATAGTAAGAACTGCTTTTGAATAGACTCAATTCTTTCTCTATGGGAATCGAAAGATGGATTCCAAATTATGCATGCATATTCAAGTATTGGGCGCACTAATGCACGGTACAAGGATGTAGTGACCCATATATTCTTGAATTCATTTGCACGTCTTTTTATAAAACCGAGCTGTTTGCTGGCCCTGGACACAATTTTATCATAGTGCAGATTAAAGCGCATCTTGCAATCTAAGACAACTCCAAGATCCACTATATGGTTGACCCTTTTTAGTTCGATACTATTGAGGTGGTAGGTATGTAATGTTACGTTGTTTTTACGAGAAAAGCTAATAACATTGCATTTATTGACATTAAGATGTAGTTTATTTTGAAAACACCATTGCTCAAGAGACAACAATTTTGATTGCAAAAAATTTACATCTACATCTGATTGAATTGAATAGTACATTTTTAAATCATCTGCATACATAAGATGTGGGATATCGTTTAGAACTTCTGACAGATCGGATATGAATATGTTGAAAATAAGAGGACCAAGATGACTACCTTGCGGAACTCCCGAGGAGACTGCAATTTTTTTCGATAGAACTCCCTGGAATTTAACAAACTGGGATCTGCCGTTTAAAATATGATTTTAGCCAACTTAGTATGGACCCTGCAACACCAAACTTTTCTAACTTATATATAAGAATGTTGTGATCAACTCGATCAAAAGCTTTACTGAAATCAGTATAAACAGCATCTATTTGGTGCCCTTTTTCCATTTTGACTAAAACATCTGATACCATAATCATGAGATTAGTGGTGGTAGATCGCCCTTTTCGGAACCCGTGTTGCTGCTCATTTAGACGTGGGTTAATGAAACTTGTTAGCTTTTCACAAATAAGTTTTTCAAAAAGTTTTGGAATGGCTGACAAGATTGCTATGCCTCTATAATTTTCAACTGATCTTTTATCACCATTCTTGTAAATTGGCGTAAGATGGGATGATTTCCAATATGAAGGAAATGTCCCACAAACCAGTGATTCGTTAAAGATTATGTGTAATGGCAATAGCAGTTGGTCTAAACATCGCACCAAAAAGCTTGTAGGTATTAAGTCTGGTCCTGGTCCCTTTAATATATCCAGTTCTTTTATTGCATTAGAAATCTCTTCCTGGGTTAAATATAAACTATCAACTATAATAGTTGAGCTAGGAGAAGTTTCAGATAAGGTGGTAGGAAGACAAAAGACCTCCTTAAAGTGATCGGCATACAAGTTGCTTATTTCAAGAGAATTGGACGAAGTGACATTACCTTTAAACATAGACGATGGATAGCCGCTTTTAAGTGATTCAAACGTTAATTCAAACAGAATTTATTACAAATAATGTCAGGTCACCTTTTTCGAAAAAAGCAAAAAATTTTTTGGTCGATATCTCAAAAAACCATTCCATAGATAATTTTTTTTGTATTTTTTGGTAGTTTTTTTGGATGCTAGGAGAGGCTCAGATGTCAGCAGTAATAATTTCATGAAATCTGTATTAGACATAAACCTTGAGCATTTTGCTCAAGCCTGTACCTTGCTTGTAATTCCTTTTCAGAACTTTGCTAAATTTTCCATACAAAATTGAAAATGAGAAGATCAGAAAACTTACTCTTTGGGACCTTCATAACATTCTTGTCCATGAAAAGGTGCCAATAACATTTAATAAATCAAAAGTAAATACTTTTAATAAAATTCTACTCAAAATATTTATTAGTAAAATTTCTACGAATGATATTCGTAAAAAAATATTCGTGCGTTCTACGAATGTTCATACAATGTACAAATTATTTGTATCGAGATAATTTTACGAATTTATTCATAAAGGGTTACTAATAGCTGATGTAGTATCTACAAATATATTAGTTTCATATACTAATGATATTCGTAGAAAAAATAAAACAATTCGTATTAGTGCATTGTACAAATGATTGTGTACATATTAATAATAATATTCGTAAATTTCTCGTACGAAAAACTTCGTAATTTCTTCCATTACATTCGTAGTATATACAAATGCTTTCGTTCTATTTACGAATGAAAAATAATATTAGTAGAACAAATTCATTCGCAGGTTGATCGTATGAACTATTCGTAGAATGTACGAACTATTAGTTGATTTTAAAAAATTTAAAACCAAAATACTCAATACGCCGGTAAAACAAATATGTCTCTTTATAAAATGTTTACCGATAAACTAACAGTGGTCTCAATTAAATTCTTTCGGTATAAACATAAGTGAACAATTAAAATTTATTGAAATTTATTGAAAAAATCAGCAGGAATAAGAATAAATGATCGGATAAATACAATTATCAGAGGCATCTGCTAATTGCAAAAAAGACGAGGTGAGTACCTTACGTTTTATTTTTATTATTTATGTGTGGATGACAATTGAAGACATGAGTGGACGACATTTTCAGATTTTTGGTTTTAATATGCAACACTCAGAGGCATCGGAAAACATGTAGGAGTTTATAAATAAACAATTTTACCAAATGGCAAGTGGCAGAGAAAAAACAAATCCGACAACTAATGCTGTTTGCAAGACATTCAATGTAAGTAGATATTTTTTTGAAATATTTTTAGTGTTAACTGTTTCATTTATTTTTAGCGGCCTTCAAAACACAGCATTAAAAAACATTCGAAGCAATTAACAAATGATATTCAAAATCTGATCTTCTTATCCTTTGTTATATTATCTTATGTTATCTGTTTAAAAAAGCATTAAGCTTTATTTATAATAAATTAAGTTGTATGTATGTATATCAAATTTGTACTTTTAAAATAAAGTAACTTTTGTTATTATTTCAACACTTGACGTTTTAGGGAATTTCTGAGAAAAAATGCAATGGTCGTAAGTTCTGCAATAATATGTGTCAACAGTAGCATGCACGGGTGGGGGGCATTCCGCAACTTCCAAAAAAATTTATTACGAATTTGCATATATTTTATATAGAGTTATAATTAGATTCATATCACAGTTTTTTTCATCGTAATATATAAAAATGTTGGTGCATATGTATGTCCGATCCTCAAGGCTAAACCACTGAAGCTATCCACATTATATTTACACGATATGTTCTTGTGGTGCTCCGGATTGTTTTTATATGTGTTAGACTCTCTCCCTCCCCAAGATGACGATGGGGTAGTAAAAAAATCTTATTAATGAACAGATTTAGCTCAAATTAACACCAAAACTTGGACCCGATAGGTGGCGCTGGCGTGGAGATATTTACAAAAAGTACTATTTATATAAACATAAAATCGATGGTTTTCCTGTTTGTGATCAGGAATATGTACTAATCTTCTGAATGACTTTACCTATTAAGGTCATGTGTCAAGTTTATGACCTATATATATGGAAGACAAGAAGGCGCTGAGCAACATCTGTTAGGCCATCTAGTAAAATATAAAGGATATAATATAAAGAGCAGAATAAAGTCAATACAAGAAATTCAAAATGTATTTGTGGCTATCCTGCCATCGAGGTGCTCCTAACTTCAAATTATAATTTTTTGTATAGAAATTTTAGATAAACATAAGGATAGCCACCCGGTGTCAGTAGACCTAGTTACGCTACTTTTTGTATAATATACGAATTGCACTGTTAAATGTACGAATGAATAGCAAGAATATTATGATCATTCGTAAATGTAATAAATGTATTCGTACAATATACATTCGTTTTTGTATGAATACAAATAAAATACTCGTAATATGTACTAATATACGTTCATTCTACGAATCCTATTCGTGGCTGAAAGCTACGAATAAAATATATAAAATATATATATAAATAATAAAATAAACGAAGTTATTAGTAATATTTACACACAAATATTTTTGAGTGTAATTCCATTTCAAACTTTGCTAAATTTTTTATGTTTTTCCTTATAAAATTGACCATTTTTTGCAAAAACTCACTTTATGAAACCTTCATAACTATCTGGTATATGAAAGTATTTAAGAAATCAAAAGTTAATACTTGAAATGAAATTATAAAAAAATTTCGTCAAAATCCAATAATCGTTTGTTTTCTTTTAATAACTTATCAAAATTCACAAATTTTTGAGTTTTTATTTGGTTTTTTAAGGTAAAGATAATTATTTTACAAAAAACATTTACTCTAAATAAAAATTAGTTACATGAGTAAAATACAACTTTAAATTGTCTTCTTTACTGTTTTTTCAATAAAATGAAAAATCTTTTCAAACATTATATTATAAAGGCCTCACATTCATAACAAAATATATTTTAAAAAATCTTTTAAATTTTATATATCCAAATAATAGTGTTCAATATTGTACACTTTAAAAAAAAATGACAATAATTTTTTCTTATTTTCCTACACATTCAATGCATTGTGCGATGGTACGCGAGTTTGGCGATAAAGCTTTATGAAACTTTATGGAAAAATAAAGGGTTATTTTTCGATATGTTTGCTCAAATGGCTGTATTTTCGATTGTTTTTAAAAAGTGCACTCAAATAAATGAAATTTTGTATATTTTTGGTCATATTGATTTAAGAGGTCTTTAAAATTTTTAATACTATTGTCTATTTTCAAATTATTTAAAAGCACCTCTATAAATGAAGTCATAATATAAAATTGTGGTTCGTGTTTAGGGGTTCGTTCTGTTGAAATCTCTAAAAAAAAACACTTTTTCTCGAAAATATTCGTTGTATCAGGTGAAAATGAACACGTTCGGACACGTTCGAATCATTGTTGTAAGCCCACGAACATTTCTCAATTTTAACCCAAGAAAGATAATCATATCGTGATGTACGTGAAAGATAATCATGCGTCAAATTGACGCATGAATTTTAACTATCTACAACGTCAAGACTTATTTATTGATTTGAATAAACCAAACATTTTTACATATGTACACATAGGTATAATAATAAATAACACAATTTATGTGTTTATATTAATTTATCATTAAAAAACAAAAACTTCAAACCTCTTCTATAAGTAACAAAAATAATTCGTACACGCATGCGTAAATTTGACGCAGATTATCTTTCTAGGGTTAAATAAATATTATTTATATTTTTTCTGCAAAATTGTCGCTTTAACAATGCGAAAATTTTTTTATATTATTTTATTGCTTTGACTTTCAGGTAGTTCATACTTTGCATTTGCATCTTATACTACATATAATGAAATGGGTAATAAACTATTTTCATCATCCCCCAAATCAATTCATTCAACAACTCACTTTAATGTTTTATATAAAATGGTACATAAAAACTGTACGACCAGGAGTGTCGCGACGCCACTGCATAGAAAGCCATCCTGCAGTCGATTGTAATGCGCGCTGCTAAGGAACGATACAAAAAAAAAGAGGAGGAAAGAGAGAGGTATGTTCAGGCGGAAAAAAGAGAGGCAGAAAAGCGCCAGCAGAAGAAGATTGAAATGTATGGTGACAGGAATGAGGCCCAAAGATTTTTCGAAAAAATAAGACGCCTTGCCGATGGTTTTAAAACCGGGGCCTCTTCCTGCAAGGAAGAGAACGGGAATCTAGTGACAGATGTCCAGAGTACACTGACGTTATGAAGGAAACACTTCTCTAAGCTACTAAATGGCAACGCTGACAACAATCCCTCCATGAAGGAAACACTTCTCTAAGCTACTAAATGGCAACTCTGACAACAATCCCTCCAATAGAGATGATATTCCGGAAACCCCAATTACGGATGACAGCGTCAAGGTTCCGCTGCCCGACTACGATGAAGTTCTGACAGCTTTAGCTCGCCTTAAAAATAACAAAGTTACGGGAGCTGATGGCTTACCTGCTGAGCTGTTTAAGAATGGAGTCGAAGCTCAATTTAAATGCATTCACGGGCTTCTATGCAGAATATTGTCGGAAGAATGCATTCCGAAGAATTGGAATCTCAGTGTGCTCTGCCCAATCTAAAAAAAAGGCGATCCCAGTATCTGTGCATTATCGTGGGATAAGCCTTCTTAATATAGCGTATATGGTCCTGTCGAGCGTTTATGTGAAAGATTGAAGTCCATTATAAACGAACTCATTGGACCTTATCAGTGTAGCTTCAGACCTGGAAAGTACACCATCGACCAGATTTTCACGCTACGACAAATCTTGGAGAAGACTCAAGAAAAACAAGTCGACACCCACCATCTTTTTGTCGGCTACAAAGCCGCCTTCGACAGCCCAATAAGGAAGCACCTGTACTCCACCATGTCTGAATTTGGTATTCCTGCAAAACTAATACGACTTTGCAGGATGACACTGACCAACACCAGCAGCGCAGTTAAAATCGGGAAGGACCTCTCCCCACCATTTGTTACCAAACGAGGTTTCAGACAAGGTGATTCCTTATCGTGCGACTTTTTCAACCTAATGATGGAAAAGATCACCCGAGCTATTGATCGGAGACGTAGTGGCACAATATTCTACAAGTTATGCTGCTTGCGTATGCTGATGACATCGATATCATTGGCCATAATACGCGCGAAGTCAGTGAAGCATTCTCCAGATTAGAAAGAGAGTCAAGTCGAATGGGTCTGGCAGTGAATGCAGATAAGACGAAATACTTGGTGTCAACAAACAAACAGTTCCAGCGTCTTGGAACCCACGTTACAGTTGACAATACCTCCTTCGAGGTTGTGAAGAACTTCGTTTATCTGGGATCCAGCATTATTTCAACCATTGACATCAGCATTGAGATCAAACGAAGAATAACTTTTGCCAACAGGTGTTACTTTGGGCTCAGTAGGCAATTGAGAAGCAGAGCCCTCTCTCGACGAACGAAAATCACGCTCTATAAATTGCTCATCATGCCCGTCCTACTTTATGCATCACAAACGTGGACGCTGAGCAGTTCAGATGAAAAGACTTTAGGAGCATTCGAGAGAAAGATTCTTCGTAAGATCCACGGACCAATTTGCGTATATGGCGAGTACCGAATACGGTGGAATGATGAACTATACGAGCTGTACGCTGACATCGACATAGTCAAGCGCATTAAAATCGAGCGGCTTCGCTGGCTAGGTCACGTGCAGCGCCTGAAAGTCGATGTTCAGTGAAGAAAATATTCGATTTGGTACCCAGTGGCGGTCAACGCCGAAGAGGACAACCGCATCTTCGTTGGAAAGACCAAGTAGAGGACAACCTGACGAAGCTTGAAATTTCCAAATGGCGCCAGCAAGCGAGAGAAAGAAATGGCTGGCGCAAATTCTTAGATGAGGCCAAGACCGACATACGGTTGTAGCGCCAACTAAGTAAGTAATTAAGTAAGTACTTAAAACTGTTAATACCTAAATAAATGATTCACTCATGTTACGATAAAAGCGCACTTTAAAACTTTATTAATGGACGTTTTAAGTAAGTTTTTTAAGTACGGATTGTGAAAAAACTGTTAAGGACATTTGACTAAATATTTTTCGTTGTTTTAAAATTAAAGTATTAAAATAAACAATGAAACTAATTTTCATGACGTCACTTTCTCGCCACACGTGCATTTATTAAGCAGTTAAAAAATAAAGAAAAAACAAAAGACTAACTTATTTAAAACAAAAGAATAACAAAAAATTTGGTAAGAGTTTAAACCTAATGTGAGGAACTGACTAACAATATTTTCAAAAAGATTAATTAGAAACAAAATGACACCTACACAAAGTTAAAATACTTACCATTTTAGGACAAAAATTGCTATGAAAATTTGTTGAGGACTTTTAAAAAAAAACACGAAGTCAACCCCTCAAAAATATATGTTTTTAATTACTCAACAATTTTTAAGTAAATCAGTTATTAATAGTTATTGACAATCTTGCACACTGATTTTTAAAAACCTGTTTCCAGAAAAACACTTGACGCGGAAGTGACGTCACGAAATAAATTTTTTTTGTTTAATTTAATACCTGTGTAAAGCAATAAAAAAATAGTTATTTAAATATCTATAACCATTTTTCACAATCCTTACTTAAAAAACTCCTAAAATTTTGACAAAAGTAAGTAAAATGTTCCTGAAATGCATCCAGAAACCTTAACGAAAGTTCCATTAGTAACCCTATGCAAAATTGGTTCACACTACATATTCCCAATACTCATGCATGTGTAATGAAAAAAAGTCGTGCAATTTCAATGAAAAAGAATATTACATGAAAAAAAAACAGAAAAACAGCAAAAAAATTCACTTCAACAACCGACGCACATCAAAATTTTTTGCAAGCAAAAACAAGAACAAAATTAGCATTGAGAAAACCTTTCCGTCGCATCACAATTGCATGTTGCCTTAACGTTATTAAGATTGCGTATACGCCATGCGGCTTAGCAAAAGATTAAAAAAAAAAACAACAAACAAGAAGAAAGGCAAAAAAAACCAAAAACAATCAAAAACCAATTAGAACACAACAAGCACAAGAAACAAAAACAACAAAATAAAACCCACAACAACAGTAAAGATGCCAAACAAGTAGCTGCTGCAACCTGGCTGGCTGGTCGGTCAACCGAGCAACTGAGCGAGTGTGGGAAGTGAACGCTTAGGCAAAAAATAACATTAAAAAAATTATAAAAAAATGACAATAAAACAGATGGAAAAAAAAATCTAAAATTATGCTATATGTTCAGCAGAACAAAGGCATATCGCACATCGCGTGATCCGCACATTATAAGTTTTTAATAACAAAAAATGCTGCTGCATATAAAAGGGCAAAAGCAAAAAGAAACAGAAACAAAAACAATAAACAGCGTGGTAGTCGAAGGGTCACAAACATTTGCTTTGATTTAGTTTTGGGCTTTGATATGTGTATTTTTATTTTTATTAGCATTATTATTAGTATTAGTGCACGTTGCTGCATTTGAATTAAAACAAGTTCGCTGCTTAAGTCTTTTCGTTTGTATGAGAGAAAAAAGCTGCAAGTTCGTTGCTTAAGTCTTTTGTTTCAACTAGACGCGGAGCCCAAGTTAGGGCTTCAAATTGCATGGGAATTTTTGCTAAAAAGGAATGTTGGTTTTTGCAGGCTAGTTTAAGCTTTAAATGGCATTTTTTGTTATATAGATAAAAAAAATTTTTGTTATAAAGATATAATAATCAACTTCTTAAGCATTTTTTAAGTTCATTTCACAACGATTTGAAATATTGTTTAAGTTCTTCATAAAATGCTGCATAGCTTATGCTCATGTGCTGCAATTCCCACAAATAATGTGGGAAATCTGCTTATCTTTAGTAAATTTGTGCAAATGATATAAGCAAAATGAAGATGCTACCTTTATTTTTTTTTCTCGGCACTAAGGAAATGCTTAAAGTTGAGCTGCTGCTGCTGCTGCTGCTAAAAGGAATGCTGCTTTGAAGTTTAAACTGCACTTAAAAAACCACACGAAGCTATAGCGCAAAATCCAAAAAATGAAAACAAAAAACTTCTGGAAGCTGCACGAATGAAATGTAAGAGTAGTATTTTATTGAATTTTTTGTATTTTTTTTTAGATTTTTATGTGTGTTTTGTTGAAAGTGTAAGCTAAATTATCTGTTTGCTATTCAAATTGCTAGTTCTTAATATTTTGCAGATATTTTTTTGTGTTTTACTGGGTTACTGGAATTAATTTTTTTTTTTAATAATCTAATAGAGTAAATAATTTATTTTGCAATCAGTTTTCTGCTTAAACACTTGCTCGAAGAATCTTTTTTGCATTACTTGAACATTTTTCAAACATTCTTTAACGTCATCTTTTTCGCTTTTTATCACCAGTGTATCTTTTTTCTACTTTTTTTTATTTTTATTATTACTCTAACTAGAAATCTCATGAACGGTATCCGCGCACTAACCGTCAAGCGTTGCGTTAAAATTACAACTAAATGTTGTTAACTTGTCTTAACTAAATCAAACACATAACGAAACCGAACCGTAACACAACCAAATCAAACCGAACTGCGACGAACTGTGCTGAACCAAATGCAACCAACATTCACCAGTCCTCTAGAGATGGAGCCATAACAACAACAACAGCAACCAAAGTGGTATCCAAAGATCGCCAATTTCGCTGCATCTGCGTATCTGTGTATCTGTAAGATACAAAACAGCACATCGATTGTAAACGACATCAACATCGACGACATCAAGCTCAGCAGCATCAGTGGAGCTTTATTGGTTGCTGCTAAACGTGTAAAGAACGTGCTTCAGGTTGTCACCAAGCCTGAAACCAGGTCCAACATGTTCGAAGCTTGGCTCGAGCTTGTGCTGTGTGTTCAAGTTTTGCTGTCTGATACTTTCATGCAAATCGGTGGTTATCGGTAAATTGGTAACTGCAGACTAGTAGCCGCAAAGACCAAGTTGCACCAACTACAGTGACGACGTTTTTGCAGCTTTTGCAGCAGACTTGGTCGTTGCAGCAGGAGTCGTCGACAAAAAAACAACATTTTTTTATCCACCAATCGACCCACAACTGCCCGACGACTACCAACCAGCCATAATCAAAAAGTACTACAACAACAACAGCTACATGCCGAGTTGATAAAATAAATAAGTGAAAAAATGTGCTTGCATGTGTTTATCAAATTGGCAACACATTCTCGACGCACTGGCGCTAAGGTAGAAAACATAAAAAATATTTTAAAAAAAACTAAGGAAACGCAAAAAATGTTCGTTTTAACTGCTGCTGTTCTCGCTCAAGTGAAATTGTCAATGTGTTGTTTTTTTTTCAATGAACAACAGCGCAGGAAATGCAAAAAGCATTACCGCAATAAACTTTCTTTTTCCAGTTAGAGATTTTTTTTTTGTTTTTAATTATTTTTTTTTTCTTTTTAACGCTTTCAAATCGTCTTAAATTTAAATTTGTCGATTTTGAATATAGGCCAAGCCTATGCAAATTCTTTAGTCAAAGCTTCATTGCAATTACTGTGAACGTTCAGCACAACAAATTTTTTCGATAAGTAAAATATTCAATTTAGCAAATTGTAAAATAATCGTAAAATGGATTGCAATTGGCAATTAGTAACATTTTATTTGAATTTGCCTTCTTTATTCACGGATCCAAAATATTATGAATCTAAATACAGCTTAGCTTATACAAAGCTGTGGTTTGCCCCAGTTTAATTTTTGCAGAGCTAATTAAGAACTCGTTCTCAAACCTTGTTCTCAGAGCGCCTTTTCCGGTTAGTTACTTAAAAGTCAATGATGGATGGATTTCTGACCTCTAGAGCTTTAAAAAAAATAGAATTCATGATGTTTTTTGCGTGAAAAAAGGCACTTTTTACCTTTCGTTTGTTATGCAAACAATGAGTTTTATTTTCACTAGATGGCTCTTTATAATAGCTGTTTTACCCCATTGCACTGTTGGCCAGCTGACTCGGGTGACTGGCCAAATCTCAAGATATAGCATAGTTATAAAAAGTTAAGTATTATACAAATATAACAAATACAAAATGGTGAATCCAATATTGCGACCAAAAGTTTTTATTAAGCTGCTTATATGACATATAAAAGGAGGGTTTGCTTATTCCGAATTTGATGTGGAAAAACGACGTGGACGATCAAATAAGGCTACCTCAAATTTTAAATGTTTGAGGCTTGATAAGAGGAAGTTTTAAGGGTCACTTGTCTAAAATTTGAAATAAAAATTTAGTAAGGAATACGTGGCCAAATTATAAGGGACAGAACTCTTATTTTAGTTTTTTGTAGTTTAACTGCATTTGCAAAATTCATAAGGTGGTGAAATTGCGCTTTGTTTAAAAAAATAGATGCGTCGCTGGACACACGAGAGAAGCGAAGCTTTTTCGCAGTTTCATAAGCATGATAATTTAATGGTTTTTTTAATAAAAAAATTTTTAAATTACAAAATTTTAAATAATTTTTAAATTTTAAATTCCCACCAGTAAATTGTATTAACTTACATTATTATTTTACATTAATTTTGAACTAATTTTGTAAATGTTAATGAAATTATTGGGTTTTGATATCTAAAATATAAATCTTATATTACATAGATGTAAAGTCATCGATATTTCTAGCAAATATTACATCAATAGTTGTCCTAATCGTGATGTGCAAATATTTGGATCGCTTATCATTCCCAAATTATATTTGTCAAGACAACATTGTTTAATTCCACCAATTTTTATGAAATAAGTTTTTTTTTAAATTTGAACAGCTGTATTCATAAAAAATTACAATCCTCTTGTAAGACCTTTGTAAGACGCATGCCTAAAAACCTTATTCATAAACGTTCAATAACGAAAAAACCTCTTGTAACAGCTTCGCTAATGAGAGAATTTTAAAATAGAAACAAACCTTCTGTAAACCTCCTACAAAGCTATTTTAAATTTTAATGTTCTCAATTGAGAGCAATCTTCTCATTTTGTGACAAACTAAAATGTCAACAAACAAATAAATAAATGAAAATAATTGTGTTTTGTGATCAGTGTTACCATATGGGCAGATAAACTTTTTGTTGGCAGCTTTTTGAGAGGATAGACAGTTTTCCAGTTTTTACCTAAAAAATAGTTTTTTTTTATTTTACCCAGTTTTTCAAGTTTTTACGATTAAAACAATGCTTACTAGTTTAATGAATCAAATACAATAAATAAAACAAATTATATGCTACTACAAAAATATAAGTAACATTTAAAGCTGCAATTTGAATTTTAATACTGCTTTTCATGCCCTTTCAAAAATTTCTTTATGAAGTGGTAGCGCAGTTGCTATAAATGTTGCTTTCGTTGTTTCTGTTCTTTTGTCTCGATTTTCATTCGTCAAGTCTTGACGGTCATTATATATATATGAATATATATGCTTTCAAAACTACAAAGAAATTGATGTAAATGATTTCAAGTTCTTAAAAAATCATAAAGACATTTATTTAGGAGTCAAGGTATGTATATTCGTCTTTAAGCTCTACGCATAAATTTTCGAATTAGATGAAATGGATTATAGGGAACATTTCTTCCAATTTTATGTTGAGCTATGCAATTGTTTATTACAAAAATTTGATTTTGGGAATGATTTTCTAAAATGTGTCGAACTTTTAGCACCAACAAAAATTTTAAATAGACTAGATTTCACTATTTTCAATTTGTGTATTTTTCTACCTAATGTCATCCATTCAGAAAAATTACAAGAAATTAACGATGATTTGCATGAGTTGCGCCACATTAATTTCAGTGATTTGAATTTACTTAATGAAAATAATATTGAAACTTTTTGGAAAGCAGTTTTTGATCAGAAACGTGGAGATAATTCCGAAGTCTTTCCATTACTTAGGAAACTGGTTTATGTTGTTTTAACGATACCCGTAGCAACAGCAAATGTGGAACGTATTTTTTCACAAATAAATATTAATAAAACTCAAATCAGAAATAAATTAGAAATTCCCACCTTGTGTGGGATTTTTTGAACTAAAATTTTTTTAAGGAAAAGCGATTGGAACTATGCAAATTAAAACAATTATCAGAAATTATTAAAAAGTTTAATCAAAATATGTTTAAAAAATAATTTAATTTTTGAGATTTCATCACTTGTTACTGTTTGATTTTTCTTAAACAGTCTTTCTATTGCAAAATTTCACAAAAGGTTTGATATAAAATGTATTTCTAATTTTGAGTTTATTACTACAGATTTGAGAAAAAATGCTTTCTGCATTTGCTGGTGCTTCAGGAATCGATTAAAAAGCATAAACAACTTTCCCTTGTAATGAACAGACTTGGGACTATCTCCACATTTATTAAATTAATCTACTAAAATTAATTTGATTTATTAATGAGTAAAACTATTTTATATGGAATGTAACCTCTACGAATGGGTGACAATCTTGACGCGATGTAGAGGCTTAAGTTGTAAAGACACAATGGCTATTGAGTTAGGCTTTGTGGAGCAACGAACTAAAAGTCACCCCCCATTTCTAAGGTTGTAGACGCCATGCCGAGGGAGATAGCACCGATGGTGCAGGGTCTAGGGGTATTAGATCGCGAATGGTGTCTCCTCAGGGCAGCCCACTCCCTGTTGTATACTAGTAGGGTAGGGCGGATAATGGGGATCTCTGTCCGTCCGGTCCGTATACTTCTCCCCAACTCGTGGGCTTTTCATGGAAAATAAAAACAAAAAAAAGGAAGGGTGCGCTGAGGTAACGAGTCCTGAAGCGGTGGAGTCCCAAAAGGATTTAATCGTGGAAGGGTGCCGGAAGCCGCAAGGTGACCTGCCGGGCCTGGTGGACGATAAAACTCCGAAAGGAGTGGAATTGTCAGCCACTCCCGTCGGAGCTTCAGCGATAGGGAACGACGCTGATTCCGATGCAAAGCGACTCCGTGTTAGGGAGAAGCAGAAGCGGAGGAGGAAGCGAAAGAGGGCGGGCACAACCGCTGGGGAGAATGCTTTGGAGTCCCCCGTCAGTAAAATGGCGGACCAATTCCTAAGCATGTCATGCGATGAGTCCACCCCGGAGACGAACGAGCGGAAAAGAATCAGGGAGCAGCCTGGACCTTTCGGCGAAGTCGTTACAGGGACGACTCGAACCGGTGAGTCGGAAGGTGGACAGCTTACGGCTAAGGATGGGGATGGGGAAGGTGGACATCCTGTAAAGGTTGGTAGCCTTCCACATAAAGGAAGGACGATGGGAGCTGGTGGACGACCCTCAAAAGTCGATAGCCAGGGCAAATCGTGGAGGGCTGATAGCCAGAAACCGAGCGGTAGTAAAACTTTGCCAAAACAAAGGGTTGCGGACGCGAAGTCGAAGGCTTTAGCTGGAGGAAGATCAAACCAGGTAGGGGTTATTGGAAGCTGCCGGACATCCTATGCTATGGTAGCAGAAAAAGACCTCTTAATGGGCATCGTAGATTGCTCCATCGATGGTCAGTTGGGAGAGTCTCAGTTAGCGGTCTTTAAATCCGCTCTCTTGGAGTCTCTCGACACCATCGATGAGAGTGATGGCAATGTAGGTTTTGTGGGCAATGCAAACTTGGAGGATGGAATAATTGTACTTAAGTGCAAGAACCCATCATCCAAGGTATGGCTGTGCCGAAACGTGACAAAGCTCAAGAACTTATGGGAAGGGGCTGAGTTGCGGATCGACCGACTGTACGCATTGAAGGACGTTAGAAGGATGTTCATCTTTGTCTACGGAACTTCTGAAGGCAAGGAGGTCATCCTTAGGAGGTTGCAGACCCAGAACCGGTGCGTTGCAGACACTTCTAAATGGAGAGTTAGTAACGTAACGAAGTTCGGAGATGCAAAGAAAGGAGGCGTCAAGCTCACCATGTGGTGCCGGAAGGATGAGATGGAGGCAATCAGGTTGGCAGGAGGGAAACTCAACTGCGGCCTTGATCAAGCTCTCATCAAATTCGAAAAGGATGCAAGGTGAGTGCGATGGAACCCCTGGTACGGGGCTGGTGGGGAATCCTGCAAGGGAAGAACCACCAGGGCGGGTGGTGGGCCCGTACCAGGAAAACCTCATTGTGTGTCAACTCAATCTACACCATAGTGTAGGGCAGCATCAGCAATGATGATGCGTTGCATGGAGGAGGATGGAATTGACATAGCAATGCTTCAGGAACCTTGGATTCTTCACAATAGAATTAAAGGTCTCTCAGAGCGAAAGGCCACGCTGTACCAACCAGTAACAGATGGCAGACGACGGACTTGTATCTTGGTGAGACATGGTATACTAGCGGTACATATGCCACACCTATGTTCCCCGGATCTCACTGTTGTGAGAATTGGGGATGGTACAGGTGCTTGTATGGTAGCTTCAGCGAATCTTCCCTACGACTCTCCAGACCAACCACCTTCAAAAGAGGTGGAGAATCTGGTAAAGTACTGTGAGGAAAGGAATATTGGAGTGATGATAGGATGTGATGCTAATGCGCACAATACTGCGTAGGGTAGCACCAACAACAACGACAGAGGAGAGCAATTGCTTGAGTTTGTGGAGAGGTACAATCTGTTGGTAGCAAATAGAGGAGCACAACCGACTTTCGTTGATGCGAGGCGAGCGGAAGTGATTGATGTAACTCTCATCTGCAGGAAGATTCTGAACAGAATAAAAAATTGGAGGGTCGTGGATAGGCTAACCATGTCGGACCACAGATCCATACAGTTTGAATTCAAGTACGGAATCCGACGCCAGCGGAATCGCAGGAAGGTCAGGATTCCCAAGAATACAGATCCTGCGAAATATAAGGCGAAGTTGAGGGAAACACTGACCCAAAAAGCGATAAAAGTACCAGGGAATACGGTGGAAGTAGAAAGTCATGTCAAACACCTTAGCTCGGCCATGGTCGAAGCCTACGAGGTGGCATGCCCAATACTTTCAGTAGACGAAGGTGATCCAACGCCATGGTGGTGCACGGAAATCGAATCTCTGAAGAAGAAGGTTAGGAAGGCCTTCAACCTGCACATGAGAGGGGGAACCCCAGAAACATGGGCAAATTACAAGGCACGGAAAAGGGAACTGAAGTACCTCATACGACAACGGAAAAGGCAGTCGTGGAGAGACTTCTATTCTGGGATGGAAACTATATCAGAAGCATGTAGGCTTCAGAAAATGGTTTCAAAAGACCCATTCTCCAAAGTGGGACTGATCCGAAAGAAGGATGGAACCATGGCAGAGAACCTAGAGGAGTCCATGGAAGTTCTGATGGAGGTGCACTTTCCTGGAAGTTTTAAGTCTGATGACCCGTGGACACCCTTGAAGAAAGGAATGCACAGGGTTGACAGGCTGGAAGCCGAAAGGATGATCACTATGGACGGGGTGAGGAGTGCTATACACTCATTTGCTCCGTACAAAACATCAGGGATGGACGGTATATTCCCTGCTATGATGCAGTGGGGGGAAGATCTCATTGCACCTAGGCTGTGGGGTATATTCGTTACTTGCCTAGCGACTGGGTATGTTCCGAGAGTCTGGAGAGAGGCGAAAGTTGTCTTTCTTCCGAAGCCTGGAAAAAAAGATTATGCGGAGGCAAAGTCGTTCAGACCGATCAGCCTAACATCTTTTCTCCTGAAAACGATGGAAGGAGTAATGGTTGACTGTCTTGAGAGCACCTCGCTGACGCAAAATCCTCTGAGTAGATGCCAACATGCATATAGAGCAGGTAGGTCTACGGAGAGTGCTCTTCACGAATTGGTAAGAGTGACTGAAAAGGAGGTATTTTCAGGAGGCATTGCGATGGCCACATTTATGGACATCGAGGGTGCTTTCGACAAAATATGCTTTAGAAGGCTGCGGAAAGCCCTGACAGAGCGCAATGTAAGCCCAATGATAGCAAATTGGGTGGACAATATGCTCAAACACAGGGCTGTCAACATGCAGAATGGTAGAGTAAAGACTAGAGGTAGAGTAAGTAGAGGATGTCCCCAGGGCGGGGTGTTATCGCCAACCCTGTGGAACATAACTGTGGACTCACTACTGGTTAGACTGGATGAATCGAGCATACACACGATAGGGTATGCAGATGACATTGCGTTGGTGGTCCGCGGCAAGTTCATTGACACCATCTCTGACATCATGAAGGGAGCACTCCGAATGGTGGAGGAGTGGTGTCGAGCACAAGGCCTTACCGTAAACGCAGGCAAGTCAGACAATATTCTCTTTACTAGAACCACTCAGACTTTTTGGAGCTGAAATCAACATGTCCACGAAAGTTAAATATCTAGGGGTAACCCTTGATAGCAAACTGAACTGGAACGAGCATGTAGAAGATAGGATTCAAAGAGCCAAGAGGGTTCTGTTCCAGTGCAGACGCGTTTGTGGTCTCAAATGGGGGCTAAACCCAGAGGCTATGAAATGGGTTTACACTATGATGGTTAGACCTGTCATCACGTATGCTTCGGTGATTTGGTGGACAAAAGTCAGCCAGAAAACGATTAAGAAGAGACTGGGCAGAGTCCAACGGCTGGCGTGTGTTGGAATAACAGGTGCAATACGCACCACTCCAACAAGCGCAATGGAGGTTCTGTTAGGTATGCTGCCGTTGGATTTAGAAATAAAGAAAACAGCGGCGCTGTCAGCCCTCAGGATGTTGCGAAATGCTACGTGGCATGGGGCAACGGCCCTGCATGGTCATATTCGCATCCTTGATATTGTACAGAGAGATGTCAGGGAGGCGTTTATGCCTATGGATGGAAGGCAGAGAGTAAAAATAACAGAAAAATGTTATAAAACTCTTATAACGGACGGAGCCGTTTGTGAAGAAATCGCTGGTAGCGATATCAGTATATTCACAGACGGCTCTCTGATGAATGGCCGGGCCGGGGCAGGCGTGTACTCAAAAGAGTTAAGCCTATCCTGTGTACTGAGGTTGGGGAGGTTTGTGTCTGTATACCAGGCAGAAATGTTTGGCGTAGTGCATGCGCTGGACCACCTGATAGATGGCCGGATCAGTGGCAAGAAAATTGTCATCGCTCTCGACAATCAGTCTGTGATTAGGTGTATGCAACGGACAGACATCACTTCCAGGTTGGCCATAGAATGTCTTACAAAACTCAATAGGTGCGCCCAGACAAATGAGCTTACACTTATGTGGGTGAGAGGACACTCTGGCATAGAACAGAATGAAGAAGCTGATTCTTTAGCAAGAACAGGATCAGCAGAAGAATTCTGTGGACCAGAACCACGTATCGCCATAGGCGACAATATGGTGGCAGGCCTTATTAAACAATGGACGGACTCGGAACACAGTAAAAGGTGGGAAGAAGCTGTTAACTGCAGGCAATCAAAGGCGGCCGTGAAGTGGTCTCGTGGTGAGGCAGCAAAAGTTATCCGATACAATCGAAGGACTTTAAGCTGGCTTACTGCACTGGTCACAGGACACGGTCCCTTCATGTACCATCTCGGGAAGATGACTCTGACCGAGGACGATGCGTGTAGGTTATGCCTAGAGGAGCCGGAAACAGCAGCACACATTCGGTGCCAGTGTCCGGTGCTGGCAAGCATAAGATTGACCACTCTGGGACGCCCATTTATTGGCGAAGCCGAGATTGGTCAACTAACCTATAAGGATATGCTTGAGGTGACAAAGGATGCTTACACGAGGAACATGCTCACGTACGAGTACTCCGAGCAGTAGTACCCTTTGTCCAATAGGGGACGAAAAGGGACCCACTGTGGTCTGCTTCGGCTAATCCCCAACTTATTATATATGTATATGGAATGTAATTTAATATGATCTCAAAAATTGGTAATGACATTTACATTCATATAAATATCAAATGTATATTTTTTTAAACAAATTTTTAAGTTTTTCAATAAACTGATAATTTCAATGATTTTAGTTTATTTATTTATTCATTTATTTATTCAAATACAAGAATAAAAATTTTAAAGCACACATTTTAAATATATGTTTTAGTTATTTTTTTAGTTCCAGTTTTTTCACAAAGAATTAAGATTTTTTTCTGAAAATTAAAGTTAAAAAAATATGGCAACACTGTTTTTGATTTAAGTGTAAACAAAATTTTAAACAAATGCCTGTCAATGTATCAAATTCACAAACCTATTTTTTTCTTTTTTAAATTTTTAAAAAATTGACATTCTATTTATCAAAGTCACAAACGAAAACTACAACTGTTCCTACTTTAAAGCATCAGTATTCTCACTTCAACTACAAGCCTCTTACAACTCATTTATGAATACAACGCTTTTAAAGAGTATTTTAACTTTAAAAAGCATTTTAACTAAAAATCGTTTGAAAGCTGTTTTAAAATATTTTCATGAATACGGCTGGAAAAGTATAGTCTTTCTGACGTTATTTTCCCTTCTACAGCCGTTTAAGTAGGTGTCGAGCCACAGTGTGTCTGTCGTCTAGATTCATTTTCTTTATACTCATTTATCTCAAAACTACTTTTTGCGGTTTGGTGTTGTAGGAAAACAAAAACTATTCAGCCGAATCATCTGAAATTTAAATATGATATTCATAACATCAGTGGCTATCGCTGGAACTAGAATCAAAGTTTTATTTAAAAAACTTCGTATATTTGACACTTAATAACTGGTGAAAAACAAGCTGTTTTAAGAACATAATTTTCTGTTTATTTAAAAAAATTTAAATCTTAAAAGTTTAAATATCGTCGTACAATAGTTTAACTTTTCAAAAAAATCCTAAAAATACCTTAAATTTTCAAGTACTAGATACCGGTCTTGCCTTAAGTGTCTGTGAACATTCATGTCTGAACTCGCAATTAAAATCGACACCTAAAGCAATTGACATCTTGTGATAATTTTCAACCCGTTCAATGGAACCTTGCTACTTTTTTTGTTTGGATAGCTTATGCATAATGCGTTTTACCAGAGATAAAGAGATGGGAAACTCCGTTGGAGAGCGATAGCACTATGTTCGATTTTACGTTAAATTGGCTCCAATACTAGCACAAAACACTTATATGTGGTCGTAAAATCAACGGAAAACAACCCTGGTTTATAGTATATGGAAGAATTTCACCAGTTACGTTTGAGATCCGATAACTGTAAAGCTGCATATTATTGGAACAAAATGAGTAACAAAAGGTATACCACAAAAGACTTTGGAAAAGCAATGGAAAACATCCCTGAAACATCATGGTGAAATTATCTTAGAAATATTACACTATAGGAATAAGCCCAAGCAGTGTTGCCGTTAGGAAAAATTTATGGATACTTTTTTCAGCCTCATATACGAATATATGTTTTTATTTGCAAAAATATAAAAAAGTAGGCATTTTTTTAAATTCGACAAAACGTTAAGAAAAATTATGACATTGAGACATTTTTGGACAGTACTTTTTTTATCAAAAAATGCATTAACCCAAGTAATTCACCAAGTAATTTGAGGTGAATACCCTTTCTAAACTGAAAATTTTTTGGAAAAAACAAACAAATCTTAAATGTTTCCTTACTCCAAATAGACTTGCATATGAAAATTTAAAAAAAAAATTTTTTTTCTTTCATGAACTTGTGTAAACTTTAAGCCGTGTGCGCACGGGTTTATAAGCATCCCATCTGACTAAAATTTTACACAAATTTTTTTTCATCTATTAGCGCAGTTTAAGCCCTTGGGACGCTCCATTAAGAGCTTGTAAATTTTCCCCATACAAATAAGGTCCACTCTAATGTATATGTTTTGTTTCTTACTATTACATTTTTACAAAGCTATTTGTTAATCTCAAATTAAATAAATAAAATTGTTATTTAAGCTTAAAAGACTGGGTTTCATTATATTAATATGAGGATACCTTTTTTTGAAGTGGATACATTTGTGACCTCTTTATAGATACTTTTTTTAGAATTGTCGCGGCAACACTGATCTGAGGTGAACTCAAGTACACAATAAATGAGTTTCACCAAAGTACATAAAACAAAATGAAATCATATGTTTTGACATCACATAATTTTAATTTCCTATCTCTTTATCTCTGCTTTTTATTACATTTCCATGGCGAACTGAGCCTGAATTGGGTTTTTGTCAAGTTGAATGGTATGTTCCACAACTTTCGGGCTGAATGGTATGTATCATAATGCGCTCAAACAACATGCTTCCCGAGCGGTCGCCATCTTAGGTATCGAAAAATTGTATGCTACTTTGGTTGAGCTGCTTACGCTCTTCTCATTTTGACAGCTAAAAAAACATGGCTGCAAATTGTTAATTTTTGCTGAAGTTGTGCTGTGAAGTGAAAATAGATAATTATTAATTATTAGAAGATTATTTTATCATTCTTCAATTAAGCTGTTAATTAATGATTTCTTGTGTGAAACGAATGCACAATAGTATAAACAAATTTTAGATGCTAAAAAAAAAAACCACGAACGGCGAACAGCTGTTTGCCGTTTGACGTTTTGCAAAAAGATCCATTCAGCAGAAAGTATCACTTTATGCTACCTGAGCACTTTTCCGGCAGGAATGTGGCCATTGAAGCGAATTGGACTTCGGCCATTCTATTCGCCATTTTTTTAATATAAATGTGTACGTTCAGAAGGTACAAAAATTACTAAACATGTTGAGTCTTTAACCAGTATTAGTTTCCGCTACTTTATAAATAAAATAACAAATAATTAATAAAACCTTATTCAACAGTTGAGCAACTGTTTAATATTCTGAACGCATCGAATCTAACTCAGCTAAATCTAAGAAGTTTCGTGGAGTTTTGTGGATTTGACGAAATTCAACTCGCATTTCAATGGCAAGTTAATCCCGAGTGAACCCAGACTTAACTCGCCATAGTAGTATTTGATCGATAATTTACAAATTATTGTATATCTACTCTTGAATCTGGTTCTCAAGTTGATGTCCTGTATATAGATCTTTCAAAGGCTTTCGACAAAGTATGCCATAAGGTCTTAGTCGCAAAGCTTAGGAAAATGGGATACCATTCCACGTTCCTGGAATGGATTAAGTCCTACCTAAATGGTAGATGTTGCTACGTCTCAATCAATAATATTAATTCATACTGCTTTAAAGTGTCTTCTGGTGTTCCGCAAGGTAGCATATTGGGCCCCTTGTTATTTGTACTTTATATAAATGACATAAGTAAATGCTTTCACTACTCAAAATTCCTACTATATGCTGATGATTTGAAATTTTTTAGTAAGATTAACAATATAGAAGACTCAGCACTATTGCAAGTCGACTTAAATAATGTCTTTGATTGGTGTGTTCGAAACGGGTTGCCGCTTAATATTAATAAATGTTCTTTTGTTACTTTTAATAAATACTACAACTCAGTTATAACTTCCTATACAATGGCCGACTTTCCACTTAAAAAAGTTGATACAATTCGTGACCTGGGGGTGGTTTTTGATTCCAAATTCACCTTTGCAGATCACTTAAATTTTTTACTTCCTAAAGCTTATTCTCTCTTGTCTTTATTCGTAGGAATAGTCAAGAATTTATTGACCCCTATACTATAAAAGCCCTTGATAGCTCTCTTGTAAGATCGAGACTTGAGTATGCATCAATTATTTGGAATCCTTCAGCTGCAATTCACGCTTTTAGGCTAGAAAAAGTTCAAAAAAAGGCTACTAAGTATATGTTGCGTTGTACTACTTTTAATTCGAATTTACCCGCATATAATGTTCGTTGTCTGTTAATGGGATTGAAGACTCTTGAATGTAGAAGGAAAATTAGTTCATTAATGTATATATATGATATCATATCTTGTAACATTGATGACTCCTCTTAATTAAATCTAATTAATTTTAATATACCTCCAAGGCAATTGCGGTGTTTTAAACTTTTTTATCAAACACCACAGAACTAATTACGCTTTAAATGAACCAATTACAAGATCTTTGAGTTTATATAATGAATTATCTATAAAATATGTTTTTGATTTCTCTATACCAAAATCTTCTTTCAAAAATTTTGTTAATAGCTTATTTTAGTTACTTGTACGTTTTATGCTTCTCTTATTTGTTGTTTATATTTTGTTGTTTTGTTTTATGTTTATTATAACAAAATGTATTACCCTCTCTAGTCTGTAAGGATTTGTATCCATAGACTCAATAAACTAAACTAACTGTGATCTGCTGCATTATAGCTTCACGCATTCACAATAGAATATGTAGGATAGCTAATGCACAATCTCTTTAATAAATTCCTGTCATCTACTGCAACATACCTTCAGTTAATACTAAATATTGAATGAATCACATCATTACTAATATGAAGGGCTTTGGTGTAGTGGTGAGTGTGTAGGACTCTAGATCAAGAGGGTGCGAGTTCGATTCTCACTGCTTACTACTTGCAAAATGTATTTTTAATTTTATATAATCTTGTTGTAAAAGACGCAAGTAAAACAAAAAAAAAACAATTCTAAGAAAAAGGTGTATGGAAAAAGTGTCGTTTTTCAAATTTCACTCAAGCAAATCACAAAACGAGGCGTAAAAAGCTCCGCTTCAAATTTCTTAATTTTATTTCTCTGATATGTACTGTCTTAACCCAATAAGGACGATGATGCCATATCGCATCACTAAGTGGGATGTCGTAATCAAAATTAGGTAAAAATTAGCGCATGTGTGAAAAAATTGTCCCGTTTTTCAGCCATTAAGGAGATTGATAAAAAAACGTCCGTGGCGAAGACGAGGACAACAGTGACCTGCTAGTTGGACATAACATTTTTATTGCATAATTAAGTTGAAATATTGATGTTCACACGTTAGTGCACAAAATACCTTTCATTTTC
Organism: Dichetophora obliterata; assembly: GCA_963920525.1. Taxonomy (NCBI): domain Eukaryota; kingdom Metazoa; phylum Arthropoda; class Insecta; order Diptera; family Sciomyzidae; genus Dichetophora; species Dichetophora obliterata. Next base: position 59,885,476 of record OY986436.1, on the reverse strand, counting down.
ATACTCTTACAATTCGCAACAACCCGTTAATACCCCGTTAATAGCCGTTAATACCCCGTGTCAAAGTTAAAAATGCTCAGTTTTATTTTCCATTTCATCATGAGTAGACTAACGCCCGAGCAACGTTTGCAAGTTATTGAAAGTTATTGAAAGACGTGCTGTGTGAAAAATGTGTTTTGCAAATTACTTTCATTTTATGGTCGTCATAATAGGCTCACCGAGCAGACTATTCAAATCATTGTGACCAAATTTCGCACCAGTTTCACTCTATTGGACTCTATCAATCCACCAATCCGTATCCGTATAGTGCGTACCAAGGATAATATTGCTGCTGTATCCGCCAGTGTTAATGAAGGATGCGATATGTCTATCCGTCGCCTAGCTTAGCAACTGGGTCTGTATAATTTGAAAACGTGTAAAATTTTACTTAAATACCTTAGTCTGACGACTTACAAATTACAGCTGGTGCAAGAGTTGAAACCGGGTGACTCAATGCCAATTTTTTGCTGAATTGGCCTTAGAAAATCTGGATGAAGATCCACTTTTTTATTGAAAAATTGTCTTTAGCGACGAGGCTCATTACTGGCTCAATGGGTGCGTCAACAAACAGAATTGCCGAACTTGGTCTGAAGAGAAGCCAGAGGAAGTTCAACAGCTATCAATGCATCCAGAGAAATGCACTGTTTGGGCCGGCGACATCTTTGGACCGTACTTTTTCAGAGGCGATGAGGGCCGCAACGTTATGGTCAATGGAGCAAGGTACTTAATTTTGTATTTTTGTAGATCAGTTAAAGAGTTATAATATTTTCAATATATTGAATAGGCTTCCTGATCAATTCTTTTGTATACAATTAAATTAAAAATTCAATCCATAATTTTCCCGACGTTTCGTTGGGACTCTTTCTTCTTTTCAACTTCTTTTCTTTCAAATTTTCTTTTCTTTCAAAATTCTTTTTCAACTTCTCCAAGGGATCTTTTATTAAAAACGAAAACAACAAAAAAACAATTTTTTTATAACTTAGTTGAACAAAACATTTTGAATTTAAAATTTGAAAATAGTGCAAGGTACCGTTCGATGATTACGGACTTTTTTTTACCAAAATATAAGAAATGTACTTGGTTGACATGGTTTTAGCAGGTGAGACACATGCCACACTGCATGCGATATCACGAACCAATTAAGAGCCGAAATTGGCCTCCAATATCGTGCCATTTGACACCACTATACTATTTTTTGTGGAGGTAGACTAGAGGGGGGTAATGTCGTGCACTCAACTTTAAAGTGCTCGTAAAGCCGTACATGACAAGCGAATACAACGAGTAAGCATCCGATCGAAAGATAATTTGGTTGGTAACATTTATGTGTAACAATATTCGTGTAGCATGAAATCGTGTTAGTAAAATATTAAAAAAAAAAAAATGTGCACGACATTACCCCCCTCAAAATTTGTGGGGTAATGTCGTGCATTGTATTGTAAAAGTATCAGAATGTGTGAAAAACGATAGGTAGTGGTTCGATTCAAGAAGATATAGCATTATTGTTTATTTATTTATTATTGTTAATTATAAGGCAATATACACAAGTCCGATATATGATCAAAAAATACAATTTTATGAAAAGAAAAGTGAAAATAGGCAATTTGCTATATGAAACACGGAAAGAAAAACAGTATTTTTTCAAAAAGTGCTTGACATTGAGAAAAAATTTTGGAAAATTTTATTTTGATTGTAGCGTTTTGTTATGGCTTCACGACTCCCTTGGTACACTAGGGCGACCGCGTTTCCTTCCCTTTTCTTTTCTGTATAGTGCACGACATTGCCCCACATCAAATGCACGGCATTGCCCCAAAGGTCGTTTTCAAGGTTGACTTCGACAAATCGGTAAAGAACAACAATTTTTTCGATCACAATACATCTTTCTTTTTCGGCGGAAAATTTGCTTTAAGAAAACACTTACCTGGTATATTTTCCTGCGAGACAAATAATTTTTCTGATCCGATAAAAAACACTTTCGTCGTCCCGAGAACGTGCGATTTTTAAAAAACGTCGCACATATTGCCCTTACACATGGATATTGCTAGTATTGTATGCATGAGCTCTGTAGGTCAGTAGGCCCATACCTTACCAACGCTGGTATATCACTCAATTTTTTATGCTAAAAAAGCCAGTGCACGACATTACCCCTGCACGACATTACCCCCTTCTACTCTACGTATTATATTTTTTATACAGAGAAAAGCTAACCACGATAACTGCTTTGGAAGATAACAATAAACGTATAATTTGTGAGATACTGGCCGAAATATTGGAAAAAGTGTGCCAAAATTGGACTTTTAGAAGGGACCCCACCTGAATCGTAGCAGCGGACAATATTTGTAGGAAATAACCTTTAAAAAATCAATTGCAGGTATTGATTTATCGATCCAAATAAATATTTCTTTACATCACTTTTGCAAATTTGTCTGTGTTTTCTTTCATTTTTAAAAACCAACCACTTAAAAAAATCATCCTTTATATGGAAATCAGAAATCAAATCTACCATTTGATTAAAGTTTTTTCTAAATGACCTTGTTATCTATTATGTTGATTTTATATGATTTAATACAAATTCTAAATGTTTGATAGTTTAAATCATACTTAATTTTAAATGCAAATTCTAGTTGTTTGATAGTTAAAAATCGTTTATTGAGCTTTAGGTCAGGTTAGAGCAATTAATTGTTCCTTTTAAGTTATTCAATATTCACATAACTGCATAAAAGATGGAGCACCCTGTATACTTGTATAATATTTTGGCCCTCCATCACCATTTTTAATGGATCTTTTCTAGCCCTTTCTTAAAAAGTTTTTAAAAAAGGACTCTCAAACATAGTCGTACAGAATTCTATTAAAATTTTCTTTGGCAAATTTAACAATTAGTCTCTTTGGACAAGAAATGTAGAAACTGATAATAAAATTCTGTAAAACAATGCAATAAAAATTTCTTTCGTTAATGCAAAGTAAACATTGCTGCAGGTTATAAACTTTTTACATAAAGTTATTAAAAATTGACTATTTCTCTCCATAGAAGTACGCCTTTATTGAGTTTTGGTCTAAAGTGCTAAAATTATTCACAGAATGATTATAAGCCTCTTTCTTCGAAAAGATTTAAGAATTACGCTAGAAAAAGGGCGCTAAAGGGTAAAAATATACTATACAAACATTTTCCATGATATTTTATTATAGGTCTAGGAAAGCAACAAACATATCTAAGATACATATATTAAGTAGTTATCTGACTTTTTATAATTATAAGCTTTTATTTAACTTGCTTCGTTCGTATGTATGTATGCTCGTATCACATACATATGTGAATCTTCAAAACTTGCAAGCCATTTTTCTACAACTGGTTGGTATCCGATTAAGCTGAAATTTAGAATACATACTTTAGTCCGGTGACAATGCAATATTATGATAAAAAAATTTTCCACACCCCCTTTTACCGCCCACAAATCAATAAAAATTCTATATCTCTAAAACTACTGGGCCGATTCAGCTGCAATTTTGGCAGTAAATTTCCTTCGAGTAGAGGATAGTTAAGGAAAAAATTTTTCCACTCCTATTTTACCGCCCACAAATCCATAAAATGCTATATCTCTAAAACTACTTTACCGATTCAGCTGAAATTTTGGCAGTAAATTTCTTCGAATAGAGGTTAAAAAAGGAAAATTTTTTACCACACCCCCTTTTACCGCCCACAAATCAATAAAAATGCTATATATCCAAAACTACGGGGCTGATTCAGCTAAAATTTTGGCAGTTAATTTCCTTCAAGTAGAGGTTGGTTCAGGAAAAACTTGTGCCACGCCCCCTTTTACCGCCCACAAATCAATAAAAATGCTATATCTCCAAAAGTTTAGAAAATAAAAAATGTTAATAATAAACCTTAGGACTAAAAAGTAAAAAATTAATAAAAAGTAAAAAAAATTTTTAAAAAATAAGCTTTTATTTAAAAAGACGGGAACTAAAAAGAAAAAAATAAATTTTAGTGACATTTGTCATATATGTATATAGTAGGTATATTCTAGGTGCAGAAGAACCCATCCCTTGGTTTCTCATCATCATAGTATAGACGTACGTAAATTGGTAAGTTCTAAGGACTTATATAAAGTTGTATAAAGAATTTTTCAAATACATTTATATTTGAAAGCTTAAGGCACTGATATTGTGTAATAAACCTGTATAACGGATCGCGGACATCGGTGCCTCAAGCTTTTAAATATAAATGTATTTGAAAAATTCTAAATATATATAAGTCCTTAGAACATACCAATTTACGTACGTTTATACTATGATGATGAGTAACCAAGAGAGGGGTTCTTCTGCACCTAGAATATACCTACTATATACATATATGATATAGTATCCGGAATTTTAGAAAAGGTCGAAAAGTGTAATAAGTGCAAATAAATAAAATTATTCATGTAAATAAAAGAAACTGTTTTATTTTCACTGTACTTGAAAAAAGTTAAGAAAAGTTTGTACCTACTTTGTTCGAGTAAAAATAAAAATATTTTTAGTTAAGGCTAAACAGCGGCCGAACAAAGCCTAGTTTTAAATATTTTTGTCGGCCGTACACAGGCCGTTTTGAAATAATCTCGGATGAACATCGGTCGAACAGTGATTATTCTACAGTGAAAATGAGCAGATTTTCAATGAAAATTTAAACTTCATGCTGAAATAAATTAAAAATATGCATGTTTAACCTGGCACAATCTTATGAAAATATAAAATAAATTTTATGATTTTTTTGGAGGTTTTTTGGCCAGTGCTTTTTAAACTGCAATCAAACAAATGATTCAATTTTGTTCCCAACGTTTCATCGCTTTTTTGGCGACTTCCTCAGGGGATTTTTTAATTGCTTTAAAAACACAAAATTTAAACAATAATTAGATAAACAATTATTATACTTAATAATTATTATTACAAAAAAAAAAAAGCGATGAAACGTTGGGAACAAAATTGAATCATTTGTTTGATTGCAGTTTAAAAAAAGCACTGGCCAAAAAACCTCCAAAAAAATCATAAAATTATCATAAATATTGGCCCATATAACATATATAAAATAAATTTGTTTATCAATTTTCTTTTTATAATTAATATTTTTTCATTACCATTATTTGTAATATGATTAATAAAATGTGTGAAAAATAAAGATATTTAAAATCCAAAATAATCGGTCGAATATACATAAATCAATATTATATAGAGATACCGAGTGAGGCTTGCTTTTCTTTTTACGCACACGTCTGCTTTTGAATAAAAACTTTGGAAAATTTATGATCGATTTTTTCACGACCATACGGCCCTTGTTCGACCGCTATTCGCCCGCTAATATTTTTACTCGGGTCGAAAAAGACGGCGAAAAATTTTTAGTCAGTGATTGACTTTTGTTTGCTAAAGTTTTCTAATATACTTTAAAAATGAATTAATACAAAATCGTATAGTATTCCTTTCAGATAAGTTTCTCAAGGTTATTGGAAGAGAGCAATCCTTGCTTACACGATTTTTATTTTAACTTTTACAAACATAAAAAAGTTGTTAAAAAGAAATTGTTTTTATCTCTTTTAAGCAGAATATGTTTTAAATGGTGTTACTTAATTTTACTGAAGGATTTTAATTGTTACCTAGAATAGTTTTAATATGAAATTTAAGCTCAGAGAATTTGGTAAACTTTAAAATTGGCTGTATTAGAATTGTATTAATAGACATTCCTTATTTTAATAATGAGATCTGCAACACAGATGCAGAATATTTTTTTAAAATGCAGAACATTTTTTGTTTATTTGAATAAATAAATAATACATAACTCCTGGTTATCCTTCCCATAAGCTGGCACCTTTATTAAATGTTTTAATTTCGATAAATTCAAGAGTTTCTTAGAGTAAGGATTTTTCTATGTCCAGAAACATATTTGGCACGGTATATAATTTTATTGGAAACCGTTTGTGTTATGGCCTCTAGATCTAAAATGTTTGGCCAGTAGAGTTTAGCTACTGTCTCACTGCATATTTTCTACACAGCGTTTAGATGGAAACTATTCACAACAAAGCTTTGGCAAATTATCTCTACGCTCTGTAATTATCACATATTCAATTCAATTCGATTTGGCTGTCCTTATTTTAAAAACTTACATATTTGAAACTATCAGCGGTAGCAAACAAATTAATCAAACTCCAAGAAATAAGCTATCGTTCATCCATATCAGTAGCAGTAAACGATCGAGCGAACGAACGAGCACTTTCACATCTTCATTGCAAATTAACCAATTTTCACCCAAATTACTTTCCTATCCTCATCATCATTTAATACGACAAGAAAATATCTTCTCCTGAGCTCAATGTGTGAGCTACGACATGGCATTTCTTTCATGCAATAATCGAGCATGCGAAGACTCCTGAGGAACAGGCCGCCCTTCTAAATAACATCAACAGCAACAGCAACAGCAGCAAAAGAAGAAGCGGACTCCACCGTGAAACGAAGCAAAACGATCTTGCCTCAAGCTAAGAAAAATATTATGATAATGATGATGATCATGCTAAGGATGATCATAATGAAGATGAAGAGGACAATGATGATGCGTGCCAGAATATGTGTAACTACCAACTCATAGTCGGACGTGGTACGTAGTACATCTCGGTGAATTGCAATCTCGGTAGATACTCCGGAGTGAGTATATTAGTGGGAGCTGCTGTGAAATTCGCCTCCATGGTAAAAACTCCAGTAGCGGGGAGGTTTTGCTGCAAGCTCATGTCGTCGTCGTCGTCGTCGTCATATTCGTTCTCATGATCCTCAGCATTGTCATCGTAGTTGTTTGAGTTCTAAAAAACCCTCGCCTGCGCAGCCTCTTTGTCACACGCACGTACAAAATTATAAAACACTCGAAAAAATTGTTCCTTAGAAAGTTTCGAGAAGGGATTCTTACAAGAAATTATAAATTTTTCATTATTTCCGAAGATACTCCCAACTAATTAGTTAATAATAATGTCATAACTAGAAAACTTCAGTTGGATCAAATTCCGACAGAGAGTAAAAAATTTGCATCGCACCTAGTGGTATAGAAAAATATTTCCATCCCATAGGACCATGGTGCGAATCGCGGTCAAGAAGAAAACATTTATAAAGAGAGCGTCGTTTTAAAAAGACTAATAAATGTCAGGACTATACAGCTGCGGTAGCATAGTGGCAGAGTTGAACACCAAAAAAATAAAGGTTACAGGTTCGGATCCCCACTGATGGGAAAATTCTTTTTATGTTTACAGATAAGATGTGAGTATTCAGAAACTTAAATGCGTCAGGACAGCAAACCTACCGTCTAGTGCTAGTCTACTGCTAGAGGGTAAGAAAAACGGGGTGTATAAAGCTTCAAAAATTTCATAACTCCACATTTTTTTTCTGGGTGTAAGACCAGCCTTTATTACCACATATGTATGCATGTCTTTTCTTTTGTATGCAACAAGAATTGTTGTAGTGCATTGCGAACCGGACATTTGCTGTCGCTCACTGAGTATGTTCTGCGCATGGCAACGCATGCGCAGCATCTGAATTCGTACTAAACAACAATAAAGCATAAATACGAGAAGACGATGACGATATATAAAAGAGCAACGTATGGCAGCGACGACGCACAGTGGATCGAAACGAGAAATATGCTGAACTAGGAATTAAAGTGAGAATTGTGGTTATCAAATGTATATGTTTCAATTAAATTGAAGCCGCATTACTCGAATTTGAAAATTTTTTAACAAAAATACATTAATGAATTTTTTTTTTGTCAGTATTTACAACGATACAGAATTGATTGCTGTTGAAGTGTTTCTATTAGGTCTGTTCTTACTTCAAGTAATTTTAATAGAATAGAGAGTAACATTTTGCATGTTATTCTTCTCTCTCGAGCTTCAAAAATTTGTAAAATAACGCTTTTAAGCAACTTCAAGTTACTTAAATCGAGTACGGAAACAGACCTTATATGATTTGAAAACTGATTTACTGCTTTTGTAGCTCTGTTAAAAAGGGCATTGTATCTCTTCAACACTATCTATTTTAAAAATTATAAAATATTTGTAGCCGCCACTCGCTATGGAAGTGAAAATTAAGCCTGAGAAATTGATGATGCTTAAATAGTGAATATTTATAAATTACTAGCTGAAACCCGGCGCGTTGCTGCCACTCTCCCTTGTCAAACGCCCATAAAATGTTATCAGTTAAACAGCATGTCTAAATTGAGGTCAAATACTGAAATCCGAGACTGTGCGACCTATATCCACAAAGCTATTCGATATAACAATTTTGGGTTGTATAGGAAGTGCCACGCCCTATTGATCACCCCTCATAGAACGTAATCAATTAAACTGCATGTGTACATGGAGGTGGAATACCGAATACCAAAACTGTTCGACATATAACTCCAAAACTATTCGATAACACAAATTTATGTTGTATGGGAGGTGCCACTCCCCTTTCCCTACGCCCATAAAATTTTGCCAATGAAACTGCATGTGTAAATTGAGGTCGAATACTGAATTCCGAGGCTGAGTTACCTATAACTCCAAAGCTATTCGATATCGCAAATTTGGGTTAAGTTGGTGGTGTCACACCTCCCCGACAAACTCTAAAAAAATTTATCAGTAAATCTGCATGCGTAAATTTTGGTCAAATACTGAATTCCGACGCTGTGCGACCTTGAACTCCAAAGCTATTCGATATCACAAATCTTTGTTGTATGGGAGGTGCCACTCCCCCTTGATCAACGCTCATAAAATGTAATTAATAAAATTACATGTGTACAATGAGGTCCAATACTGAATTCAAAAACTGTGCGACCTATAATCCCAAAGATTATAGGTCGCTTGATATCTTTAATTTGGGTTAAATAGGAGGTTTCACGCCCCCTTTTCGTACGCCCATAAAATTTAATTAATGAAACTGCATGTATAAATTGAGGGCGAATACTGAATTCTGACGCTGTCAACCTATAACTTCAAAGCAATTCGATATCACCAATTTGGGTTGAATGAGAGGTGCCCCTCCTACTTGTCCAACTCCCATAAAATTGTATCACTGAAACGGTACGCTACACCTGCACAGCAAGTTTCACTATAAAAATGTGTAGAACTCCGGAATTGCCATTATTTCGAAAAAGTGGGAGTATATTTAATGCGACCACGCCCATTTTTTGTACAGTTACTGACAGTAACTATCTGAACAAAATTAATAAATCTTAGTTTTTACGATCGAAACCGTCTGATATATATCCTTTATTTGGTTTGTGGTCGATAGCGCAAATTTGGCTTGTATGGGAGGTACCACGCCCCCTCGTCCAAACGTTACCAAACCTCACAGGAACACTCACTCTCCTCGGCAGACATTGTTCTGCCACAGACCACCTTACTGCCATATACCAAAATGTCAAGAAATGCAAAATATATTCACCATTTCCAGTATAGCTGCCGAAAGTAGCCATATGCACTAAATAACCAAATTTTAGTCTAATACGATCAAAACCGTGCGAAATGTTGCATTTTTGTTGTTTTGCAAGCGGTAAAAAGGGGTGCGGGAAAATATTTCCCTGGAACCATCTCGTAATCGAAACAAATCGACTGCCTAAATTTCAGCTCAATTTAGGTTAAGACTGGCGCACTTTACTTCACTCGACGCTAACTCCCTGAAAAGTGAGTTTAACTAAAGTGGGACAGGCCTATTTTTAGTGCACTTGCCGAGAGTAATTTTTGTCCAACACGATACAAACCGTTGAAATAAAACGTTTTCATTGGTTTGTGGGCAGTAAAAGGGGGGCGTGAAACCAATTTTTAGTACAGTTGCTGACAGTAACCGTACAAACTCAATTTTAATGATTTCTCAAAAAGTGGGTGTGGGTGTGGCTATATAGCGATGACGCCTTTTTTTAGTTCAGTTGCCGAAAGTAGCCATACAAACTTAGGTATCACATGTTAGTCTCATACGGCCAAAACTGCTTGAAATATAGCTTTTTCACTGATTTGTGGGCGCAAAAAGGGGGCGTGGAAACCAATTTTTCGTACAGTTACTGTCAGTAACTACACAAACCAAAGTACTAAATTTAAGTCTTATACGACCAAAACCGTCTGAAATAAAGCATTTTCATTTCTTTGTGGGCGGTAAAAAGGGGCGTGGAAACCCATTTTAAGTACAGTTATCGACAGTAACCGTACATACTAAATTGCTAAATTTTAGCCTTATACGACCCAAACTGACTGAAATATAACAATTTTATTGATTTGGGGGCGGTAAAAGGGGAGGTGTGGCACATTTTTCCCCTCAACCATATCGTAGCTGAAACAAATCGGCTGCCAAAATTTCAGGTCAATCGGTTTAGTAGTTTTGGAGTCTATAGACATCACACAGCCAGACACACATCGTTTTGCTTTTTATGTATATAGATATCGGTTTGTGGGTGGTAAAAGTAGGCGTGAAAACATTTATATATAGTAACCGCCTCTTGGAGCACCTATACAGCAAGTTTCACTGTAAAAGTGTATAGAACTCTGGAATTGCCATGACTTTGAAAAAGTGGGCGTATTTATATGACAACCACGCCCATTTTTTGTCCACTTACCGACAGGAACCATCTGAACAAAATTACCAAATCTTAGTTTTTTACGATTGAAACCGTCTGATATATATTCTTTTTTTGTTTGTGATCGATGGAGCAAATTTGGCTTGTATGGGAGGTACCACGCCCCCTTGTCCAATCGTTACCAAACCTCACAGGAACACTCTCAAGATGTGGGTTCAGTTTCCCTGAAAATTTCATAATGATCGGTTCAGCGGTTTCAGAGTCTATACGTGATATAGCCACATACCCACATACCCACATACCCACATACCCACATACATACATCCATTTTATATATATAGATTCTTTAAAAGAGTATTATTATAACTTCTTATTTCATTTACTAATTCATTTACTAGATCAAATGGACCGTTATAATTGTATGATATTAAGGAGTGCTATGATATTGTGTGTGGAGTGTTATGATATTATAGTATTGAATTATTTATATAGCACTAAGGCGAAATGTGAAAAGAGAAAGAAAGCGACAACTGAAAAAGAGGGAAAAAGAAGAAGAAGAGCTCAAGAAGCACGAATCATTTTTAAGACGGGAGGCTGAAAAAGAACAAGAAACATGCAATAACAATAGAGTTCAGCTACTACAGCTTTTTCACACTTTCTCCGCAATAGATCATTTTAAGAACCAACACAAATATCGTTGAAATATCTCAAATATATCGATAAAAGTGGTCCAAAAAAAAACAAAAAGGGAGAAAAATTTGCCCATCATAATATGGGTTGGGCTCAGGAACAACACAAGACATAACAACTAACCATGCATTTACATAGATCTTATCCTTCATTATTTTTCAATCTACTTTTGAGTTAACCTTTCGACAAGTTAACATCAAACTCGCTACAATTGTTAACAAAGGTAATCATGCAATTTAATGGAGCAGTTAACATATAATTTTTTCTACGAAATGGTAAATAAATCAAGTTGTTAGAGTTTCTACTGCTTCTACGGTTAGTGCTAAAATTTATAAGGGAAAGTAGTTCTGGAGAATCGAATTCACCAGTTATGAGTTGGTGTAAGTAGACGATATCAGCAGATCTCCTTCTCTTACTTGAAGATTGCATCTCTAATAATTTTAAGTGATCCTCATATGGAGGAAGGTTAAATAAGTCAGTTCCACTCAAGCCTCTCAGAGCAAACCGAACAAAACGTTTTTGAATTCTTTCTATTCGATCAACATGCACATTGTAATGTGGGGACCATACTTGCCTTGCGTACTCCAAGTGAGGATGCACAATTGAATAATACAGCGTTGTATCTTTGGCCCAACTTTTTATAAAACCAAGCATAGAAGATGCTTTTTTACAAATTCTATCAATATGCATGTCAAACGACAGTTTAGAGTCCATGCACATACCAAGGTCTTTGACGGTAGTTACAAGACTTAATGCAGTATCTTTAATTTTGTAATAAAAAATAAAATTGTTCCTTTTACGCGAAAAGGTCATAGTTTGACATTTATCTGATTATAAAACATGTTGTTTTTAGAAAACCAAACCTCAAAGGACTTCAAGTCTGAATGGAGCAGGTCTGAATTGTTATTAGAATCAAATGTTCTGTATATTTTCATATCATCTGTATAAATAAGCAAATGAGAGTATTTGATGATGTAAGTAACATCATTAATTGCCAAAATAAACAGAAGTGGACCCAGATGGCTTCCTTGAGGAACACCCGATTCTGCAACAAATTCAGAAGACAACACGCCTCGGAACCGTATTTGATAAGATCGCTTTTTTTTAAACTGAACCAACGCTCAGGGGATGCCCCCTATAAATGCGTAAGCATTGTGTTGTTTCGGAAGATGGGTGATAGTTAGTTGGAGAGTTGATAGATGGAGTAGTAGCTCAAAATTGCCGGGAAACACGCTCGCAGGGAGACTGTTAACCGTGAAAAAACTAAAAAACGAATTATCAAGGTAATGAGAGGTTCTATTGGACATCGATGCAATGGTAAAGGGGTGGGCTTGGACAGCTGCCCGAGTGGGCCTGGGAAACGCACGAGTTGGTGGCGTCAGGCCATGTATCTCTCTTGAGCACTTCCCATGTTAATACCTAAACAGAAGGCTTAGGCAAACAACATTGCATCGATGCCCAAGAGAGTTGAGAGAGGATGAAATACTTACATCCCCTATCAAATATATCGCACGACGTTGAATTCGATCCAAAAGCTCCAAATAAGATCTTGAAGCCCCTGCCCAAATTTGCGAATTCTACTCCATTTGCGGTCTGATATATTAGGTGTAGATCATGCGAAGATCAGCTGAGGTGAAATATTTTTTGCACCGTTTTAAAAAACCTAGGCACTTGCCCGCTTCTTTCGACACATCGAAATATGATCATTCCAATGAACAACAGATTTGATCGATATGCCCAGAACGTCAAGAGCGGCTGATTCCACAAGATCCACACCAAATACGATTTGATCCAGTTTACAAAATACTGTGGAAATCCCATTAATTTAAGTTTTAATAAAATTAGATTATGCGGTAATTTATCAAAAGCTTTCCTAAAAACAGTGTAAATACAATCGACCTGGCTACCAGAATCAATAGATTTTAAGCAGAATTTAGTGAAATCGAGGAGATTAGACACAAAGGATCTGCCAGTAACAAAGCCATGCTGACGAGTTGTCATGACTTGCCCACAGTGAATTTTCACTCGAGCGTACACTTTTCGCTCAAAAATTTTAGGAATTGAAGACAGCTTAGCGATAATTAGTGACGTCATTCCTGCAACCTTTTTGTAAATACGACTGATATAAGATTTTTTCCAAAACGGAGGAAAATTACTTACATTAATTGATTTATTAAAAAGTAACGAGAGCATTGTTTTAACACTGCGGAAGGAATTCCATCTAGTCCAGCGCTAAAATCCTCATCGATTGATTCAATAAACTTAAAAATATCCTCTGAGGTAAAATATATATGCTCCAAAGAAACTTTGGGTGCGTGGTTCATACAGTCAAAATACGCTAAATCAGGATTAAAAGAATCTGAACAAAATGATTGTTTGAAAAGATTGGCAAATAGGCCACAAATAATGGTTAAATCGTCAGTAAATCCATCCTGAAATTTGAAAGAAGAGGCAAATCCATCAGTCTTCTTCTTAACATTAATAAATCCCCAAAATTTTTTTGGATCAGACAAAATACTCAGCTTCATATTATCCAAATACTCATCATATGTATTATGCAGCTGAGCGATTTTCAAATTCCAGAAACAAACGTTTGTATGTTTCTAGGTCATTTAAGTCCAAACTACAAACATATTTCTTCCATACCCTATTCCTATTGTTGCGAAGAGTCTTTAACTCCTTTGAGTACCAAGGGTATGCAGAATTTTTCGCAAATTTGAGACTATATGGTACAGACTGAGAAAACATGGCAAAAAGCTCCGTATAGAAAAAATTTATTAAACTAATTAGATTATTATTATTTATGTACTCTATAATTACATATAATTTACTATAAAGTAAATGATTCAACCTCAAAAAGTCAGCTTTTTGAAGTTGAATTCATAGCCTGTGTCAACACAGCTTGAATTTACCATATTCTCCCTATCGGATTTGCACCAAATACTCAAAGGTGGATGGTAATTATTAATAGTTGTCAAAGCATGAAGTGCCTTCTAAACAATGACATTTTTACTGTCTGTAGTCAAGACTAGGTCAAGCAGTCTTTCCATACTATTTTAAATACAACTAACTTGTTGTAAGTCAGAACATATATTGTCAACAAATATATGTTCTTGGCGTGTCTTCGAATTAGATGCACAAAAATGTGTTTCATAGCCAGAAGAATGCCAAATTAAGGCAAGCAAATTAAAATCGCCCAACAGTTAAATGTATAGACCTATACACTGCTCTTGGGAGGAATGTATGCGTTAATAACATATACATTAGAATTGCAATGTACAACCTTAACGCATATAAGTTCGATATTAGCAGAGCAGGGAATATCAATATAGGAACTAACACAGGAGTTCCTTACAGCTAATAGGACACCACCACCAACTGCAGAATTATTGTCAGCGTGTCTGTTCTTCCTATATACTTAAAAACTATTGTCAAACAGTTCTAAGTCCGTAATTCCTCCGTTCAATCAAGTTTCAGTTAACGCGATAATATCTTCAGAAAAATTTTGAGTTGACAAACAAATGTCTCGCGTCTTTGAACGCAATCCCCTTACATTTTGACAGTAAAGGGAAAGCCTATTTAGTTTTTTTGGGTCTGACTGGCGATATTATTCGTCCTTATAGACCTGTGCTTAGGCTTAAACTCAGAAACGAAGATATTATCAGCCCACAAATTAGAGCTCAGAACAGCTGCAAACTCTTCAGCAGCAATTGTGAGAATAAATGATGCGTGGGACGGTTCATTGTCAATTTTTGCATGAGCAGAAAGCAGTCTGACTTACTAATTGGTTATGTTTGACAAACGTCAATACATTGTCACTTGTTGTGTCGGGCTGAAGGCGTGAAATGAAAACTTTTTTTCTCAACAACGCTCATAAATTAAATTAACTATTGCGCTCATTAGTTATGTCATTTCTAGCCGGGGGAGAAACAGATGGAGGAGATGGAGTAATAACTATATTATCTATTCTCACTGGCGTAAACACTGGCTTAGCCAAGATCTGCTTCGTTTCTAAAGTGGCTGGAAGCGGCATGCTTCGCTTATTATTATTATATTTGGAATTATTTCTCTTTTTCTTCGAAATATTTATGTCTAGGTAAGAAAGAAGGAATAATGAGCACATTTTAGCTTGCAGCATACCACTTTGCGTTTAGTGTCCTTCAATTCCCCTCTTACTATAGCCCAAAATCTCTCGATAGGCCGGTGTTCTGGGCAATTTGGTGGGTTCGCTTATTTAGGAACAAAAACTACGTTGTTCTTCTGGTACCACTCAAGAGCAGCTTTACTGTAGGGGCACGAATCAAGATCAAGGCAGAAGAACAAAGACACCTGATGCTGGCTTAACCCTTTCGGTACCATGGTGACACCGGTGTCACCAGATTGATTGTTGCGATTTTTCAAAAACTATTTAACCGATTTTTAAAATTTAATAGTTTTTGAAAAGAGAATTGTTGGTGCTTTCATTTTAATTCAAAAAAATTTCCAATACTTTTTTGATAACGGTATTATAGCGGATCAAAGTGAAAAAATACGATTTTTTTTTTGGTAATTTTAAATCGCTTCGGATTTCTACAATTTATTTCGTGTGAATTATTCTTTGGATATGTTGTAGCAACATCTAATGTCTAAAACATGATTTCTCAGTTTTTTTAAATTGTGCCTAGTTTTTAAACAAATTAAAATTTTATATTGTGACACCGGTGTCACTATGATACTCAAATTTTAGCAAAAATACAAACTTCAGAGAAAGGTCATGAAAATAAAAATTTCGATTTTTATCGCATTACGCACGCAATTCACTGTTGTTGTTATGTATATCTGAAAGTTTCCGCGAAAAATTCAAAATAAATTTGAGCAAGTAGGCGTGTTTTTTTTTTTTGCTTTTGTCTCGAAATTTTTATTTTTACGCAGTTTACTGCAGTTCTCTGATTGAAACGTTTCGTTAGAATAATGTCGCGTGAAAATAAAATATTCCAAAGCAGTGAATCAAAATGAGCCGTCAGCGTACCTTCTTGCTAAATGAGCACGAAATTGTCCATCAGACAGTGAAGACGACGATGAGAACATATGTTTAGATGATGAAGACGTCGCTTTTTTAGAGCAGGACGAAGTTTTGGATTCTGAAGTAGAAGTTATCATTGAAGATGTTGTTGGTCAGCAACCCAATGCGCTATCTCCTGAAAAATTAACTAAATGCTTAAAAAAGAAGAAAAATTAACCCCTTAAATGAAAATGTAGGCCAAAACATGTCACACCGGAATACATTGAAAGTGATACTAATTTTATTTACGGAAAAGTGTTGAAGCCTATGCATAATTCTCACGATGACTTCCCGAATGTTTACGAAGTGATTGATCCTGTTGCAGATTTTAAAACATGGCAGAATTAGAGAAGGTATATGCATTTTGGAGAGGGAGACTGCCGCAACTGTCAAAACGAAGTTGACAGCTCATACAAAATCTGAAAACGACGAGAATGCGATAAGAAAGCGAAAATAGGCAAGAATAGCAAAATGCTTGAGTTTGACAATTCTGGCTATGAGAAAGAGAGCGCAGTCTGAAATGCATATACCTTCTCTAATTCTGCCATGTTTTAAAACAATGCTTCATTTTAAAACTGTCGAGACTAATCGATATGTCGTCCAAAATGGGAGACAATTTGTAACAACGGAAAAAGAAATCAAAGCATTCATTTGTACAACGACGGATATGAGTATTCACAATTTACCATCTTATAAGCACTACTGATCCACGAACCCACTGCTATCGGTGGCTTTCGCTGCAAATGTAATAACTCGGAAGCGATATGAAGAAATAAAAATAAATCTGAATTTTTTCAATAACGAAAATCAACCAGATCGGCTGAAAAAATCAAAATAAATTGTCCAATTATGGTTTCAAGTTATAACAAAGAAATGAGTGGTGTGGACCTAATGGACCAAAGAAAGGTAATATATGAAATTCAATGTTTTGAAATTAATACTGAGATTTGTTTGTTTACAATTTGCAGGTATATTACGAATACGATCGTAAATCAATAAGATTTTACTTGCGTGTATTTTTTGACCTCCTTGACTTGGCTGTAACAAACTCGTTCATAATATATGACAATATATCAAGTGAACATGGTCGAGCTTCTACAACACTGTTCGACTTTCGAACTCAGCTGGCTTCACATTTGATGAATGAGTACGGAAATCGTCAAAGGTATGAGCGTCAAAAAAAAGGAGGACGCCAGAGTAAAGTTTTTGTAGAAGCACCAGATCCAGAACATCAAATGAATCGTGAAGAAAAATGACAGCGTTGTTACAACTGCGTCCAAATGAAAAGGTAATCAAAAACCAACGTCAAATGCAAAACTTGCAATTTATATTTTTGCTTTGTAAAAAAAGAGATTGTTTTGGTGAATACCACAGTAAATAAACAATAATATTGACTTTTTTCTATTTATGCATAAGGTGCATATAAACGTATATTTTGTCATTCAAAAATTACTATTATTCAATATTTTCTATCACAAAAATGAAGTTTTTGTATTAAAAATTAAAAATAACTATTTTTTATTAGATATATTGAATAAAAAAATTAATTTCCAATAAAACAAACAAGTATTCTCAATTAACGTTGGTTTTATAATATTAGAATGACTAAAGATTTAATAAAAAAAAATTTCCTAAAAAGTAACCATTGAGTACCATTGTGACACCGGTGCCACACAAAAATTCTAGCACTTAGAGGCAAAAAACTCAAATTTTTATTTCAAATTGTAACAAGAAATAGGAGTCAGAGATCACAAAAATGTGCTTGATTTTGCGATATCTCCCTTAGTTTTTTTATGGTACCGAAAGGGTTAAAAATAGCCGAAACCTTATGGTATTCCTAAGTCTGCGACAAAAAGTTAGTACTTGAACATTTCCCCAAATATATAAATTACTTTGAATGTTTAATCTATTTCTCTAGGTGCAATAAGTCATGTGGTTGTGCTTTTTGGGTATTTTAAGTACACAATGATTTAACATTCTAAGAGAAATACCGTTAGTTTACAAAATATGAAAAAATGATAACACATTATGATAGATTGAGTTCAGTAAGTTTTAATAATCTAATAAAAAAACAAGTTAAGATTTTAAAGTAAAGTTGCCACGTCAAATTAGTAAAAATACTTCAAATAAAATTAAAATGGGACGTGGAAAATGGCTTAACAGTGCTAATCTTTCAATCTTAATTTAAAAATTTAAGAATTATTGAAATCGTAAAAATATTAAACAAAATTCTTAAAGTGTCCAAGAGTGGTTACACGCCGAGATGAGTGTGCCATTTTGCGGGCAGCTTTAAATTCTAACTTCACTCCCAGAAAAATTGCTGAAACAGCTGGAGTAAAAACACATGTCCGCGACGTGCCACGATTTGAGGAAAAAAGAGCGTATGCTAAGTCGTTGTCAACACGGGGGTAGATGAGTAATGGTATGGGCTGGAATTGGCCATTATGGAAGGACTGAAATTAAGTTTGCTCCCACAAGAATGAATCGCCAAGATTATCTTAATTTAATTGATAATGAAATAGTTAATCATGGGTCACAATTAACTAAAACTTCATTAATAGTTCAACAAAAAAATGCTGCTATACATACAGCAAGAATAGTAAAAACTTCTTTCGAGAACATGATATTGAAATAATGGAGTGGCTCGCACGATCAACTGACCTGAACATTATTGAAAACTATTGGTGTTACCTTGCAAGGGATGCTTATGTCGATAATAGGCAATATAATACCATTCAGGAACTTAAAAGTAGCATATTTTCGAATTAGGAAGCGATACCGAGAAAATACATCAAACAACTTTTTCAATCACTACCAAATTGCGGTACTGATGTTTAAAAAAACAAATGTAGGCTCCTCTCAATACTAAATACTTATATTACAAAAATTAAAAATTGATTTCTTATAATTTTTTGCTTTTGAATGATATTGTGCTATCTTTTTGTTGTACTACTGAATATGCTTTTGTTTGTTTCTGAACATATATAATATATAACAATATTTTTTAATTTTGTTTTTAAATCTAATTACTTTATAGTAAATATAAATTTTTAGCTTTGATCGCTTACAATAAAATTTAAAAAATTCCAATATGCTATCTTTTTGTCGCGGAGTGTATATCAGTGTTTATACCCAATAAGCCAAACAAGCTTGGTATGCTTGGAATAAGCTTGTAAAAATTGTTGTAAAATGCTTTCAAGTAATTGTAGAATAACCAAAAAGGAACATTTAAAAAATATTGCTTACTGTAATATTATCCCAAGCATTTACTATTCAATTGGATATAAGTGTTGTAAATAAACTTTCTACAATACTTACTTTGCAATTGGAAATAAGTATTATTGTAAGTTTTTTCTAACTGTTTTTAAAAAATTGGAAAAAGAATTATTAAACTATTATGAAAACAATTATTAAACTATTGGAAGCAAGTGTTATTGTAGGCTTTTTACAACTTTTTTGAAGAATTTAAAATGAATTAGCTTAATGTGGCTAATTTTTTAAAAGTAAATCCACATCTTCCTTGCTTGGATTCCTTACTTTAAGGTAAAATTTATATGGCATTTTTTCAAAATCTTTAATAAAAACACACATAATCAATTTAGGAATCTTACAACTTTTTAATTTAATCTCTGAACACAAGCCACTGACATTGAAAATGTTAGTGATGGAACTTTGTTTTTTATTGCAATAGTAATTAATGCTTGTGAAATTCTCTTATAATGTGGAAATTGTGAATCTATTACCTCTGAAAGCATTTTCCAATCATGCTTTGAAAATGCTTGTAAATTTAACTTCAATTAAACTTACCTAAAATATTATTATAAAAAACTTACTTTTGTTATGTTTCGATACAATTTTACAACACAACTTATATATTTATTACGTAGACAAGTTTTTTAAAGCATGTTTCCACAATTCCTCAATTAATCTATTGTAAGTAAGCTCACTCCGAACGCTATCACAGAATGGCTGATTGGGTAGTTCCTTTTTCACAAAAATTTGGCATCTTTTCCCAAAGCTACATATTTCTTACCAAACAATGAATTTTGACGGAAACTTTGCGTTTTTATGGTCTTACATTTATCAGAAAATTTTCTTGGACAACAGCAACATAAAATTCTTGACCAGACAGCTGAGAAAAGTCGAAAAGGACGTATGTTTCATTATCCATAATGAAACATTCATACTTGCTTACGAAATTTTTGTACAGTTTTTGAGTACGAGATTTGGCTTCGCAATTTTATCCGCACTCCGATCCGGAACCTTTTTAAATTGGCTAGCTGAGCGACTCCGTACAAATATTGCAAGTCGAATCGCTTTTCGTTCAGACAAGTTGGGGTTATTCTTCAGCATGGTCACCAGCTTTTAAGCCTTATCACAGTCACCCCAGCTTTTCTTACTGCCCGTTCCTTCTTTTTGATCAACGTTAACATCCAACTTAAACTTTCCTTTAACAACTTTTATTATCATTTTAAAGGTATATTGTGGGTTATTTAAAAATATTTTCATTATTTGCTTATAAACTTCTTTTTCATTACACGTGATTTCGATAAATAGTCATTCAAAACTACCAAGTGATAAAATATATATTTTTTCATATTTTTGAAAATTAACCTGACTAAAGAAATTAGAATGAAATTCATATGAAAGAAGTTGTAGCCGAAAATGCACGCACTAATTTTTAATGCCGCACTCCTTGTAACATCTTCCCTACCAACATAACATACAAAGAAAAAAAAGTAGTAAAATATTATTGTTTATATTTTTTTTAGTAGGAAATAAATTAAAAACAGTTGCAGAAATGAAAGTAGAAAAAGTAGTAGAAATAGTAATGAGAAAAAGTTGTGCAAATTAGTAGTTTAAAACTCAGTAGAAAAGATGTCAAATTAATTATTAGAAACAACAGTAGTAAGAACTAATAAGGATGAATGGTAGTCGAGAAGCATAGTAATAATAAGTATTGATCGAAAAACGCACAAAATAGTATTAGAAAAATGAGTACAAATAGTGGTAAAAGTTGTAGAAATAGTGGTAGAAAAGTAGCAAAAAAATAGTAGTAGAATAATGCTTATCATAATATGCCGTCATACCAAACCTATATTTTTATAATCACATATTATCATATCATACTCTTATTCAATACGTAATAGAAAAACTAGTGAAAAATAGTAGTAAAAATATAAGTATATATATTCTTACACAATTTGATTTATACACCAACCCCTAATTACTAGGGCTAGGAATCTCATGCAAATGCATGTTTTTACTGAATATCTTAAAATGGAAATGGTTAAGTTACCTTTGCGAATCATGAAATTTTTTAAAATGGCATTCAATCGTTAGTGCATATTTTTGCATATTATGCAATAAATGCGGGATTTTGCATATTTTACAAAAAATGCCTGTTTTTGCATATTTATTGTGCATATTTTTGTATATTTTAAAAGAAATGCATGTGCTTTCTGCATATTTGTCCTTCTTTTGATTTGGATTCTTTAAGATTTAGTGCGACATCTTTTGGTAAAAGATTACGTGCAATTATTGCTTTTATTAGCCTTTTATTTTTGCTTTTATTTCCTAGCCCTCTCCAGCGCCCTAATTGCCTTGGCCAAGTAGTCCCGCGGATTGGTACTGGGATCAGAGAACTGCACAAGCCTACTTGAAGTTTAAGCCTTTTCAAGTACTTGAATTCAAGTATGTATCCAAACTTGAAAAAGCTAGCTTTAGCCAGCTTGCACAAATACCAAACAGTACAAGTCATATTCATGCTTGCTGGTTGGCTTGGCTTGTTTAGACTTACTTTGTCGGGCAGAAGCTTGAAAAGCTTAAAACGATCGGCAAAAGCTTGTAAGCTCGCAAGTGTCCAATTACTTGAATTTAAAGCAAGTATCCAAAAAATTCAATGCCACCATATTAGGGGTCGTCCATAAACTACGTTACCAATTTAGGGGGAGGGAGGGGTCTTGAAATGCACTACGATAAGTAACGGTAGGGGGGGAGGTGTTTAGATATTGTAACGCTACCAAAAATTAAAAAAATCGACGAAAAACCTCTAATTAATAACACAATCATTTCAAAAAATTTTAACCTTACATGTTTATGTTTGATCGTCTAAATTGATGGTTAACTTTTGTTTCAACGATTTCTTCCACCACCTTTTCCCTGGACACAGGAACCTTTTGGTATTCCTTCACCATCTCAGCACACGTCTGAAAAATTTGGTTCTTTGCTTTTGCGACAGGCTTTGACGTTAAGGCCTGAATGTTCTTGATCAAAGGAGATACCGTATGACATGTACTGTTCTTCTCAGAAAGAAGAAATCGGTTCAAGGTCTTGTCGTACCTGCTTGTATTTCGTTTTTAAAACTTCTATGTATTGCCATAAGTTTGTATTATATCGTTTACAATAAATCGGAATAAAAAATAATATTTAAATAAATCAATTTTCAGAAAGCATTTACACAAAAACACAAAACTTGGTGCAGCTCGGGTGTAGCCTTTAAGGGTGCTCTGTCAAAGACCAGGTAAATTTCTTTGCGTTAGAAATGAGGATTCACCTGAATGGGTCGACATAGAATCCGATGAAAAATTCTATTTTGAAGAATCCTCAACAAATCTACCAGTTTCTTCTATCCCAGTGATTGAGAGCATCGAATCTTGGATCGCAGATGGAATAGCTTTTACAGATGATATTAATTATTGATTTTTTTCCAATTGTTCCTTTAATGTATCTAGTCATACTAGTCACTAATACTAGTGAAAATTTTCAGAGCTAGTCAAAATATATAATCACTCGAATGAATTAATTTCATATGTCACGCTACTTTATGGGGGGGGAGGGGTTTTGAAAAGCACTACGAAAAGTAGTGGGGTTTTGTAAAAAAAACCGGAAAATCAGTAACGTTGTTTATGGACGACCCCTTATTAGGTGACAACCATATTGTTTCAATATTTTATAATTTTGAAATTCTGACCACGGATTCGGATTCAGCGACTCATTTTTGGTGTACCATTTTTCTTGCCAGCCCCGAATTCATAAAAATACAAAAAATTAAGGTGGCAACCCTATCCACCATCTTGAATTTTAAAATTCTGACTTCAGATTCGAAATCAGTGATTCCCTAACACTGATAAATGATGTTTAAAACTCTTAAAAATACATATTATTAGGTGGCAATACTGTGTTAAAAATTTAGGTGGAAACCCTAACCTCCATCTTAAATTTTAAAACTGTAACATTATATTCGAAATCAAATCTGTTGTCAGAATTTCAAAATTAAAAGAATTCGCAAAAATACCCAAAAATCTAGGTGGCAACTCTATTCGCCATCTTGAATTTTAAATTCTACCATCAGATTCGAAATCATCTACCCCCTAAAACTGCCAACCACGAAGTTCACAGAACCCTTAAAAGTCATAATACGCCTAAGCTTTTCCTACACAAGCTCATTGAATTTTTTGGATATTTACTTTAATTGGAAACTTGCCTTCAATTTCAAGCTTTTCAAGCTCTTTGCCTAAGGCATCAAGCTTTCCTTTACTTGAAACTTCGTGCCGTTCGCTTGTAAGCTAGCATGCTTGCAAGTTGCAAGCTGTAGTGGGCTTATTTATATTCAACTACAAGCTATACTTGATTCAAAATTATCAAGGTCAAGCTAGCTTGAACTTGTATTTTAAGCAAGTACTTGAAAAAGACTTCAAGTAGGCTTATGCAGTTCTCTGACTGGAATGCCCCTTAGCCTCGCGACTCACTGGTCGGGCGGATTTTGATGGTGGTGCGCGCTTCGCTGCGGCCTTGGTGCAGTCGACGCGCCTTGCTGGAGTCGTAGCCAAGTCATACACGATCTGTGGATGCTGTTCTGGGTGGTATGGTGCTGGAGGCCGCACACATGGCACCTTTGGAGCGAGTGGTGTTCGCGACAGAGCTGGCACTTCTTGAAGCTGAAAGAAGGAAAACATCATTTATAATTGGAAACTAGGATTAATGGAGACGTCAAAACTAACTCAGTTTATTTAGTGAGGTAGATGAGATTATAAGAGAATATACGTGATTGAATATTGAATGTGAGAGTGCTTTGTTAGATGGTTAATAGGTTGGTGAAAAGGGGAATGAGATCATAATTAATCAAAGGGAAGAATACATAATTTTACTATGGGGCTAGTTTTAAGCCTTCCAGTTCTTTAAAATTAGGCTTAGAGAAGGTGCTGGATGGCAATAAACTGGTTAGTCTGGGTAAGAAATTGCTTGCACGTCTAGTTGAAAGCTGAGATCTTTCGTTACAATTTTAAGCGTGCAAACTTGGCTTGAGCTGCCAACCATCTAACCACCTATTCCAGAGATATTGGTGAGAATTTTTTTGGTTGGAAGTGCGAGAAGGTTTTTAGCTATTTCAGAAGTGAAAGTTTTTTGAGAACCCTGATCAATCAGAGCTCTTAGCGCAATACGTGGATAATTGCTGTGGGTAATATAATTTTCTCCTCATTGGCAGAAAAGTGAGTGCTGTCTTGAGCAATTTCTTCTTGCCGAGAGTCAGAAGAGATTTCATTAGAGGATAGAGATTGTTGTGACGTAGTTTCGATATGCATCGATGAAGTTGGGCGTGACTGAAAAGTTGACGGTGTTTAGGGATTATCAGAGTTTGCTTGATGGTTTATATGCAGCATGGTGTGATGCTGTTTTTTACAATGTAAACACAAGCATGAACATTGACATTCTCTTTTTGTGTGAGAATACGCTAAACAATTGGAACAAATTTTGTTTTAGGTAAAAAATTTGTTTCTTTCTTGAGCAGAAAGTGTTTTAAACTGTGGACACATTCGAAGAGCATGCTGCTGCCGACATTTCGGGCAGAGAGAATAGTTTACTTGCGCATTATTTTCCGAGTGGAATTTTGCACATTGGACTTATGGTTCGAATTTTGTTGAGGATGACTTTGCGGGTAATGAGTGTTAGTGTTCCGGTTATTTGAGCCATTTTGTTGGTTCCTTTTTTGAGCCGTGGGCGGAGACCATTTGGGTGTAGCCCCTTTGATGCTGTTTAGTTTCTCGACAACTTCGTAGCGAGCTGTCAGGAATTCGTCAATCTGTAGCCACGTTGGGAACTCTCGCCTTGATGTGAGGGACTGCTCCCAGAGTGCCCACGTCTCCTCCGGCATTTTTGACGAGCAGAGACTGGGGTCCCAATGATCGATGCAGATGTCTTGAGCGGATAGCATGGCGAGGCAGTCGTTAATTGCCGACTGAATCCTCTGGATTTTTGGAATTCCGAAGCCAAAGCTCGTTCAAAATGCGCGGAACTTGCAGAAGAATTTTAAAACTAATTTGTTCGAAATTTTTAGAAAATTTCCTTTCGCAGGAGTTGCCATATAAAGTAATAAAAAGCACACGCTGAAAACGCAGTTTCTCCAAGTGTTCAAATCGTCGCAAAAAATGAAAAAATCTCGCTTTGATTTGAGTTTATTTCATCGTTTCAATTGCGTAAAAGTGGAAAAAATTTTCGTTATTTTTTTCCGACAAGCTAGAGAAAATTAAGGAAAATCCTTGGATTGCTGTGAAAATCAATTTTGCAAACCACAAGAAGTCAGATCTTAAAACCGCATTTAAAATGGGCGCATCCACAATAACAAAAACTCCTATTCAAAACGGCACTGTGGATACAACAACACCAACAATGACCGCTACAATTTCCTCATCCAATGGAATAGTGCCATTTAAGACATTGCCCCAAGGAAAGTACACGTTGGTGGGCATTGATATCGACACAACTGGATGGCGTTTAATTGATGAGCTTGTTCAGTTAGCTGCCTACACGCCAAAGGATCATTTCGAACAATATATAATGCCTTATATGAATTTGAATTCTGACGCAAGGCAACGCCACCAAGTTCGTGTCATATCAATTAGATTTTATCGTATGTTGAAGTCAATGCAAACATATAAGATCATCAAATCCAAATCGGAAATTGCTGCTCTCAAAGACTTGATTGGTTGGAAGCCCTTAAGGCCAAAGATGCCAACTCACTGGGTTGCATCCTAGTTTATCACGAAGAGCGCAAGTTCATGCCGTATATGATCTTGGAATCGCTTAAAAAATACAACCTGCTGGACAGGTTCCTTCACACAGTGAAATCTTTTGCCGGCTTTTGCCTTTTCAATCCGGCTCGAAGGACCATTGTTGCGGCAATGATTACGCCACCTTCCGAAATGAATCCACCACTCGTAGATGCATACAATAATCCTTTATTGGTAGGAAATAAAGCTCCCGTTTTTTCTTGGGTGTAATTTGCAATGAGCAATTTGAGGTTTTAAGTTAACCAATTAAATTTGTTGAAATTCAATATATTTACAAGATATTCAATAATACGATTTTATGATGACTTAATAATAGGTAATTTAAGGGTTTTACTTTAACCACTTAAAAAATATGTAGTTCAATTATTATAAAGGTATTTAAACTTTTACAAAGTAATTCAATATTTACAAAATATAAAAAACGTAAAATTTATAAATGTTATTTGGTTCTTACGACTGTTCTGTTTGCTGACTCAAGAAATAAAACCAAAATCAGAGTTTCGAATGGAGCTTGGAAGAGCGACAGGCTGGGTTTAATTGATAGCAAAAAGAAATGGTGTAAAACTGCTCGCAAATCAGTGCGATTTTTTTTTCGTGATTCAAAAGAGAGAAGAAAAGTTTGACGATCATCATAGAGAAGCGAACACTATTTGTAAGACTTTCATTCTGTAGATCGACTTCATATACGAATCTTATTATACCCTTACATAATATTTTCTCCGATATTTCTTTATATCCTTCTTCTTTTTATCTTTATTAATAACAAGAATTATTGTTACATTTTGTATAATATTAATTAATTCATTCATTCAAGATTTTTATCAGGTGTTCCAGTTTTAAATTATAATTAAAAATCTTGTCATAGTTTTAAGCAGTGCTGCGGAGTCGAGGAGTCGGGAGGAATTTTTGTGCAAAGGAGTCGGAGTCGGAGTCGGGCAAAATGCATCGACTCCAACTCCGGCAAAACAATTTTGGAAAATAAATAATATTTCGCATAATTTTGTAAATTTTGTTCAAAACAGAATAAAATCAGTTATTTTTTTTAAACCTTTCACCCTGTAAAATTATCGACTACACGCTATATATGAAACACTGCAGCTATCATGACTGAAATGAGATAGCTTGAAACCGCAATTTGAGCATTGTATTGTATTAACGGTTAACCAATCTTCACTTGAAGAATTGTTTTTGTTTTTATTTCTTGAGTTTATTATATGAAAGAGAAATTTTTATAATATTGTTTATTAAAAATTAAAATAAAACTTTTTTTTAATTATTTGGTCGGAGTCGGAGTTGGAGTCGACATTTTTTGGTCCGACTCCACAGCCCTGGTTTGGAGTTTGTTGTTTATTAATTAGAGGTAAAAATCGCAGTAAAAAATTTGTAGTATAAATAATAGTAGAAAATAGTAGTTTATGTCCTGTTTTAAAATGTAGAGAACTTAATTAGAAAATTAAATTTAATGAATTTTGAAAGCCAAATTTTGCTGACGTTGCATATCCACAAATGATAAGATATTGCCAAGTCCTGCCCTCTAGTAATGTTAGTGTTTATGCATTTGTTATACTTTTGCGGTCAGCGTTTTCGAGACAACATTCATAAATAGTTTTCCGAATTTACAACCTAAAATATGTTTTGTCTTTTGTCCGCACCCGCGACACTGTGCGACATCGACAATGAATTTCATAATGACGATGATGATGAAGTGCATTTTATGCAGCATGCAGTGGAACTGTTTCGGTTATGGTGCGGTTAGGTGCGGTTTGGAGGGGAGAAGCAATTGCTGCTGCTTCTGCTTCTGCTCCCGTTGTGAACAAAGAAGTAGCACGGCGCATTGATTTCGTTTTTTTTTTCTTTTTTTGCTTTTCTCCTGATGATTCTTTTTGAGTTCCAGTACCAGTCGCACGCTTTGTTTTCTAAATTTGCTTTATCTGCTTTCAGATAATGTGAAAAGGAGAGTTCATAAATTTTGAACTTCTTGATCGCTGTGTCGGTCGATGTCCGTTCGTTCGTTCGTTTATTCATTGCTTCCTTGGTTCGTCGTTCGTTAGTTTACTCTTCTGGTCTGTCAGTCTAACTCCCCGTTCATGATATTCTACGCAATCTGGTAGTTCATTTGTTGTTGGCTGATGTTGCCGTTGCTTTTTTTTTTTTGTACTTGAATAAAAAAATTGCAGGATGATCTGCTATACTGCAACTGCAATGTCTTTCTTCAATATACCAAACATACATGCATGTATGCATATTTCACAGTCACTATACGAAAACACTTTTTTGGTGTTTGTAATTTGATCTGTGTATTGAGCTGTGTGAGTAGAAAAAATTTGCTGCAAAAAGAACCTTATAAGAATTCAGTGACGTATTCAATAAAAATAAAAATTGATAACGATTATCGCTTTGATAGTTTATTTGATGGACACTTTTAAGTCTTCCTATAAATAATAGAGATCTGCAATACACTATGGCATATGTTTTTTCAATTCAAGGTAATTATTGTGACCAATTTTCCAATCCACTCTACTTTTGCAAAAACGTAAGCATTTTAGAAAGAAATATCATAGCCTGAGGCATTAAAAACGCTTATAACTTTCACCACCCAACATCAAGGCAAAACCTAAAAGGCATTCTATATTATAAAGTATTTATATTATGATATTGTAATAAATGGGATTGATTTCAACCAATTTAAGTTGATCTTTTTTATCCGTTTCATCCTTAATTTCTTAAATATCAATGCAAACGATGAAAACAATGATATTGCAGCAACAACTTTGCCATTTTCTACTTTAAGTTTAAATTTATTTTAAAAAACAAAAATTTTGACTAAAAACTTAAATAAAAATTGTAGAGTTTTTAGAGAAAATTTAAAATCTAATGTTTGTTTTATTTGTCTGCTTTATGTAAAATACAACATTGGTAACCTTGCGTTAAAAATTGACCCAAAGCTATGGTTTCGTCAAATGGAATCTCCGTTTGTGAATTCTGGTATAACTGCGGATCTGACTAAATACGACACGTTGGTTGGGTATTTAATCCCATCGTCCATCGAGAGCAGCGTGCTTTACCTAGTTAGTCATATTTTTTTTTTTTTTTTTTTTGATTCGCCCGGAGGTATGAAATCTTCCAAAGATACGTATACCCGTCCTATACGCATGCACAGACAGAATGTACCTACGTACTAAAACATACCCCCTATTGGCAATTAGGATTTTCCACTAAGCACATTAATTGGCTTTTCAGCGGAATTTAAAAATTGAATATATTTAAAACGCGTATTTAAATAAACTTGATGTTATATAAATAAGCAACATCGAATAAATAATAGTAATTATCAATTTGAGGTACCCGAAAAACAATCCTGATTTCAAAAACAATCCAAAACACTAAACTCATTTTAACTGGTTTGCGGCCATTCTCCACCCAAGGACCTACGTGGAAATGAGATAAATCTCATACCCGCCAAATCAAAATCCCAATTAGTTGGATATGCATTTGGGCCAACGCAGGCATAAACTTGTGTGGAAAAGAGATATACTCTTGCACACCGATCCAGGTGATAGCGTGAGTTCAGTCTAATTTCAAATCAGGAAACCACGTGAGCACAATCGATTTAAAATTAAAATATTGAATAATTAAAAAGTAAGTTTTAAAAACGATTCATATTTGATGGTGCTTACTTAATAAAAAATAATATCGAGACAAAAAGGAGAAACAGAACAATCTCAATTACCAATATTACATTGTTATAAAACTGCGTTAGGTATAATAGGATAAAGTTAAATTTATTTAATTATTTAAATGTAATATAATTTTCCGTTTTAAGACGTCTACCGAATAAGAAAAATTAATCATATTGAAGTTATCATTGAAATCGCTGCACATACATCGTAAAGGTTCATGAAGAGCGTAATTAGAACTGCACTGACTCAACTTGAAAAACAGAAAATGTCTAGTTCCTCTCCTTGGGATGCTAAAATTTAGAGCTGAGATGAGATATTCCGAATTAATCTCGCCACGAAGTAATTTATACAGAAACATGACATTAAGCATCATTCTTCTGCTTCTTAGGGAAGGTAGTAAAATAATTTTAAGGCGTATTTCATACGATGGAAGCATAATATTGGGGTACCAACGACTATGACGTAAAGCAAAAAGTAAAAACTGTTTTTGAACGGATTCTATGGCGTCGATGTAGACATTATATTGTGGGTTCCATACAACTAATGCATATTCAAGAATTGGCCTTACGAGAAAGGTATATAATAATTTAGTAGTTAAGGGATCACTGAATTCTTTAGCCCATCTTTTAATGAAACCAAGGACTCCTCTTGCCTTATTTATCACCATATTAACGTGGAGATTGAAGCGAAGTTTTGAATCCATAATAACACCAAGATCGAGAAAACTGGAAACTATTTCTAAGTTAGAGTTATTTATAGTGTAATTTATGTTATGTTATTCAGATCTTCGCGAGAATGTCATTTGCTTAAATTTTTTTAAGTTGAGATTTAATATATTTAAGCTACACTAGTCCAAAAGTCTATTTAGATCAGATGTCGTTTTCCGGGTGATTTGTAACAAAGAAAAAGTTTCACGTCGTCAGCGTTCATTAAGACGTTGCAGTGTTTTATTACCGAAGGAAGATCATTAATGAATATTAAAAACAAAACCGGTCCAAGATGACTGCCCTGAGGAACGCCAGAAGTGACCGAAATACTCTTTGAAAGAGAATTCTTATATAAAACCTTTTGAGTACGTCTAGATAAATACGAATTTATCCAATTTAATAATGTGACAGGAAACCCAATAAGGTGGAGTTTTTCAAAAGAAGATTATGATTAACACTGTCGAAAGCTTTGCTAAAGTCCGGTGGAAATGGTGAAAGACACGGAGTGGGTTAATTGATCAGTTATGATTATCTCAAATAACTTAGGGATTTCACTTAATTTTGCAATTCCTCGATAGTTAGAAACATCTATCTTGGAGCCAGATTTATGAAGGGGTATAATATAAGAATCCTTCCATATAATAGGAAAATAACCACTATGCAAGGAAATATTAAAAATGTTGGCTAGAGGAGTACACAGGTTTGTAGCACATTGCTTTAAAATACAGCTTGGAATTTTATCAGGGCCGGTCGTAAAAGTAGATTTTACTTGTCTAAGATAACACATAACAATATTTGGGTCCATTTCAGGAGTTTCAAAAGAGTTAACTGGCGGGAGAAAAGGATGCACCGTGCTAGTATTAAATGGTATATCGGAGTAAGTTGATTTAAAGAAGTGTGCAAACATGTTAGAAATCACATTGTCACAAGATGATTCTTCCTGATTGAATTTCATAAGGGGTGGAAAACTGGAGGCTTTACGTTTTGAGTAAACAAAACTATAGAAAAGTTTTGGATCATCTTTAAATTGAAATTTTATGTTAATTATATAAGCAGAATAGCATTGTTTATTTAATAGTTGATATCTATAACGACAAGAAGAATAGGAAGCAAAGTCTAAGCTAGAACCAGATATTTTACATTTTTTAAATAAACGATTTTTTAAATTTTTAAGTGCCTTTAGATCAGTGTCGGGCAGCTTTGCACACTTGAGATTGTGTTTGTGCAGTAAAATATGTATTTATCTCACCTACAGAACGATCAAAGCTTCAGTGTTCAAGCGAATGTCAAGCAGATAAAATCTGCGCTTGCGTGCTCCTTGAATATATTATATTATATCTGTGTCGATAAGCAATAATAGCTTAAGTCGATTTAAGACAGAACTGAGTTATTTATATAGTTGTGTTCAACGTATATATCATTATGAACACACAAAATCTAGAACTTCTAGCATGACCTCAGCTAAAGATATGACGCAAAAACAAAATAACCTTTCATATAACTTGCATGGCGATTGAAAACTTTGAAGCAAGATTTCTGGAAACTTTGAAATAAGACTTAAGCTGTTATTGTGCATCGACACAGATATAACGTAAGATTACACTGCATAAAATTGTATGTATGCAAAATTTTTGAAGGCATGTATGAAAAAAATTTTTATTTTTAAAAAATAACGGCATGGCGCGGCAACAAAGAGGTAAAATTAAAAAATTATGCATAACAAGGCATTACCATTATTTGTATGGCCAATATAAGGTAATTGTGGGGCATGCGATGGAATAATTAATTAATTATTAAAAGGCGGCATGTCCACATATCATATCATATAGTGATCAGTTCCAAATACGTATAATGAAAGCATCTTACTCTGTCAATTTAGCCTTGGAAAATCACAAAAAGCAGCATAAGCACACAAAAAAAACATTTGTTTTTTACTATTAGCAGGCCTTTTTACATTTCCGTCTGCTTATCTGTATCTCACATTATCCGTCTGTCGGTCTGTTTTCTTTTGACATTCCGTCCACTACTTATGTATTTAATTTCGCAATACAAATCCGAGCAAAAAAATATTCCATAATGCCTAGTAAAATTTCTGCAAAAAGCGCTTTAGAACTAATTTGTTTTCAGTGTGAGCTTTAAAGTGCTCATTAATACATACTAAAGATGAGAAAGTATAGGTGTGCAAAGCTGCCCGACACTGCTTTAGATCATTTGTTAGCCAGGGTGGATTTAAAGGATTGGAGAAACACTTTTTTTTTGGGACGGACAATAAGAAACACCTTTGCAGAGTATCATTGAAAAACTGTACAGAAGATTCGACGTCATAATATGAATATGATGTTCCGCTAGTTAAAATTGGAGATCAATCAGTCTGCGAAAGTAAGGAATTAAGTTTTACATAGTCTGTTTTCTTAAAATTATAAACTTTTTTATTTCGCGCATCAGCAGTTACTTTATCTTCTTTTTTCGTGGGGGAGTAAAACTGTTATTTCAAGAGTTGGATGATGTACATCTTCTGGAAGAGATACGGGATTCGAACAATGAAGATTAACAGTAGTGCATCTATCTACAAATACAAGGTCTAGGGTTCTGTGGTTTATATTTAAAATATCATTGACTTGTTGAAGACACAGATCATACAGCTTATCTAAGAAATCATTTATCCAATCACTATTGGAAACAGGAGTAAGAAATGAAGAATCGTCAGACGATCTCCAAGTCACAAAAGGTAGGTTGAAATCACCCAGCACAATAAGAACGTCTATATTTTTTAACAAATTGTGAACTTTTTCGATGGCGTGTAAGTGTTTAAAATACATTGTTAAGGATCCACCTCAATAAAATAAGTACAATGCTCTGAAAATCGCAATAGTTACTGAGCGTATTTCTCATCTCAGGATGAGAAGCTTATCTAAGAAAGCTTACGTCAGCTACTTAAAACCGTCCGTCCTGGAGACAAGAAATCATCAGTGTTGCTCCGCGAGATGCTTCTTTAAAGACACTTTGGCTGCAGCGTCTACCAAGGCTATTTTATCAGTCAGCAATGATGAAATCAATAAGTTAGCGCTTATAGTTGATTAGATTAACGATCATTCTGACAACATTAGTAAAGGATATCGCAGCAACAGATACGACTTCGGATAACCGCATGGATAGTTTAGGGAAGAAAATGCAGAAAATTCTTTTACAAAAAAGAGCTCTGTCTACTGGAACCAATACCCGCGCACGCAGCCGTAATCGCACCCAGACATAGTCAATCCAGTAACGAGAAATCATATTGCTGGTATCATCATAACTATGGAACGAGCCAGGCCTGTAGCCAGGGTGGGGCAAGGGGGCAATCCCCCCTACTACAATCGTTTGCCCCCTGGCCAAATCAGACAATGAAAACTTTAAATTAATAATTAATATGAATTTTGTTGATATATTTGTTTATTGCTTTAAAATTAGTTTAGTTTAAAATAACAAAACATATACACATTCACCTTATTCATGACTTGAATATGTGTATGAAATTAGGTCTGTTTCCGTACTAATTGCAAGTAAAGTTCAAGTAAAGTTCAAGTAATAGAGAATAATTTGATTATTTGTCAAAATGCGAATATTTATCAAAAAGCACGGAAACGACTTTAAGTATGTTTCAAGCTGTTCACGCCTTTTTGCAACAGAAAAAATTTATTGTGGCTTGAAATTATTAGTTTTTTCGTACAAAAAACACTTTGTGCAAAATATATAAAACAATAATATTGGGGGTTGGAATTAGTTTTAAAGGTTTTCTAAGAGATGGCGTAACTATCAATAGATCGCATCGGGCACACCTGTGACTATATTCATTTCAAAGCACATTGTCTAAGCTTCATTTTTCAGTATGTGTCATTTCACTGAAGTGTAAACAACATATATTTTTTTCTCTGTGAACATGTCGACTTTCGTTCCAACAAAACGCAATTTGCGGGAAGGTTTACTTTTGTGCTTCCATTTGAAGAAAAAAGCGGTTGAAGCACAACGCACGCTTACTGAGGCTTACGGGGACTATGCTCCATCGATTTCTACTTGTGAGTACTGGTTCCGTCGGTTTAAAAGTGGTGATTTTGATACGGAAGACAAAGAGCGTCCGGGCCAGCCGAAAAAGTTTGAAGATGAGGAATTGGAGGCTTTGCTCGATGAAGACCCGTGTCAAACCCTTCAAGAATTGTCAGAATCATTGGGAGTCGACTTATCAACGGTCGGCAAACGCTTGAAGGCCATGGGAATGATTCAAAAGCAAGGAAATTGGGTGCCGTACCAGTTGAAGCCGAGAGACGTTGAACGGCCATTTTGCATGTGCGAACAACTGCTTCAACGGCATAAAAGGAAGAGTTTTTTGCATCGTATTGTCACTGGCGATGAAAAGTGGATCCATTACGATAATCCTAAGCGAAAAAAATCGTGGGGACCACCCGGCCATGTATCAACATCGAAAGCCAAGCTGAATATTCATGGCGCCAAGCTTATGCTGTGTATTTGGTGGGATCAGAAGGGTGTCGTGTACTATGAGCTGCTAAAACCTAACGAAACCATCACTGGGGAACGCTACCAACAACAATTGATGCAATTGAGCCGAGCATTAAAGGTTAAACGGCCGGAATATGCCAAAAGACACGACAAAGTGGTTTTTCAACATGACAACGCACGGCCACATGTTGCAAGAACCGTCAAGGAAACGTTGGAGGCGCTGAATTGGGATATGCTACCCCACCCGCCTTATAGCCCAGACATAGCCCCTTCCGACTACTACCTATTCAGATCGATGACGCATGGCTTGGCTGAGCAGCGCTTCACTTCTTACGAGGATACCAAAAAATGGGTCGATTCGTGGATTGCCTCAAAAGACGAATCGTTCTTCCGGCGCGGAATCCATATGCTGCCAGAAAGATGGGAAAATGTTGTAGCTAACGATGGACAATACTTTGAATAATATACATTGTACCGTTGTTTCTAAATACATGCTCAAAAACCGAAAAAAAACTTTAAAATTAATTCCAACCCCCATTACTTGTATTTAATGATAGGAATCATTTTCGTTTCACAAAACAATCAAAAATATTGATCTTATTATATCACATTCAGCTGTTTGTAGCATGAAATTCGTGCTCGAAGAAATTTTTCAAGTAAAGTTCAAGTAATTGTAATAGAAAAGAGAGTAACATTTTGCTTGTTCTTTCTCTCCCTCGAGCTTGAAAAATGTGTAAAGAAACGCTTTCAAGTAGCTTCAAGTTACTTGAAGCGAGTACAGAAACAGAATTATTTGTTAAACAAAACATTTCAGACAAATTGTTACAATTTTTCAAATTTTTACTGCTACCAACCTACTGCCAACCTTTGATACCAAAAAAGAAGATTTGAATTTTAATAATTGTTTAACCCGCATCCATACACGCAGAGAAAAAACATAATTGCAACAACCATGTTTTAAGAGGATCATAGTATGATTCGGATTATCATTGTTGCTAACATGTTCTTAAACGTATAATATTTTCTTTGATCATGATAAAATGTTTACAACAACCATATTTGGAAAGGGAACTTTTTTGTAGGAACTAAAATATTATTGAAACAATCATTATTCTCTTCTTGGGTCGAAAATAGAAATGATTGTAACAACTATATTATGAATTTATTTTTAGGATCCAGAATATTAATGAAACAATAGTTTTATTTTTTTAAATTTCATGCACTTCAATTTCCATTGTCTGGGCTGAACAGAAAAATTAATTCAATTAAAAAATCATTTCATAAAATTTTCTGTCCGAACTGGGGTTTGAACCGAGGCTTTTTTGCTTACGAGCCACGCACACTATCAGTAGGCCACAGCCGCTATTATCGCTAGCCTGACTAATGCCATTCATAAGCATGGTACATTAAGTGCATTGTCACAAAAATAGCAATATGCGTAAAAAACAAAATATGGTCAGAATTGCGAAATATATTTACCATAAATAGAAATATGTTTGCTACAATTAAAGTCGGAAATTTCACTTTTCTGCGTGCTGTTTTTAAGATAAGACGATTAAAAACAAACCACAATAATTGAACAGTTGACAAACAAAACAGCATATATCCAGGAATCAATAAAACTTGTTGTGCCTGAATGAAGTGAAAGTTTTTCCTGCAAACTATTCAGACACAATAAATTCTTTCGATTTTTGGTTATGTTCTGCTTCGTTTGCCAACAATCACAGAATAGTTCAGAAAAACATTCAAAATTCTGATATGTTTGTCTTTATAATAATATTCACATTTACCATGATTGACAGAACTACAACATTTTTGTTGCAACTAATAGTCGAGGCAATCATAATATGTAACGATTTCAATGATGTTATGATTTCAACTATTATGTTATTTTTGGTACCATTATTAGTAAATAATGACTTTATTAAAGCAAAAATTTGTGTTGGCAGAAATAATACAATAATTTTGGTAAAAAAAATTATTATTGCAGTAATCATGTCTCAACCATGCCTTTTCTCTACGTGTAGGTACTTTCTAGAAACGAAAAGCACGTTGTGCACCAATTTAAGGAAATTAAAAAAAGAATATATAATTCATTGAAATGTTTTTAATTTTTAAATTTTTTTTTTATGCATGATGAATGTTAATTAATTTTAAAATAAGAAATCTGCAAATCTTAATTCTAGCAAAAATTTAAAAAAGCAAAAGATTTAAATCAAAACATGCATGTTTGTTCTTAATATATAAATCTGAATAAAAAATTTGCATCAATTTGATGCAAACGACGGATGCGGGTTAATTCAATTTTTTTATTTGTTTTATTTAAAAAATGTCTTAAATGTTAGCCCATTTTGCTAATCTTTCTTATATTTCTATCCACTTTAAAAAAATCTTGTATTTTTACCTTAATTTTATTACAAAGTCCTGAATTAATTTTTATATTATTTTTTATGTATTAATCTTATGTATAAAAAGATCTACATATGCATATAAATATTATAAAATTTACTATTTTTTAATAAATATGATAAATATTTAGTTAATAATAAAAATTGTTTTTTTTTTATTTAAATGAAGAAACAAAAATTTCCCTCCAAGATTCATGCCTGCTCCCTCTGTCTTCTTGGTCTGGCTACAGGCCTGGAACGAGCGCTACAAAGTGACGTCAACCATGCAGTTTCAAAACGGAAATCCAATAACGACCTCGTTTCAAGTGACGAACAAGGTTGGCCGAAGAATATGTCACGCCTGTTTATTCAAGATCGAGATTCAAATAGCAGGTTCCAAGTTCACGCTTGCACGGATTTATCTTTTTTTCCTGACAAAAACTCGACGCGACCCACTCGCTTGTTCTACATGCTGCTAACAATACAAAAATTCAAATTTTTGATGAGATTGTTTTAAATTGTATTCTTGGTCTACGACGTAAATTTGTCTGGTCTTTTATTGTTGCTAATGTCACTAACCTAACAATTGGCTCAGATTTTCTTAAGCATTTTGGTTTGCAAGTCGATGTTAAGAATCATGGCTTAATTGATAGCGCGACAAACCTCAAAGCCACTGAAACGTTTTCAAACGATGAAAGCTCGACGTTGACGTGTATTCCTAAGAGTAACAATTTTCATGAGTTGCTGAAAGATTACGCAGACATCACAGCTCCTAATTACAAGATTCCCGAATATCAAGCACAATGTGACGCATCACATTCAATCCGAAGACAGCTGATTCACAAACTCTTCTTCATAGTATGAAAGAGGTCAAGTTAAAAACGACAAGCGTTTGATAAGTTGGACAGAAAAACAGAATTCGAAAACTACAAAAAACAATAAGTTTCTGCTGCGCTGTTATCATATCCATTAGAAAATATAGAAACTCTGAGTTGATACCTCAGATATTGGAAAGGGTGCCGTACTTCAGCAACGGGTCAATGCTGTATGGAAACCACTCCGATTTTATTCAAAAAAACTTTGCGGTACTCAACGGCGCTACAGTGTCTATAACCGCGAGCTTTTTGCGGCGTATTCTGGTCTCAAGTACTTCCAATATTATTGGAAGGCAGGAAATTCTACATTTACACGAACCATAAACATTGACTTTTGCATATAATCAACGCCCAGAAAAAGCATCATCAAGCCAACTTCGTCTCTTGGTTTTTATATCTCAGCACACTGTCAATATTCGCTTTATTTCTGGTAAAGCAAACTTCACTGTAAATACACTTTCACGATTAGATGCAGTCTCCTTACTGTCACTTCTTTATAACAAACAGTTGGCAAAATGTCAGGAGTTGGATGATAACAGCGCTCCTTATGTCTGCAACAACTGCTCTGCGTATCAGGACGTTCCATCTTCCAAATTCTGATGTAGAAATCGATACTTTAAATTCATAGGTGAGATCATATGCATATTGCCGCAAAATTTCAAAGAGAGGTCTTTGATACGATCCACAATCTATCTCATCCTGGAACAAAGGAAACAACAAAACTAGTGAGTGACCGTTTTGTTTGGATTTCTGTAATAAAAATATTGGAAATTGGTGCAATATGTTCATAGCCTGTAAACATTCGAAGGTATTCCGCTATAAAAAGAGTGCTATTGCTCGTTTCAGTGTACCTGTGCAAATTATCGCTGTAGAGTTTTGAGTCTACCTTGTTCACAGAATTCTCAAAACTTATTGGAGCATATATCACTCATACGACACCATACCACCCACAAGCATTTTAGTGCACATTAAAATCAGCAGTAGGGTCTATGAAATAACTCCCACGAAATAAGTCCCACTTTTAAAAACGAAATAAGTCCCACCAAAAATTGCTATTTTGAAAGTGGGAGTTATTTCGTTTTTAAAAGTAGGACTTATTTCGTCAATTGGTGGGACTTATTTCGTTATGCGTTTTTATTTTAAGTGGGACTTATTTCGTTTTGAGTGGGAATAAATTCGTTTTGTAAAGTGGGAGTTATTTCATACCCCTAAATTTATATTTTGGTGGGATTTATTTTGTTTTAAGTGGGACTTATTTCATTTACATAATTTTGCATTTTAAGTGAATGCTTAATAATTTTTGCCGTTATTTGTTGCTCTTCACGTTGTTTCTCATTGAATTTCATAATGTTCTTTTTGTTGCTTTTTAAAA
Source organism: Dichetophora obliterata (assembly GCA_963920525.1). Taxonomy (NCBI): domain Eukaryota; kingdom Metazoa; phylum Arthropoda; class Insecta; order Diptera; family Sciomyzidae; genus Dichetophora; species Dichetophora obliterata. Next base: position 59,845,569 of record OY986436.1, on the reverse strand, counting down.
AAAATTTATTGTATTGTAGAATATGCTTTCGAAAAGTTCCGTTATTTCTTGCTCTTTACGAAATGAATATTGTTTCAAATTTGTTGTTAAGTGTGCTAGTTTACAAGACGTTATCATCATATTGATTACTTAAGTTTGTGAATTTCAATAGTGAACATGAGTGTGACATACGAAATAATTGCAGGGAAGAGGAATAACAGCAAGCTTCTTTATATTTTTTTTGAGAAACAATTATATATTAAAAAGTGCACTAAATTAGAAAAACATTTTTATGTTTGTTATGTAAAGGATTGTCCATCACGAATAATGTTATTTGGCAGCGAGTGCATTAAAGCAAAAAATTATAAAGCGCACAATCACGATAATCAAGAGGCTCTGTGCAAAGAACTAAAATTTTTAAATAATGTAAAAACAAAATGCGCACGTCTTAATGAAAAGCCAACTAAAAACAATTGCGCTGGAAGTATACGCAATATTTTTGTGAATACTAGCATGGAGTAAGTACCACCCACATGATAATTTTTATTTATTAAGTAAGTACTTAATAAAGTCTTTGCAGAAATCAAAACGAAAGCAAAAATATTGTCTTTGATAAAATACAGCGGAGTTTGCAGTATATTGCGAATAAAAATTTTAAAAATTCTCCCAAAACACCGGCAGAAGTGCAGGAAGTTTTCCAAGACGCAGCAGTTTATGATAAATTCGGTTATTCCAAATTAAATGGAAATAAACAATGGCAGTTTTTCAACATATGCTACCAAGAAAAAGACTTTGCATATTGCGTTTTTTGTTCCGAAAGAACTGTTGAACTGATAAAAGAATGCATTCCTGTTAATTCGAAAAGAAACATTTTAATTGATGGTACTTTTTCTGTACTTCCTCTAGGAAGCTTTAAACAACTATTAATCTTACATTGTAAATACTTTGGTTCGGTAATTAATTTCATTCATAACTATATATAGATTTATATTATGTATACATATGTATATATTTATTATTTTTTCTATTTTAGGTATTCCCCTTTCTTTTCGTACTGATGACCAAAAAGTATCTAAAAGCATATCAGCATTTATTAAGTTATATACAAAGGAGCATTATTGATCTGTCACAAGCAACTTTTATAACAGATTATGAAACAGGATTGAGAAGCGCAATTGAAAGAAGTTTCCCTGATTCAAAAATATTTGGTTGCTGGTTCCATTATTGCCAGGCATTGCGTCGATTCATAACCATGAAGGACAAAAGGCTCGCTCAATATATTCGGCAAAACAAAGATGCGTCTAGAATTTATCACAAATTTCTATCTCTTCCATTATTACCTGGAATGCACATTTCGGATAGCTTCCAACTACTAACCGAAAATTTAGGAAAATTGAACGCTTTAGATAGATTCAAATCATTTATAAAATATTTTGAGAATCAATGGATGCAAAAGGTACAATATTCCCTTTTACATAATATTTACAGAAAGGTGTTATGATTTCATTATTACAGATCGGTCCACATAACTTTTCAATTTTCGATTCTGAAATCCGCACTACGTCTGCAATAGAAGCTTACAAAAGCGTCATAGGAAAAAGCATTCCAAAGAAGGCTACTTTTTTCAAATTTGTAGCATTTTTACAGATGCAAGAATTTGAAAAAGTAAGACAATTTGAACTATTGATGAATACCAATGGTAGTGTGGGAAAAAAGCGTATTAAAAAGTCCTGTGTTTTGAAAGCAGATATGATTTCGAAATTCAAGAATGATCTCTTACAAGGTACTATAACTCCTTCTAAATTCCGTGACCAACTGGTGTTATCAAAAAATAATTTAATTGTACAAATGGAGCCTGATGAAGATCTTTTTGAAGAATTATCATATTTGGAAGAGGACATTGAAGACGAGTCGTTATACCATATTGAAACCAACCAGAATACAATTAATAATAACATGTGTGTGGTTTGTTTCATAAAGCAGCCAAATATCTTATTTTTTCCTTGTAAGCACTTGAAAATTTGCAGTGAATGCTGTCTTACAATGCAAACTCACAAAATTGATCAAACCAGTAAACTAGTATGTCCATTCTGTTGTGCAGAAGTTCATGAAACCCTTCAAATATTTATCTGATAAATAAATGATTTTTTTATAGAGGGGTGCGATAAAGCCATGAAATATAAGGCCATTATGGCTTTATTTCTCATTTTTTTCTTATGCAAAAAGTTATATATTGGACATTTCGTAAAAGGGACAACCATAATTTTTTGTCCTTATCTCTCATGGCTCTCCTTTTTGGTTTATTAATTACTTTATACTTACTATAATAAAAAAACTTTAAAGAAATGTGTACAAATAGGTACCGAACTTTACTACTGGAAAAACAATATTAAAAAAAATTGTTGACGTAATTACGTATGTATGTGTTTTATTATATTTTTAGTAGGAAATTGGAATTCGTGTTCCATGTTTTCTAATATCACCATTACAAAATAAACTAATCCCAATGCCACGTTAAAACTATAATACCGTCTACCATGCACTGGATCTTCAAGCCATTTATAAAGGTCGATAATTTTAATCTGATGGTCCTTCCGAAACGGTTTCCATCTTAATAATAAGAACAATTGATCTGTACTTAATCCATTTACGAATCCAAACGTTGTTACTAGTAGGCGTTCTCTATACGTTCCTTGACCGAAAAAAGAATTAATAATAAATTCTGGAACACTATCAAAATTCGTAATATCCATTCCATTAAAAAGCCTTCTGCAAGCTTGCATACGATTTTTCTTTATTATTTCTCTGCTTTGATTATTCATATTATTCGACGTGTGTTTTTTTCGAAGAGCCAAATACTTCTTATTTGAAATCGCATTAAATAGTGAAAAAGTGGGACTTATTTCGTTTATGAAAGTGGGACTTAATTCATTTAAGAAATATATTATTCAAGGGGGAGTTATTTCATTTTGAGTGGGAGTTATTTCATTTCAAGTAAATTTTTAAATCATTTCATTTTGGTGGGACTTATTTCGTTTTCAAAAGTGGGACTTATTTCGTGGGAGTTATTTCATTTTTTTAAGCAATTTTTGGTGGGACTTATTTCGTTTTTAAAAGTGGGACTTATTTCGTGGGAGTTATTTCATAGACCCCAGCAGTAAGGTGCCACACAGATTCTCGCTGGGTAAAGGTATTACTTACCTTTAGTACTTCTCAGCTTACGCTCAGCAATCAACAACGATCTTGGAGTGTCGAGCTTGTCGATCGAAATTAAACCAGTCTAGTTGTTACGGCACTCAGCTTGGTGAATTTTTCACAACTACATCTATTGGCAATTGTAGCAGCGATTGGGTCAAGCAGTTTAAGGCAGACAGGTCTAACCTGCAATCAAAAAAGGTTTTACGACACGTCAAGAATGTTTGTGCCGAAAGACTTAGGAACGTGTACACTAGGGCTTTCAATTTCGAAGGGTTTTGGCGAATACCGGGATTTCGGGATTTGAAATTCGTGCCTAATTCGATTCCAAAATGCCAAAATTTTAATATAATGGCATGTAGCTGTATTAAAAGCAGGGGCCGTTAATAACTCTTTCTCTTAATTTCTTCGTTTTGGCAAAAAGAATTACATATTCTTTTTTCTTTTTTGATTCTTAAAATAGAAATCCAAACGTAATCGTTATTCATACTTCCAATATTAAAAAACACTCAAAAGTTTTCAAGACAACACTAAGCCGAAATCATAATTACTAAGGCAGACAAGGATTACAAAACTTTTGTAATGTTCAAAGAAAAATAGAACTAATAAGAAATCATGACCTTCACAGTCCTTAATTAAAGATATTTGCTAAATTTTTAAATATTTAAATTAAATAATAGGTTCATTTAATAAAAAACGTTATAATTTTTTATATTTAAGAAATCAAATAATATTTCACTTTATTATAAGCATACAAATATACAACGTGAATCAAAGTAACTGTCGCACCTATATTAGTACCAATTACACAAAAAGAAGCAACACTGGAAAACAAATGTTGTTTTCTTACGACTCTGGCATTAATTGTACACTTATTGCATGAACAGTTTCAAAAGTTTTGTCAATAAAAATAATAATATTGCGAAAAGAAATAAGTGCAGAGATCCTTCGCCAGCACGCAGGTTGCAGTATCATATTTTCCGACGAAAAGCTCTTCTTTTTGCAAGCAAGCCACAACTCGCAAAATGATAGAGTGTATGCAGCTTGCATGGCAGATATTTCTAAAGAAAAAAAAAGACCATTGAAAGATTTCAAAATATTTCATCAATCATGGTTTGGGGCGCTTTCTCCGAAAAAGACAAATTCGGAATATTACTGAGAACATATTTAAGAGAACTATCTTATGCGGCATGCCAAGCAAATTTAAAGAGAGGGTCACTTTTGTTTTCAGCAAGATTCTTTTCCAACACAAAAGACAAAAATCGTTCAAAGGTGGTGCAGAGCAAATTTGCCATGTTTTATTTCTGCTGAAGGAATGCCCTCCGGCATCCCCTGACCTAAACCCCCAGGACTTTTCTATTTTGGGTATAATGCTGAGCAAAGTAACGAACATAAACACATGACGGTAGATAAAATTAAGCGATGATCAATGAAAGTATCAGATGATATACCTGAAAACCAGATGCGTGCCGCATGCTCGTCTTTCAAAAATTGTTTTACATTTTTTAAAAAAAGTAATAGTGAAAGATTCCAATTTAATAATGAAGAGTTATAAACCATGCTTAAAATAAAAATTTTTTTTAATAAAGTTCACACAGTGCTTTTGATTTATGGCATAAAACATGTGCGACAGTTATTTTGATTTACGCTGTAAAAGTAAATGAGTTAAACAAAACAAACAACATACATTTATATTTTTAAAAACTTTACAAAAGAGCTGCTTGTACAAAGTTTGTAGAAAGCTTGTAGAAAGTATGATGTGAATAAAATATTCCTTTAATAAAAATTTTTGATGCAAAAGTGACATGCATTCTTAAGGACACTTCTTCCAGAAGATATTCTATAGATCAAACTCTGCTTCTTCTTAGCCTTATTAAGAAGTTCTTTCAGGAGGCATTTTTATGAACTACTTCTGGAAGACATTCAATTATTTGAAGTTCAGGGAAAAAGGTAATTTTACGTGGGATTTTTTTAAGCCCCCAACAAAACCCAAACCAACGAGTATAAATTATACAAAGAGAATTCTTCATCCAGCCTTCCAACTTCGTTCCAGACTATCAGCCATCCACCGACAGAAAAACCAAAACAATGACAACCAACGAGTTTATGTACTCGTTTGTCTGAGTTATTGACGCTCAGCAAGAAGAAGTAAACATGAAAATAAATACAGCAAGTAACGAAAGAAGAAGAAAAGAATATTATAAGTATATGAATGAAAATTAAACTTCTATTTGCAACAAATTTTACAGCTTCTTTTTTTGTGTTATTTTTTGTGATCTTATTAGGTTTGCCGAATTTATGTTGTTTCTGGCTGGACATTGTTGTTGTGATTTTATGCTAGCTACATTTTGGTTGCAGCTGCAAATAACAATTTTTTCATTAGCCGAATAAAAAGACGGAATTCTGATTCGGCTAATGAAATAACTATTCTTTAATAAGGAGTTGCAAATATGTTTTTTTTTTCATGAACACAAGAAAATAATGCATTTATAAAATGTCTTTCTCAATTAGAATACAAAGAAATAAAGAAAATACAGATAAAATTGGTTTTTACCTATTTGCTTTAATGTTGTTAAAATTGTTTTTAAGTACACTGAGAAAAAAACGTACTTTAAAATTAAACAAAAAACTTTAAAATAGAAATTAAACGCATTTGCGTTTCTACAAAACAAAATTTAAAACAAGCGTGTTTAATTTTCAACTATAAACTCATTTCTGTTTTTTGTATAATTTTTTCTTATTATTTCCTTCCAATAACAAAAAATACGTCGCAATCAGCGATTAAATTAAGAAATTATGTGCAGTAGAATCATTGAAAATTATTGCCCGACAACTGAGACCCCGATTGTACCTTTGATTGTTTGAAAATATTTTTGAATTAGTCTTACAAGTATTGAACATAAGAAATAACAACTAATTATTTATTTTGATATTTAAAATATTTATTTTGATATTGCGATAAAACGCAACCTTCATCAAATGAAACCAAAAAAATTTATTATTAGGGGGGTCCCAGGGGTCGCTAATCACGAATCTGACTTCGAACACTGGAAAAAGTTAAAAAAATGGCATCGAAAAAATGGCGGGTTAATTTATTTGTATTTAATTTAAAACATTTGTTTTAAGTATTAAAGTTTTTGCATTAAATTTTTCGTTTAAATAAATGTGTTTCAACTAAAAATTTTTACAATGACAGTATATTTAAAAACATTGTTTTGAAAAGAAAAACTTTTGTTTTAAATAAAACTTTAAAAACATTTGTATTTAACTCAAATGAAATTGTTTCAAGCTCTATTTTAAAAACAAATTCGTTTAATATGAACACAATTTCATTTAATTTTAACACATATTTCCATCAGTGTAACTGCTTGCAAGAAAATGATTTAATTTTGTATTAAAATGTCAATTTTACGACAAAACCATTGATCGTAGATGCATGCATATATATATAGTATACATAGTATAAAATAGTATAGATATAGATCAATATTATATTTATTATTATATACACATATACTTATAGTTTTATTAGTATTCTTATTATGTTATCTTATTAGGTTATTTTTTATTTAACTTTATGAAAACCACCAACAAAAATCTACCTGCCCAATCAGAAAACCCTGCAAGCATAATAAAAAGTAGAACTTGATTCAATTATAATATATTTAAGAATCCCATTTGGTTATATTAAGAGATTTATTTCATATTAACTTATATAAAATATAAGATATAATTGACGATTTAAATTATTTCATAAACATTACTTTTGAGTAAAACTTAAATTGAATTTAAGGTATTTATTGAATACAATATGTGACTATTGTTTTATGTACATGCTTCTATTGGGTGAGTTTTGATTACCTTTGTTTGGTTATTAAAGCATTATTAAAGCAGAAGAGGTTTACATATTTTCATATTTTTATTCAATGTTAAAAGTGAAAATTTCTGTTTTTTATTACTATGTTTCGAAAATGTTTGAAGAATACGGTACTTTTGCATCATCGGGAGAATTCAATGGCAAGTTTTTTATTTAATTATTGCGATATCAAGACTTTGGTACACAAATTTATTTAAGCATCCTTCAATATAGAAACATTTAATTGCACCGAAAAATTTAAGATTTTACTGTCTAATTAGAAATCGTTAAGCTTTTAAATGTATATATGCTATATATATATATACATATACACATATGCTAGAACTATAATTTTTCATTTCAAGAAAAGTCTCCGAGTCAAAAGAATAACTTTCCATCTTGAAGAGGTTTTCTTAACAAGCGTCGCATTTTATTTTATTTTTGTCGATATTTTATTTTATCGATATTTTGTGGGATATGGATTGAAGGCAAAATTTGGAAATAAACTTAACAATTATAATTAAATAATCGTCTTATATTTCATATATACTGCCTTAAAATGTTTGAAACTGTTATAAAATACATCAATATACAATTTGACTTATTTAAAAAAATTTAAATAAATTTTAAATATACATAAAAATAAAATTTGGCTTGTTAAAAGAGAACAAAAGTTTTTAAAAATATTTTCAATTTATACTTACTCTTTTTCTGTGCGGATTTAACTGTATTTAAAATAAATTTTGCAAAACACAAATATTCCTAAGCTGTTGATTTCCAACCAATTAAGAAATGCATGATAAAAATGCTCACAAGAAATTTCGTCACAATATTACATTTGTTCGCAGCCATTTCTTAAAATACTTTTCGACAAATAATAAAATATTAAAAATGGAAAATTTTAAAAATTATTCTAATAAATATTAAAAACTCTATCATTTAATTTTAATTACGTGATAAACAAAGAATATAAAAAATTAAATGTTCCAAATGAAATTGTTTTACGCGGATTAGTTATATACATTTCAACATAAAATTTATCTGAAATAAATCTCTTAATATAACCAAATGCGATTCTTAAATATTTTATAATTGAATCAAGTTCTACTTTTTATTATGCTTGCAGGGTTTTCTGATTGGGCAGGTAGGTATATTTTTGTTGGTGGTTTTCATAAAGTTATATAACCTAATAAGATAACATAATAAGAATACTAATAAAACTATAAGTATATGTGTATATAATAATAAATATAATATTAATCTATATCTATACTATTTTATACTATTTTATACTATGTTTACTATATATATATACATAAGGGCGGGTCGATTTGTAGGGAATGAAAAAATTCACCAATTTCCCTATGATTTCCGTATTCTATGGGTTATTCCATGAAAATTTGCCGAAGGAACCATACCTCTAGCGTTAAAATCGAGTCCCCTACTTTTTGTTGGTAGATTTTTTCCAAAATTGACGTTCGTATGAAATATTACCTACACGTTCACATCCATAACTCAAAAACTATCGATCGGGTTTAATCGCCAGTTTAAGCCCAAATTTATCGAATTCGGTTGATTAATTCATGCAATTTATTATTTTGCTATTTTGTTTTAGCAATATCGCATGAATTAATCAACCGAATTCGATAAATTTGGGCTTAAACTCTTCGTTTTGAATTGTAAATTGAATTAAATAATGGATTGAGCCAAAAAAATGGGCGCAGTGAAATAACTCCCATATGAAATAAGTCCCAATGAAATAAGTCCCAATGAAATAAATCCCAAAAAAAAATGAAATAACTCCTAAATCACAAAATGAAATAAGTCCCAAAATTCATGAAATAACTCCCAACCGGAAAATGAAATAAGTCCCAATTACTTGGGAGTTATTTCATTATGAAATAACTCCCAACGTGAAAAATGAAATAAATCCCCATGAAATACGTCCAAAAAAAAATGAAATAAATCCCAATCGATGTAGTAAATTTTTGTATATTTATAAGGTCTTAAAAAAAAACAAAAATTGATTTCAAAATTATTTCAAAATGTAAGAAAAACAAAAAAAAATATTTCAAAATTATTTCAAAATATAAAAATGTATGAATAATTAGGATTTAAAAAAAAAACTTGCATAGAGTCATCCACTCTTTGACGGCAAATTGGGCAGTTAATTTGTTGTTGACCTAGGCTTTGGGCCTGCAACTTAAGGATGCACGCACTGCATATTTTTAAATGTCTGCATGGAATCAATAAGACATTAGGCGCTACTTCAAAGCAAACCACGCATAACAACTGGGATAATGACATTGGCTCATTAGGCTCAACGACTTTCTCCTCATCATCCTCTTCTTCTTCTTCCAAAAACTCCATTTCTTCGAAGACATCCTCATCCGGTTCCATATCTGTAACAATGTAATTTTTTGGAAATACCATGCGGTCTAAAAAGGCTGTTGCTGTTATAGCTCCCGACCGAAGCTCTTCGCCGGCTTTCTCAATAAGTTGGGCTTTATCAACGAATTTTTTCTTTCTCTTTTCTTTGCCCATAGCTCCACCACTGTTTGCCAGCAACTCAAATTCTCTAGATTTAGAAAATTCTTCCTTTTGAAGAGTTCTTACAAATTTAAAAAAATTACCCTGCTTGGGTATTATTTTTCCAAGATATCCATTATATGCTTCTACTGCTGAGGTTGTACGAGTTGCTGTTCCGTAAACTGATATTCCATTTGCTCCGATCTGTTATGAATTAGAAAAACAAGAAAATAAATAAGTTAAAAATTACATATAAATTCATTTATCTCTTTTTTTTCATAAAACTTACCTTCGTTAACCATTGATTTTGAAAATACTCCAAAAATGAAAAAAATTTGTAATGATGATCGAAAGTTTTTATATCGTTCTTAATTATTTGAAACGATGTTGGAATATGAGCGGCAGGCAACAAAGGAATTGCCAAAAGCTTATGGTACTCTTATAATATGCTAATATGCTTTTTTATTTTGTCGAATAAACGCTGTTAGTTCTTTATGCTTTCTTTGTATCTGGCGTTGTACCGCTTGGCAAAAGTGAAACCAACATCCATTAAGTGTTGAATTTTCAAATACTGTTTTCACTGCCTTGCGAAGACTCGCTTCATAGTCGGTTATGAAGGTTCACCATATAAACTTAACAAATTCGAATTTATGTAACTGAAGCAGTGTGCGTAACATTTTGTTGACTTTTTATTCATTAAAATAAAAAATACTGGGAAAACCTATAAAAAATTTAATAAAATAAGTGCCCGCATTATAAAGAACTTAAGCAAGAACTTAAGCAAAAGAAGTAATGTGGTGGCGCGAGAGCGGGGGGAGGGGGCGGTCGCACGCCGCCGGGTCAACAGAACGCGTTCCAGGCGCGAGGCCGCTGGGTTGACGGGACTCGTTCCGATCGCGCCGGGCGCGACGCCGCCACCGCGTCTTGACACATCAAAACAAATTGTTTATTTTGATAATAACGACGGTAGCTTACCTTCTCATAAAACTCGATGTGAATTAATACCAATTGCTTGAAACATCCACTCGGTACTACGGCAAATGTTCCATCTATTAAAATTTTTCGGGTGCTGCTATTTGGAATATCTTCCTTGATGTGAATTATTGTTTTTTCCGAGGCAAAAATGCAGTAAGCGAAATCTTTATTGTCGTGACAAATTTTAAAAAAAGGAGTACTTGGATCACGGTTCTCGTTTAGAGAAATTCCAAAATTATTAAAGATTTCTTCTCGTTGAAACGCACTTATCACATCTACTGGAGTCTTCGGACAAACACAAAAAACATTTGCAGTCAAATACTGCAAGCCTCATTTAATTTTTGCAAAATCCAAAGTACTTGTAGCTTCCTGATTTCTAAATAAAAACTATATTTGGCTCATATTATGAAGTGAAAAAAAATTTATTATTGGCTTTCTTACCGCGTACAAATATTTTGAAATGTTTCTCTAATTCCACTAACAGAATTTGCAGCACTCGATATATTGCCGGAATTTAGGCAATCTTTTTTTATTTCGTTTAAGGCTTTGAGTTCCTCATATAATCTGAGGTTATTGCCATGATTATGTTCAACAAAATAAGATATTTTTTTACACTCTCCGTTTTGAATAATTAATCGAGATTTGCAATTTTTCTCGTAGCAAACGTAATATTGGGTTCCATTCGAGTGAGATTTGTGTATAAAAAAAAATTGTTCAGCGTACAGAAGCTTGCTGTTTCTTCTTTTACCACTAACAATTTCATACGGGACACTTGCCATTTTAATTATTTTTTTTTTTCTTTTTGTTCTTCGATATGCACTCTTCACAACTCAAATAGCAACTGCAATTTTATGAATAATTCTCAATAAAACGTTGTCAATAATGTGTTGCAATAATACCCGTTACAATAATACTGTTACGGTTATACTACAAATGACGAAAAATCATATTTTAGAGCAATGAAATAACTCCCAAAAAAAATGAAATAAGTCCCAAACTATTGCAAAAATGAAATAACTCCCAAAAAATTTATCGTTGGGAATTATTTCATTTCCGAATTTTGGGAATTATTTCATAATGAAATAACTCCCAAAACAAAAAAAGAAATAATTCCCAAAATAAATGAAATAACTCCCAAAAATATATGGAAATTTTTTGGGAGTTATTTCATTTTTTTTTTTTGACTTATTTCATTTGGGAGTTATTTCACTGCGCCAAAAAATGGCCATGAAAGTAATATTCTTGGACAAAATCATGAAAAAAATGGAAAAATGGTCCAAAATTTGGACAAAAATGCCTGTTACTTTTGAACCGTTGGACCAATGTTGGAGATTTTTTAAATTGATCAAAATGAGCTCACCTTTCCAACGCGCCTACTGGCGATTAAACCCGATCAATAGTTTTTGAGCTATGGATGTGAACGTGTAGGTAATATTTCATACGAACGTCAATTTGGGAAAAAATCTACCAACAAAAAGTAGGGGACTCGATTTTAACGATAGAGGTATGGTTCCTTTGGCAAATTTTCATGGAATAACCCATAGAATACGGAAATCATAGGGAAATTGTCGAAAAATAAATCGACCCGCCCTAATAAACATGCATCTACGATCAATGGTTTTGTCGTATAATTGACATTTTAATACAAAATTAAATCATTTTCTTGCAAGCAGTTACACTGATGGAAATATGTGTTAAAATTAAATGAAATTGTGTTCATATTAAACGAATTTGTTTTTAAAATAGAGCTTGAAACAATTCCATTTGAGTTAAATACAAATGTTTTTAAAGTTTTATTTAAAACAAAAGTTTTTCTTTTCAAAACAATGTTTTTAAATATACTGTCATTGTAAAAATTTTTAGTTGAAACACATTTATTTAAACGAAAAATTTAAAGCAAAAACTTTAATACTTAAAACAAATGTTTTAAATTAAAAACAAATAAATTAACCCGCCATTTTTTCGATGCCATTTTTTTAACTTTTTCCAGTGTTCGAAGTCAGATTCGTGATTAGCGACCCCTGGGACCCCCCCTAATAATAAATTTTTTTGGTTTCATTTGATGAAGGTTGCGTTTTATTGCGGCTTGAAATATTTTAAATATCAAAATAAATAGTTAGTTGTTATTTCTTATGTTCAATATTTGTAAGACTAATTCAAAAATATTTTCATATAATCACAGGTACAATCGGGGTCTCAGTTGTCTGGCAATAATTTTCAATGATTCTACTGCACATAATTTCTTAATTTAATCGCTGATTGCGACGTATTTTTTTGTTATTGGAAGGAAATAATAAGAAAAAATTATACAAAAACAGATATGAATTTATAGTTGAAAATTAAACACGCTTGTTTTAAATTTTGTTTTGTAGAAACGCAAATGCGTTTAATTTCTATTTTAAAGTACGTTTTTTTCTCAGTGTACTTGGACAATTTTAACAATTTTAACAACATTAAAGCAAATAGGTAAAAACCAATTTTATTTGTATTTTCTTTATTTCTTTATATTCTAATAGAGAAAGACATTTTATAAATGCATTATTTTCTTGTATTCATCAAAAAAAACATATTTGCAACTCCTTATTAAAGAATAGTTATTTCGTTTTTTTATTCGGCTAATGAAAAAATTGTTATTTGCAGCTGCAACCACAATGTAGCTAGCATAAAATCACTGCAACAATGTCCAGCCAGAAACAACATAAATTCGGCAAACCTAATAAGATCCCTAAAATAACACAAAAAAAGAAGCTGTAAAATTTGTTGCAAATAGAAGTTTAATTTTCATTCATATACATACTTATAATATTCTTTTCTTCTTCTTTCGTTACTTGCTGTATTTATTTTCATGTTTACTTCTTCTTGCTGAGCGTCAATAACTCAGACAAACGAGTACATAAACTCGTTGGTTGTCATTGTTTTGGTTTTTCTGTCGGTGGATGGCTGATAGTCTGGAACGAAGTTGGAAGGCTGGATGAAGAATTCTCTTTGTATAATTTATACTCGTTGCCCAAACACTATTCATTTCCAACACCAAAATCGCTAGAATGTCAGAAAAAGGGATATTTTCCCCGGGATTTTTTAACCCCCTAACGACAAAAACCATTTCATTCCATGGAATGCCTTCTTAATTAAAGTTCTCCTGAAAAAACCTACTAGAATCCTTTGATTGAAGGGCTCAAAGAAATCTTCCATTGAAGAAGTCCTAGAAGCACCTCAAGAGAAGACTAAGGAAAGCGTTCCTTCCAATGACATGCATGTGTTAAAAGAATACCTTCTGAGTATGAAAGTGGAAGGGATGGAATTTAAGACTTTCCCTTCCTCTTTAGCTTCTTTTGGAAAAACTTTTTTTGCAGGCCGTGACCAAAAAATTATAACTTATTAAAAACGTATTATTTTAATATTATAAGTTTAGGCAATTTATAAATAAATTAATTTACCATGATGATCAAATCGCCTGCACTGTTTCACAAATGCAGTTTTTTTCGTATATGTTTAGTAAATGTTTCGTTAACTTTTTTGTTTTAGTAAAAATGGTTCAGGCAAGAAAAGAACATATTAAATTTGTTTTTTAATTACCTTTTTTTCATAATAACTTAACCACCCAATTACTTAATTATCCAATTAAAGTACAATGGAAAAATGTGTGAAGTCCGACACATAACGTCCGAAGTGTGTTAGACGAATACTCCGAACAAAGAAAATTGTTAACTGTGATATGATTGTAAAAATACGATATTTGAGATAATGTTGGCCTTTTTTTAAACTTATTAAATTTACAATTTTTTTGTTCCTAAAGACTTTTGAGGTGTGATCGACCATTTCGCAGAAATATTCTAAGTTCGAGTGTAAGTCTCATAAGAACTTCCTTTTTTAGTAACATGCGTACTCACGAAAAAATAACAAATTTTAGGTAAACTGCGGTAAGATGCAGGATGTTATAATTATTATAAATTATACTCATGTAGAACTATTTCACCAGATACGTCTTAATTGAAAAACTGTTAACTGTTAACTGTGAAACCTTCGAACAAACACATATGCCTGACTAGACCCCTACACGTTTTTATGTATTTGTATGGCAAAAAGGGTACCGTAACTTTGAATTTCTAAGTATGCTCGTTTATTATTTTTGTCTTTAGACTTTTTTGATTTATTTATATATGTAGTTACCTAAATGTAAAAGAAATTTTATTCATTTTGTGGAATGCATGAAAAACAAGTATAATCAACTTTAAAATGTTGTTGTCACACAGGATTAGTGCATTTGGTGCAGTAAAAACGTGTCTACCTATGCAGCTTTTCGTCTTGCGTGGCACAAATTCTGCTCTGTCACAAATCTATGATTTTCTTGAGAAAAATTAAAACTAAATAGACTCTGTTGTTTACTCAGAATACATATTAAAAATTAAATCTTATCTGCAGAATTTCAAGTCCATAAATGGAGTTTTGTGGAATTTTTACCGGCGAATTTTACCGTTACAATAAAATCACATTCTAACTAAAAAAAAATCAAAAGTTCCTTTTGTCTTCAAGGTAAATTGATACCCATTCTCAGGGTTCAATACCCTACTGTGCGCCGTCTCTGTATTCAGGCGGAAGACTTTTTAGCCCATGTGTTCATAGATACAGGATACGCAATAACCTGGAGTTACTTAAAGTATTTTGTGAAACTTTTTGATAAATAAATTTCCTTAGTTTTGGTTTCTTTTCAGAAGAGCTTTTTCGATAAAAGATATAATCCTTAAATAAAAAAAGCAATTTAATAATAAATAAATAGCATCAATCGGAATAATGACACCGCTATTGAAAATTCTGTTTTTATAAACTGTTTAACACGTGTTAATAAATTGTCATAACAGTTGTTAAATATTTATTCAAATTCTGTACTGTCGCCGCTATAAACAACAACTTCGCACATTACAATTCAAACAAAACGTATCACAAATTACCGGTAAGGAAAGGAAGAATGCAGAAACAGTGAGAAACCATTAAGACGTCAATCAAAAAAATATTGACAGCACAACTCAATTGAGCCAGCTAAGTGGTTTATGAGAAGAGCCAACCACTTCAACAAACAAAATATAGGGCTAAAGGTAATTTAAAAACTATATAAAACGCCTCGAAAAACGGCAAACATCTTATTTTGCCTACGGTAGCGTTCGTTCGTGTCATACGTTCTCAAGAAAATAAACAAAGAAAACAAAAGATCCAAAATGTCGAAACTGATAATTATTTGGACCCTTTTACTGTTTTCACATGCAATTCCAGGTAATTTGGGTGACATGACCAATTTGGTGACCAACTTTACAGTGCTTCTGGTGAAGACGCAGCAGACGATTTTATTTGGCTGTTTACGCCAAGGTATGAGGTATAAAAATGTATGCAATAAATGGGCTCCAACTATATAGATTGTTTTGATATTAATGTCTGCTAAAAAGATATTCTGTCCGCAACTGCAGCGTTGATGCGCTCAAATCAGGTGACACAAATAGTTCATCTGAACAAAAATTACACACTTCACAAAATATTAACACGCTATAATCACGCTAAAACCAGCGCAGTAGTCGACTGTCGATGCAATGGAAGTGAAGCGCTCCTAAGACAGGCTTCTGATCTGCATTTCTTCAACAAAACCTATCAATGGTTACTCTACGACCCGACCAACAAAGGAATTCCTGAATTATTACCTAAGGATATTAGCTATTTGGGTCCAAATGCTCAAGTAACCTATGTTAATCGAAGCAATGAGAACTATATGCTCTGGGACTTACATTCAAAAGGATTACATTTGAATAGTCCATTGGAGATAAAACTAATTGCAGAATGGAGAAAGAATCATACTGGTGCTGGAGCTGGTGCTTATGCTGGTTTTTTTGTAGAGCACATTGACATCTTTGAACAGCAAAGTATACGAAACCGTGGCCAATTCAATGGTTTGATGCTACGTGGTGCTGCTGTGGTAAGTTAAAAGAATCGTCCGTCCGTTCGAGCTTTCAATTCTTTTAAAATATCATTTCCTAGCACTCCATTCTATAACTTTTTTAGTCTCTTTATATCCTCTTTTTAGCTCAAATAAAATCAAAAAGTTTCACTTTTCATCATTTTAAAATTCGCTCTAAATAGCTAAGTGAAATTTGGAATAGAAGAGAATTCAGAACGCTCAAAACAGAGGCTGGGTAAAGTTGTTTCAGTACCATTTCTGCAAATTACGAGAGTACTGTTTTGGGTTCTCAAACCCAATGTCAGAGGCTAGGTATCTAGAAATCGTTTGAAGGGGAATTGAAAACTTGGCTTAAACTTTATACGAGCTACCTATCTTGCAGAAATAAAATAATTTTTGTTATCTATACTTAGACCCCTTTTCCACACGGAAAGTACTGGCAAGTTTTTCTTGTGTGCTGTTCTTTCTTTGATGCTGTGCTGTTCTTTTCTTTGTATTTTCGACTTGCTGGTAGGAAATATTACCCGTGTAGAAAAGGGGTATTAGGAAATTAAGTTTGCACTTACTCCAAAACTAACACTTACTTCCTTTAGCGCGTCTTTCTGACTTGTTCATTTTTTATTTTTGTTTAAAAAGCCATTTTTGTTCGTTAAAATCACTTTTAGAAACACAGCTCAATATTCTTTTTCCAGAGATTTTGACCAGAACTACAGCTTTTGTATTTTTTCCGCTCCGAAGTCACTTAAATTTACTCTTTTATTCATAGAAGTACACTCTTCTATGTTTTGTTTATATTGTATACATTTGTTTAAATAAATTCAGAATTCTAATTTAAAAGTATTAATTTCTTTGTTTATCAATTTATTAAAAATTTTTAAATTTTTATTAAGTAATTAAAACAAGTTAAGTTTTTTATTAACAATTTATATTATCTTAACAATTCTTTTTATACAATGCCATAATAATTATAATTTTATATAATTTTTTTTAATTATATTTTAATTTTAAATTATAAAGCAAAGGCAATTTCTTCAAATTAATGCATTTTTTCGTATTTATCTACATAAATATTCCTAGAATTTGGGTTTATATTAAAATAGTAGCCGCGTTATTGCAAAAAATTGCATAAATAAAATTATACATAAATTTTAAATACAATATGAAAGTTAAGCGTTTTTGCTACAGGCTTACAAAAATACACGGGGACCTACAGCAATTATTGCTGGCAACAGATTTCCTACATTTAAAATAGTTTTATTTCAGAGTGCCAAATTCAAAATATTTCACGTTAGAAATGCGTAAAAAATTTATCCTACAATTATTGCTCTCCAACTGTCTATAAAAAACTATCTTCTAAAATTATCTCTTTCACTCTTTATAAATAAACGTCAGAAATACGTGAAGTCTCTCAAGCATGGTATAGCCAGAGAAGGTAGATGCATTTCGGACAGCGTTCTCTTTCTCATATCCAAAATCTTCAAAGTCAGCTTTTTGCGAATGAGAACAAAAGGAAATCAATGGCCGTATTCATCGGAGTCAACAATTGGTAAATGACTGTTGTGTTTAAATTATTTGAGAAACCTTTGCAATTAAATTATTTGCATAATTAAACAAATATAATAATTAAATAAAATAGTTTTCAATTTTTTAATGTTTAGAGAAGTAACACATTCAGAGAAAAACATCGCTCACTAAGGTATCGCTACCATAACTATGAGCTGCCAATTTCATTTTGACAGTTTCGGCAATCTGTCTCTCCGAAATGCTATACCTTCTCTAGTTATACCATGTTCTCAAGTAAGTTTTAAAGAAGGCAGCAACCAAGGTATATGTATGAAGGTACTGTTAATAGACAAAATTCTCTCTTGTGGTGGGTACCTTAGCTTTAAAATCCGTTGTTCACGAAAAAAAGCAAAGCAAATAACAAAAGTTTTCAATAAGTTGTCAATAAGTTTTATTGAGCTGTAAATTTTTGTGTTTAAAATTGATTTAAAGATTTTAACTAAGTTATATAAAAGTGATTCGAAGTGATTTTAAGTGATGAAATGCCACGAAGTTGTGCAATTTGTAGAAGTCCTTCTTGGTCAAATGCACAATGCAATCATCGGATTTACCCATACGTCTGATTTCGCCGAAGATTGCATAGGCTTTGGAACCAACTCTGATTCGATTGGTTTCTGCATCAACATTCACCAAGACCAATGGCACAGAGGCGTGGTCTTTGACATGAATGATTCTGTTGGATGCCGAGCACTTTCTGGGGCAGCACAAATCAACAGACTCTCCGGCGTCGTTTTCTATGTTTATAGATTTTTTTGTACAAATTCACAAAATTTATGACACTCGCAATGGAGTCGAAAAAACCCATTAAAATACTGTGGGGTTGGTAATTATAAACAGTTTTATATATTTGATTTAATGAAATTTTCACGATATATACGAAAATAAACATTCAGCACACACAAAAATGAAAACAATATAAATTGTATCACATTTGAAAGTATTCTATCAGCTTTTATTCATTGTATTTTAGCTCTTCTTATGTTTGACAGCGACGGTACCCACCTCTCTGTGACGACACTACCATGTTGAACATACCTTGGCAACAACAACTCTGTATTGAGTCAAGCACACAATAGAAGCGCTACTCTTTCCATCTTCAGTAAGCTTGAGTAATTAAGCTGTGACCAATCTACGGTTTAAGTTGTATATATTTTTTAACACTTGTTCGAATAAACTCTTCGAAATCATATGACGTTGAAGCAGAAGTGTTTCTTTTAGGTCAAGCGTAACACCCGCTCCAATTGCGTAAAATATCGTTGCTGGAGTGTTTTTAGGTCTCTCTGAGCGGCAATATGCTGAGATAGCGTGAAAAGAAGAGAAAATAAACGCTGAATTTTAGAGAAAATTTAAAAAAACCCGCTGCATAGCGTGATATTTTTACAAAATCGCCAATAAATGTCGTGAAATTTCGCAACAGTTACGTAGTGATTTTTCAATCAGTTTTTAAAGTGTACGCCAGTTTCAGTTAATGTTTCAACAATTATATAATAAATGGAACTCTTTTTTAGAAAAGAACTATAAATAACAATTAGAAAAGAACTATGCCATATTCCCATTAAACCCAAATTTTGCGACAAATATTATTAGAGAACTTTTTGCGGTGGGAGAAGAGTTCATTCTTTTGTGTGAAACTGTTCTTATAAAACAGAATAAAAAGTGCTATCTCTCATACTTAGTAGAATTTAATGAGGGACAAAAATTATTTGTAATGAAAACACGAATGAATATAAAATTTTTACGAATCCACTTTCATACTATAAATAACAATTTGCATTTACGTCCTAAGGTTTATTTTTAAGTTTTCTTTTTTGTAATAGCTTATATTTTTTAAATGAAACTAACAATGAAGTATAATTCAAAATCATCAAATAAAAATTATTTGACAGAATTGCATTGGATTTTATTTGAAATATTTGCCAAAAGTGCTGCAAAAATAAATTTTTAAATTGTAAAGCTATATTTCTTTATTCAAATTTCCTTGTGTTTTTTAGATTTCTTCCTTTTTGATTAAAAAAATGTTGAGTTTTGTTAAAAAAAAAATTAATTTAAATTTACTTTTTTGCAATTAAAATTATACTTTTGTTTGAAAGGAAAATTTCTTGAACGAATGAGAGCCCTTTTTATTTTTATAATTTATTCATTTTGTGTTTTTACAAATTTGTAGTTTTGTTACAAAAACATTTTTTTCTAAATTAAATGTATTTTTCTAAAAAAAAGGGTAGAAAAACCTTAGAAAGTGTTATACAGGGTTCAAAGCTTCTACAAAAATGTTTGTCATACGATTTTACTGATGGGCTGTGATCGCATATATTATGTCAAAGGCATGTATTGAGTTGTTTTCTTACACTTCGTGTTAGTAAAATGCTAAATTTAGGGTGAATTTAATTTAAAGCCAATGTTAAAAAGTACTCAGACGACTTTTATTACGCCGTACAATTTTTTTTTTTTTACTTTGTACTTCGTACTAAATCTTTTATGCAACTAAATCATTTTTTTAAAATTAGTGACACCGGTTTTAACTTCTGTATAAAATTTCTTGTCATAATGTGCAGTGGTTAACCATTCGCGTTATCCAGCGAAAACAAAAAATTTGGTGGGGTTTATTTTTCGTGAATTCGGTTATAACGATTCTAATGGTGTTCTTTAAAATCTTTCATTTTAAATTCAGCGATAGTTAAAGTGTTTCTTTTACGGTAAGTTTAAAACATAAATCTTATTTAAAGTATTTATTTTGACAGTGCAATTTACTCTCAAAAGTATTTCAAAAAAATTAACAATTTTATTCACTTTTTGCAATCTTACACTCTTTGAAATGTTCCCAGCCGGCCTAAGGAGCAATTTTGAGCGAAAGAATATATGAAAACATTTAGTTTAGGAAATAATTTAGAAAACAATTTACCAAATTTTATCGAAATTTTAGAAGTTTTTTAAGTAAGGGTTGTGAAAAAACTGTTAGAGATATTTGAGTTTTTTTTTTTTATTGTTTTACATAAGTATTGAAATTAACAAAAAAAAATTCCGTGACGTCACTTTCGCGTCACACGTGCGTAAATGAAGCAGTACAAAAAATAGAAAAAACGGTGTGCAGAATATCTCGAGTTTGACTAATCTGAAACATAAAAAAGAAAAAATTTGGTAAGAGTTTAAAGCTAATTAGAAACAAAATGGCGGCTACGTAAAGTTCAAATTCAAAAAAAAGGCCTAACATTTTAGGGCATAAGTAGCTGTAAACATTTTTTGAGGACTTTTTAAAAAAAACATCGAAATCAGCCCCTCAAAAATATTTTTTTTAATCACTCAACAATTCTGAAGCAGGTTTTAAAAACTATCAAAAATTAAATTGCTTTTGCTTTTGCTTTTGCTTTTGCTTTTGCTTTTGCTTTTGCTTTTGCTTTTGCTTTTGCTTTTGCTTTTGCTTTTGCTTTTGCTTTTGCTTTTGTTTCTGCTTTTGATTTTGTTTTTGCTTTTTCTTTTGCTTTTGGTTTTGGTTTTGGTTTTGGTTTTGCTTTGCTGTGCTGTGTGTGAATCAAACAGCAATAGCCAAAGCAGTAGCCCTATCTCCAAAATAAAACTGCTCATTTCGCTTTGCTGTGTATTTCCTCAAAAGCAAAGCAAAAGCAATAGCACAAAATAGAATTTGTTAAACTGTGTATTGCTACGACAGCCTAACGAAATAAGCTTCCCTTTAATTAAGTTCGGAGCGCTCATAATTCTGACTCTGAAAAGAGCCTTATTGAAGTGGATTTCATAACGTACACTCCTGAAAAAAGTATTTCGGATTGTTTTTGGAGTATTTCAGTTTTGAGCTCTCATTTAGTAGTGTTTTGTGAAAAGCCTACTGAATATGAAATTTTATGTGTATTTTCTGTATTTAAAAAAAAATGAGGTCCTGAAAACATCCCTATTGGAAGTATTTTCGGAGTAGAAATTAAAGAAAAAAAAAAGCATGCTTTCAAATAGTGTTCATTCACTTTGAATTTAAAATACTTCATTCGGTTCGGTTATCGTAATATGCTTACAAATTAATATTTCAGCACAGGAAGAGCGGAAATTTTAAGCAGTAATCCGCGTTCTCTGACACTTTTTTTTTCTTCATAAAAAAATCATTAAAAGTAACTAAATTAAAAAAAACAAGCTCATTCTCGGCACTTTTATGATTATTTTATGAAGAAAAATATAGAAAAAATAGAAATCATAAAAGAGTCTTTTAAGATTCATATTGATGCCTCATAAGAGCAACCAGTTTCGAAGGAAAACTAGCACTTTTCTGAAACTTTAAAGAGTCTTATATGATTCTTAAAATTCCAATATTAGATTCATAAAATTAAATTAAAATTAATTAAAATTAGGAGTCCGAATAAACTACTTTTGAGAGTCAAAAAAGTATCATTTTGTACTCTTTTGAAACTTATAAGAGCTCATTATGAGCGCTCAGGCTCCTACAAATGAGTCATAAAAGAGTCTTGAAAAACTCATATGGTTTGCAGGGTTATTGCTTTTTACTTCATTTTGCTTTTCCTATGTGTGGCAGCACAGCAAAAGCAATAGCACAAAAAGGAATTTGTAAGGCTGTGTAGTGCTACGACAGCCCTACGAAATGATCTTATTTTAAACATGGAATAAGTTGCCACCTCATAATAAGTATTTTTAAGAGTTTTAAACATGATTTATTAGTGTTGGGTGATCGCTGATTTCGAATCTGAAGTCAGAAATTTAAAATTCAATATGGTTAATAGAGTTGCCACCCACATTTTTTTTATTTTTACGAATTCGGTGCTGGCGCGAACACTAGTTAAAAATCTGTGGTCAGAATTTAAAAATTATGTAATTTTGAAATAATAGGGCTGCCACCTAATAATACATATGTATTTTTAAGAGTTTTAAACATCATTTATCAGTGGTGAGGGTCGCTGATTTCGAATCTGAATTCAGAGTTGTAAAATTCAATATGGTTAATAGGGTTGCCACCTATTTTATTTTTTATTTTTACGAATTTGGTGCTGGCGCGAACACTGATGTGACATAGAACATATTATTAGGTGGCAGCCATTTTATTTAAAAATTTTATAATTTTGAAATTCTGACAACGGATTCGGATTCAGCGCCCCATTTTTTCCCTTTAGTTCGTGCCAGTCCCGAATTCGTAAAAATAAAAAATAAGGTGGCAACCCTATCCACCATCTTGATTTTTATAATTCTGACTTCAGATTCGAAATCAGCGACGACCCAACACCAATAAATGATGTTCAAAACTCTTAAAAATACAATTATTAGGTGGCAACACATTATTTCAAAATTACACCATTTTTAAATTCTGACCACAGATTCGGATTCAGCGACCCATTTTTAACAAGTGTTCGCGCAAGCACCCAATTGGTTAAATTAAAATAAAATAGGTGGCAACCCTATTATTTCAAAATTACATCTTTTTAAATTCTGACCACAGATTCGGATTCAGCGACTCATTTTTAACAAGAGTTCGCGCAAGCACCCAATTCGTACAATTAAAATAAAATAGGTGGCCACCCTATTAATCGTATTGAATTTTAAAATTCTGACCTTAGATTCGAAATCAGCGACCCCCCAATACTGAAAAATCATGTCTAAAACTCTTAAAAATACATATTATTAGATGGCAACTTATTGCATGTTAAAAATAGGTTCATTTCGTAGGGCTGTCGTAGCACTATACAACCTAACAAGTTCCTTTTGCTGTGCTGCCACACATAGAAATAGCAAAATTTAATGAAAAGCAATGAGCTCATTTCGTAAGGCTTGTCGTAGCACTACACAGTTTAACAATTTCTATTTTATGCTATTGCTTTTGCTTTGCTTTTGAGGAAATACAAACGAAAGCGAAATGAACAGCGTCAGTGTGGCCATTTTAGCCTTTTTCAGGCGAGATTTAGCCTGTTTTTTAGTGTATTAGCCTGTAAATTTACGATTTAGCTTCATGACTTCTTTTTAGCCTCTTTTGCCTTTTGAAAATAGCTTTATTTGTCTTTTTTTGCTAAGTGTCAAAAACGTAGCTTTACCCTGTAGTTCGGTGGACCAACTAATTGGTATGAGAATTCACACACCCTAAGTGGTAGGGCCACGCCCTTTGCCTAGTATTTTGTACGTCCTTTTAACTAGTGTCCTACCGAAACCGGAATTTTGCCGAAACCGAAACCGAAACCGAATATTCGGCCATTTCATAATATTCGGCCGAAACCGAAACCGAAACTGGTTATTAATATGAAAATTTAAGTTTTTACAAATGATTGTTTTTATTAAAAGAAAACTAAAGTACTACTAGTACAAAACAAGTATTATTTAAATATTGAAGCTTATAATAATTAATTGAAGTTTACTATAATAATAAATGAGATAATTTTTTATTTTATTTTTTATTGCACACTTCCGTACGCACTAAAAATAGTATGCACCTACAATGTATATTATTTTAAAACTACAAAGCAAAGTATTTCTGTTTTTTTTAAAAAAATTTAGTAGTATAAAAATAGAAATATATATTTCATTTTCTTTTCCTTTATTCCACACACACAGAATTCGTTCGGAAGTTTAATTATCAATTTTTAACTTCAGTAACTATAAACCTTTAATTGAAATTGAAATGGAGATGATAAAGTCGAAAATGATAGTATCGTATGCATAAAATTAACCAAAATGTTTTGCGTTGACACGAGAAATCAAATTTTAGACGAATTCATAATATTTGTTTTGTACAATGCATTGTAAATATTTTTATTAAACCAAACTTATATAATTGAATTATATGATTGCTGCAAGAAATTTTGGTATAATTCCAGAATAGCGCCAACTCTCTTTTTTAATATTTTTTTGTTGGATTATACGGATTTTAACCTCCTAAATCCAAATCCAAATTTCAGGCTGCTGGCAATTTGTTTAGAAGTGATAGGCCTCCAAAGTTGTAAAAATGGGCTACAAATTTTTAGTGTTCCGCGTTATGTGTACCAAAAGAAAGGTAATGCGAGTATCAAACATGAAAATTCATTCATAACTTTTTAAGATATACTTATTATTATATTAACAATTTGTCTGGAAAACTAGTGGTTTCCCTTTTACGAAAGCACTACACTAAAAATGTTTATATCTTTAAAAGTTATACATAGATTTTCATATTTGAATAGGTACCTTGTTGAATAGGTACTTAAATGACCTTTTTTATGATACCCATAGAGTGTAGTTTTGTTGAAAAAATTAAAAAATAGCAATATTTGTAGGCCATTTTTTCCAACTTTGGAGGCCTATAACTTCTAAACCAATTACTAGCGGCTTGCAATTTTTTCAGTTTTGGAGTTAGGAGGCCAAAATCCATATAATCTGCAAAAAAAATTAAAAATTAGAGTTGTCGCTATTCTTTTAATGTTCCGAAATTTTTACCAAATGTTTCGGCTAGTTTCGGTTATTCGGCCATATTGAGGCCGAATAGCTGAAACTGCAAAAAAAGGCCGAAACTGGCCGAAACCGAAACCGAATATTCGGTCGGACACTACTTTTAACAGATCGATATCATTGACAGGGGCGAACGGACCCAAAGTCCATTACCATTAAAATTCTTCTATCATATTCAGCCATACCAGTAAATGGCATGTCCAAAGGGATATGCTGCCATCAGCTAAACTACAGGGTACTAATAAAAAAATTCTGTCGCCGTATTTTACTACGAATTAATTTTCGATGTTGAAAGTAGTCTTTACAGCATAATAATAGACGAGTCTACTAACATTTCTGTAAAAAACGATACTATAGTAATAGCAGACAGCTTATTATATCAAATTTCTTTGAAATTGGTAGAATGAGAAGATTTTACTGCGATGGTCATTGTAAATATCATTTTAAAAACACTTCAAGAATTTAAGTTAAGTAAAGCTAATTTTAAAGGGCTAGGGACAGCAGGACCTTCAAAGTGCTGGGATACGGTTTCAGAACTTTTTATTTGATTTATTTTTTTTAACTTATGTTTTAGAAGTTTAGATCTGAAGTGGAATTTCCAAAAATTTAACGATAATAATCGTTGTCGTTATAGGTCATAGTGCGTGCCACGTTCATAGTAAATGACAGTTTTAGCTAACTAAAGATATCGATAATCGTTGTTAACGCGTTTGAGAATTCCACTACTAGTGTGTGAATACTAGAACGAAGTACTTGATGTCAATGACCTTTGGAGCAAAAAAAAAATTGGTCTCCTCAAGACACAAACCTCGATATATGTATCATACTTTAAGATCCATCTCTAAATGCCGAAGCTATGACGAAAAATTTTAAAAGGTTTCTACGTTCGGCAAAATAAATTACCATTTTTTTTAAATAGTTCTACTGGAATAATTGAAATACTTACATAAGAAAAGGTTAATTAATTTTTGCGAACTTCAATTTTCTGACATAAGGGGTCGTCCATAAACTACGTTACTGATTCGTTCCGGTTTTTTTACCCCCCCCTCCCCCTGCGTTACTTTTCATAGTGCTTTTCAAAACCCCTCCCCCTTCCTCCCTCCCCCTAAAGTAACGTGACATATGAAATTAACTCATTCGTATGATTATATATTTTGACTAGCTCTGACAATTTTCACTGGTATTAGTGACTAGTATGACTACATACATTAAAGGAACAATTGAAAAACAATCAATAATTAATATCATCTGTAAAAGCTATTCCATCTGCGATCCAAGATGCGATGCTCTCAATCGCAAGGATAGAAGAAGCTGGTAGCTTTGTTGAGGATTCTTCAAAATAGAACTTTTCATCGGATTCTATGTCGACCCATTGGTGAATCCTCATTTCTAACGCAAAGAAATTCACCTGGTCTTTGACAGAGTACCCTTAAAGGCTGCACCCGAGCTGCACCAAGTTCTGTGATTTTGTGTAAATGCTTTCTGAAAATTGATTTATTTAAATAGTATTTTTTATTCCGATATATTGTAAACGATATAATACAAACTAATGGCAATTCATAGAAGTTTTAAAAACGAAATACAAGCCGCAGGTAGGACACGACCTTGAAACGATTTCTTCTTTCTGAGAAGGGCAGTTCATGTCATACGGTATCTCCTTTGATCAAGAACATTCAAGCCTTAACGTCAAAGCCTGTCGAAAAAGCAAGGACCCAAATTTTTCAGACGTGTGCTGAGATGGTGAAGGAATACCAAAAGGTTCCTGTGTCGAGGGAAAAGGTGGTGGAAGAAATCGTTGAAACAAAAGTTAACCATCAATTTAGACGATCAAACATAAACATGTAAGGTTAAAAATTTTTGAAATGATTGTGTTATTAATTAGAGGTTTTTCGTCGATTTTTTCGATTTTTGGTAACGTTACAATATCTAAACACCTCCCTCCCCTACCATTACTTATCGTAGTGCATTTCAAAACCCCTCCCTCCCTCTAAATTGGTAACGTAGTTTATGCACGACCCCTAAGTGGTACATAAGGATGGTAAGAACTGAGACTTGGTTGATAAGTACTAGACAGGCCTGTAGCCAGACCAAGAAGACAGAAGGGGCAGTCATGAATCTTGAGGGGTAATTTTTTGTTTTTTCATTCAAATAAAAAAAGACAATTTTTTAACGTGTGAAATGAATACATTACACATATTAATTAACAAAACAGTTCCTTTTATAATATTTACATGGATACATTGATCTTTTTATACATGAGATTAATACATAAAACAAAATATAAAAATTAATTCAGGACTTTGTAATAAAATTAAGGTAAAAATACAAGATTTATTTAAAGTGGCTAGAAATATAAGAAAGAGTAGCGAAATGGGCTAGCATATGTAAAAGACAGTTGTTTCTTATTTTAAAAATAATAAACATTCATCATGCATAAAAAAAAATTTAAAATTAAAAAAATTTCAATGAATTATATATTATTTTTGTATCTGCATCAAATTGGTGCACAACGTGCTTTTCATTTCTAGAAAATTCCTATGGATGCGGGTTAAAAATTATTAAAATTCAAATCTAATTGTTTGGTAGCAAATGTTGGCGACCCAGTAGAAATTTGAAAAATTGTAACAATTTATCTAAAATTTTTTGTTAAACAAATTTCATATACATATTCAAGTCATGAATAAGGTGAATGTGTATATTTTTCGTTATTTTAAACTAAACTAATTTTAAAGCAATAAACAAATACATCTACAAAATGCATTTTGATTTTTCTTTTAAAGTTTTTCACTGTCTGATTTGGCCAGGGGGGGGGCAAACGGTTGTAGCAGGGCGGGGCATTTCCCTCCTCCTTGCCCCACTCTGGCTACAGACCTGATACTAGATCGGGGTACTTGAGTTCAATGGCCTTTGGAGCAAAAAAAATATTCTTCTCAAGACAAAAATATCGATATACCACAAGAATTATATATTCAAGATTCCGCCATGCGCATGTCCACTCTCTTTGTGAGTACGTGCATGCGACGTCAGAAGTGAAAGACAAGAGAGTGTCAAACTGACTGAAAAACGTATTTAATAATTTTTAATAGGGTCATTCGATTAAAAAATCTCCCCATTTTCTTACCAAATCTTGGTTTTTTAAATAAAATAATAATAAATCAAAAAACAGCGCTTGTCCAGAAAAAATAGAAACATTTTTCATTACTATCTTTGATAAAAATGTTATATCTTATTGGAGTGTTAACTTCCGTGTTGACCTCTTCATAAAAAAATACCTATGTTGCTCGATTTATTTTGAGAGCAGTTTGACTGTTTCTTTGTTTGTATTTCGTTTGTTTCTCAACAAGTCAATCAGATTCAGTTGCTTACCCAGTGGGCATTTTAGCGAGTGCTACGCAAAAAAAGGCATGCTAGCACTGCTATTATTGGCGTAAATACACCTTCCACGATCACTGCATTAATGAGTACTTCTGTAAGGCCTACCTTTTGAAGGTCCTTATTCTTTTCATATTAATTTATATTATATGAAAATATTTACATGGAAAAACTCCAAGTCTTTTCTTATATTTTTGTATGAAGAAAATTTATAAAAAAATTCAAAAAAAAATTTTGAATGCACAGAACAGTTTGTAAAAAAATTTAGATTTAAAAAAAAAAAAAAAAATTTTTTTTTGTCCGTGTTGGATCTCGAACCCGGGCTCCCGAAAGCGTATTTTCATTTGTATTCATGCAAAATAAGCAATTGATTCTTAAGAACCAAGGTAGACGAGTGGGTAAGATGTCTGACCGCCGACTGAGAAGACCATGGTTCAAGTCTCAAATTGTTAGTCGTTTGCTATTTGAGGTTGATATTTTTATTGCTTTTCCTTCTAACGTGACTTCTCGAAAGAGTGCTTCTGCTAGGTCTCTTTTGAGCAAGGAGAGCGGAAGGCCTGACAAATTTTCCCATTTCATATAAAAAAGCAAGTGTAATTGTATATGAGTGCGGCAGTACTCTAAAATCCATACGAAGGCCTGCTAGCAGCGCTGCCAATGCCTACTGGGTAGTTTCATTTGTTGTGTATGTGTTGTTTTTGTGTGGATGTATTTTCACTTATGACGTAGGCTATGACGGGATCTTTTATATATGGTTCTTGGATATACCATACATTAAGATAGGACTGTAAATGTCCAAGATATGACGAAACGTTTGGTAAAGAAAATCTGCGGAATTGCCTTCCAAAAATGCTTCGAATTAGATGGTGTGCGGCGAATTTTTTTTTTTTTTTTTTTTTGGTACGGTCTAGTACCTATATTAAAAATACATTTATGTTAAAAATTAAATTACAACTTTAAGATTGTACGAAAAATATCTGGTTGTTTTTTAGCTTGTTTCGACTTTTTTTTTAGCCGGCTTAGCTTTCTTTTTTTAAAAATCGTGGCCACACTGAACAGCACAAGTTTGTTTTGAAAAACTTTAGGTAAGACTACGCAGCAAAATTTTCCTTGCTTTTGCTGTTTTGCTGTAAACAATTTAAACCCTGTTCTGAAGTAAGTCGGTATAATAGTCATTGCGCAATCTTGCACATTAATTTTAAAAAATTTGTACAACCAAATACACATTTTTAAGCCGCGTGAAGCAGAAGTGACGTCATGAAAAAATTTTTATTAATTTTAATACTTATGTAAAACAATAAAAAAATATATTACTGAAATATCTCTAACCGTTTTTTTCACAATCCTTACATAAAAAACACTAATATTTCGACAAAATTAGTTAAAATGTCCAAAATTAGTAAAAGTTCACCAAAAAATCTTATTTTTTGTTTTCAGTACCAATTGCTCAATTCTTTTTATATATGTCAACTAAAGTATTATCAAATTGTTAAATTTTTTTTTTAACTTATTTTTATGTGCCAAGATCGACCAGGACAACATAACGACTAATGAACAAATAATCACCATCCTCTCTCATTCCACAAAGGATCAAGGTGTTGCAACCTTTGTCAAATATCACTACAATCTTTTGAAAATTCTCAGTGAACGTTTTAATTTTACCGTTAACTTTCGTAATCCACTCGGTTGGGCTGGCCGTTTGGGTAACACAACATATCGTCTGGGCCTTCTTGGCGTTGTGATGCGCAATGAAGTTGATGTTGCTGCATCGGGTGCGTTTACGCGTATAAATCGCTTCGCTGAGTTCGATACAATTCATCAGAGTTGGAAATTCGAGGCTGGATTCTTGTATCGTTTTACACCTGATTTGGATGCACAAAGTAAAAATGGCAACTTCCTTGCACCATTTGACGATGACGTTTGGATCTATGCGATTGCAATAATGTTGTTGGTGACTTATATATGGTATATGGTTGAATGGCTTAAGAATCGCTGGAATTTGAATGGTGAACCGAAACAGCAGCAGCCACTTGGAAGTGAAAGTGCTGCTACTGCAGCTACTATCGATGCTGATGATGGAGAGTCGACGCTAACTGCAGTTTCGCTTAAAACATTTGCTGCCGTTTGTCAACAGGGTATGGAACCACTTCCATCTGGCTTGCCATCTCGCACCATAGTCTTGACCATGTTTGTGTTTTCGCTGTTCATGTACAATTTTTACACCTCATCTGTGGTTGGCGGCCTGCTGAGCAACACTGCACAGGGTCTGGAATCGATTGCCGATGTTATTGCAAGTCCTTTGAAGTTGTCATTCGAAGATATTGGATATTATAAAATAATGTTTCGGGTAAGTTAATTTACAACAAAAATAACGTCAATAATTTAACACAAATCAATAAACGGAGTAGCTGTACTCGTAGATAACACAGTTCAATAACCAAAATAATTACAGACAGTCGCGGATTCTGAGCACCAAAGGGGCAAGGACGCTCAAAATTTAAAAAACCTACTCTCAGAAAAAAATCCTATTGATTTTTGTAGGATTTTAATAGTTTCTATTATACAAATCTATAGGATACAAATTGTAAACTAAATTAAAGGACGTCGTATTAATCTTTAACAGTACTTCCTATATAAACACGCCATATTCAGACTATAATATTAATGGAATCTCCATATTAAAATAATAGGGCAATCCAATTGAAGTAAAAGATAAATCCAATTAAAAAATATAGGACAGTCCTATTAAATAAATAAGGGAATAATTATTTATTATTTATTTGTTTATTATTTTGTAAGCATGGTGAATAAAAATCTCTAAATTGCACCTGCAAGCTATTCCAGACTGATATTCGATTACGGTAGCTTCTCGCTGCAAACTGTTCACCTGCACTATATGGAGACAATGGGTTGGAACTGCTTTGGCAGCTGCATGGAACGACCCGATTTTATATTTAAAGCTGCGTCCTGTGTCACCTCCAGTCCAATGTAACTATTGCCAATGTATGGAACAAAGTTTTGTTCCTCAGAAGAGGCGAATGTCTTATATCGTCATCACATTCGAAGTCTTGCAGGAATTAGGGTTTCCACCGGTCATCGATGCATTGCATCAGTGGATTTACAGATGGTTTAATGAACAAATAGATTGATTTGTAATAAATATTTAACAAATAATTAATGTTCTTACCTTTAAAGTTGCTTTTTGTTCAGCTTCTGCTGATGCGGATTGAATAAAATAGTCAGTGAAGATTAAAAATGGGTATATTTGATGAAGGTTATCGAATTTTTTGGCGTGGGATATTGAATACCAGATTGCCTATTAGAACAATAGGATGGATATAATTGGATTGGGTGCTTATTATTTTAATTACAATATCCTATTAAAAAACCAAGAATACTATTTATAAGATGTATAGTATAGATATACTAGATATACTATTATATAAAGGGAGACTCACGAATTTGATCCAGAATAAGCTCGGTAACCGCTGAACCGATTTTGATAATTCTTTTTTTATTCGATTCCTATGATAATATAGATTGTTATAGCTTACCAAGTTTTTCGAAAAATGACTTCTTTAATTATTGCAAAATCACGCATTTTATTTGATGCCTACATTCAACCAGCAGCACAATATAACAGCAAACAAAGCTTTTCTCTCTTTGTCGAGAGAGCTTCTGTCAATGTAACACCATAGCCATGTTGTGTAGTTAAGCTGAATTCACTGATAACCTTCAGCATGTTTTTGTGTTATTTAAAATAATGTTAATTAAGTTGAGAGCGTGCAGAAATTTTTCTCTCTGAGCGAAAACTTCATATGAAAAAACTTTCAAAACATGCTGAAGGTGATCAGTGAATCCAGCTTTACTTTCAGGAAGATTCTTGCTTTCATACAGTGTTAATTAATTTTCTTTGTTAATGTTTGGAGGGGAGTTGCCACAATTTAGTTATCAGCATTAATTTTGTTTTGCAACCTTTCCAGCCAGCTTTTCCCCACTTGAGATTGTGTTAGTCTATCTATACGAATGTATAAAAGCGTTGTGACACTGCACAGATGTTTGACAATCACGCAAGAACCACTGAACAGATTAACACGATATAGGTATCAAACGATTTGTTATTCCAACTTTATCGTAAAATGCTATGTTAGATTTGCCACGTCTACTTTCCATGCCCACTTTTTGCAAAAAATGCTATAGTTCAGACAATTTTGGTCGTATGAGAGACTAGAATTTGGTAATCTACGTTGTATGGTTACTTTCGCTAACTTTACTAAAAATGGGCATGACCCACTTTAGTTAAGTCCACTTTTCGGGGAAAGCTTGGAGTCAAAATTGGAGAAAGGTCAATTGAGCTGAAATTCCGGCACTCTATTGTTTCGAGTATGAGATGGTTTAAGTGAAAAAATTTTGCCACACCCCCGTTACCGCCCTAAAATGTTATACTTCGAACGGTTTTGGTTGTATTAGACTAAAATTTGTTAATTTAGTTCATATGGCTACTTTCTGTAGATACTTAAAATGACGAATATATAAATTTTTTTTTTCGAAGAGCATGAAAATTCGTATATAGCAGTAAGGTGGTCTGCGGCAGGACAACGTCTGCCGGGCAATACTATACATCAATAAGAATGCTGTAATTATCAGAAAATTCTGATCGTCATGCATTGATGTTTCAAGCGGAAACGTCAAGCATGTGTTTTGTTCGAAGGTCAATTTACACTTTTACAAATTCACAAAACGATCATAAAAAATTCATTGAATTGGTCAGGACAAATTCTACTATAACTATAACGTTAGCTATGAATATATAGATAAAGAAATAGATTAAAACATAGATTTATGTACATAACTTTGAAATAGTTTAAAGTATTTGAAATAACTTTCACAGAATTATTTTTTAAGCTTTATTTGAAAATGTTTTTCACGATAAATTAGTTTTTAAGCTGTAGCACATTGCAAAAAATATAACAATCTTTTAACCAAATAAGTTTCCACCAAAAAATCATAGGGGGGCAGGTGGCCCATGATTTTTAATGATAGAAACTGTTTGTGTCAAAATAGAACAATTTTTGCAGGTAAATTATGTTATATGAAAGAATAAGGAAAATGAAAATTAAAAAAAAATTAAAATTAAAAAAAATATGTACAACAAAAGCAACTCTTGGCCTATTGTTAAGTACAAGTTGGATATTTTAGAGGTTTTTTGAAAACAGTATAAAACATTGCATTGGTGAGGTAACGGTAAACCTTTTCTCATTTTCCCAATTTACTTAATTGAACTTTCAAACGAAGAAAATTGGATGAAAATCGATTTGAAAATCGATTTGAAAATGGCGGAAATGTTTGCTTGCTAAGTCAAAACATGAAACTTCAATCGTTTTTTTCTCATTCTGATTCTTATGAGTTATACTGAGAAAATCTATAGTTTTGAGATATCGCAAGAATTTCATAATAACAGGTTTTTTTAAAACATACCTTATATTCGTACAAAATATTTCCGAAAAGAAAAGAAAATTACCGTTAATTTTATTAATCAACAACTGTCCATATAAAAATACATTGTTATGCGTTAAGAAAGTCTATAGTTTTTGAGATATCGCCAAAAGTTTGATGTCATTATAACGGTTTTTTTTTTTAATTTAAGAAGAATTGTTGTTTGGCCGAAGCCCAATAACAACAATTAATAACTGAAGAAGGTCGATTAACTACAACAATTTGGAGGAATATATTTATTTTCAGAATATATGTAAAAAATTACATTTTTGATTACAAATTTTAAAAATTTTTTACCCAAATTTTTTATAACGCTGTTATGCAGGACTTTTTCACAAGTAAAAAAAAAGAAAGGCAGGTAAATTTATCTCATCATAACAATTACCGCTTAAATAAGTTATTCAAATTAAATAAAGTAATTTCTTAATATATAATTCTCAATACACATAATGCACAATAATTTTTATATTTTGAATTTGTTTTAATACAACTAAATACTTTCATTTTAAGATTTCAAATTTTTACATGGTATTTATTATTTTTATCGCAGGCGAAGCAGCGCGTATTTGCTAGTATAGAAATAAAACTATAAGATGTATAGTATTGAACTTAAATGTACTTGAGTATTCTATTAGAAATACTATAATAAATGTACTATTCAAAAGTAATAGTGTCTGGCTATTAAAATTGCAGTAGGAAAATATTAAATAAATACGATTAAAACAATAAAGTTAATAGAAAACCTTATTACAGCAAAAGGTGTCCTATTAGCATGTTAATAGAATATTTTTTCCTTAATGTAGAAAGGAAATATCTTCGACTGGGTCGAAGTTAAGATACCACGTCAGTACATTCTAAATAATGCATTTTTTTAATGTTTGATGACGTCACTTAGTACAGAGGATGGGCGTGGTTTTCAATTAATTTTCCAACACTCAAATGAAGAACACGATTAAGATATGGCACATTATGTGTTAAATATGCTGCAAATACATACATTTCTGTGGAATTTATTAAAGTTATGTAAAGTGACAATAAACCAAAATCAAACTTTATTACATATTGTTAAAATCAGCAAGTGAGCTGGACATTTAAATTGATCCAATTCTATGTTTTTAAGTGTTGATGACGCTAGCTGACGCTGCGACTGAAAAAACTGGCAGTACTGCATTATTTTACTTTTTAAAAGTTTGGTAGCAATAGCGTTTTCGCAAAATATTTCGCAATAAGAACATCAGATATTCTCCTGTAAGCAGAAAAGAGCGCCACCTGTCTGTAATCCCAAATGTGTGGGGTTAAATTTGAAGAAACTTTTAAAAAACATTATTCAGCTATTCACCGCAAGGTGTATAGTTTGTACCCACAGTTCTTACAAATGTGGCGCCATCTATCTGTGAATTTAACGCACAGATCAAAATTAATGAAATAATTGTGCCGACCAGATGCGCATATGTTTTATTATATCGTCATATAGCTGAAACTGATTACATGAAAATATTAACTTTTACAGCATTCTTATTCACAGTCATCTTTTCGATAAAATTGTGATATATATACAACATTTAAAGTACCATTGATAAAGAACTAAGTGACAACGGTGACACAATAGTGAGAAAAAATAGAGCCATCACAACAAAACAAATTTAACAGGAGGGGCAGGAGGGGGCAGGAGGGGGCAGGAGGGGGCAGGAGGGGCAGGAGGGGGTGGGGAGGCAAAAAACTAAGTAGATTACTATAAGGAAAATTTTATATAATCCAAAATATTCGTAATTTCTCTACATACACAACTGCATTCTTAGAGATAAATGGGGACGTTCAAACTATATAGAGAATTTTAACACAAAACTAAGTTTTAATAATAGTCTGGTATGAAAAAATAGATTTTTAGCCATAACTTTTGATTAGAAAGAGAAAATTTGGGGTAATTTTTTCACATAAATTATTTTTGAGACTTGACTTTTATGTAAAAAATATAAAAACAACATTTTGGGAAAAAAAAATTTCGCGAGGAAAATCAAAGGGGGTACCCTTGTTGTTTTGATGCCAAAAACAGTAAAATAACTTTGCGCTTAGCTGGAAGAATTTTTGCAAATAAATGCTATGTCATATGAATGGTAGCCAGATGTGCAATTTTTAATTCATTTAATTTTTACAACAAAAACAATTTTTGTGTCACTTTTTGAGTAAAAAGTCAATATTTTGGACTTTTTTTGACATAATTATAAAACATAGTTACACTGACTTAACGGTATAGTTCAACCTATTTTTGTAAAGTGATTTTTTTGTTCAGTTTTTGAACAAAAAAAATTTGAATGAAATATATTAATGGACAGCGGATATATTTGCATTGAAAGACCAAACTTTGATTTTCATGTCGTTTTTTTCTCATTCTTAGGTAACGATGTTTTATGAAAAAGTCGTTGTACTGAAAATTTCTCCAATTTTGAAGATATGTGAGTGTTTTGATGTCAAAATTACAAAAAAATTTTAAAATTAAATATACAAAAATTTCCGATACTAAAAAGTTTTATAGTAACAAAATTACCGTTAGTTTAAAAATGTCAGAGGGGTCGTGGCAAAAACTAAGTATGTAACATTTTAAGTTGGGATGCACTTAATATGTAAACGTAGTTTGAGCAAAATCCGTTTAGATTTGTATAAAGGCCGAACAAACAAACAAACAAACAAACAGAAAATGAGTTTTATTACTATAGATAGTCAATAGTATGAAAAAATAGATTTTTAGCCATAACTTTTGATTGGAAAGAGATATTGGGGTAATTTTTTCACATAAATTATTTTTGAGACTTGACTTTTTTGTAAAAAATATAAAAACAAAATTTTGCAAAAAATAAATTTCGCGAAAAAAATCAAACCTTGTTGTTTTGATGACAAAAACAGTAAAATAATTTTTGCGCTTAGCTGGAAGAATTTTTGCAAATAAATGCTATGTCATATGAAAGGTAGTCAGATTTGCTATTTTTAATTGATTTCATTTTTACAACAACAACAATTTTTGAGTCATTTTTTGAGTAAAAAGTCAATATTTTGAACCTTTTTTGGCATACTCATAAAACATATACACACTGACTTAACGGTACAGTTCAACTTATTTTTGTGAAGTGATTTTATTGATCTTTTGAACCAAAAAAAAATTTTAATGAAATACAACATTTTGGAAAAAATAAATTTCGCGAAAAAAATCAAAGGGGGTAAACGATGTTTTATGAAAAAGTCGTTGTACTGAAAATTTTTCCAATTTTGAAGATAAGTAAGTGTTTTTGATGTTAAAATAACAAAAAATTTGTAAAATTAAATACACAAAAATCTCCGATCGCAAAAAGTTGTATAGTAACAAAATTACCGTTAGTTGAAAAATTTCAGAGGGGGCGTGGCAAAAACTAAGTATGTTACATTTTAAGTTGAGATGCACTTAATATGTATACATAGTTTGAGCAAAATCCGTTGAGCCGTTTAGATTTGTATAAAGGCCAAACAAACAAACAAACAAACAGAAAATGAGTTTTATTACTATAGATAAACTAGTTTTCATCTGCTCAGAATAAGACATTTGATATTTCCTATGACATCGCCATGTTAAAAAGCAGTACTGCAGTACTGCATCCTATGGTCGCAACAGATGCAAAAAGTTCATATGCATCTCTAAACGCCTCTCGCTGCCCGTACAAAACTTGCATTGTGCTTTCCGTTTTATCCTCGAGATGACTCAAATAAGCTTTGACTACAGCAGCCTCTTCGCTTGATGGAATTTTTAGACCTGAAAAATTTGTTGAAATTGTGAGTTAGAGATAAATAAATTACAATCAGCAGAAGTTTTGTTTAATTTTTTAAAATTTACTTAAATTTTTCAGAGGCACTACAACCAACTCATCGAGACTCGCTATACAATTTAGAAGATCGTCGTTGTCCGAAAACCTTTTTTGTAATTCAGCAATTAAGTAGCATGTCCAACGTTTCGAAATACTCTGATTTAAAGGGCTGAGCGTTCTGGGCTTGCATATTTTGTCTCGCCGACGAATACGAGGGGCCATACATCACGTAATCAGTCATCCAATTTGAATTTCTGACTTGTCTCTTTTGCGTCTGGGTCCTACTTTCGGAATGGTCACTTGTATATTAATAAGCTTCTTCTAAAATTTGGTTATACTTTTCATCTGATCTCAGTTTTTTTATTTCATTTTCGATACACTTTATTATTGTAATGGCTTCTTTCAATCCTGGACTTCGGGCTTGTAAAGCCGCGTCTGCAGGTTGAAGCATGAATAAGATTTTTCTAGCCACGACAATGGCCATTCGAAATTCTAAATTTAGCATGACTTTTTTGATACCGACACTCCTAGCGACGTCTTCACCGTTAAATTTTTCATTTTTAATTTTATCTAAAGTCGTCAAATCGAAGAGTAATTATCATTTACAACTTTTGTATCCGCCAAGTGTCCTGACCAACGCTGTTCGCGGAGCCGGCTAATCCTTTTTCCATTGTACAAGGCAGCTATTTTGGCATTTTGGAAGAATTCATATAACATGATGCATTGGTCCAAAAATAAACGAATAAAAGTAATTTTCGAAATAGTTCTGATGACTGATAACCAAATGCAAGCGATGGTTATAGCAGTGGACATAAGGAATTTTTCGGACCAATTCATTTCCTATTCTGGTCTCCCGAACTCCCGAAACTATTCCACTCAATACACTTGCGCCATCATAGCATTGGCTTAGCATACGAGAGAGGTCAATGGTATGTTCTCTAAGAGTATTTAACATTAATTGCGTAAAAGTGGCTGCATCAAGTTTCTCAGTAGTTGTAACTGTCAGTAACGACTTATTGGCGATTCCATCTTTAACGTAACGTATTGCTATTGCAATACTTTGCGGTTATTTTTATCTTTCGTCCCATCTTCTATTAGAGTGAACCAGTTCACGCCAGATTCCTGAACATCTTTAACAATGGACCATTACAGCTTGAACCATTGCTTGGATTATTTGATTTTGAATTTCAGGTGGACGACATGTTGCATTTTGTGGTATACGACAGAGAGCCTCCTTCAATTTCGTATCTTTCATACACGTGTATTCAAGCAAGCTCTGAAATAGCCCTTGTTGTTTTTCTTCCTCTAAACTATAATTTCCACGCAAAGCTAATTCGCTTACAACTAGAAATTGTATAACTTCAATAATAGACTTCACATAATACCTATTTTTTCTAATGCTTTTTCATATATCAACGTTTCAATGCTGCTAGTTGTTAATATTCTATATAATTTGTCCTGCCACAAAGCCATGGCTTGTAAATATATGAGAATTGGACTTTTCGTGTTTTGCAAACCGGTTTTAGAATCGGTGGCATTTTTTCCAGTTTCTGAAACCTGTGGAAGTGTAAGACGTCTGTTTACTTCCATTCGGTAAAAATTGTTGACAAGGATACCGGAATACAGCATCTTTCTGGACAGAGTACTATAACCATTTATGCCGCCTGAATCAGTCCGCTACAAAGGCCCTATTATTTTCTTTTAAATAAGTGTTTAAAATGACTTGTTTTATCGGTTCTCCAATTTGAGCAATATTGGAAGGCATACCGAAAAGGAGTAGTTGAATTTTGTCTTTCCATCTTTTTAGAGCAGCGTTTCTTAACCTGGGGTCCGCGAGTATATATATGGGGGTCCGCCGTCTAACCTATGGACATTTGAATTAATAATTTTTTTTTAATTAATGATTATAGCAGAAATTTGCATATAATAAACCCACGACACTTCAGGTCAAAAATAAATTACACATCAACGAAGACTGCGCTGTATTCATCGCACAGTATGCGAGCAGCATTTTTTTTTAATAATTCTGTTGGCAGTGCCAATAAACATGCTAATCATTTCAATAACTTTGAATGGAATCTACAAGGAAGAGATAACAACATCTTCCAAGTTTTTTTTTTATTTTTTTATTTATTTATTTTTACAATTTATCCATAGGGTAATGAGCAAATGTCATAATCTATTATAAACATTTCAATTTACACATGCAGATTTTTACTCCATTGAGTAAAATCACTATAAAAATTATTTAATAAGAATAAGTTATGTATTTATTTATTATATTTAAGAATACTTTTTAGTATTCATTTCCTGTATGGTAAGTCCAGTACATGGAGCCGTTTGAGTCTTCTTATCTCTTCTGAGTCGTCTAGCAAATATATAGCAGTAACATTGGAGTGGAGGCTGAGTCTGTTTATATACCTCTCGGCATATTTTTAATTTCTTCGATAACTGTAGGCATGTTTAGGTCGTTATAAATCGTATAATTTGCCACAAACCATGGGGCATCAATTATCATCCTTAATGTTTTTGATTGGAACCTTTGGAGCACTGCTTTATTTGATTTAGAGGCTGTATCCCACAGCTGTATTCCATAAGTCTACGTAGGTTTTATTATGGTTTTATAAATTCTTATTTTGTTGTCTAAACTTAGTTGAGATTTATGTCCTAGTAACCAGTTAAGCTTTTTGGTTTTATTGTTGACTTGCAGTCGTTTTTTTTTTATGTGTTCTTGCCAGGTCAGTCGTATATCTAGATGTAATCCGAGATATTTAATGGTATTACTGGATGGAATAATATTTTCATTGATCTTGACAGGTGTGCAGTCACTTTTTCGGAGTGTACAAGTTATATGTTTTGATTTGTTTGAATTGATTTTTAAATTCCATCTGTTAAACCAGTTCTAAAGATTTAGCAGTTCTTGTTGAATCAGATGCTATGCTTCCATTGATGATGCAGATGAGGCCAATACTGCAGTGTCATCTGCATATGTTGCAACTAGTACATTATTACATAGAGGCATATCCGATGTGAATAAAGTATAAAAAAAGGACCTAAGACACTTCCTTGTGGCACTTCTGAGCAAATTTGGCTTATTTTTGAATCCCGGTGACCATAATTTACGATAAAAGTGCGGTTAGATAGATACGACTTGATAGTTAAATAGTACGGGGTGGGTAAAAGTTTCTTAAGTTTAATTAACAGTCCGGTGTGCCATACTTTACAAAAGCTTGCTGAACATCTAAAAATACTGCGGAACAGTATCTAAATCTAAATCCAATCTAAAGCGTCTCTTACAAAATGAACGATTGTATGGCATTGTTCTGGTGTACCGTGTTTGTGCCTGAACCCAAATTGATGTTTTGGTATAATGCCCTTACTCTCAATTATCGGTAACATTCTTTTCAGAAATATTCTTTCAATTTTTTTTGAAAAAACCGCCAGTAAACTTATTGGCCTATAAGACGCTTTCGTTTTCGGAACCATGATTATTTTGGCATATTTCCACTGTGTTGGAAAGTGATTCATTCCTAGAATTGCGTTATAAATATAGGTTAAGAACAAAATGCCTTTTTTGGAATTATTTTAACAAGCTTTGCACTTATGTCATCGTAGCCTGGAGACTTATTATTTTTGATTATTTTTATTTCACTCATTACCTCAGCAGGTGTTATATGTTTAACTGGGAACACCATTTGACATGCTACGTCAATAAAATGTTGAAGGTAAAATAGAAACTATGATAAAAAAACTTGACCTTTGGACAAATCGTACAATTAAAAAAAGCTATAATCATTTTCCTACACTGGTAGCGTTTTTGGAATCCTCTGGTGGAGAAATGTTGCCAACGCAAGTAGAAGAGGAAATGATTAAACACCTCCGCGGTTCGACGTCTTCTTTTCGGGATTATTTTCCAGAACCCGACAGAAATAAAAAACTGGATAGCAGACCCTTTCAACGCAGATGTTTTTAGATATAATCGGCTTGACGACGGTACAGGAAAATCAATTAATAGAAATATCATGTGATAATTTGAAAGCATCGTCTTTATCAAGTTTTTGGGTAAATTTAAAAAATGTTTATAAAGAAATATCAGAAGAAGCACTAAAATATTTACTGCTTTTGTCGTCCACATGCCTCTGTGAAAAGGCATTATCTGCTCTTGTATACACCAAAAACAAATACAGAAACAGATTACAATTGGAATCAGATTTGAGATTACAACTAAGTAAAAACATCAACCCAAATATTACTAATTTAGTTTCAAAAAAGCAGCACCAACCTTCACATTAATACAGAATTTTTAATTTTTATAAAAATGCAATTTTTTTCAGTACTAAAATAATTTGTCCATAATTTATTAATGTGTTTTTATTAATATGGTCCTTGAACTTGTGCGTGATTTTCTAGGGGTCCGCGGAGTGAAAAAGGTTAAGAAACCGTCCGCACCGGCTGCATAGACAGAAGGGGTGCAAAATTAACAAAAAAAATTTTAACATAAATCTGTACTTAATTGTGTAATTTTTTTGTATAAACATAAATTTTTTTTAGTCCTCTGCGACTGACAGATTTTAATTTTCACAATTCTACTGACGTGGTAGTACATCAGACATCATTTTGACAACTTATATTTTCGAAACTCGCTTTTTATTCCTTATTTTACCTATTATATTTTGCAAATAGGTATTATTATTATTACCTATTATAGGTGCGAAAATACCTCAAAGCATTCCTTACAATGCGTTTGTATCAATTAAAACTAATTTAAAATATTCATAGGTATAATGTTTGGTGAAGGGTGCGTGCAACCATCATAAAGATTATACATACATTTTTATTTATTTTATACATAGCTATAATTGGATTGATGTCACAAATTTTTCATGTGATATATAGTTTTTAAATCTTGATGGTACCTTAAAGTTTGATTTTACTCATTATTTTTAATCAGTAAATAATGTTTTTATATTTTTTCAGACACCCAATTGATGTTTTAAAACAAAAAAGTTAAATAAACTCGATGCATCTTAACAAAATTATTA
Organism: Dichetophora obliterata; assembly: GCA_963920525.1. Taxonomy (NCBI): domain Eukaryota; kingdom Metazoa; phylum Arthropoda; class Insecta; order Diptera; family Sciomyzidae; genus Dichetophora; species Dichetophora obliterata. Next base: position 59,802,372 of record OY986436.1, on the reverse strand, counting down.
AAAGACACAAATAAAAAATTTTACACAAAACCGTATATTTGCAAATTTTTAGTTTTTTATAGAGATTTTAGATATGGATAAGGATAAACGTCCTTTGAGGGTGCAAAATTTATTTTCCGCCCCGGGTGCCAACAACCCTAGCTACGCCACTGCGTCAGGAAACGATTCTAAGTTAAAGTTTGCTATAACCATACTGTTTTGTATTGTTATTGCTATTCAAACAGCTGTTAAAAGACATTGATGCCGAATTGCACAAATTGTTATTACAATTTGGGAATTCCCCGTAAGCTTAGATTGCAATACGAGCACAGAATTCCACTTTTCTTTACAATACTTTTTTCAATAGTAAAAAAAAATAGTACTTTTTTTCAAACTATGAACAAACAGTTTACTAGTATATTATCATAGTCGGTGGTATTTTTTAAGGTAGGGCAATGGTATTTTAAGGTAGGGCATTGCCCCATAATGCCTCCTAGCTAGGGCCCTGGCCCCATCGTCAAAAGTTATCCTCTTAAAAAGTATACAATTTCATAAACATTTCTATTAAGCATTCCAAAAACTGAAAATTTATTTACATACGAAAATTAGAATCGTTGGTGTTCACAAAATAATTCACGGATGTTTAGCTCATTAAAAATCAACACATACGTATCTAAATACAGTCTACATACTGGATCCATATGAATTAAAACAGTTGCTTTTGCTTAAGATTATTATTTTTGAAGGACAAGCAACGACTTGATTTTTATTCATATCAATCTAGAGTAAACATTTTATTTAATACATCTGAACATTTTTTTCCCCTGATTTTGAACGTATAGGAGGCCAAAACACCGCTTATCCAAACCTTACATAATGTTAAAATATTACCAAATCGAGACCCATCCGATTTACCTGTTTACACTCATGTCGATGATGCCATCCCATACATCAAACAGGGTGGATATGCATTCCATTGTGAATTAATTGATGCCTATCCAGGAATTGGCAAATTGTTCGATGTCGATGATATTTGCGATTTGCGTATGGTATCAGGATTGCTGGAAACTGAGATAATCAATTGGATTGTTCCCAAGAGAAGTCAGTATACGGAAATTTTTCGTACAACGTAAGTTTGTAGTAGAAGCAATTTACCAATATTGAGTAAATATTTTTTTTTTAATAATTCTAGTATGACTCAAGCAAGAGAAGCTGGGCTCGTGAAACGCACACTAGACGTTTGGCAGGCTAAGAAACCAGAATGTCAGGCGTTGTACAGAGTTTTTCCCATAAATCTATCGGGTGTATTGAGCGCATTCTTTATATTATTAGGTAATTAAACACTTATAATAATCGACTTATTGAAAGTTTACTATAAATTTAAAAAACTTTCTTTTCAGCTGGTTTTTTGGGCGCCGCTGTTGCTTTACTAATCGAAAATCGAAAGCATAAACGTAGTATTGGGTCAAAAAAAGAAACACATTGAAATGCGTTACTAAGAAGGAGAATTTTAAATATTTTTATATTAGAGCACCAGTGCCCCTTTTTCAAAGACTAATAATTTAGTTCACTTGACAGTGCAGTTGTGGACTTGAGAACTTGTGCACTTTACAAAAACAAAATACACGTACATACGTCAAAAATCTGCACAAGTACTTTCTTACTGTAGTCTCAAACTTGAGGATTTGAGCAGTTGTGCACTTGTGCACATTGAAAATTTTGACAGCTTTGAAAAAAATTATCCCGACAACCTAACTGCACAGCTGCGACCGCACACGGAAGTGCACTTAATCGTGAATATCCTAATGTTTAGTATGTAGTTGTCATTGTTTGGTAAATTTTTATTAAGCTACTACCGCTTTTATGTACTTTATAAGCATCAGATCTATTTGAAAACCAACCCAAATATCATTAAAATATCTAACGATATCGCTAAAAGTGATCCAAAACAATCTAAAGTGAGAAAAATGTACTCTCCATTAAATGGATTGGGCTCAGGGATAACACTAAACATAGCAACTAACCATGCGTTTACAGAGAATGAAGTATTCCTCTTTATTAGGATATTTTTCACTATAATTATATAGTTCACTTATAGTTCACAATACTTCATACAAATTTTCAATAATTTTTCGATAAAAATATTTGTTATTAATATGTAATTACTTATGTAATCTAAATCTATGTTTTCTAAAGAATTTCAACTTTATTGGAATAGACTGTTAGACTTATTACTAAGCAATAAACTGCTGTGTCTTCTTACTAGTAGAAACAACAGTCAAGAAGACACAACAGTTTCGAACTATTATGGTTCTCAACAATACGTTGTTGTCATGTTTGATTGTGGAACGTATGTAGAATTCGTTGCTGGACTGGTCCAGGGTTGCTTCGGAGAAAAGTAAAAACGTACTTTTTAAAAAGTATTTTTTAAATAGCAAAAAGTACTATCTTGATAAGAATTTTTTTGCGATATGAAAAAGGAAATATTGTGAGCCCATATTTAAGCCCGTTAATTTCAACTGGCGTTAAAAAATAGGATTAAATCTAGTATAATGAAATAGCTGGATTTTAAATGTTTTTAAGTACAAGGAAGCATTTTTTTACTAAGATTATAATGGTGTTGAAAAAAATCCCGCTTCCATATGAAAAGGGCATATGAAAAGGCATATTATTAGGTGGCAACCCTATTATTTCAAAATTTTATAATTTTGAAATTCTGACAACAGATTCAGATTCAGCGACCTATTTTTGGTGTACCATTTTTTTTGCCAGCCCCGAATTCATTAAACTACAAAAAATTAAGGTGGCAGCCCTATCCACCATCTTGAATTTTAAAATTCTGATTTAAGATTCGAAATCAGCGACCCCTTAACACTGATAAATGATGTTTAAAACTCTTAAAAATATATTTTATTAGGTGGCAATACTGTGGTAAAAAATTATGTGTCAACCCTAACCTCCATTTGAAATTTTAAAACTGTGACATTATATTCGAAATCAAATCCGTTGTCAGAATTTCAAAATTACAAGAATTCGCAAAAAAATATCTAGGTCGCAACTCTTTCCGCCATCTTCAATTTTAAAGTTTGACATCATTTTCGAAATCATTTACCCCTAAAACTTCCAACCACGTAGTTCATAGAATCCTTAAAAGTCCTATTACGCTTAAGCTCTCTCTAAACAAGCTCATTGAATTTTTTGGATACTTGCTTTAATTAGATACTTGCCTTCAATTTCAAGCTTTTCAAGCTTTTTGCCGAAGGTATCAAGCTTTCCTTTACTCACAACTTCGTGCCGTTCGCTTGTAAGCTAGCATACTTGCAAGTCGCAAGCAGTCGTTGGCTTATTTATAATTAATTACAAGCTATACTTGATTCAAAATTATCAAGCTCAAGCTAGCTTGAATTAAGCTAGCTTCTTTCTATCATAAATATTCAAAAATAATAAAAAGGTAGCATCGCAGAAATTTTCTTACTCTCAAAAAAAAGGCAATCTAATTAGTAAGTTTCGATGCAACTGTGAACTAGTCACTGTCAAAATAATAAAGTAAACAAACAATTTCGAATTCAATTGCTAAATTCAATATAATTCTGTTCACAAGGAGACGCATTATCAATTTACTGTGAAATTTTCATAATTAATAAAGAAAAACGCAATCTATATATATAAAATAGGATGTGTGCATGTATGTAACGTATGGACTCCAAAACGGCTGGGCCGATTTTGATGAAATTTTCAGGTAATGTTCATCTTGGTACGGTGGGTAACATAGGACCCGATAGGTGGCGCCGGGGTGGACTTATATCGAAAATTTGAATTTATGGACCAATTTAACTGAAATTCAGAATGTATGTTTGTTTGATCATAAGAAAATAATTTGTGTATAAATGGACACGGTAGGTGGCGCTGGGGTGGACTTATTTCGAAAATTCGATGGCGTGAAAAATATATAAATACTTTTAATTTTATTTTATAACGAGGGGAGTAGCGAAGCACACCGGGTTCAGCTAGTTTTAAATAAAATTTTAATTTTTAATCTATTTCGTTTCTTCAACACAACACCAAATTAGCTGTCTTCAAAATTTGGCAGATAACAAGACAATAAAGCACAACTGCTGTGTTGCGTAGTAAGTGTATTGAAGACACAGCATTGTTGACAGACAACAGTGGAATGTATTCAGTTGCTTTGTTGTCTACCGTAATAGAAATTTACTTATTGAAGACAGCAATTACTGTTGTGTTGTGAACCGTAATAGGGCTATGTGTTTTCATTTGCGAACAGTGAAGAAAAAAACTCATACGAAAAAATGTTTGGATTTCCTTATTTCGCAAAAAACGTTGGTAAAAATATTTCTTGTTGAAAAAATATACAAAACCAAACATGGGTTCTTTCATATGGTATGCATAAATGTAGGGCTGATTTAAAGTTTCTATCGTAAAAATTTAAAAATGTTTTATACGATCGAAAAATCAAGCCTAACTATTTATAAGAAAAACATAAGATTTTTTTTTTTGTTGATTTTTATTCATTTTGTATTTTTGTAATTTTGTTTGCATAAAAACAAATGGTGTAGTAACAGAATCATGACACTTCTCAATTCTTTTCTGATTTAAACTCTCAAGTATTCCTTTAAACACTGCCACAGCAACAATAGCGCCACCTACCGGGTCAAACGTTAGACCCAAACCATCAATAGAACCAGCATGCACACACTAAATTTCATCAAAATCGTTTCAGCTATTTCGGAGGAGTTCAGTGACAAAGCCATGTACAGAAGAATTTTATATATAAATTTAATAAGATATACTAGTATCGCCTGTGGTCGAAATTCGACCATATCAAAATCGATTTGTCTTTTGTTTTTATTTTTATTGAAAAACTTTTAGCAACATTAAAAACATTAAATTGAGAAATTCTTTTGACTAATACAATTCACAATTACTTTTACATTCTCTGTTAGGCCTGTAATCAAAAGCTATCATGAAGAAACAATGAATGGAACTTATTTATTAATCAATAAATTCGTGAAGATTAGCTCCCGTTTTCCTTAAAGTTCGTCAAAAGACCAAGAATTTTGTCGTCTGTGGGTACACAGAGCCAAAAACCACCATATAAAACAATAAGATCACCCAATTTAGCTATTTTATTAGGTTTCCTTATTAATACTGCCAAATAATAAGAATTTTCCATAGAGAAATCTTGTTAATTCCATAGAGAAAATCTTATTAAAAGTTTACAACTACAATCAAACATTTTTTAATAAGATTTCTTATTAAATGAATGAGATGATGTGGTCATCTTATTTATACTATATTTTAATAAGAAAATCTTTTTTTCACTCTCCAAAGTTTAAGAAGAGACCACCTTAAATAAATAAGAACATCTTTTTGATCTGCTTTTATAAGATTTTTTTATTAAACTGTGCTTAAACGGTGAAAATGCTACTTATTCTTTGCTTAAGCTTTCAGTCGTAATTGCGAAGTGAATTCATGAAGTTTATGTGCATTTTATAGATTTAATTTATTTAAAGTAAAATAAAAATATGTGATAATGGTTAGTGATACTTTTGTACTTTGAGGAAGAAATAAGGGATAAAACATCCAGAGGAATGTTAACATTTTTGTACAGGGTGGCCCCAAAAAGACTGAAGGGTTAAAAATAGCTGTATTTTTTTTGTTTTTATTTTTTATTAATTTTTTTTTTTTTTTTAATATTTAATTCATTGAAATTTTTACATCTAAGTGTGAAATATAACATCTCTCAAATGGTGTCCATTTTCTTGCAAACAAAAATGGGCTCTTTTAACCGCATTTTCCATTACTGCCCGTAGAGTTTCTGGTTCCAAGTTCCTTATTTCTGCTTGAATGTTCTGCTTAAGCTCTTGAATTGTTTGGGGTTTATTGATATACACAACTCCTTTCAAATAGCCCCACAAAAAAAAGTCTGGAGCAGTCAAATCTGGTGAACGTGGAGGCCAAGCAAAATCACAATTTCTGAAAATTATTCGTTCACCAAAAATGTTATGAAGAAGTTCCATTGTCGCTCTTGCTGTATGCGCAGTTGCTCCATCTTGCTGGAACCATATGTTTTGATTATCAACATGTGGATGCAAAAAATTTTCTATCATAGTCCTATACAGAGCCCCGTTAACCATTTCTGGTTGACCCTCCACATCTTCGAAAAAATATGGACCGATAATTTTATCAGCCATAACACCGCACCAAACAGTACATCTGGCGGGGTGTAATTCACGCTGATGTAATACCCCAGGATTGTGAGTGCCGCAAAATCTACAATTTTGTTTGTTTACATAGCCATTTAAGTGGAATTTTCATTGAAAAGCGATGCTTCTTCTTCTATGATCGGCAAGTGTGTTGGTATATCAACATTATATAACAAGCAAATGTTATGCAACGCACAACAAACGTTCAAAATTTGAACAGCCTTTTCGGGAGCGTAATGCAGTTCCCTTGCAGACAAAAGGCAACGAAATCGTCCTTTCAGTACTCCGAAAACTCGCTCAATAATGGACCTTGCTTTGGAAAACTTCTCATTGAACAATGATTCAGACGAATTTTCGCCGGTATTCCTATATGGTATTAATAACCAAGGTTCTAAAGGATATCCAGAATCACCTAGAATGAAAAAAGGAATTGCATATTTCAATGAACTTATTTTGGTTACATCTTAAAAATGGTAGTTTGTTTTCTTAGTTTTGCTGTTATTTTTAAATTTGTACTACATGTTTATTAGGGTGGGTCGCTAAAAAATGTTCAATAAAATCGGTCTAAAATGTACCTTGGGTCATTGTTGTACCCTCCACAAAAAGGATTTCGCAATGTGTTAACCCTTAGGCTTCCTGAAATTTTTGTAAAAAAGTGCTTTTTTGGTCAACAAGTTTTTTGTTTCGCTGTATTTAAAAAAAAAAAAAAACAAAATGATAGCTTCAAAAATGATTACTTTCTGCATTTTAAAAAATTCCAGGAAGCCTAAGGGTTAACACATTGCTAAATCGTTTTGTGGAGGGTACAACAATGTTTATCTGTCTGCGTTAAATTGTCTTCGGAGTTTGCATGGCCTTCTTTTAAACATTCCAAATTAAGAAATTATCTTAAAAAATGTACTTGCCAAGAATCCAAGTTCCCCTGTGCCCATTTTCATAGTTTTCCTTCAAATTGTGTCTTTGCCTAGACAGATTCCACACATGCGAATCGTGAGAAGCACCTCCAAACCGACCATTGACTGACCTTATGGTCAGTTCGTGATCGCAAATCTAAATTAATTTAAAATTCAAATCAGAAGCAATTAAAATTATTTAACAGTAGTAACTTACAACCATAGCATTTATACTATGCTTTAGTTTCCTATTGAAGTATAAATGTTCGTTCCTTGACGGCCTTATCATTTGGATGTGGGTTCCATCTACCACTCCAATTATGCCTGGAATGCTGAACTTCTCATGGAAAAATGATTTTGCTTCCCTTTTCTTCATTTCAGACATTTGAAATGATATATGTTTGGGGCATAGTTTTTTTTCAATTACACTGCATACCTCAAACATGCAACTAGACATAGTCTGTTGTGCTATGCCAACGAAGCGATTTTGGCCAATTTGATGTTGGTAGCCACCCTGACCAAGAAATTTTAAGGTCGCTGCCAGTTTGATAATAGGAGGAATCGCAGTAGACCTCTGACTAACTTTTAATTCATTTGCGATGCTCTGCAAAACGTACATAAAGGCTTCTTTATTAAGCCGAAAATTTTTCACAAAGCTGAAAAATAATAAAGGAATAACTATTAGGTGAACGTTAGGCGGACAGCAATATTTATTGTTTCTTACCTCCTATCACTGATAGCCATCACATTAGAGTGATCCCGTATGATTCGCCGCTGCAACCTCTCTTCATTATTATAATCATAATTAATCCACGAAGCCACTGAATCCGTTGTTAAAAAATATGAAAATTATGTTATTTGATCTGCTTTCACTATCACAATTTTTTTGTTTACATTTTTCTGACGTTTAGTAAAAAGTGATGCCAAATTTTGCACAAATTTGCTGGCAAGTATAGCAAGCAACACTCCCACTCAAGCGAAAGAGTTACGGAGTGCGATTTTAAATTCGGATCGCATTTTGTTTTCGAATCGCATTGGTTACCGAATCGCATTACAGAGTAAGGCCCCAGGAGAAGCAAGAGGCCAGGCATGGGCGTAGCCAGGATTTTACTCAGGGGGTCCATTTTATGTTCCGTGTAGCTGATAAATAAAATTTATTTTTTTAAAATATTGGCTTTGTTGCGAAAAATATGAAATTAAATTGGAAACGAAATTTAATTAAACGCGATTTAACAAAAGCGAAAATCAAAGTATTAATCGGCGCGAATCTTCAAAAAGCAAATTAAAAAATCATCATTCAGCTTTTTTTTTTTCTCTTGCATCAAATTTCTGTGCAAGATTTTAAGGAATAAAAACACCGTTGTAAGGATGATTTTAATAAGTCGAGATATGGTATGAACAGCGATTGCTCCCAATATTCGATAGGTAGTGTTTCTGGATGGATTGTAAGCTGATTTTAATTTTTGAGTGAAGCCGTATTTAGTAAACTGGATGATTGGAGGATTGGTCTTTTCCACGAACTGGCAAGTCGTGAGATTCACAAAAAACTATTACCGAAATAATCGAAGACAAAACCTTTCGATTTTGTTCCAGTAATTTCTTGTGAACAGACAGCATCATTACATCAACCAGCAGGTTGGTAATTAATGCATGTGCTGCTACTGCTGATCATATGTGCCACTGACTTGGCTTGGCACTCATGCACATTTTTATATTTTGTGAGAGGCTTTATAACGAGTGATCCTAAAACGGCTTCAACGTTTTTAAGTGGAAAAAGGGAACAGTACAAGCAAAGTGCAAATTTTAAATTTTTTGAGTTTACTAACCACGGCGCATAGGTTTGTAGAAAATTGTGACAAAATTTAAGTTTGGGTCCAATCGCGTCCTCCTTAAAACCATAGATTTGAGGAGAAACCCAAGGGTATGTGAGCATTTACAATTTTTGAGATAAAGGGCACACCGGCCGACCCACTTGCCTAAGTAGTGTTCACAGAAACTGTCACTATTGCATGTGCAAGAAGAAGCAGACGTTGATGGATAGAGAAAAGCTCGCAAGTGGGTGCAAGCTACTCATCATCCTCTTCCATTCTGCTCTCATTGCAACTTTATTTTATTTTCTTTACTGTAAAGCAAATTGATTAAAATTAACATAGACCTTATAACTTAATATAAACATACTTAATATAAACTTACCACCAAAAAACTTTCTTATATTTCCTTCTGTAAAAAAATTTTTAATTAAAAATGCACAAATAAATCCAATCAGAAATTTCATTTTGAACAGCTGATTTGGTTTCGTTAATTATGACAACGAACGTTAGTGTTGGTGAAAAATCGACTAACGAATTGTGCTGCTCAGAATGCAATATATATACATTAGGGTGGCCCCTGATTGTATGGGAAAAATTTATTTCAGTAGTATTGCTAAACGATCCCCCTAAAAATATGCGATTAGACGGAAAATGATCAAATATGAAGTTTCAGATGTATCCGCAGAGATTTAGAGGTGGCTCAAGCCGGTCGAATTTTCGAAAAATATGATTTTTTTTGCGTTTTTGCTTTTTGCCTACCCCTGAAATATATTATACCAACCGTGATCATAAAAACAAATAATAATACATATTCTATAGTCGATTACCTTTCTATCAACCGTTATGTTATAAATACAATTGTGGCTACGGGCGTGCGACGTGGAATACAATCTTTGGCTATATTCAGACGACAATCAAATGAATAAGCTAATTCCTTCTTTTCTTCTTTTTTCCCTCTATTTGACTAATTGATTCAGGTTTTCAGCGTCCTCAAAATTTTGATTATGTTTGAAGCTAATTTTCGCTCTCGCATAGTTCATTTTTTTAGTTCAATTTTGGATTAATTCAATCATTTGATTCTCATCTGAACACAGCCTTTTTTAGTTGTTTTTCAATACACTCCTGTCAAATTAAAAAATAAAAATTGTCCGGCTACAGCTGTAACTTAAACCTGAACCTAAACATGAGTGCACATTTGATAGAAGAAAAAAGTCTATCACAGATTGAATTCACAAATAGAAAACTCCTTGGTTATATTAATTGCTTATAACTTGTGATATTATTTTCAACATTAATATTAAGAAATGAGTACAATTACACGAAAAAATGTACGTTCTCATATATTTTTTGGGTGGAAGTAAATATTTCCAAATTCTTGGTGCAAAGCTGCCTTCAAACAAACAAGTTCTATCCGTGTTTTTTTATAATCATAACATTGCAAAATTAACTATTCGCAAAAGTGCACGTTTAGCTATTGAAAAAGTTACAATATTTTGGTCAAAAGCTAAAATTCCAACAAGAGATAAACAACCCTGAATTCATAAATAAGAGTATTTGCATAAAGAGTGGCATCTTATCCGTGAAAACAAAAACAGAAGATCCGAAAGTCTGTGTAACAAAGAAAAAGTTTTTGTCGATCAATTGGATGATCTTTTTGACATTGCCCATGCCGATGCACTAATAACAATGAAATGTGAAGAAGAAAAAATTTTTAATCGCACAACGTGAAACAGGTCGTCGAGGATGCATGGCAGGCGCGTTGATATGAAAGCCACACAACAAGCAAAAAGAAAATTGGAACGTTGAGAAGCAGAAGAAGTAAGAAGAAAAAAGTAGCTCATTGGAAGGAGCGATGGATGGTTTCCAAGGTAATACGGCATTATTAAACAAATCTAAAATTTATTTATTATCTCTTTCAATAAGTATCATATTTAATGTACTTTTAATTTTATTTTAATGACTGATTTCAGAATTAGTCTTTTCATCAGAAAGTGGAGCTGATAGTGACACATGCCTATTTACAAGTAAAAATGTATGTGGACCAAGCCAACCTAAAATAAGAAGAAAAAACATTTCATTAATTCCAGAGTTGTAACCGCTTTGGATAAATGTAAAATAAACGACCGTTATTCTATGCATGTTGTTATTGCTATTGAAGAATCATTAGGTCATGATGTTAATGACTTAATAGTTAATTGTGCAACGTTACAACGACAAAGAGAATTAAATAGAATAAAAAAAGCAACATAAATTAAAAATGCGTTTAATGTAGGCATGGTATTAGTTATAATAATATACATAATTAGTCATAATAATGGTGAACAGCTATTAGGTGTTCCGAAACTACTGCAAAAGGAATCGATATGTGTGATGCAATATATGAACTTTTAATCGAATGGAATGTTGACCAAAGTATAGTCGCACTTTGCTGTGATACAACCAGCTCAAATATAGGAAAAATCAATGGAGCAGCATCACTTTTGGAACAAAGAATGGAAATACAGATTTACTATACTTACCTTGCCGCCAACACATATATGAAATTGTACTGAGACGTGTATTTGAATCCAAATTCGGATCAGTTACTTCCAGTTGTGGTGTTCCTTCATTCAAAAGGTTTCAATCATATTGGCCAAATATAAATAAAATTAATTTTAAGCCAGCACTTCAAGACGAAAAGCTTTTTGCTATTTTAAATGATGTAACAGAAGAAATTGCAAACTTTTGTAACCACCAATTGAAGAAACAAATTCCAAGAGACGATTACCTAGAACAAGTTTTAGAACAACATTTTGCTATCCAGGACCAATGCACCACGCGCGATGGATGTCTAAATCTTTGTACTCGTTCAAAATATATATATTTCGAACAGAATTTACTTTAACAGAATTTGAAGAAAACAATTTAAGAGATACATGTCCTTTTATTATCCGGTTTTATGTGAAGGCTTGGTTTAAATGTCCTCTGGCATCATTAGCGCTATACCAAGATTTGTGTCTTATACGAGAAATTTATAATTACAAATCTTTTGATAAACAAATATTTGAAGCTGTATTGAAAAAGTTTTCGAACCATTTGTGGTACCTATCAGATGAATGTGTTGTAGGCTTGGGCATTTTAGTTCACTAAAAAGAACGCTCTTTTTAGTTCAGTTGAGTTTAATGAACTAGTTCGTTCATATAGTTCTTTTAGTTCATTTAGTTCGTTCGTTCTTTTAGTTCTTTTCGTGCACTCGTTCATGTTGTTAGTTCGTTAGGTCTTATAGTTCGTTTGGTGTTTTAGATCGTTAGGTATGTTAGCTCGTTGTATTTTTTAGTTCAATAGGTCTTTTAGTTTGTTTTGTTTGCTCGTTCATGATCAGATCTAAAAAATGAAATGAACTATATGACCGAATCAATCATTACCTGCGGACATAGATGAAATTTACATAAAAATACTACACATGGGGCATTCCACACAATATTTTCCACAGAAATTTGTTTTTGCAAAACTTTTTTTTTACCGTTCATTAGTGAAAAACTGTATCAGCACGGAATCAAACCAGTTTTGAGTGAAATAAAATTTTCTTCTAGTTCATTTCGATCTGACTCGCTGCAAAATCGATTGAACTAAAAGAACGAGAATCAACGAACTAGTTCACATAGTTCTTGAGTGCGAATAGTTCAATTGAACTAGTTCGTTCGTGAACTACCCAAGCCTAATGTGTTGTGTTCAGTTTGTTTGACGAAAACGTTTCGAATGAAATTAAAAGAGAAATAAGTGAAAAGATAAGGACTCTGAAAAGCATTAGTAACGACGTAGATAATATAAATCACTATGATGATGTTAATATAATAGAAGCATATATCACTTAAGCCCTCGGAAATAAAACATTTTTACAAAAAGACCTTCCTGATTTTGTTACCGTAAACACTCCTAATTTTTTCAGTCGCTTTTGAATTTCTACTAATTTTCTAAATAAAGACCATTTTAGGTGGAATGATAATGAAGCTTATAAGTAAGGAAGGAATATAATTTATAATTTAAATGAAGTTAATGATGCAGCAGAACGTGGAGTGAAATTAATTGAAGAATACAATAAAGTATTAACCGAAAAAGAAGAAGAAAAGCAATATTTATTGCAAGTGGTTGCTGACTATCGGAAAAACTTCAAATCGCATGCTAAAACAGCTTTGACTAGTACTACAAGTTAAGATTAGTTTTGTTTTCTTTTTACTTTTAAATATTTTTTAATACTCAAAAATTGAAATAAGACGAAATTCCTTGGGTTTTATTAAAAAAAAAATTTAAATATTTTTCAGAATATCAAAATGTCTGGTTCCTAAAAAATATAAATGATTATAACTTCCTTATTTCTCAACCGATTATGATATTTAGGTTGATAGAAAGGTAATCGACTATAGAATACGTATTAATATTTGTTTTTATGTTCACGGTTGGTATAATATATTCCAGGGGTGGACAAAAAGCAAAAACACAAAAAAATCATATTTCTCGAAAATTCGACTGGCTTAAGGCACCTCTAAATCACTTCGGATGCATCTGAAATTTAATTTTTCATCATTTCTCATGTATTCGCATATTTTTAGTGAGATCGCTTAATAAAAATGGCACTTTTGAAAACAAGGGCCACCTTAATATACATATATGCCAGAGTTACCAATAAAAGCTTTTCATAAACTTTTTTTACCAAATAATAAATGTGTCAGACCAAAGTTTGTAATAAAAATTAAATTAAGCTTTAATAAACATTAAATAAAAATATTTATTTATTTATTAATTTTTTTTTATTTTAAATAATTTATACAATAATTAATTACTACTGTTAAGTAGGTGCTCATGTGTTATCCTTATGTGTCCTAATCGTAGACGTGTGAAGGGTATTATAGCAAAGGTTAGTGAACCGCTTGGGTAAACTGGTTTATCACGATCAGGGTTTATAGCAGAATAATGATGATTATAGGTATTCCAGATCTCGGTATTTGCTGCACAACGTTGCTTAACAATAAAATTGTTGATGTCCTTAGTGCTAAATGTGTCAAATACTGGTGCTGGTGTAATGTTGTTTTGGCTGTCGTGTCTGCAAACTCGTTACCACGTATTCCAGAATGGCCTGTAATCCACAGAATTTTTATTTTTGTATGAGCCTTAATAAGGATATCCCTGATGGTGGTTATAGTGTCAGTTGAATTAGTATGTGCACGAATTACGCTGACGCAAGATTTGCTGTCTGTGCAGATCATAAATTTACCTCTGTTATTTTTCGCAAAAGTACAAGCTTAAATTAAAGCGACAGCCTCAGCTGTGAACACAGAGCAAAAACTGTGCAATAGGCCATAGCTGATAGGAGCACCATTCTCATGAACGACTGCAAAAGACGTATTGTTAATAGTTTTTGAGCCATCAGTGAAAAGAAACTTCCATCCTGAGGCCTTATATTGAGCGGCTTCATTAAGAAATAGTGTTTGGTAAACTACGTTGGATGTGCTGTCCTTCAGCTAATCCAAGAGCTTGTTTTCCAATGATGAGTCCCTTAGTAGCCAAGGTGGGTGACAATCATGATTATGGCGTTTGAGCTTTAGCGGAAGGGAATGTACTCTACCAAACTCTAGACATCTTGTTATTGTCGAGCATTTTTTTGGAGCCCTTTTCCGACTCAATGCCTTTTTAACATCCTCTGCAAGAACAGGATTTTTTGAATTCAAAAGTTTTGGAAAAAGACGGTAAGTAACGTCCTTGGTTCTATCCGGTATTGAGGGTAAGCCAGCTTCTGTCAGAATATTAATTGTTGGTGTAGTTGGAAATGCCCTAAGGCTTTTACGAACTGATTTCTGATAGGGTGCAAACAACAGCCCAATATTGCTTTTCGCGCAATGACCATAAATAGGAAGACCGTACTCGATTTTTGATAGTACAAGCGCTCTGGTGACATTGATTAGTGTTGTTGGATGAACAAGTCCGTGTTTAGACGAAAGATACTTAATTATATTTAACCTTAGAAATAAGCTATCTCGAACATATTTACAATGAGGCTTAAAAGTATACTTCTTATCAAATATTAGCACTAAAATTTTTAAGTTATCTTTACTATTTATATTTACATTATTAAATGTTAAATTTAGGTTAGTGCAATCTAATTTTCGACATATGTGGAGAGTGTTAGTTTTTTCAATTCATACTGTTGCCCCAGATAACAGTGACCAGCCCTTTATATCAGTAAGGATGTCAGTGAATACAATTTCAACTAAATTTTTGTTAGAATTTTTCGAAAAAACAAGAACATCATCGGCATATAGAACATGGTCAACACAAGAGTATTTAGATATGATATGACTTATTTCGTCAAATGCTATTATGAATAGTATCACCGACAGCGGCGAACCCTGGGGAGTGACATTGTCAAGTGATGTCACTGAAGATAAAGAACCGTTCACAGTCACCCTGCATTTCCTTCTGGATAAAAAACTTTTAATGAAATAAAAAATTTTTGACCCAACATTCCATTTTATCAGTTGTCTCAATACTATATGAACGCCAATGCGGTCAAAAGCCTTTTGAAAATCAATTGCCAACAGCGAAATGTGGTTTTTGCTAGACAGAGCACTTGTAATAAAAAAATCAAGATGTAGCAAGGCGTCAGTAGTTCCATGACCTTTTTTGAAACCAACTTGATTGTGGCTGATAAGTTTATTTTTATTTGCAAACCACATTAGCCTGCTAGCAACTATCCTCTCAAGTATCTTTCCCATACATGGAAGAAGGGATATTGGTCGATAGCTGTCAACTTCGCCCAGTTTCTTATTAGGCTTATGGATAGGAATTATTGCTGATGTTTTTCAAAGTTGGGGATATGTACCGTTATCAAAGATAGCATTGTATAAATTTATTATTCTTTCTTTAAGAAGAAGTGGAATATTTTTTATGATGGGGTACGATATTCTATCCGTACCGGGGGTTTTCCCTTTAACGGAGCAGAGGACGCGTTCAAATTCCGAAAGAAGTATGCTTGCTTCAATAAGTTTGGCAGATGTTGAAAGGTTTTGGGGAGAATAATTATTGGTATTCATAAGTATAATAATTATTGGTATTCAAGCCAATTTCAATGAAAATTAATAAGAATAGAAGAAAACTGATCCCCAAATCTGATGACGACCTCCGCAAACGAAAAACTGATAATGATTTACGGATATGCACCTGGAATGTCCGAACCCTTAATTGGGAAGGTGCCTCTATCCAACTGACTGATGTCTTGGAAAGATACAAAGCTGATATCACTGCTATCCAAGAAATGCGATGGAAGGGACCGGGTTGCATTCGGCATGCACCCTGTGATATATACTACAGCAGCCATGTGGAGAAGCACGAGTTTGGATGCGGATTTGTAGTTGGCAAGAGACTACGGCCCCACGTCCTGCGATTCACACCTGTGAACGAACGACTTGCCATAATACGCATCAAGGTTAGATTTTTCAATATAAGCCTAATATGTGCGCACGCTCCGACAGAAGACAAGGACGATGAGATCAAGGAAATTTTCTACGAGCACCTTGAAAATGCTTACGAGCGCTGCCCCCGCCACGACGTAAAAATCGTGCTTGGTGACTTCAACGCTAAGGTGGGCAAGGAAAATATTTTTGGTCCAACAGTCGGAGTTCAGCCTCCACGACAACACCTCCGATAACGGAATGAGGCTGATTGATTTCGCCGCAGCACGAAACATGGTCGTAAGTAGCACTAGATTCAAGCATCTCAATATTCATAAAGCCACCTGGATGTCCCCTGATCAAAAAACAAAAAATCAAATTGATCACGTTTTGATCGACGGAAGGCACTCTTCCAGTGTATTAGATGTACGCACGATCCGTGGTGCATACATTGACTCGGATCACTATCTTGTTGCAGCCAAGATCCGTACACGTCTGTGCGCAGCTAAGAATACACGCAACCCTACACAGAGAAAGCTAGACGTCGACAAGCTGCAATCGAAGAGGACAGCCGATGCTTTCGCCACTCGACTCTCACTCCTGCTTCAAAGCACTCCTCCAATCGATGATATATGCGCGCAGTGGACACACATTTCCAACTCCATGCGTGCGGCTGCTGAAGAGGTGATTGGCTACCAACGCCCTCGCCGAAACCAGTGGTACGACCAGGAGTGTCGCGACGCCACTGCAGAGAAAGACGCCGCCTACAAAGCCACCCTGCAGTCGGTTGTAACGCGCGCTGCTAAGGAGCGATACAAAGAAAAGAGGAGGGAAGAGAGACATATTTTCAGGCGGAAAAAAAGAGAGGCAGAAAAGCGCGAGCAAGAGAAGATTGAGATGTTTGGTGACAGGAATGAGGCCCGAAAATTTTTTGAAAAAATAAGACACCTTGCCGATGGTTTTAAAACCGGGGCCTCTTCCTGCAAGGATGAAAACGGGAATCTAGTGACAGATGTCCAGAGTACACTGACGTTATGGAGGGAACACTTCTCTTAGCTTCTAAATGGTGACGCTAACAACAATCCCGCCAATAGAGATGATATTCCGGAAACCCCAATTTTGGATGACAGCGTTGAGGTTCCGCTGCCCGACTATAATGAAGTTCTGACAGCTATAGCTCGGCTTAAAAATAACAAAGCCGCGGGAGCTGATGGCTTACCTGCTGAGCTGTTTAAGAACGGAGGCGAAGCTCTACTTAAATGCATTCACGAGCTTATATGCAGAATATGGTCGGAAGAATGCATTCCGAATGATTGGAATCTCAGTGTGCTCTGCCCAATCCACAAGAAAGGCGATCCCACTATCTGTGCCAATTACCGTGGGATAAGCCTTCTTAATATCGCATATAAGGTCCTGTCGAGCGTTTTATGTGAAATATTGAATAACGAACTGATCGGACCTTATCAGTGTGGCTTCAGACCTGGAAAGTCCACCATCGACCAGATTTTCACGCTACGACAAATCTTGGAGAAGACTCAAGAAAGACAAGTCGACACCCACCATCTTTTTGTCGACTACAAAGCCGCCTTCGACAGCCCAATAAGGAAGCACCTGTACTCCACCATGTCTGAATTTGGTATTCCTGCAAAACTAATACGACTTTGCAGGATGACACTGAGCTAAACCAGCAGCGCAGTTAAAATCGGGAAGGACCTTTCCCCACCATTTATTACCAAACGAGGTTTCAGACAAGGTGATTCCTTATCGTGCGACTTTTTCAACCTTATGATGGAAAAGATCATCCGAGCTGCTGATCTGAGACGTAGTGGAACAATATTCTACAAGAGTGTTATGCTGCATGCGTATGCTGATGACATAGATATCATTGGCCATAATACGCGCGAAGTCAGTGCAGCATTTTCCAGATTAGAAAGAGAGTCAAGTCGAATGGGTCTGGCAGTGAATGCAGATAAGACGAAATACTTACAGCCCTATTCTGGCAGCTTAACTAAGCTCACCACATTAACAAATTAGTTAATATTAACTATTTGTTAAGGTTTCGTATTCTGCTGCAACTTTAAAAGCTCTTTTCCTTACAATTTTGTTAATAACAGAAAGAGTCTTAGCAACGAATGAAATGTATGTGCTTAGATAGAAAATTGTTGTGAAAATAATAAAAAAATACAAATTTTAATATAATATTGAGTTTAAATACATTAAACTGAAAAATGAAAGAATTTTTTACTTATTTTAAGTGTTGATAATGAAATCTTTCAGTAGCCGTGGCAAATTTTTCAAGCGCTTGCAAAGTCACAAGCTGCACTCGAAGCATCTGTTTATATAGCGCATCTCTTCTTTCAACAGGCATATCGATTTTCACCATGCATGGTGAACTTTAAAAGCTTTTTAAGCTTTTATGTTGTTAATGATTTTTAAGAATACCAACATTTACATAACATAACAAGCAGCTCCTTAACTATTTCTTGTTAAGTTAACAACCAGAATAGGGCTGTTAGTGTCAACAAACAAACAGTCCCAGCGTCTTGGAACCCACGTTACCGTTGACAATACCTCCTTCGAGGTTGTGAAGAACTTCGTCTATCTGGGATCCAGCATTAATTCAACCAATGACATCAGCATTGAGATCAAACGAAGAATAACTCTTGCCAACAGGTGTTGCTTTGGGCTCAGTAGGCAATTGAGAAGCAGAGCCCTCTCTCGACGAACGAAAATCACGCTCTATAAATCGCTCATCATGCCCGTCCTACTTTACGCATCACAAACCTGGACGCTGAGCAGTTTAGATGAAAAGACTTTAGGAGCATTCGAGAGAAAGATTCTTCGTAAGATCTACGGACCAATCTGCGTCAATGGCGAGTACCGAATACGGTTGAATGATGAACTGTATGAGCTGTACGCTGACATCAACATAGTCAAGCGCATTAAAATCGAGCGGCTTTGCTGGCTTGGTCATGTTCAGCGCATAAAAGACGATGCTCCAGTGAAGAAAACATTCGATTTGGTACCCAGCGGCGGTCAACGCAGAAGAGCACGACCGCATCTTCGTTGGAAAGACCAAGTAGAGGACAACCTGACGAAGCTTGGAATTTCCAACTGGTGCCAGCAAGCGAAAGACAGAAATGACTGGCGCAAATTCTTAGATGAGGCCAAGGCCGACATACGGTTGTAGCGCCAACTAAGTAAGTAAGTATTCATAAGTAAAGATTTGCTGGCCAGAAATTGTGTGCAGAAGTTGTGGTCAGATGAAATATTTGAAAAATGTGTAGCAAATTCGTTTGCAATGTCAGTGGTTGTGGACAAAATGGAACCATTGGGTTTAGTTAACGTTGTGAGCTGAGATTGCTTAAAGAAACCTGCAAGCGTCTTAATATCAGCCCAAATTTTCTTCGGATTTTATGTGGGATTTATAGAATTTGTGAATTTTTCGAAACACAGTCTTTTGGCTTTTTTTGCGTTAAGATGAAAAAGAGAATTCGCTTTCTTATATTTCAGGAGATGGTCCATGGAGTGGTCTCGCTTGAAATCGTGCCAAGCTGCTTGCTTATCGGACCAAAGCGAAGCCAACTCTGAGCTCCACCAAGGAACAATTGCTTTTAATTTTTTTCTTTAAGTTTGTTTAATTGTAAAATGAGCAGCAGAACGTATTATTTTATGAATTCTGGCCGTTTCTTGGTTTATGTTTTGTGATATTGGAAAATTGTTGGAAATTTGTTCACATTTCGATTGAAAATTTGGCCAATTGGCGTGGTCAGTAATAAATTTAATTTTTGGTATACAGGTGGTTGTGCTGAAATGTATATTGGTGGTAATGGGGAAGTGGTCGCTACCATGTAGATCATCAAGGATATGCCAAGTGCATTTTTGAGCAATACTTGCAGAACATAGGGTGAGATCGACGTGTGTAAAAGAATTATGGGTTGAGTAATGGGTAGGAGAACCATCGTTGAGGACAATCAAGTTGGAGGACAAAATTACATCCTCTACCTGTTTACCTGTTTAAATAAAAATAAAACTTCAATACTATTTTAATTATCAGAAAAACTGTTTTGAATTCTATCTTTAACACTAAAAAATTTTGTTCTTAAGTTTAGGGGGGCCATGGACCCCTCTTTCCTCCTCGCTAAGCCCATGAGGCCAGGAATACCTTATATTCAAAATCTTTTTTTTTGGTAGTACATACATTCATGCGTGGATGGTACTGTATGGATTGTACTTCTAACCTTTTAATATGCAGGCTTATGATCACAACAGGACGATAAAGTATGTTGATGGAAGATTTCCTGGCGCAACCCATGACTCATTTTTTGTTTGAAAATACAGTACATTGAACGAAGTGCTTAACTGGATCTTTATGTATAACGAAACCAAGCCTGAAGATCGTGCGAGAAAACAGCAATAATATTTTTTTAATATGGAAAAATGTACTGCTTATCGTGTCTCTCACCACGTTCAGTCTTCGTTTCGTTATACATAAAGATGCAGTAAAAGAATGAACCGAACGGCAAAATTGAGCTCAATGTATTTAAGTAGTCATGAATATTTAGTTAAACAAAATGTTAAATATATTATCGTTCAAAACATTTAAAGTGATTTCGTATGTCACTATTTACTAGTCACTTTCGTATGGCACGCAAGCCCGAATATAGAATCAAAATAAAATACAATACATGCAAAGGGTAGAAATATTATTGAAAGAACTTTTGCAGTCCTTAAATCGCGTTTCCGCTGCCTTCTAAATGAGAGAAAACTTCATTTGTTCGTGCACTACCAAGCCATTTTAAAAATAAATAAACCCTTAGCACCTTTCTTAGCGTCATCATTATCTCACCAATCTATACGGTTAAGAAACATTAAGTCATTACATTGCAAATGTGCTAATAAATTGGCATAAATATTGCAAAATATTTATTTTTTAATTTAATATTGTCGCCATAAAAAAATAGATTCGCACTGTACAAGCAAAACATGAAATTTGCAAATTACTGGTAAGAAAGAACTGTGAGAAATCATTAAGCCGTCAATCAAAAAATATTGGCAGTACAACTCAATGGAGCCATAAGTGGTTTTGTGGTAACAGCAATATTTAAGACCGTTGGTAATTTCAAAACTATATAAAATGCCTTTAAGAATCACAAACCTTATATTTTGTTTACTGAAACTCGTGTCAAACGTTCCAATAAAAAACAAAAATAATAAAACATGTCGAAACTTTGTTTTGCGGCGTTTTTAATCCTTTCGCTTGCAGCAATTTCATCTGGTAGCTTTAGTGATATGACCGATTTGGTGACCAATTTTACAGTGCATCTGGTGAAGACGCAGCAAACAGTGTTTTTTGGTTGTTCACGCAAAGGTATGAGCAATAAATCCAATTTACTATATAATAAAAACTTTTACTATAACGACTGTATTTATGTACATTATACATACATATTTGTTGATGCCATTGCCTTAAAATATTGGATTTGATATAAGACTATGGAAAAGATACGATATAAAGTTTCGTGCCGATGGATAAAATTTTAAAACTCGCTCAAAAGACTTCAAATTTTCAAAATTAAATTTCAATAAAGTTAAAAATCGAGATTATATGGGCAAAAAATCCTTAAAATTTTTACATTTTAACAAATCTTCGTATGCACTTCGTTTTTCAATTATTTTTCCTTTAAACGAGCCAGAAAATTGGATGAAAACAGCAAAAGTTTTCGAGCACATCTCATCATTAAATGCTACTTCACAACAATCCACATATTCATATATAAAAGTCTTCTGTTGAAACTAAGTGGAAGTATTTTTAAAAACTGTTCGATTTTAAGCCAAAGAAGTGAACTTTTTCAATGAGGTTGAGCTTAGATATGTAAAAATTTGCAATTATTATTGGAGGATAGTTAAAAACAAAAACCAGAGTCCATACTAAGTATGAATTTTATGATAAAAAGTACAAAATAGTAAATATCTTTTGCCTTTTGGAATTTTGAGCAATAAATAATAATTATTTCTGCCCGATATTTTTTACGCGCAAAATAACCCGTAATTTTTGATATTCATTTTTTAAGGCAAAAATAAAAGCAAAACTTGACCGATATTTTTTACGCACAAAATACCCAGTAATTTTTGAATTTTATTTTTTAAGGTAAAAATAAAAGGCAAAACTTGCCCGATATATATTTTTGAGGTCAAAATAACTGGGAAATTTTCGTTTTCATTTTTTAAGCCAAAAATAAAAAGCAAAATTAGGAAATACCCTAATCTTGCTATTCATTCATTACGGTTTTGGTTTTACCGTACACTTGCATCCTAATTTTGCTTTTATTTTTTGTCTTAAAAAATAAAAATCAAAATTTACCTGTTATTTTGTGCTAAAAAATGTATCGAGCAAATTTTGCTTTTTATTTTGCTTTAAAAAATAAAAATAAAAAATTACCAGTTATTTTGTGCTCAAAAACATATCGGGAAAATTTTGCTTTTTATTTTTGGCGTAAAAAATAAAAAGCAGAACTATTTATTATTACATGAAAATAAAACTTATCATTTTAAAAGATAAAAAATTTAAATGAAACTGCACAATTTGTTGTTTGATATATCGCTCATTTCGTGCAAGACTGTCAAGCTCAAAATTAAGAATTTTAAAGTTGAACATGAAGAAATTCTGTTTCTGAGAATTACCGATACAAAATCCAAAATCGAAGTAATCGATTATGTTACTCCATTATTGTACATACCCTGCTGTGTAAGACTAATTAGCAGTAAAAATTATTAGTCTTTATACAAGTTAAAACAAACTAGTTTATATTTTGTCACAATTTACTAGTTGCAAAAATAGTTTAAATTCAACTAGTTTATGTCAAGTGACAATAAACCAGTTGTAAAACTAGCCAAAATCAAACTTTATTACATATTGTTAAAATCAACTGTGCTTTATGAACTTTAAAAAATTTACTTTTATATAAAATAATAAAACACTATGTAAATTTTACTTGCAACTTTTTTAATAGTCGCTTTAGTAGAAGCTCCAAATTCAGAAGATAAGTTGCCGAATAAAGAACTGGTTGAATCATTGGTTTGTTATAAGTAGTTGTAAACTAATTAAAACATGACTATTTGCCAACCACTCAGGAAAAGTTAAACTAGAAACTAGTTAAAATTTGGCAATATATTATTTGTTGACAACTATTTACAACAAACTAGAATATAACTCATTATAATTATATATACTATAACTAGTTTTCATCTATTCAGAATAAGACATTTGATATTTCCTATGACATCACCATGTTAAAAATACTAGTTGGGTACATGAAAAAAAGACGATCTTGAACTAGTACTGCTCAGTTTTCAACTAGTATGGCAGACTGGTTTTAAACTAGTTGGTTACACTGCAGGGTAATTTGAACAGTTTTATTGCTTCAATTCTCTTTTATAATTCGAGGTATGAACCATATAAAATGACCTCCTCTGAAAATATAAATTTTGAGTTGCGACAGTCTTGCTGGAAATGAGCGATATGTATATTTGAGTGGTCCTGATTTTTTTCGAAAGTGACAAATTACGGACCGTGATTTTGTTTCTTTACAAAATAAAAGTAAACTGTGAAATTCACAGAGCAAAATATTGATATTTAAACGTACCGCATGCAACCTTTAAGTTGAAAATGCAATTCATATGGGAAAAAGTGCTCTTTTTTCAAAAAATTGCAATAAATTTTGAAGTAGATTACGTCTTATGCGAACCTTACACGGTCAATCATTTATATGGGTTAGTAAATAGTTGTTTGGCTGCGTTACACAGACTCGTTGATGGCTTGATTGATCAAAATCTAAATTTTTAGATATTTTGCAATGCAGGTCAAGCGGTTGATGTGTGTAAGGGCTTGATTGATCAATCTTTCATCAGTTCGTTTGTGTTCGTCGTGCGTTAAAATGTCTGCAGGAAAAAAGTAAACTGTAAAAAATAAATTTAAGAGGACAAACAATTTTTGGCAGAGTTTATTGGCTCTTTTCCTTTTAATTTTACGATTTTTAAATCGTAGCTAATAATTACTTTATTAGCAAGTAATGCAATCAATAAACGTCATTTAACTCATCGCACGTTTGTGTTCCATGAAAACCAATTTAACGTAATGATTGATTTGTGTAAGGGATAGTATCACTCCACACGTCATCATCGCGCTTGATGTCAAATTTGTTTTATTTTTAGTTGGACAATGAAAAAAAATGATTTAAGGAGGGGTAGATGTGGTTAGTTTAGGTTAAAGTGGCTGTCTCAAACAAGTCACACTTAGGCCAATGAGACCCATTGTGATACCAAGGGTTAATTTTTCCTTTAGGGGGTAAATTTGCCTAATGAGAGGTTTACTAATCGAATATGACTTCGGAATTGAAAATGCTCTGAAGAGGAAATGTAGTATTTGTTAAGCCCTTTCTCACGACATACGTTTTTTTAAATCAGATATGTTAAACTTATGTTTTACTTAGTTATAAAAAAACACCATTTCGGCTGTTTTTCTGGTGGTCCGAATCCTCTCGAGGTCAGCTTTGATATAGAGGGTGGTTCTTTCAATCTTTCTTTTTTGTATGGAGCCCGACCCACTCTAATAAATATGCTCTTATCTACAGGAAAAATAAATAGTTCATATTTTTACGAAATATTTGTTTCCATTTATTAAACGTAACTTTGAGTTACATTTAAGTTTAAGTTTAAAGTTGTCGGCCTTTGTAGTCTAGTAGAGAGTACGCTAGACTATCAACCCAGAGGTCCCTGGTTCGAATCTGAGTTTGGGCATGGTTCTTTTCAATTTCTTTGTTCTTTCCTGAATTTAAGAATTATGGAACACTAAGGGCCATTTTGTTCACAGAGAGATAAATTTATCCCCGAGTTAATTCCATGATTTTTCCAGTTTTTCATTTGTTCACAGCGAGTTAAGCATTTAACTCTTCAAACTGGAGATAAAAATGGTGGCGAGATAGCTTAACCCCAGAAATATTTAACTCGTGAAAATTGGTGAGATAAGATTTTTAATTCGCTCTCATCACTCTCATTTTAATATTTTTTATTTACTTGGTGTCAAAATATTGAAAATACAGACTTTTAAGCATATGGAAACAGTATTGGGGGTTACTGATTTCGAATCTGATGTCAGAATTTTAAAATTTGGATAAGGTTGCCACCTTAATTTTTATTTTTACGAATTCGGGGCTGGCGCAAACTAAAGGGTAAAAATGGGTCGCTGAATCCGAATCCGTTGTCAGAATTTCAAAATTCGAAAATTTTTCTACACATAGGGTTGCCACCTAAAAATGTTTTATTTTTAGAATTTTAAACATGAGGGAACAATATTGGGAGGTTACTGAATTCGAATCTGAACTCAAAATTTTTAAATTCATGATGGTGGATAGGGTTGCCAGCTTAATATTTTAAATTTTTACGAATTCGGGGCTGCCAAAAAAAAAATGGTATACCAAAAATGGGTCGCTGAATTCGAATCCGTGGCCAGAATTTCAAAATGATAAAGTTTTGAAATAATAGGGTTGCCACCTAATAATATGTATTTTTTAGAATTTTAAACATCATTTAACAGTATTAGGGAGTCACTGATTTCGAATCTGAAGTCAGAATTTTAAAATTCAAGATGGTGGATAGGGTTGCCACCTTAATTTTTTGTATTTTTATGAATTCGGGGCTGGCAAAAAAAAATGGTGCATCAAAAATGGGTCACTGAATCCGTCTCCGCGGTTAGAATATTAAAATTATAAAATTTTGAAATAATAGGGTTGCTTTTACTTTTGAAAATACATATTATTAGGTGGCAGCCCTGTTATTATAAAATTTTATCATTTTGAAATTCTGACCACGGATTCGGACTCAGCGACCCATTTTTGCGTACCATTTTTTTGCCAGCCCCGAATTCATAAAAATACAAAAAATTAAGGTGGCAACCCTTTCCACCATCTTGAATTTTAAAATTCTGACTTCAGATTCAAAATCAGTGACTCCCTAACACTGTTAAATGATGTTTAAAATTCTTAAAAATACATATTATTAGGTGGCAACCCTATTATTTCAAAACTTTATAATTTTGAAATTCTGACCATGGATTCGTATTCAGTGACCCATTTTTGATGTACCATTTTTTTGCCAGCCACGAATTCATAAAAATACAAAAAATTAAGGTGGCAACCCTATCCACCATTTTGCATTTTACAGTTCTGACTTCAGATTCGAAATTAGTGGCTCCCTAATACTGTTAAATGATGTTTAAAATTCTAAAAAATACATATTATTAGGTGGCAACCCTATTATTTCAAAACTTTATCATATTGAAATTCTGGCCACGGATTCGGATTCAGCGACCCATTTTTTGTGTACCATTTTTTTTTTGCCAGCCCCGAATTCATAAAAATACAAAAAATTAAGGTGGCAACCCTATCCACCATCTTGAATTTTAAATTTCTGACTTCAGATTCGAACTCAGCGGCCCCCAATACTCTTTCCTCATGTTGAAAATTCTTAAAATAAAACATTTTTAGGTGGCACCCCTACGTGTAGAAAAATTTTCGAGTTTTGAAATTCTGACAACGGATTCGGAATCAGTGACCCAATTTTACCTAGTGTTTCTCCCAGAGAAATTTATTTCGCATAAATAAACAAGAAATTAGGTGGCAACTTTATCCGCCATCTTGAATTTTAAAATTCTGACACCAGATTCGGAAGAAGTAACCCCCAATACTGTTTCTTCATGTTTAAAATTCTTAAAAAAATGTTTAGTTGGCAGCCCTGTGTAGAAAAATGTTAGAATTTTGAAATTCTGACATCAGATGCAAAATCGGCGACCCTTTTTTACCTAGTGTTCACTCTAACCCTCAAATTCGCAAAAATAAACCAAAAATCCCCACACATTTTTTAATTAATGAGCAACACTCTAACATTCCAATGGAAATCGAGATAAACTGAGAGCGAATTTATGCTCTAAGCATAAAGCTGGGATAAAATGTGAACAAACCCACTTTTTTATCTCCCGATTTATACGCTTGGTATAAAATTAACCTAGAGATAGTTATCCCCGAATTAAATCATATTTATACCCTTTGTGAACAAAATGGCCCTAAAAATCCACAAATAAACTGTGGAAAATGTGGAATTAAATGGCAAAAACAACTAAGGGCTGGAAATGCTTGCCGAGGTTAAGACATAACACTAGCCGCGGTTAAAAGCAATTCAAGTTGTCTTTCACGGTTGTTAATTCACGTATTGTTCCAATCAATTCCTCTAAATAACCTATCCCTTTCTTTTCTGGTCAAAGACCAAACCTTGTTTATATAAGGTTCTATTTATGCCTTGGTTCTTTGATCTTTTAAAAAAAAATAAAAATAACAATGAACAAGAACAACAAATTCAGAACTAAAAACATCAAACGAAAAATTTGTATACAAAACAAATTGATTTTTAAATAATTTTTTTTTTAGCAGATGAAATGCTTTGAACAATAGTTTTGAAAAATATTTTTATTTATAATTTTCTCTATTGCTGTATAAAACGGAATTAAACGTCTATACTTACAATACTATCTATGCCTTTACATTACATTTTTATTAAAAGGAAACAAAAATACCATTTCATACATATAACAAAAAACTTTAATATAAAAAGTTCTCTTTGAATATTGCAGTTTATAATATTGTATAATTAATTAAGTTTATTGTAATAATGAGAAATATTTTTTTATCTTATTTTTTATAACAAAAGTATTGCATACATTATATCTTCCGTACTTACTCAAACCAGTATGCACCTCGAATATACGTACATTTTTATTCTACCCTCCTTTAAAAGATTTTCTGGCAGTCGCTACAGCTTTAATGCAAACAAATCAGCTGACACAAATCGTTAACTTGAGCAAAAATTATGCACTCATCAAAGTATTGACTCGATCGAATCATGGTAGAACCAGCGCACTTGTCGACTGTTCTTGCAATGGAAGTTCAACACTTTTGGAACAGGTCTCCGATCTACATTATTTCAATAAAACCTATCAGTGGCTGCTCTACGACCCGACCAATAAAGGAATTTCTCAAATACTGCCGAGACATCTTGACTATTTGGGCCCAAATGCTCAAGTTACATATGTTAATAGTACCAATAATAACTATTTGATCTGGGATGTACACTCCAAAGGACTACATTTGAAGAGTCCTCTTGAGTTAAACCTTATTTCAGAATGGAAAAACAGACGTACTGATGGTGTTGGTGGTTCTTTTGTTGAGCACATCAGTATCTTTGAACAGCAAGGTATAAAAAAACGAAGTCAATTCAATCGATTGACGTTACGTGGCGCTGTTGTGGTAAGTAAAAATGAGTATTAATAGTTAAAAAAATTAGTATAAGATTCTTTTTTTTACATTTTACAATAACCATCACAAACGCAATAGCAATTCTTTTTACTTTTATATAGATAAGACTATTCCTTTCTTACACAGTGAATCTCGGTGAATATTCAAGCAAGCTGAATAAATGAAATTTAGTTCATGGAAAGATAGGGTCTGTTCCAACCATACGTGCTTGGTGAAAGGAAATACTTCTTCATTTCCTTGATTGACTAAAATTTATTACACATTTTTTGGTTCTTTTGTTTACATATTTTCGAATCATTAACGTTTTTAAGAAGCATTTAATTACTTACTTACTTACTTACTTAGTTGGCGCTACAACCGTATGTTGGTCTTGGCCTCATCTAAGAATTTGCGCCAGCCATTTCTGTCTTTCGCTTGCTGGCGCCAATTGCAAATTCCAAGCTTCGTCAGGTTGTCCTCTATTTGGTCTTTCCAACGAAGATGCGGCCGTCCTGTTCTGCGTTGACCGCCGCTGGGTACCGAATCGAATGTTTTCTTCACTGGAGCATCGTCTTTCATGCGCTGAACATGACCAAGCCAGCGAAGACGCTCGATTTTAATGCGCTCGACTAAGTCGATGTCAGCGTACAGCTCGTACAGTTCATCATTCCACCGTGTTCGGTACTCGCCATTGACGCAGATTGGTCCGTAGATCTTACGAAGAATCTTTTTCTCGAATGCTCCTAAAGTCTTTTCATCTAAACTGCTCAGCGTCCAGGTTTGTGATGCATAAAGTAGGACAGGCATGATGAACGATTTATAGAGCGTGATTTTCGTTTGTCGAGAGAGGGCTCTGCTTCTCAATTGCCTACTGAGTCCAAATTAACACCTGTTGGCAAGAGTTATTGTTCGTTTGATCTCAATGCTGATGGCGTTGGTTGAGTTTATGCTAGATCCCAGATAAACTAAGTCCTTCACAACCTCGAAAGAGGTATTGTCAACGGTAACGTGGGTTCCAAGACGCTGGGACTGTTTGTTTGTTGATACCAAGTATTTCGTCTTATCTGCATTCACTGCCAAACCCATTCGACTTGACTCTCTTTCTAATCTGGAAAATGCTGTACTGACTTCGCGCGTATTATGGCCAATGATATCGATGTCAGTAGCATACGCAAGCAGCATAACACTCTTGTAGAATATTGTGCCACTGCGTCTCATATCAACAGCTCGGATGATCTTTTCCATCATTAGGTTGAAAAAGTCGCACGATAAGGAATCACCTTGTCTGAAACCTCGTTTGGTAATAAATGGTGGGTAAAGGTCCTTCCCGATTTTAACTGCGCTGCTGGTGTTGCTCAGTGTCATCCTGCAAAGTTGTATTCGTTTTGCAGGAATACCAAATTCAGACATACTCAAGTTTGTAGTCGACAAAAAGATGGTGGGTGTCGACTTGTTTTTCTTGAGTCTTCTCCAAGATTTGTCGTAGCGTGAAAATCTGGTCAATGGTGGACATTCCAGGTCTGAAGACACACTGATAAGGTCCGATCAGTTCGTTTACAATGGTCTTCAATCTTTCACATAAAACGCTCGACAGGACCTTATATGCGATATTAAGAAGGCTTATCCCACGGTAATTGGCACAGATAGTGGGATCGCCTTTCTTGTAGATTGGGCAGAGCACACTGAGATTCCAATCGTTCGGAATGCATTCTTTCGACCATATTCTGCATAGAAGCTCGTGAATACATTTAAGTAGAGCTTCGCCTCCGTTCTTAAACAGCTCAGCAGGTAAGCCATCAGCTCCCACGGCTTTTTTATTTTTAAGCCGAGCTATAGCTGTTTGAACTTCATCATAGTCGGACAGAGGAACCTCGACGCTGTCATCCGAAATTGGGGTTTCCGGAATATCATCTCTATTGGCGGGATTGTTGTTAGCGTCACCATTTAGAAGCTTAGAGAAGTGTTCCCTTCATAACGTCAGTGTATTCTGGACATCTGTCACTCAATTCCCGTTTTCATCCTTGCAGGAAGAGGCCCCGGTTTTAAAACCATCGGCAAGGCGTCTTATTTTTTCGAAAAATTTTCGGGCCTCATTCCTGTCACCATACATCTCAATCTTCTCTTGCTCGCGCTTTTCTGCCTCTCTTTTTTCCGCCTGAAAATATGTCCCTCTTCCCTCCTCTTTTCTTTGTATCGCTCCTTAGCAGCGCGCGTTACAACCGACTGCAGGGTGGCTTTGTAGGCGGCGTCTTTCTCTGCAGTGGTGTCGCGACACTCCTGGTCGTACCACTGGTTTCGGCGAGGGCGGTGGTAGCCAATCACCTCTTCAGCAGCCGCACGCATGAAGTTGGAAATGTGTTTCCACTGCGCGCATATATCATCGATTGAAGAAGTGCTTTGAAGCAGGAGTGAGAGTCGAGTGGTGAAAGCATCGGCTGTCTGTTTCGATTGCAGCTTGTCGACGTCTAGCTTTCTCTGTGTAGGGTTGCGTGTATTCTTAGCTGCGCACAGACGTGTACGGATCTTGGCTGAAACAAGATAGTGATCCGATTCAATGTTTGCACCACGGATCGTGCGTTCATCCAATACACTGAAAGAGAGCCTTCCCTTCGATCAAAAAGTGATCAATTTGATTTTTGGATTTTTTGATCAGGGGACATCCAGGTGGCTTTATGAATAGTGAGATGCTTGAATCTAGTGCTACTTACGACCATGTTTCGTGCTGTGGGGAAGTCAATCAGCCTCATTCCGTTATCGAAGGTGTTGTCGTGAAGGCTGAACTTTCCGACTGTTGGACCAAAAATATTTTCCTTGCCCACCTTAGCGTTGAAGTCACCAAGCACGATTTTACGTCGTGTCGGGGGCAGCGCTCGTAAGCATTTTCAAGAATTTCATTACAGCGAATGATTTATGTCCAAAACTCAATAGGGCGTTTGGTCGGTCGGCCTTTGACAGCTAGGCTAGAAACAACGAGTTCTTATGAGGTAACACTAAATTCGACCTCAGACTTTGCTTCGATCTCATCCCGCAAAAATATAAAGCAGGGGTAAAGGACAATCCAAGTTTTCGTTGAGGAATTTTAATATATGATTATTTCGATGGTAACAAATATTTTCTTAAGATAATCGTAGGATTTTATAATTGGTGTTACTTTTTTTAAGTTATATGCTGTTAAAGTAATATAATAATGATTTTAATGAATGTATATGATACAAACATTATATAGTTATATATCCTATCAAATTGATTAGTCAATTATAAATAATATATAACATAATAATCTTAAAAATAAAAGATTGATTTTTACTTTTAAAAAAGAATAGTTAGTTTCTTTGCTGCTAGCGAACTCACACCACCATGAGTAAGCTCAATCACTGCATCTCTGCTACACACAAATAACAAAATAAGGGTATTCACGATTCAGTGCACTTGCCAGTGTAGGCGAGAATTTGTAGTTGTGCAGTAAGGTTTTCGTGAACACACCACACTTTTGATTGAGAAATTAATTGTCTTATATGTCAGAATCAGGTGTTGGCTAGGAAAAAAAAATATTTTATAAACTAAATATGAACATGCCGAAAAATTTATTAAGAGTAAAAGTTTTTCAGTGCAGTAAAAGAGTTTAGTAAAAGTTTTCGAGTCTCATTCGTTACGTTTTTGTGTACACGAGCAATGATATTTTCTATTTTTGCGTGTTTTTTTTATGGTGACCCCTAGAAGGGTGAGGATAGAATAAAGTTAATAGGACCAGATTCTATATTTAACCCTTCTAAGAGTCATAGATTTTTTTGATATGAACTATAATAGACATTTTCGTTTTAATTTTCGGTTAGCAAATATGGGGTAGGTGTTTTCAGAAGAAATGTTGAGGTTGAAAAATAAATAGGACCAGCTCAAACATTTAACCCTCTAAGGGTCATAGATTTTTTCTTATGAACTATAATAGAAAATTTTTCATTTTGTGTTTTTTGTATGGGGACCCAGAAAGAGTGTAGGTGTGTTCAGAAGAAATGTTAAGAGGGAAAATTAATAGAACCACCTCATGAATTAGACCCCACTAGAGGTCATAGATTAGTTGATATGAACTATAGTAAAAATTATTTTCTATATTTTGCGTTTTTTGTATGGGGACTCCCACAATAGGTCCCTCACAATAGACATATATCTCATATTTTATCACAAACCATAAAATCCGTAATTAAATTCATACACCAATTGAAGCTCCAACCAATGGCGGTAAAAAAGTTTTATATTGAACAAAATGTTTACACATTTTTATTAATGAGCAGAAATAAATAGTCGAATTATACGTTTTACGTTAATTCGCTTAATATATTTATCAAGTAATCGGTATATGAACTCCCAAATTTTGCATCACTATTTAAAAGCTGTAAAAAATGTTCAATGTGCACAAGTGCACAACTGCTCAAGTTCTCAAATGCACTGACATGTATGGCTTGTATTGTATCTATTGATTGGCTATATAGAAGCCTTTGCACAAGCCAGATAAATTTTCTCTTCGATTTTGTATCTTTTTTCTCTGTATTTGATAATTTAAACGTTTCTCATTTAATTTTAGTATAAGGAATCTCGTGGCGACATTTGTTTTAGCGACTTTACCAAACATTTAAGAAGAAAATTTTCTTTTTTAGGATATATCAAAAATTACTCAAGAATGCACTCATTTTCATGTTGATAACTCTTGAATCATTAAGATTTTCATTTTGGCTTCTTGGGAAAAGTTCTTTCTATAATTCTGGCCAACAACTTTCCTGAATAAATAATTCAGCAATCGATATAATAAACAATCGACTGATTCTTACAAAAAGTCAAATGAAACTAATTCAAACAACATTGCGTATGAGTAACATTTTTTGCTTTGAAGCGTTAACATATGGCAAGACATATGTCGCTTATTAAAGATTTCAAGATAATTTCAAATGATTTTTCGTTATATATTTGTTCAACAAAGTTGTTGGCAAGAATAATAGAAATAACTTTTCTGAAGAAACCAAAATAAAAATCTTAATGGCTCAAGAGTTCTCAACATGCAAATGAGTGCATATCTGGACTAATTAAAAAAAATTGTGTACTAAAGTCTTCGGTAAAATGGAAAAACGGATGTAACCCCGAGATTCCTCATATTAAAATTAAGTGAAAAAATTTGAAATTATTAAATAAAGATTTTGTGCCGCACAGTGTCATTAACTAAAAATTAGATAAAAATAACTAATTGCTCAAATTATAATATTGCCACTTTGCAAGAATAACCTTATTATATTAAACATACATTAAAAAATTATCTTAACTTTTTAAAATAGGTCGTTTAGTGATCTTATTACAAAAATTATTTAATTTTCATTAATTTACTAAAATTAAATCCGCATCCATTAAAAATTCCATGATTTAGGAAAAAAGATAGTTTTGTAGAATTTTAGGATAACTGCTTTTATTGGCATCATTGAAATGGCAGAGGCACGATCTGTCAACGCAACATTAAGTTTTGCAAAGTTTGAGGTCGTCCGTTTTGACAATTATATCGTAAAGTTTTTACAACACAGACCAAAGTAAGATCAACGGCCGACCGACCTATCGCACTATTGAGTTTTGGGCATTAAAGTTGAAACATAATAGGCTCGATCTGGCTGCAGCTAATGTCAAATATCAGCGAAAAGCT
Source organism: Dichetophora obliterata (assembly GCA_963920525.1). NCBI lineage: Eukaryota > Metazoa > Arthropoda > Insecta > Diptera > Sciomyzidae > Dichetophora > Dichetophora obliterata. Next base: position 59,768,020 of record OY986436.1, on the reverse strand, counting down.
AGCTCAAGTTCTGCCAAATACGTAATTTGGGCGAAATAACTTCAGCGAGCTCAACTTTAAGTCATTGGAAAAATTCGAAAATTTGTATATAAATCCGTTTTGTTTGGTTTGTTCAGTTGAATTTGTAATAACAGGAATGAATCGCAAAAATAAGTTAATGTTATTTAAATTAAATTCGTTTGAAAGAAAAAAAAGCTGATTCCTTACGGAACATTAGATTTGAATCACCTTGGCTGCAGCCAGATCAAGTTAACGAAACTTGACGAAAAAGCTAGCTTAAGCAATTGTGGTTTGTACACATCATTTCTATGTATGCTTTTAGTTCACTGGATAGTAGGACTGACCCAAAATAGCCAAAGCAAATTATTTTTTTGAAGCTTGTTGGGGGAGTAGTTGACCAAATAACGATAGAAAAATAAATTTAAATAAAACAGCAACGGTGTGACATATCAAATTGATTCTTACTTTATTAAAGCTACATCCATGTCACTTAAATGGCTGTCTCGGCTTCACTGGAAGTGCTTCAATCGATCGGTCCAATTTTTTATAACTCGGTCCAATATGTGCAGCGTAATTCCGGCAACAGCTACTCGAATGATGTCCTCGAGTTCGTCCAAAGTAGTTGGCTTGTTAGCGTAGACAAAGGCGGAGGCAAATTAATGTACGCTCGCCGTGAGATGACCCAGTCGCCCTTCGAGCGTTGCGTTGCTTTTATGAAATGGAGCGCTGCACAGTGTGAGATTTTGCCAATCTGGAGGGACTTAATGGAGAAAAAAAATATGCTTCAAATTTAATAACTTTTTGGTAAATGTTAGAAAAATGTCCCACTGTTACGAATATCAACACAAAACATAATTAAAATAAAATCATCATAGAGATAACGGTAATCAAACACGTGCTATTGAAAAGCGAGTCAAAACAAGTTTGACTGCTTAATAAATTCGCATGTTTGAAGCGATCAGAAATAAGTCATGCGTGCATTGTTTTTAGAAAAGTTTTTTTTCTTAAATTATAAATAGTTTGAGCATAAGTTTTTTTATAAAGTTGTTTAATATTTGCGTTCGAGTATTTTATTTCATTTACTTCATAATCAGCTAAAAAGTAAGAAAATTTTTACAAATTGTTCTTACCATATAGGTGATAAGCAGAGCGAGTTTAAATGCTTCTTGCTTGTTTTCCCAGCATTTTGCTTATTCAGGGTGTTTGTGCTTATTTCGGCTTATTTTGCTTATAAGTACTTATTTTCAACATTTTTGCTTTACTTTACCAGTCCAATATATTTTTTATTGTATCTTGCAAACAGGCATCTCTTATGCCTCCTTTTAATGTACAAAATAAAACTTATCCAAACATCAAATGCACAATATTTTGAACACCTCCTTATTATCGCTTAAGTATTAGATGCCGTTATTTATTTGACAACTTATAAAAAATAATTTTGCTACAAAGCAGTCGCCAGCAGCATTTAGATACAAAATTTTTGCAAATTGGAAATTGAATAGACTACTCTAAAATGAAAAAGTATGCCGAATGTGAAAGAACCAAATAAAGAATTTATCACCCGTATAAATCCGGGCATCCGGGCATTTTTAGCAGCAATGACTCTGTTCAGGTTTGTGTGTTTTGCAATGCAAGGCTTAATAATGTTAAGCAACACTTGAATTCCCAAAAACATAAGACCGTGGCGTCGGAACGTGAGGCAAGTACTCAAAACAAATACTACACTCCCAGTATCAGGAAAAGTCGATTTCTATGTTTCCTATGGATCTTTGTGCTGCATTTTTGGAAGCAAATATTTCTTTAAAAGAAGTGAGTAAAGACCAAAAAAATATACTTCTAGCTTTACAATTAATTTCTTGTAAGGTGACCCACTCAAGTGTAAAAATGTTTTTAGAGCGCTATACAAATAGTTCTGTACCAAGTGAAACAGTACTTCGGAATAGATATTTACGCACTTTGTACAAAGTGCAAAAAGAAGATGGTCGCGATGATTTCTCGTCGATTGACGAAACGATGGATGTGGAACAGCGCCTGGTAGTCAATTTTGTTTTCGCCATATAAGATGGCGACGAAAATTCTTTCGAACGTTAAACATCGAATCTGTTTAATGTGGCAACAGTTGAAGCAGCAATTTGGGTGAACGCTAGCAATATAGGTGCCTTTTTCAATGACTCGTTGAGCTTGCGTGGCCAAATGGTACATTTGTGCTTAAGTTAATTTGTTTATTTCAAATGCATATATTTAGGCATTGAATATGGAAAAGTGTTGGTGCTTGTTACGGATGCAGCAGCCTATATGCTAAGCGCTGCCAGTGCGTTGCAAGTTTTATATCCGAAGATGATTCATTTAACATGTTTTGCACATGGTCTGCATCGAATTTCCGAGCTTATACGCATTCAGTTCCGGTCCCAACTGTCAATAGATATATATTAAATGTTAAATCAGTTTAAATAAAATTAAGAACCACTTTATATTTTTATTCCCTACACATGAAGTGAAAGAGCTAGACCGACTATTGCTTTTTTACTGCTTACTTATAATTTGTTTAGTAATTTTAAGCATTATCATGTCGTAATGCATTCAAACTTGCTTTCCCAAATACTCAATTGCCACCAAATCCTATGAAAACGCGATGGGGTACGTGGCTAAAAGCAGCCATTTATTTTTGCTATAATTTTGATGAAGTTAAAACTGTAACGGAAAAATTCAGTGACGAAGATTCTGATGCAATCTGAGTGGCCAAAGAACTGTTTCAATTCAACAGTTTAAAATCTGAGCTCGCATTCATTAAATGCCAGTTTTCCACCATCGTTCGTTCAATTGAAAACTTGAAACCCAAGTACTTGGGTTTAATGAAAGTATTGGCATTGTAAAGAAAACACGCAAGACTTTGGCCTCCTTGGTCGCGAAGAGTTTTTCCTAAAATAAAAATATACTTTAGAGTAACAAAAGATATCCTATAATTTTAGATATAAACAAAGTTATTCATAAAGGTATTGATTCAGGAAATAAGTTTCTTGATTTCTTTTCACCGAAAGAACTTGCTCTTCTTAAATACTGTCCGGTAGCATCGTCGGATTTTGAGCAATCATTTTCAAAATTTACGCACTTGCTAAATCAAAAGCGCCGTTCATTTATTTTTTTAAGCAGCAGTTTAAAGCAGCACCTAATAATATACACTAATATTTATATGTTCCCCAATGACTATACTGTCGTCCTAAGAAAGAAAGTCATATTTCCATTTTAGTAGTTTTGAGATATTCAGCTTTTACTGCTTTTTACACTAGAAATGGTAGATGTGACCATTTAACTTAACGTTTTTCAGTCATTTGCAATTGAAACTGGAAATTCTTAACTTAACACAAAAACAGAAACTCATTCACTCTCCGAATCTGCCCTTATACCAATTTTGGAATTGTGGCGTTTGGGACTTTCTTTCTTAGGACGGCAGTATACTGAACTTATTTTTTGATATATTTTCTTTTAGTGTTTACATTAAAATATACCTGACTTGAATTGAATTTATGTTTTAGAGTGTACATTCTCTGTTTTTTATATTAAAAAAGGAATATGATTATAAACTTTTTTTTTGTTTAAAAATATTTGTTTTCATTAAAGAGTTTTTAATGCTTATTATTGTGCTATTTCGTCATTTTTTAGTGCTTATTTGCTGTGCTGAAAATGACTTTTTTTCGTGCTGTTTCGGTCTGCTCTGGTGATAAGCAAGTGCAGACCCAAAACTGATCTGAAAAAAAAATTGCAAAAATTTTGCACAAAGGCCCAATTTTTGATGTTTGGTTAAGGAACATCAAGTCTGTAAGGCTTGAATCGGTTCTAAATTGCGTTTTAGCAACTACTGGACGAGATGTGGATATAGAAAAGCTTAAAATACGAAAGTTATGCTTCGATTTTCAATCAAAGTGGAATAAATCTGGAAGAAGCAAACTTCGATGACATGCATGATCATTCTAAATGGCAGAATTCATTCTTGATGTTACGCCATCTACTTAAAAAAAAAATCCGACTATGGAAGGCAAGGAAAACAATTTTCAGAATGTTTTTCGAAAACAAAACAACGAAAGTCTAAAGAACTAATGAAAAATATTTCCGGCGATCATTTGATAATGGCAGTTGAGATGAAAATCCGATCTTGCGGAAAAAGGGATTCGGCAGATATTTTCAAGGATTTAGCAAATGCATCCCCATCAAGGGGTACATCAATAAAGAAGGCCAGATTATGTGATATGGCAATGAAGCGTCTTTCGCCAGATCAAACACTTGCCCTGATGATAGACGCAAATTTATCCACGAACCAATACCTCGCTCTGCGGCAGCACACGAAGAACTTCTGTCCTAAATTATATCCGTGTTATGATCTTGTGAAGCAGTCAAAAATGATGTGATATCCGAAAAATATATCTGTGACTGAAACATATGCTTATGTTATCTTATTGAAACAGAATATTTTCATTTTAAAGTTAAAGCTACTCTTATTTTATGTATGATTGACGGTAAAGTGTGCAATGCTCTATCGACATACACGTCATCACAAAGATGCTACTTGTGCGGTGCTACACCAAAAACGATGAACTAAGTTCCTTATCAGAACGCGAAATTGATACAAATATGCTTGCTTTTGGCCTTTCACCTCTTCATGCGTGGATTCGTTTTATGGAATGCTTGCTGCACATCTCGTACAGACTTGAAATAAAAAAATGGTATGTGAAAAGTGTGGAAAATAAAGTTAAAATATCTGTAGGAAGAAGGAAACTCAAAACAAATTTAAACATGAAATGGGCCTTTTAGTGGATATGCCAAAACAAAAAACCGGCAACACAAATGACAGCAACACTGCCAGAAGATTTTTTAAAGACGCAGAAAAAACATCGGAGATAACTGGTATAAATATTCATCTTATGAAAAGGTTTCGCACAATACTTACGTGTATAGGAAGTGGGTACTCTATTAATATGCTACACGAAAGAAACCACACAAATTTATTTGTCCAAATATTCGTGGTTTAACATGCCAGTAACTGTGCATAAAATTGTATACCATAGAAAAGATAGAATCTCTTCCTGCATTCTACCTATTGGCAATTTTTCCGAAGAAGCTCTGGAGCCCATTAATAAAGATGTACGAAATTACCGAGAATTGTTTACGAGGAAAACATCACGAGTTAACACGAATACAGATTTAATGAACAGGTTACTTTTATCTTATCCGACCCATTCATATGTAGTATACGAACAACTCCAAAAACCAAACTTGGAGCATTATCCACGGAAGTAGTTGCATTATTATCAGATCATCAAACTTTCGAAGGATGTTCTGATTCAGACTAAATTAACAACTTCCTTATACCATTTTACGTTTTTCTTTGACAAATAAATAAACTATGCAAAATAGACAAAAAAGTAAAATATTAAACAAATAACCCCTTTATTTAAATGCGCAATGATTCTTTTTGGTTTTTTATTCTAGTTCCGCGTTCCGCGTCTAGTTCCGCGTTCTAGTTCGTATTCTAGTACAGTAAATACGAATTTTCAAGTTGGTGTCCCCACTACAACTAATATTAGAATTAAAAAAAAAAACAGAGCAATTTGTATGGGAGGTGGGAGTACTTTTTTTCCGATTTAGCTGATCTTTAGACATAAATTGAACATGAAAAATAAAAGTTTACATACCACATTTCAAGTCGATATCTTTCAAATTACGGCTGCAATTGAATTAAGTCCCTCCAGATTGACAAAATCTCACACTGTGCGCCGTCTTGTTGGAACCCCAGCTCGGATGTATTGACGCAAAATCTTTTGAATAAACAATCTACTTGGACAAAAGTCGAAATGAAATTAAAAAAATGTTGTATGCCATATTTTTACACATTGTCCTGAAACGAAATTGATTCCGTTCCTGGGCCTTGGCCTAAGTCTTGTAATGCCTATAGCGTTCTTTAAAATTAGAACGATCTTTCTGTTAATTATATAATTTGCCAAAAATTAATTACATAATTTTGTATCGTGTACAAATTAGATTTTTTTTTTTTTTTTAAATGAAGTCTTTTAATGTACTCAGATCGATCAGGATAATATAACGACCAACGAACAAATCACCAACATCCTTTCTCACGCCACAAAGGATGCCGGCGTAGCTACCTTTATCAAATATCACTACAATCTTTTGAAAATACTAAGTGAACGTTTTAATTTTACCGTTAACTTTCGTAATTCACTGGGTTGGGCTGGTCGCTTGGGCAACACAACATATCGTCTGGGTCTCCTTGGTGTTGTGATGTGCAATGAAGCTGATGTTGCTGCTTCGTGTGCACTTACGCGCATAAATCGCTTCGCTGAGTTCGATACAATTCATCAGAGTTGGAAATTCGAGGCTGGATTCTTGTATCGTTTTACTCCGAACTTGGATGCACAAAGTAAAAATGGCAACTTCCTTGCACCATTTGACGATGATGTCTGGTGCTATGCGATCGCAATAATGTTGATGGTTATTTTTATATGGCATCTTGTTGAATGGCTAAAAGTTCGATGGCGCTTGAAAGGCCAACTGAAATATCAACAGCAGCAGCAAACTGCTAGTGAAAGTGCTGATGCTGATGAAGAGTCTACGTTAACAGCAGTTTCGCTAAAAACTTTTGCTGCCGTTTGTCAACAGGGTATGGAACTGCTACCAACTGGCTTGCCATCTCGCACAATCGTCTTGACCATGTTTGTGTTTTCGGTGGTCATGTACAATTTTTACACATCGTCTGTGGTTGGCGGCTTGCTGAGCAGCACTGCACAGGGTCCAGCAACGGTTGCTGATGTCATTACCAGTCCTTTGAAGTTGTCATTCGAAGATATTGGCTATTACAAAGTTATGTTTAAGGTGAGTGAGTGTCAAATAAAATTAACAATTCTTTCACTTCTTTTTCTTTGTCCAAACTTGAAATCTAGGAGGCCAAAACACCATTAATTAAAACCCTGCACAAAGTTAAGGTACTACCCAAGCGAAACCCAAATGAGTTGCCTGTTTACGTGCATGTCGATGATGCCATTCCATACCTCAAACGGGGCGGATATGCATTCCATTGTGAGGTACTCGATGCTTATCCAGGTATTGCAAAAATGTTTGATGTCGATGAAATATGCGATTTACGCATGGTATCAGGATTGTTGGAAACTGAAATTTTCAACTGGATTGTACCCAAGAGAAGTCAGTATACGGAAATTTTTCGTATAATGTATGTTTACAGTTGAAATTTATAGTTTTTGTCTGAGATTAAAAATGGTCTTATAATAATTGCAGCATGTGTCAAGCCAGGGAAGTTGGACTCGTCAAACGTACCTTAGAAGTTTGGAGAGCGAAGAAACCCGAATGTCTGGCGTTGTACAGAGTATTTCCTATAAGTCTATCGGGTGTGTTGAGTGCATTCTTTATATTGTTAGGTAATTGTGGCATCATAATATATCGTTCATAAGTTGCAAGGCTGTGACAATTTTACATCGGATATTGCAAATAAACACATTTTATGCGGCATTGATAACGATATATGCCAGTGCATTAAAAATGTATACTAGCCAGTATCTGTTAATAATTCTTAATGAAATAAGCCATTACTAAAAGTTGTGATGCTCTTGCAACAAATGAGTAGCCTCTTTATAAAAGACTTTAACGAAATTAACTGGATACTTTTTTACAGCTGGTTATCTGGGTGCTGTTATTGCTTTAATTTTCGAAATTAAAAAACATAGGCGAAGCCTTAGAACTCAAGCGGAGACAATCTAAGCTTAGAAGTAGATGTTTGGTAGAAACATAATGCTTTTATCATATTTGTTTATAGTTCACATTCAAATTTTTTACATTATTATTAGAAAGTAAAAGCAAGAAAGTTGTAATTAAGAACTGAAAGGGTATGAACTGAAATTGTATTTCACGCATAAAAGACACATTTGTCCCCACATAATTTTCACAATTTACAGTTATACTGGCTAAGTAAAACCTTTTGTCAAATAAAATACAAATAGAATACAAAAAGAGATTTTTTGGGTCAGTACGTCGATCAATAAATACAAAGAATTTTTTTTTTAAATTTTCATATGTATAAGAAAATTAAATAAAATTATGACAGAAAACTTACAAATTCAAATGTTACATAAAAAACTTATGGTTGGTGATTTCTTTACAAAAAAACATTAAACAATTATACATTAAACAATTAGAACGTCACTATTAGACAATTTTTGTCAAGTATGCTTAAACTAATATTGCACCCTTTATTCGAATTTAAATTGCCAACGAGTATTTTAGATTTATATTATCCTTGTCTTCTTTCGTGTTCATAGTTCTTCTTAGTTTTTGTTGTATTCGTAAGCTTTCTAATGTTAGTCTCTTGTTGAGCGAGTGCGGTTGATTCTCTTTCTTTTTTTATATCTGCCATATGTTCCTTCATTCTTACTCCGAGAGATCTTTTCGTTGTCCCAATGTATACTTGTGTAAATACGATACCATCCTTCATCACTAAGCGTAAAGATAAAAGGATATGCCATGGGATCAACACTTGAATGCTGGCACCTAAGCTTCGAAGACCTCCATCAACAGGATATATAATTAGTCGCACTCCCCAACTAGACATCAGTCGCCTGCTCTGAAAACTGCTGCAACATCATTTCCTAAAAATTAAATGCCAGCTACAAATAAAACGGCAAATTAAAATGTCGCTTATCAGCGAAATTTACATGACCTATCAGCGAAAGTTACCATCCTTACATTTTTGTGTTGCGACATCTCAAGTTGATCTCAGATCTCGATTTTCCTACAAATCGGCCAAGATTCGGGTGGCTGCTTACGTATCATGCATATAGATTTGTGCATAAATGGGTTGTTTGACAAGATTACCTTTGTGACAACATGAGTAGAGCTCGCTTCTTAATAGCTGACTATCGAAATGAAGAGCTCGACAATAAATACATTTTTTTCCTGAGTTGTCCAACGTCATTACGTTCTGGTCGTGCATTGCTGAGGGCTAACTTATTTGTATTTGTTTTACGTCTTCTTCAAGCTCGCAATTCTAACAACTGAGAACGATGTATACTACGTCTTGTCTTCCCACTTACATTTGGGCGTGCTCGTACTATGCAGGTTTTAATTATAAATAATATATCGTCGTTGCGCGTGCAATACCGCGTATCCAACACTTGCACATACACACAGACTGTGACAGTAAAATTTTTCAGGAGTGAAGAAAAACTTTATTATTTTAATATAAGCTAATAAATAGATGTTCAACTGAGCTAAACATTTATTGAAATTAGATATTTGTTTTGTTCCCAAATAAGCATTTAATGAAAAATGAATGAATCAATCAGCAATGATCAAAATTGAAATGAAATTAATTTTGGCCTTTTTGCAATATACGCGGTATAGCACACGCAACGACAATATAATGTTAGCATATTTAATTTTATAAAAAAAAGAAACTGGCCATTTCAGCCCTTGGAAGGACTTTGACCTAGCTTCTATTGATCAATTGTGTTGTACGTGTTATTAAATTGTTTGATCACAAATGACCGTGAACTAGACCTACGTGTTTTATGCCGACTCCGAACGGCTTATGTTCTCACGAAGCTTAACATGGCAATATGCTTACTCTCTGAGGTTTGCCATTGTCTGCAGAGAGCTGACGACCGAACAGAAAAATTAATTCAATTGAAAAAACTTTCTGTCTGAGCTGGAATTGAACCTGGGCTACCGCGGTTCCTTAGCTTAGGGACCACGCACTCTACCCACTAAGCTACGGCCACAAACTTTAACTCACTATTACTTAAAATATATAAATTTTTAATAAATAAAAAGTCCAGTTTGCACATCTACAGGTCTAAACCTACCAAACCATACTGAGTTTATTAAGAATGGACTTGCACTTAAATAGCCTTACGCCGTACAAAATTTGCGTTTGCGTAATATATATAAAATGAAAAATAACAATTGGGATTTTAAACTACTCTCTTTTTGCTTAATAGAGTTAATAGTTTTGTTGGAAAATTTCAATGTATTTTTACAAAAAGCTTTCAGCTTCACAGCACGCTTACAGGAAAGGTAGGTCTCTAGAGACGGCATTCTTCCAAGGGCAATCATTGGCGCACTAATGAAGCTTCGGGCTTATGAGTCATTCTGTGAACTGATAAAAAACCTGCTGACCAGTCGTCTCTAGGTGACTCAAGGCCAGGAGATTTGTGAGTAGAGGCACTCCTCAGGGGGTGTTCTATCACCTTTATTCTGGAACTTGGTAGTCAATGAAATTCTGAGGAAAATAGAAAAGGTTGGTTGGAAGATGATTGCCTATGCGGATGACGTAGCTATTGCTGCATAGGGAAAGTTTTCTAATACTCTCTCGGATCTGCTTGGGTCAGCGCTCTCCGATCTCAATACTTGGGCCAAAGTTTGAGAACTGGGGGCAGTTAATCCCCAAAAAACTGAACTGGTCCTTTTTACGAGCAAATACAAAATTCCGCGCGTAGTTCCTCCACGGCTCTCTTTTAAGCTTCGTGTAAGAGGCAAAATACTTAGGAGTTATTTTGGATAGAAAGTAAAGCTGGAAATCGAATATTCTTGAGCGAACTAAAAAGGCCAATGTTACTTTATATGCATGTAAGAAAGCTATCCCTCATTCGGGAACGACTTTCAAACAGTTATCTCAAACAGAGAAGAATGGGACGGGTTTCTGCCGCAAAACCAAGTTGGCACGCATATTTTAACTGACGGCTTAAAACTTGACAGCAAGTCGGGGGAGGTGTCTTTTCAACGGATATGAACATCAGAATCTCTGCCAGATCATTGCAGCGTCTTTTAGGCTGAAATAATGGCTATTTATAGAGCTGTAGGTATCGTATAATGGCTGAGGTATCGTGAGATATCAACAAAAGATATCTACATTTTTACGGACAGCCAAGCAGCGAATAAATCCCTTGTAGGTGTGTTCCTAACATCACCAACAGCCCTTAAATGTCGCTCGTCTCTTAATGAAATGGTGGATAAGTTAGACACTCATTTGGTCTGGGTACCAGGGCATAGGGACATTCCGGGAAATTGTAGAGCGGATGAGCTCGCTAGTGAAGGTACAGCGGAAACACTGCTGCTTGACATAGAAACATTACGCATGCCACTTGCGTCTTGCAAGCTGGCTCTAAGGCAACATGTCACAGTAATGACTAATTTCAGGTGGAAGCATTGCACCACCTCTAACACAGCTAGACAGATGTGGCCTAGTTTTACTGAAAAACGAACGACGAAGCTCACTCAATTGGCGAGGACGAATCTCTTCATTCTGATAGGCGTTATAACAGGACACTGTCTTATAGGTAGGCATGCCCTTAAAATGGGGGTTCCTGCGATGACTTCTGCAAAAGTTGCAGGGATGAGGAAGAGGAGGAGTCGTTATCGCATGACGTGACTATATTCGTGACATTCACCCATCTCTAGTTGTTACTATGCCACATTTTCTCATATATTTGTATTAATATTTATGTAACTAGGTTAAGATTTGTAAATATTATCTATTTTAGAATAAGAACAAGATAATTAGATTTTTGGATATAAGTATGTCTGGCTTTTCAATAAAGATAAAGACTTGACTTAAAGCTGAAACAGTGCGCTAGTCGCCTTCGTTTTCTTTCAAAATCTCAAGTGGGGCATTTTAATGCTCTGAAAGACGGCATAGCCTTTGCTGCAAACGAAACAAAACAGCAAAACTTCTCAAATACATCATTTATTATTTTACATATATAAAATTATTTCATAGCGATCCTGCCCGACCGTTCCTGGGAATCTGATCCAGCCCTCCTGTTCCTGCATTCTTATCCTAATCTGAAAGTGGCCATACTGAATGCCTGGAGAGAAATTCGGCAAACAACACTCGCGAGCCTGGTAGGATCGATGCCGAGGCGTATTTTTAAAACAATACAAAAAAATAGAAGCCAAATTAATTAAAAAAATTTATTCTGTACATTAATAAACTTGTTTTCGTAAAAAATTGCAACTGACCTTATCATTTTGTCGCAGCAAAATTTAGCTTTTTTTCATTTTTGATGTATTTAAAACTAACGGGACTTTGTTTACTCATTATATTAGAATTTATTTATTGCATTCTCTCTATCGAACAATAAAATCCACGAGATCCAAAGAGTAATCACTCAAATTGAGCTCCACAAAGAAAAAACAGACTGACCTTATCTTTTTGTCGCATACCTTATATATAAAAATACTCGAAGGAAGAATTAGATGAACTTTTCGAACAACTAAACACTCCAAGGCTAGAAATTGGGGCATACGATCCAGGGGCCGAAACCGTTAACAATTGCAGAATATCAGAAGAGGAACACAGTGGAGCAAGTGAGGGAGATCACTACAAAAATGCAATTCAAACCAAAGAAGCGAGGAGGAAAACAGAGAAAATTAAAGAAGCAGCTCGCGGAACTTCGCAGATTAGCTGAAATAGCTTCTAGCAAAAATAAAACTAACCTTGGCAGAAATAAAGTTGACCAAGCAACTGATAAAACCGAGGAGAAGGTAAGGAATGGTATGGACAATAGCTCTACCAAAGGCCAAGCAGACTATAATGAATAGCATTAGCAACAACAACAACAGCAACAACAATGGCGGCAAAAACGGTAACAACCACGAAATAAACAGTATAATAGGAATAATATATATTTAGTCTTCATGTCACTTATAATAGTTAAGTGGATAGTTACGTGCATGACCGGCCTTAACCACTTAGGCGCCCTGGGCGAGGCATGAACTTGGCGGCCTTTTATATATCATTCAATTGCATACCGTGTTTATTATCGAATTAATAGGAAACTACAAACAGTTTTTAAAACAAAGGTTTTTATTATTATAAATTAAAACATACTTTACCCATTCGTAGTCTAAGCAAAGTGCATACGTACCTACTGTATTGTGTGTTAGTTAGTCATGAAACATTAAATGAAAATGCTCTGATAAGACTATCAAAATCTAGGTTTTCTATAACTTGATTTTTAATGGAGAAGCGAGGCCAAACAAATTATTCTTTTTATCAACTTTAGTTTAAAAAAAGTGCATTCGCCACTTGCAACGGTAACCGGTATTGTTAAAAGAATACGCAGCAGTCTCCAGGTGTTGGGATATAGCCCTTGAAGATTGTGATTTTTGATAAAGATTAATATTTTGATAAGTTTTGTTGCCTGAATGTCCTCCAGATAGTGCTGCAGACCTTTAATTTCATCGCACAACAAATCTCTATCAAAATCAGACTTAAGGTTCATTCTTTTTTTTTATTTTTGTTAAATCGATTTTCTATAAGCCCAGTTTTATATTTTAGATACAATTAGAAATAGTATACAACATCTTGTTTAAGTCGGCGATATGGTGAGACAGGTATAAGATACTTATTAAGTAAACGCGTCCACAGCATTTTGGATAACTTTTTTTTCTCTAAACACTTTTCTCAAAACAACGTTTTTCGACATCCTTAACGTGATTACAAAAAAACTTCAACCGATCGGGCTAAAATTTTTACATGTTATTGTACATATCGTCGCTCGCGTGACAAACTGTCGTTACCCACATTTTTATAATTTTTCAGGGGAACGTTTTTTCTGTTTTCTAGAAAGTATTTTCTAGAAACTGTAGTAACCAATTAAACACGAACGTCGGTTTGTGAAAATTTTATTTTTGCTTTTTAAGAATTTTTAGGCGTCGTAAACTACATTTTTTATATGAAAAATTAATTAAAGCAACAATATGTTTTTTATTTAATATTGCTTTTAATATATGTATTAAATTTTATTTGAGCAACAAAAACAAGTGCCAAAAATTCACATTGCAAACAATTAAATTAATGTATGTTCATAATGTAATGTAATATAAAATAGATTTAATAATAAATGCAAACTTAATAATAAAATGAATGGCTATGTATAAAGAAATTAAAGTGCCAAAAGGAAAAACAAAATAGGGCAATTCACGATCTTGTTGCATCGTTGCAAATGGAAAATTAGCAGCTTTTACAAAAACAAAAAGCATTGATATGCATTTGCAACATTTATGCATATACTAAACAAAAGGCTGTTGCACATGCAAATCTAATCATATTGCATAACGCTATGGTAAACGAATATCTAAATTTTGTATTAAACACAGCTATTGATACTTTCTGAACAGTGCTTATTGAACAGTTGTTTTTATTTTTTAAATTTTGAGCGGCAAAAACTTTAATTTATAATAAAAAAATGGAGGGATTTTTAAAAAGGAAAATTAAAAGGGTAAATACCAACAACAACAAAAAAACCGAGGAAGAGAAGAGGCTCTTATTTACTCGTACAATATTGCATTCAACTATCTAAATAATTTTGAAAATTGATGCTCAAAGCAATATAATCACAAAACAGTTATTGCAAAATCATTTGCAACATCATAATATTAAAGGTGTGCTCACTATCATCTACCTTTGCAAAAACGCATTTGCAACATTGCAACAAGATCGTCATTATCCAAAAATTTGCTACCTTGTTTTTATAACTTCTCTTTTGGAACCTTCAAAGTGCAAAGTCCTCTGGGCGAGCTGAGAAAAATTCAGAAGCTATTTTTGAACTGATGGCGGTTCATGAGCATCACAGGATACATCACCCATAAAATGATTTACATGACATGTGAAGCAGGAACTAAACACTTTCGCTCTACATCCAAACACTTCGCAAAATTGAGCAGTACGTTATGCACGGGATTTCTCCCTCTCGCCAATATTTATGAGGGGTTCGTGGTCTGATGACCTGTCTGATAATAGCTGGTTGTCATTTTCTATCATGTCTCTATTTTCAAAAATCAAACAAATCCAAATCATAATAAATTAAATGCGAATCTGTTCTTACCTTTATATATAATAAAAAATATTAACAGCCGCTAACCTTTTATATAAATCTCTAAAAAAATTCCAACCAATATGCAGTACAAATAAAGTGCACTAAAAAACTTTCAAAAAAAAATAAAAACTATTGGAAATGCCAATTTGGCTAAATCATTAAAATAATTGCAGTAGTTAGCTGAAGTGCTTTTCAATCTGTAAACATAACTGAGGTTACAATCTATCAAAATCACAAGCTTTTTGGCTCCCAAAAGCATATATTTCTAAAATTTGTGGGTTACTGCTGTTTGTAAAAATTTTTTTTAAATACTTTGTTGGTTACAACCTTTAGACATTTGCGTTTTATGCTTAACTATGACAAGTATGACCATAACACTTTGAGGAAAAGTGAGGACTTGCATAAGAAGTGTTATAGTGAAATTAACTCAATTTTAAGAAAAGTGTGGGTTACGACAGTTTGTCACGCGAGCGACGATATGTGTACTTATATCTCGAAGTAAAATTTTACTCATAGCGAGTAACTTATATTTTAAAAAGGATTTTGAATTTTTTTTTCAGACTTTCCAGAGTTGAGAAATTCTGTTTTAGTTTAAATAAGGTTGCCTTCGGTTGGCCATATCGATGTTAAAAAATAAACACAAAATATTTTTGTATACTACAATATGTACTCATTAATGTATAAAATGAGCAGATTTCAAAATAAATTTTTCGATGAAAAAAAAATCTTTAAAATATGCACAAACGAACCAGATCGCATCCTTAAATTTGCCCGTTTTCTAAGCTAATTCACTCTAGGAGGCTTTCACGAGCACAAAATAAAAAGAGCTTTTTAGACTTGACTAAATGGGCTACAAAATTTTGTTTAATTCGCTTAGAAACTTACGCGTAAAAGAAAACGAAGGTAGGAAAGTACACAGTGATCTTAATACGAGTTTTCATTGTCTCGCCTCTCAGTAGCAGTCGGCCTAGTTAGAAAGGAATACGAAAAGACAGGACATAAAAATTACAATTCGTGGTAAAAAAATGCTAATGCTCATACTCATTCCTACAAGATAAGTTCATAAAAGTTGTTACAATGAATTTAGTTTTATTTATAATATTAAGTGGTAATAATAAATATAATAATATATTTAATATAATATTAACCACTTAATAGAAATAGGTATTCAAAATAAGTGGATAAGTCGGCGATCGCAGCGCCCTGTAAACCTCGGCGCCACAGGCGATCGCCCCGGTCGCCCACCCCAAAAGTCGCCTCTGGTTACGTATTTTCAGAAATAGTTAAAGTGTTATTTACTAGTGTTTATTTAATTTAATATGCAAATTGAACTTTCCAAAACAGTACTAAAACAAGCTAAAATCTATTAAGGGGACATGTATCGTTGGAATTTTACAAAAATTTGACTTAGGTTAAAAAAAAATTTCTGAAAATATTAATACATAGCAACTTGCAGTTATTTTTTTTTTTATATATAAAAATAATGAAAAAATCTAATTTTTAAGAAGGTTTTTTTATACACACGGTTAAAAATCTTGGAATAAAATTAAAACTTTTCTGTACTTTATACATGATCACACCAGCTTTGGTTTCAAATCTAGTATTAACACAATACACAATACTAGTATTAATACAATACTATACACTAAAAATAAATAAATAACAAGCACAGTGAGAATCGAAACAGGGATATCCGGTTTTTAAGCTCACTACGTTAACCACTGAGCTGTTGCGCTATACGAAACAAAAACAATAAACAAGCATATGAAGCCTAATATTGGGTTTCAGCATTACAATATTTCTTTGGTTTAAATTTTAGTATAGAAAAGTTTTAATTATGGGTTAGTATTTGTGAAAGTTTAAATTGTAAACCTCAAGGTTAAAAAAGATGCAGTAGTAGTTAAGCTGGACTAAAATGTATTCCAAGATTTTTAACCGTGTAGTTATTAAGTAGGACTATATTAAGTAAAAACAGTGACAGCAATCAACCCTAAAGATTTAAAAATATAAGCAAAAATATGTGCTGATTAGGGAGTCCAAGCCCGGAAGCTTTTCTCGATTCCGGGATTATCGGGATTGAAAATCACAATCCCGGGATTATTTCAGGATTGAAAACTTCAAGAAATTAATAATTTAAAACGATTTTAATACAATTCTTTATTGTTTATAACTTGAAATTAAAAAATGTAAATAAATTAATCTATAAAGCAACAAAAGCAAAACACATTAAGGATATTCACAATTGCGTTTTTTTAGTGTAGTTAAAAACCCCGTGGCATTGATACCAAACTTTACCGATCCGATTTTATATTTTTTGTTGTTTTACATGAAATCTCTAAAAACTAAAAGTGTGGTAATTTCAAGTAGCCCAATGATATGTTTAACGAACGTGGCTTTTATAGTTCCATAAACAACTGATTGGTTGCCAGTTATTTTCTAATTGCAAAAATAGAAAAAGCTCCAAATGCAAGTTAAGCTTTGGTATGCCATATATTAATAACATATATCAAAAAGGACAGTTTGCAAAGTAACAAAAAGATATAGTGGGGAGTGGGAGGAACACCCCAAATTCTATTTAAAGGGTGCTCATAATTGTGGCTTTAAACTATGGCAAAAAAAAACAATACCACGATACCCCACAATTGTGAATACCCTAATTGTTAATAAACACAAAAAAGCTTTTAAAGACTAGCGATTTTGAATTAATTTAAAGAACAAAACATATAAAAAACTAAAATACAGATCAGTTTAAGGTACTATTATATAAATGTTAATAATAATTTTTAATGCTAATAATAATCATTTTTATATGTTTAATGCAAATTAAGGTTGGAAAAGACTTTTCAAAGTAAGATATTTTGTTTTAATTATTTTTAAAGTAATACATTAAGCTGATTATTTTTCATTAGAAAAATATGTATTAGACAAATATGTATAACGCGCTGCTGAGAAGCATCGTTCTGATTCTATGCTAGTTACTGAAATAGTTGTACGATAACCGTAAGCCATTTGTAAGTTTGGATCACGATTGCCTTCACCACAAAACAAAATTAATTCCTAAGACAGAATATCGGACAATTTTTATATACATAGCTGACAACCCGATGTTGGCGATTCTTCTAAAACTTTGCAAAATCTTTGCTACAGTGATTCACACTCATCGTCCTCACAATCTTCTTCAGTCTCAATAAAAGGTTTTTCTAATTCTATATTCATATCAACGTAAATTGAAATGGTTGCATTAACATGAATATCTGTATGGGATCCCGGATTGACTTCCTTAGTGCTGATTTAAAAAAAGAGAAGCTACTTCTGACTTGTATTAAGATATTTACACAACTCTCTGAATTGGGCAAGACTTTTTGTATACAACTTTTTTTAGAGGGTTTTGAAATAATATACGTTTATTTTCCAAGTAAGCAAATTCAAAAATCTTATCTGTTTTTTTTTATTACGCATTTTGATATGGCTTGACATTACTTAAATTCCCATCGTTGTTCAATTGGGTAATTAGGTAGTTAAGTAATTATAGCTTAAAACTTGAAAACGAGTGGACAAAAGTGGATACTTCCTTCTGCGTTTTTTTTCGTAATTGCTACGCAAAGGTTTAGGAAAAAATAAAGGGTTACCACACCTCTTTTTACCGCCTACCAATCAGTAAAAATGCTTTATTTAAGACGGCTGTCGTATTAAACAAAATTTTGGTAACTAAGTTCGTATGAAAACTACTATACTAAAAATGGGCGTGGTCCCACTATAGCAACACCTACTTTTTGGAAAAGATAAAAAGACCTGGTCCGATTGAACTCAAATTTTGGCAGTGTATTTTTTTTGGAGTACGAGATGGCTTAAGAAAAAAATGTCCACACCCCCTTTTACCGCCCACAAATATATAAAAAATTTGCGATATCAAATTGCTTTGGAGTTATAGATCGCACAGCCTCGAAATTCGGTATTCAACCACAATTTGCACATGTCGTTTCACCGATGACATTTTATGAGAGTTAATCAAGGGGGAGTGGCACCTCCGATACAACCAAAAATTGCGATATCGAATAGTTTTGGAGATACAGGTCGCAGAGCATCGGAATTGAGTATTCGAGAGCAATTTCTACATTCAATTTTATTGATAACATTTTATGGGCGTGCGAAAAGAGGGAGTGGCAACTCCCATGCAACCCAAATTTATGCTATCGAAAAACTTTGAAGTTATAGGTCTTACGGCATCGAAATTCAGTATTTGACCTAAATTTTCACATGCAGTTTAATAAGTAACATTTAATGGTCGTGAGACAAGGGGTAGTAGCACCTCTCATTTAACCCAAACTTGCGATATCGAATAACTTTGGAGTTATAGGTCGCACCGCTTCGGAATTCACTCAATTCGACCTCAAATGACACATGCAATTTTACTGATAACATTTTATGGGTCTTGGAAAAGGAGGGCGTGACACCTCCCATGACACCCAAGTTTTTGCTATCGAGAATTTTTGGATTTATAGGTCGCACAGCATCAGAATTCAGTATTCGACCTCAATTTAAACATGCAATAGAGCGTGGCAGCAACTCTCCGGGTTTCAGCTAATTTAGTTATAAAAAAAAACAATTTAATATATTTTTCCTTGCCTGTACCATTTTTTCAATATCTTTAGCCAATGCCTTCCATTTTTACTAAAACAAAAAGTTTATGAAACATTTAATAAACATTTACCAAAAAGAAAAACCACATTTGTGAAACAATGCAGGCGATTTGATCATCATGGTAAATGAATTTATGCATAAATTGCTTAAATTTATAAAATTAAAATGTTTCTCTTCGATAATATCGTAAGATAATAAATATTTAATATATTATGTTGATTTTATATTTTATATATTTTAAATACAAATTCTAAATGTTTGATAGTTTAAATCATACTTGATTTTAAACACAAATCCTAGTTGTTTGATAGTTTAAAATCGTTTATTGAGCTTTAGGTCAAGGTTAGAACAATTAATTGTTCTAACGAATCTTTCCAAAGAAACAACAACAACAACAATGCTTTTCAATATGAAAAGGACAAAATCACTAGCTGATTTTATTGCAATTTCGGCCCTGCTAAAGGCTTCATCAGAAATCTTTGTGATGCGCCGTGCAAGCGCGCATTAGCGCACTGCACCATGCGATTTTAAGTGTCAGTTTCTCCGTTTTTCTCCCATTTCATATTTTCATGTTTGTTGTTGTATTTTCGCTTTACTTTAGTCTTTATGCTTATGTTATTATTATGGAGTCCAACAGTCTGTTGGAAGTCTTCCACTAACAGAGTATGGCCACTGAAGTTGTTTTAAAGTTGTATTTAAAATCATATAAAATCAACATAATAAATAACAAGGTCATTTGGGAAAAACTTTAATTTTTAATAAATTTTAACTTTTTGGTCACGGTGGACTTTTCTGTGGAAATCCCCATATGTAACACACAAAACAATATTCAAAATATCGCTCATTTCGTGCAAGACCGTCACAACTCAAAATTTGGGGTTTTTGAGTTAAATATACAGAAATATGCATTGTTATTATAGCTTCAATTTGAGTGAATTCCAGACCAATTTGCTGTTAATTGACGGTTTTACAGATACTTGTGTCGTTTTGACTTTTAGCAATTTCTTAATTTTTTTGGATCAATAACGTTTCCTTTCTATTTATACCAAAATTTATTTTAAATTTCTGCATAATTTTTCAACAATAACGACTAACTATACCAGAACCCATTTTTTAAATAAAAATCCAAGCAAGTCACTTAATATTTTTTGTAGTAATAAAATACCAACTCAATACGTGACATCTCTCTGACTAAAAAGTATAGGTGTGTTTCCATACTAACTTCAAGTAATTGTAATAGAATAGAGAGTGACATTTTGCATGCTATTCTTCTCTCTCGAGCTTCAAAAATTTTTAAAATAACGTTTTCAAGTAACTTCAAGCTACTTGAATCGAGTACGGAAATAGACCTAATGTTATCATATTGTAGCAAAATCGTCACACTTCAAAATTAAACACTTTTGAAAATGAGTTTTTGTAGTAACAATGTCACAACTCAAACAGACACTTGCAACAATATTGCTTAAAAATTCACTATTATTGTAATACTATTCACTATTCACTATTACAAATATTCTTAACAATTTTCAGTCTACCTTTGTTTCAAAATTTCATAAGGCTCTCCTGAAAAATACTAAATGTTGAGTTGTAATACTAAATTTGCACGAAATGAGCGATATGTTTTTTTTAATGAATATTCTTCTCGCTAGGTGGCTTTAATTTGGTTTTCAAGAACGTCAAAATACATATCTCGATTCTTGGCAACCGATTTGATCGTAGTTAGTCTAAGGGCCAATTTTTCAGTGCGAGTTTAAACTCTAGTCAAATAAGACTGAGGTTAACTCACCATAATTGGACGTTTAAACTCGGTTTAATTAAATATTTTAGCATTCGTTGAAGTTAAATTTACTTAAATTTTCATAAAATGTGTTTCTTTTTTGCCTAAACCGAGTTTAAACGTCCAATTTAGTTAAGTTAATCTCAGTTTAATTTGACTAGAGCTTAAACTCGCACTAAAAAATTGGCCCTAAGTGAGGCACTAGCTGTTGACTGATCGGAGATTGTGAAAAATCAAGTATGTCGACCATCTTATTTAGGTCTCTGGACCAATAAGTCTGTGCGCCACCAAACCATTTTAAAAGTAAAAAAACCCTTAACAACTGGTTTAACATTATCTTATCAATATTTACGGTTAAGAAACATTAAGTGCCATTTACGTTGGTGTTCGTAAAATATTTATTTCAATTTAATATTGTCGCCACAAATAAAAAATTAATTCGCACTGTCCAAGCGAAGCATAAAATTCGCAAATTACTGGTCAGAAAGAACTGTAAGAAACCATTAAGCCGTCAATCAAAATAATATTGACAGCGCAACTGAAATGAGCCTTAAGTGGCTTGTGGTAACAGCAAAATTCAAGACGGTAGGTAATTTACAAACTATATAAAACACCTTAAAAATGACAAACATCATATTTTGTTTTCTGAAATTCGTGACATACGTTCTCAAGAAAACCAACTAAAAAGGAATAAAAATGTCGAAACTGCTAATATTTGCGGCATTTTTACTGCTTTCACATGCAGCAATTTCATCTGGTAATTTTGGTGATATGACCAGTTTGGTGACCAATTTTACAGTGCATCTGGTGAAGACGCAGCAAACGGTTTATTTTGGTTGTTCACGTCAAGAAGGTATGAGCGATAAATCCAATATACATAAAATAAACATTTACTATAACGATTGTGTTAATGTAGGTACCATATATATATTTGGTTTGTCGCCAAATGAATGGGAAAAAATGGTAAAGTTTGATATTAATTTTCAAAACTCATTCAGCTTTAGGACTCCAAATTCAATTTGAGTGGAAAAAATTCACTGTTTAAATAACAATTAAAAAATTTCTTTCAGGTTTTAATTTTCAAATACCTACAAAGAATGTACTTCCTTTTTTGCATTTTTGAAGTGAAAACTTCTTTAGGCGCGTTGAACGATTTTGGTAGAGGGTAAATTTTTGGTTTGCGTCATCGTGATTTTCCGAGGAACTCTCGTCATCAATACAGACAGCGAAGTGAGTAGGTTTTTAAATGACGCTCTTGGCTTTTGACTACCAGGCGCTCAGCAAATGTAGCAAGCAACCATCAATAAGTTCCTCTGCTGACGCATCGTTATTTCCCCTCCCTTTGCTCCGCTGCGACACATTAGCTGCATTCCCGTGGCACTAGAAAAGATCAAATCTCTGTAAAACAGCGTTAGTTCAACATTATATCAATTTGTCATCACAGTCTTGAAACAGCTGTTTTAATAACAAAAACACAAGAAAACAACAATACCAAAACGCCCGTTGAGCGGTAAAACGTCAAAATAGTAAAATGAATAGTTATTAAGATTTGCCAACTATGTTCGTTTTGATAAAAAATGCTTGAAACTTGGCAGCATTTTAAGATCAGAAATAGAGCTAGAAATCGAGCTGGCTTTAATTGTTGTTTTTGTTTTGTGAATAAAATAGAGCCGCGGTTTAGATCAACCACCACGGGAATGCAGCTATTGAATGTTACTGTTCTTTTCAATGTATATGTAGAGCTAGCTGTAGGCTAAAATAAAATAAATTTAACATTTTTGATATTTGCTTTTTGTTTGACTGGCCATGAAGTCTCTTTTAATGCCTCCACTTGAGATCTTGCTACCAGGCAAACAAAAAACATAGCAAGCAAAGTGCTGTTTATTTTCCGCCGCCAATTCGGTTCATCCCCTCTAACGTTGCGCAACCGATGTGATACTGCTCTTCTCTGTTCGTCGTTGTAGTAGATTGTTTGGTAATTTTTATTGTAAATGTATTTTAGTTCAGCTACAAATTTACATATACATTGACAGGAAAACAGTAAATATCCTTCATGATTTCTTTATGAAGGAACGATTTGTCAGCAGATAAACTTATTGATGGTTGCTTGCTGCCATGGTAGAAG
Source organism: Dichetophora obliterata (assembly GCA_963920525.1). NCBI lineage: Eukaryota > Metazoa > Arthropoda > Insecta > Diptera > Sciomyzidae > Dichetophora > Dichetophora obliterata. The sequence continues at coordinate 59,744,580 of OY986436.1, read as the reverse complement.
TAGACAAGGTAGTCTTAGGGCTGAATGTGTTCTCTGTCTAAGTGACCATAACTGTCAAACTCATCCATTTTGATATATTTGCCAATTCTTGCTTTCATATTGCATTCTCATTGGTTGCAGATTTTGTATGAAATGTCAACTTCGTTTTGATAGTTTCGGTCACCAGCTCTCCGCCCTAATACTACCTTGTCTAATTTTGCCATGCTTGCTGCATTTGCTGAGCGCCTGGTAGCCAATATCCAAGAGCGTGTATTTGAGTTTCATGACCAACATAAAAACATTTGTAGTTTTATAAATGTCGCCAGCATTTTCTCTGACTGGGACCATGATATAATAAGTAATAGGTGGGAGTGACATTTCGTGTTTCGACCATCGAATGTCAAACAAAATCGAGAACGTGTGTCATACACATTGGCCGCATTCAGAGGAGTCACCTGTTGTGAATGGATCATTTAACTGTTTAAAAAAAACAGTTGCTAACTGTTGACTCCGCTGAAAGCTGCCAATGTGTGTGACACACGCACTTTATATTGTTTTCTTTTGTTTGAAATTCGATGGTCGCGGCTCGTGAGAAAATTAGTAGTTGCCAAGATTACCTAGTAATAATTTTATCATGAGTGGGACTGCATCGTCCAAAAAATTTTTGTTTTTTCAAGAATTCAAAAAGCGAAAATTATTTTGCCACTTCTGATACCTGAGATATACAGTAGGTGGTCAAGCTAATAGAACTCTTTTGGTGTAAGAAAAAACAAAATTTGGCTTTCCGAGTATGTAATTTTTCAACCAGTGGATGAATTTGAAAAAAAATTTCAACAAAAATTTGTTGAAAAATTCCACAGTAAACACTAACAGGGTTTTTCTCATGAGCGGGAGTTTTTTAAACTTATTTTTACATTTTTTTTTAGTCTCTCGAGGAACTTCTCCGGATTTAAATCCTATCGAGAATGTCTGGCACATCCTTAAAAACCATGTTTATCTTCGGATTAACCCTTCCATAAGTATTTTGAAGGAAAATATCATTGATGTTTAGAGAAATTCTTCGGAAATAAAATTATGTATTAAGGCTTCGATTGAAAGTATGCCCAATAGAGTGCAAGCTGTAGTAATAGCTAGAGGCGGAAATACTCGTTACTGACAAACTGTAATCAAAATACTTTCTAACGACAAACAATTAATGTATTTAACTAACTCATTTAATTTTTTTATCATTGAAATAAAATTAAAATTATAATTTGACTTCGAACTTGAAAATTTAGTTTAATTACTCTGCGTTCTAATAGCTTGACCTCACCTACTGTAAAGCCTTTTATTAGGGGTATTCACGGGTTGATGCGAAACGCAATTGCGACGATGCGAAAATGCAAGATTGCAAACTTTCGCATCACTCCAACAACAAACACATTAGAAGCAATTTTGCATCTCTTCTTGAATTACGCAGTGCCCAAAACCTATTGCGAGAACTCACAAACAGTGATGCTAAACAGCTGATTCATGTTTTGGTTCGCAAACATAGTTGCCACCTGGGTAAAACTTTAAAAAGCTTAAGTTTGTACGTTGATTTTTACAACTTTTTGTGATTTTGAAATGAGGTGGCAATATATTTACCGTTCATTCGACATATAATTTTTATAGCATAATTAAGTTGCAATATTGATGTTCACGCGTTAGTGCGCAAAGTATCTTGCATTTTCACACTCTTCCAATTCAGAACAACCCGTGAATACCCCTATTAATTTTTTTCAAAAAGTTGAAAAATTGCGTTCAAGTATTCTTTTCTCAAAAAACAGTAAATACATAGGCGAAAAATGTGCAAATTTTAAATACACCAAATATTAAATACACCGGGATATTGTTAGTTAAAGTCTATATTTACTTTTACTTTAATACATGTATAGTTTTTCTTACAAAAATCAAAGCATTTATAGATCGTTAATTTTTACTGTTTTTCTCAAAAAACAACTTTGTTTTTGCGGGAGAGGGAGACATCCTTTTTTTGGAAGACCACCCTATGGAACTTTGGAGACCTCTTAGGGTTAATTTTTCAGTGCGAGCTTAAACTCTAGTCATATTAAGCTGAGGTAAACTCACCAAAATTGCACGTTTAAACTCCTTATTATAAACCTTATTATAAATTCAAAAACTGATAGATCACCCCGACAAACACGACATTTAGAATACATAGCTCAATTCACAAACAACATACAATACATTTCTGGAAAACAAAACATAGTTGCAGACACACTTTCTCGCATTCCAGAAATTGACGCGATATCTTCACAAGATATAAATTTTCAAACACTGCACAAAGAACAACAAACGGACGAGACTCTACAACTTCTAATTAAATCTCCAAATTCTTAATGCAATTTAAAAGAAGTTCCAGTTCCTATTTTAAATATTAAAATTTGGTGTGACATTTCTAGTCACTCTACACGACCCTTCGTTCCAACTTCCAAGCGAAAAAGTATATTTGACAAAGTTCATTCATTATCTCATCCTGATGTACGAGCCACTAGACGATTAATACAATCAAAATACTTTTGGCCTTATATGCGAAAAGAAATAAATGATTGGTCAGCAAGTTGTATTAACTGTCAAAAATCCAAAATTAATGTATGTACAAAAACACCTATCCAAAAAATCTAAATTCCACCAGGCAGATTTGAACATATTCATATGGATCTAGTGGCACCACTACCTATATCAAATGACTTTCGATATATGTTAACAATTGTAGATAGACATACGCGTTGGCCAGAAGTATACCCTCTTTGCACAACGTGTAGCAAATACTTTCGTTCAAAATTATGTTCCATGTTTTGGTGTTCCTCTTACTATTACTGTTGATCAAGGTACTCAATTTACATTAAAATTATTCAGTGAATTAACAAAATTACTAAGTGCACACAAAATTCACGCTTCATCCTTTCATCCACAATCAAACGGAATGATAGAACGTTTTCATCGACAACTCAAGACGTCTTTTGTATGTTCAAAAGATTCCGTACATTGGTCAGAACTTTTACCTTGGGTACTTCTTGGCTTACGAACCGCAATAAAAGAAGATTTAAATTGTTCTTCTGCAGAATTGGTTTACGGTCAGACTGTAAAGTTACCAGGGGAATTGGTTGTTCCAAATAATGATAATACAAACACGGATCATACTCTTCAAAAATTAAGAGAACATTTTTTCCACATTCGTTCAAAAATGGTTCATCATAATAATGACAAAAGTTACGTTCCAAAATCGCTAAGTACTTGTGAATATGTTTTTGTAAAAATTAATCGTTTATCTGGACTCCAACAACCGTTTGAAGGACCTTTTAAAGTAATTTCTAAGCACGAGAAAACATTTCAAATTCAATACGGTAACGCAATAAAATCTGTCTCTATTGATCATCTCAAACCAGCATGCACTAATTCAAAAACAGAAATACAAAATTCTACTCCTTCAAACAATTCTTTTAAAAAGAAAGTTAGTGTTCAATTGGAGGGGGAGTATTTGTAGTGTCCACAAATTGTTAAAATATTTACTTGTTTTATTTTTTATACTGTACGTTTAATTCAGTTTATTATTTATAATCATAAAAAAAAGTCGAAGATAAAAAATTGTATTAAAAAAAAAGTATAGCAGTGAAGGGACTGCCGACCGAAGCGAAAACATATATGTAAAATATTAGTATTCCCTGGAAGACTTTGTCCTGCCACGGACCGCCTTACTGCTTTATAAGAATTTTTATGCTAATCGGAAAAAAATTTTTATATTTTCACCCCTTTGATTATTTCTTTCAAAATATTTTTTATTCAGATAGCATTTTTATTTTAAAATTACACCAAACTATATTATTACATTTAAATTGAATATTGTTGATATAAAATAAAATACAGAGAGCACTATTGAATGAAAAATAATCCTCAAAAAGGATATTTAATTTTGTCTTTCAATGTTTATGTAGAGCTGTAGCTAAAATAAAATAAATTTACTTTTTTTTATAAATGATATTTTGTTTGATGGGTTTTGAAGTCTTTTTTAATGCCTGCATTTGAGATCTTGGTACAAGGAAAGCAGAAAACATAGCAAGCAAAGTGCAGTTTATTTTCTGCCTCCGATTCGGTTCATCCGTACATCCGGTTCATTATTAATGCACATTATTTTCATCTTTTATCACTTCATTATATTTTAAATTATGGGTTTTAATATAAAAAACAAAGTAAAATATAAACAAAAATATAAATTAAACTTATTGAAATAATTAACATACACTTAAAATACATTATAATACACACATACATAAAATTTGTATTTACATACATTTCATTGAATTTCATTTACATTATTTTCACTGTTTGCGTCATTACTCGTAGAGGGCACTACCGTTGCAGTCAAAATTAAATTCAAACAAGCAATCATGATACAATAACTATTAGGTGTCAAGAGAACGTGTGTCGTTCAAAACTGTTGTGAACTGTTATGGTAGCGATACCTTAGTGAGCGATGTTTTTCTCTGAATCTGTTTTACTCTAAACCTCAAAAAATTGTAAATTATTTAATTTAATTACTAATATTATGCAATTATATAAATAATTTAAGTGCAATTTTTGGCTCCGCTGAATGCGTCCAATGTGTGTGACACACGCGGTTTGTTTTGCTTGTTTAACATTCGATGGTCGCAGCTCGTGAGAAAATAGGTAGCTGTCATGGCTATCTAATAGTCATTGTATCAAACAAACAAATAATTCAAAAAATGAAATGACAATTCATAAAAATGTACAGGTGCGGCACCTGTGTTTCAAATTTTTTAAAGGTTATATCACAATTTTATATGGATAGCAAAAATAATCCCATTTGTTCCCGCAGCTACTATAGGCTTATGGTAGCTGAAATAAAAAACAAAAAATTTTGGACGATGCAGTCCTACTCATGATAAAATTATTATAAGAGTGTAAAGAAAACAATATAAAGTGAGTGTGTCACACACATTTTAAATTTTTTTTTTAAATTTGAGTGAGAAACCTTTGTAATTAAATTATCCATTCACAGCAGGTGACTCCTCTGAATGCAGCCAATGTGTGTGACACACGTTCTCTATTTTGTTTTCTTTTGCTTGACGTTTGATGGTCGAAACACGAAATGTCAGTCCTACCTATTACTTATTATACCATTGCCCCAGTCAGAGAACATGCTGGCGACATTTATAATATTACAAATGTTTTTATGTTGGTCATGAGACTCAAATACACGCTCTTGAATATTGGCTACCAGGTGCTCAGCAAATGCAGCAAGCATGGCTAAATTAGACAGGTTAGTGTTGGGGCGGAGAGCCGGTGACTGAAACTGTCAAAACGAAGTTGACATTTCATACAAAATCTGCAAGCAATGAGAATGCAATATGAAAGCAAGAATTGGCAATTAAATCAAAATGGATGAGTTTGACCGTTATGGTCACTTAGATTGAGAACACATTCAGCCCTAACACTACCTTGTCTAATTCTACTATGGCAGCAAGCAAACATCAATAAGTTTATCTGCTGACAAATCGTTTCTTCATAAAGAAATCATGAAGGATATTTACTGTTTTTCTGTCAATGCATATGTAGATCTGTAGCTGAACTAAAATACATTTACAACAAAAATTACCAAGAAAATCTACTACAACGATGAACAGAGAAGAGCAGTATCACATCGGTTGCGCAACGTTGGAGGGGATGAACCGAATTGGCGGCGGAAAATAAACAGCACTTTGCTTGCTATGTTTTTTGTTTGCCTGGTAGCAAGATCTCAAGTGGAGGCAATAAAAGAGACTTCACGGCCAGTCAACCAAAAAGCAAATATCAAAAATTTTAAATTTATTTTATTTTAGCCTACAGCTAGCTCTACATATACATTGAAAAAAACAGTAACATTCAATAGCTGCACTCCCGTGGTCGTTGATCTAGAGCGCGGCTCTATTTTATTCACAAAACAAAAACAAAAATTAAAACCAGCTCGATTTCTAGCTCTACTTCTGATCTTAAAAACCAAGTTTCAAGCATTTTTTATCAAAACGAATATAGTTGGCAAATCTAAATAACTATTCATTTTCCTATTTTGACGTTTCACCGCTCAATGGGCGTTATGGTATTGTTGTTTTCTTTTGTTATTCTTCTTAAAACAGCTGTTTCAAGACTGATGACAAATTGATATAAAGTTGAACTAACGTTGTTTTACTGAGATTTGATCTGATCTAGTGCCACGGAAAGCTAATGTTTCGCAGCGGAGCAAAGGGAGGGGAAAGAACGATGCATCAGCAGAGGAACTTATTGATGGTTGCTTGCTTATGTTTTCTAAGTTTCCTATCTTGTTATCTTTGCTGTCTGTATTGATGACGAGAGTTACTCGGAAAAAGACCATGACGCAAACCAAAGATTTACCCTCTACCAAAATCGTTCAACGCGCCTAAAGAAGTTTTCACTTCAAAAATTTCAATAAAAAATAAAAACTTCAAACTATAAAGACCAAAAACTATTAAATAAATTAATAAATAAATTGTTTGCCAAAATAAATCACAACCATAGCCTGTATATTTTAAAAGCGAGCTAACTTTGCAAAACCCTTTTAGGGTTTTGTTGGTCTAGATCAGTACCATCGATCTGTGTTGGTCACTTTTTATTTAGATTCCATGACCCTTGAATTGTCGCATAGTGTAATCTGTAATAATGTTGATATATATTCATAATTGTTTCGTTGAAAAATTTTACTTAATTTTTTTTTATACAAACCATAATATGATTCGTTAAGTTACAGATTTTTCCTTTCAAAGAAATACACATTTCTTTTAGTTTAATTGAACTAGAAAAACATACAAAGTGTAGTTCAGGACTGTAAATATCGAAAACTGAAAAAATGCAATTAAACTTTTTATTATACAATGAATTTATTATACTTATAAAATTGCAACTTTCGTAAAAATGTTCAACTTTTGTCACCATTTTTCAACTTTTGTTGCCATTTATCATGTTTGTTGCCATTTTTAAAAAATTCAAATTGAGATCAGCTCTCAGTACTCAATACAGCAAAAATTTAATCATTTTATTCTCTATTATAGAGGTTTAAAATAATTTTCAGTACCATTTAATATTTCAGCCGCGGTAGAGCTTTTGGTGGAAATGTCCATATTTTGCAATTTTTAATTTCGTATTTTTCGATCAATCTCGAGTTTTTGTAATGTCCTCTGTCAATTTGCAAATATCCTAAGGTAGATAAACTTAAATGTACCTATATATCTCTCTGTTTAAAAGATTTTCTGGCAGTCGTCGCAGCCTTAATTAAATCAAATCAGCTGAACCAAATCGTAAACTTGAGCAAAAATTATACACTCATCAAAGTATTGACTCGATCGAATCATGGTAGAACCAGCGCACTTGTGGACTGTTCTTGTAATGGAAGTTCAGCACTCTTGGAACAGGTCTCCGATCTACATTATTTCAATAAAACCTATCAGTGGCTGCTCTACGACCCCACCAATAAAGGAATTTCTCAAATACTGCCGAGACATCTTGACTATTTGGGCCCAAATGCTCAAGTTACATATGTTAATAGTACCAATAATAACTATTTGCTCTGGGATGTACACTCCAAAGGACTACATTTGAAGAGTCCTCTTGAGATAAGCCTTATTTCGGAATGGAAAAACGATTGTGCTGTTGGTGATGGTGGTGGTGGTTATTTTGTTGAGCACGTCAATGTCTTTGAACAGCAAGGTATAAAAAAGCGTAGTCAATTCAATGGATTGACGCTACGTGGCGCTGTTGTGGTAAGTATGAATGAATATTAATAATTAAAAAATTAAGAATAATGAATTCTGGATTTCTATTTATCTATAGAAATAGAATAACTATTATGTAAAGATATTCCATTATTACACAGTGAATTAAAACAGTCGCATAGTTATATTTTTGTGTCAATATATCTCATTCATTATATCTCAGGGAAGATAGGGTATCATGCTATATGATTGAGATTATAAAAAAAGCAGATGCGTCGCTTGACACACGAGAGAAGCGAAGCATTTTCGCATTTTCATACGTTTGATAATGTAATGGGTTTTTTAATAAAAATATTTCTAAATTGAAACATTTTAAATACCTAAAAAAGTGTTAACTAAAAACAAATAATATTCCCACCAGTAAATTTTATTACCTTACTTTGTTGTTTTGCATTAATTTTGAATTATTTTTGTAAATGTTAATGAAATTATTGTGTTTTAATATCTAAAATATCAAACGTATTTCATATAGATATTAGTCATCAATATTTCTAGCAAATATTACATCAATAGTTGTCCAAATCGGAGTGTGCAAATATTTGGGTCGCTTATCATTCGCAAATTATATTTATCAAGACAACATTGTTTAATTCCTACAATTTTTATGAAATTGGTTTTTTTTTATATATATCAAAAATATGGTCTTTCTGACGTTATTTTCACTTCGACAGCCGTTTTAGTAGGTGTCGCGCCACAGTGTTTCGTCTAGATTCATTCTCTTTATACTCATTTATCTCGAAACTACTTTTTTCGGCATGGTGTTGTAGAAAAAACAAAAACTATTCAGCCGAATCATCTGAAATTTAAATATGCTATTCATAACATCAGTGGCTATCGCTGAAACTACACTGTCAAAAATATCAGTTTAAATTTTAAACTTTTAAAACCATTTTTGAGTTTATAACTACTTTTTTAAACTTTGAAGTTTATTTTTAAAGCTTCTCAAAGTTTACAACTTACAGATTTAAATATTTCAAACTTTTGGGTTTAGAAAGCAACCCCAAAAAGTTTATAAACATATGTCCTGGGTTATTTAAGCCCATAAAGTTTAAAATTTAAACTTTGCGTTTATTTTTAAAAATTTAAAAAACTGTAGGGTTTTAAAATTAAACCCAAAAAGTTTATTAATGTATATACTGAGTAGGGAAGTCAATATAATTTTCCGAATTTCGGGATCCCGGACGATTTAGGCCCCTTTAAATCCCGGGATTGTCTTTGCTGGACCCCGGGATTTTTAAATAAAAAATTTCTATCACAAATATTCGTGTAAATGCAAACATTTCATTTTAAGTTGGTATGAATAAGAAAAAACTTTTATTGAGGCTGAAAAAGATTGCTAGGACGAAGAGTGTGAATCACTGAAGCCAAGACTTTACAAAGTTTTAAAAGAATTTGCAACATCGGGAAATCTGCTATGTATTTAAAAATTGTCAAATATTTTGAGTTAGGAAATAATTTTTGTTTATGGTGAAGGCAATCGTGATCGAAACTTACAAATTGCTTACGACTAAAGGTCTCTGCCCACTTACGGCACGTAACGAAACGACTGTAAATCGGCTTCGAAAAGGCAACGTAATGTTCAATGCACACTTAACGAAACGGCAACAAAAATTTTAATTAAACAAAACAATAAGCGCAGAATTCTCTAGTACACAATTAGCTTAAATAGCTTTGCTATTAGATGACGATGTAGAAAACTGATAAAATCATAGATTTTAGATTAATTTTATGCTTTAAAAACGACCTATCGATGTCGAATTTTTACTTTGCACAATAAACTGTTGGAATCCATTGTAATTTTTGTAAACAATGAGAACGACAAGCCGGTCAGAATTCTTTGAAACGATCACCACCGGCTTTTTCGTCGGCGTCAACAGTCGTTGCCGTTTCATCGTCGCTTAATGAGCATGTATACATAAAGAATGGTTCACTTATAATTTGGCCACATAAAAATAGGTATATCTCTTGAAATAAAACTCCGATTATTAAATTTTTTATATCAAATTAAATTATATTATTTCATGTTTCAGATAACTAATTATGGATACTAAATTACAATGTTTCGGTAAAAATTTCGGACTTTCTTTTTAATGCCTTGCATTAGGTTTTGCACAACTTGTCGTGATACTTCACCGCATACCTTATTCCACTTTATTCCCAAATTTTCTTTTGAATTTGAAGTTTTGCCATGTTTTTTTAACTTTTGTTTGGTTATTGCCCAAAATCTCTCAATTGGTCGAAGTTCGGGACAGTTTGGTGGGTGCATGTGTTTCGGTATAATGTCAACAGCGTGTAAACAGTACCAATCCATTGTATCCTTGGAATAATGACAGGATGCCAAATCTGGCCAAAATTTCACAGGAGCTTGGTGGCATCGAATAAAAGGCAGTAGACGCTTTTCCAGACATTCCTGTCGATATAATTCACCAGACATCGTGGAATGCGTCACAAATGGGCGACTTTTCAGTCCACAGCTGCAGATTGCCTGCCAAACTAATACCTTTTTTCCAAATTTATCCAACTTATCGTTTATACCTTTCGGTCACTCCTCCTCTTATTTTTGCAACATAAAAATTCCGACCTGGTAGCTGTTTGACATCCATTTTGACGTATGTTTCGTCATCCATTATAATGCACCCGTTAAATTTTGTCAAAACCTGTTCATACAGAATGCGTGCTCTCCTTTTTGCTACAGATTGCTGTTTTTCCGAACGGTTTGGAAATTTTATAGTTCTATATGATACCAGCTTTGCATTTATGCGAATTCTTCGTACCGTACTTTTACTTGTTCCGTATCTTTTTGCTCGATCATTGTCGGAGAGGCCTGGATTTAAACGTATGGACCTTAATACCTTCACCCGCAAAGCTGGGTCTCCGCTTCCCTTTTTTTTAGCCGCTCTTGTTTTTCGTTCAACGGACAACGTTTGTTTATATCGTTTAAGAACATTGTTGACGGTAGACTTTGGAATATTTAAGATCTTAGCGATTTTTCTTCCCGACCAGTTCGGATTATCCAATGATTTGTGCACAATCATTTTCCTAATTTCTTTTTCCATCTTCGCCTGTAGTCACAAATATAAACTTACTGAAATGAATTTTGCTGGGAATAACGGTGCATTGTTTACAAACAATACGTCATTAAAAACTTTTTATTTGGTCCACTGGGGGCGCTGCAATCGACAGTAACATGCGGCCAAATTATAACTGAACCATTCTTTAAGAACACATGGTAGTTATATTTTGTAGTTTCGTGTCGTTTCGTTACGTGCCCCAAGTGGGCAGAGGAGACCTTAATAAACAACTATTTCTCCAACTAGCATAGAATGAGAACGGTGCTTCTCATCAGCGAGTTAGGCCTTTTCCACACTTGGTCAACGCAACTCTAACTCAAGTTGCTAGCCTGTGTTTTTATACCGGAACCTTCATATTAAGCAACTTGCACGCAACTAGTTCTCGACACGTTCTCAACTTGTTCAAAGCAACGCGGCTTTCCGCAATTTTCATCGGCGACGTGTTGCATCAGTTTGTTTGTTTTGTGAATTCAAGTATTTGTAGTGCAGTAGGCTTTATATTAATCAAGGTGAATAAGCTTATTAATTAGTTCCTAATAGAATCTAAAAGAAGAAGAAATAGCTTGCAAGATGAATGAGCAAATGTTAAATACTAAATTAGTGCAAGAAGTCGAAAAACATGAGTTATTATATAATAACAATTATTATATGTTGCATGACTTTTGAAGCAAGTCTGAAAGCATTCGGTTTATAGTTGCATTGCTTTTCAACTTTTTCGTTGTTGCGTTGAAGTTGTGTTGGAATTGCGTTGACCAAGTGTGGAAAAGGCCTTATACTTGTAATAATATTCGAACAAAACTCTCAAAAAAAAAAATAAAACGCGTTGATATGCTTAATGTATTACTTTAAAAATAATTAAACATTAAACAAAAATTTAATATGAAAAGTCTTTTTCAACTGTAATTTGCCTTAAACACAAAAAACATGAAGACGGTGCACAAAAAAGTGTCGTTTTTGAGATTTTACTCAAGCAAATCACAAAACGAGGCGTAAAAAGCGTCGCTTCAAAAAGTGTAACATTTATATAGCAATAACTTAAACTGTTCTGTATTTTTTTTTATATATTTTTTGTTCTTTAACTCTTTCAATGGCTAGGCTTAACTAAGAACAAAATAATTTTTTGAGGTTTTATTCCTATCATTTAGGTCCTTAAAAGATGAAAAAACATACCTTTCATTTTAGCCTGCGCTACTACATTTTACAAGCTTGTGCAAAAAAAAATTGTTTTGCTCCTGTTCGGCACAAAGTTAATCCCTGAAATGTTTCTCAACACTTTCTTTGTTTTTTAAACCCTATTATTATTATTATTATTATTATTATTATTATTATTATTATTATTATTATTATTATTATTATTATTATTATTATTATTATTATTATTATTATTATTATTATTATTATTATAATTATTATTATTATTATTTTTATTATTATTATTATTATCATTATTATTATTATTATTATTATTATTATTATTATTATTATTATTATTATTATTATTATTATTATTATTATTATTATTATTATTATTATTATTATTATTATTATTATTATTATTATTATTATTATTATTATTATTATTATTATTATTATTATTATTATTATTATTATTATTATTATTATTATTATTATTATTATTATTATTATTATTATTATTATTATTATTATTATTATTATTATTATTATTATTATTATTATTATTATTATTATTATTATTATTATTATTATTATTATTATTATTATTATTATTATTATTATTATTATTATTATTATTATTATTATTATTATTATTATTATTATTATTATTATTATTATTATTATTATTATTATTATTATTATTATTATTATTATTATTATTATTATTATTATTATTATTATTATTATTATTATTATTATTATTATTATTATTATTATTATTATTATTATTATTATTATTATTATTATTATTATTATTATTATTATTATTATTATTATTATTATTATTATTATTATTATTATTATTATTATTATTATTATTATTATTATTATTATTATTATTATTATTATTATTATTATTATTATTATTATTATTATTATTATTATTATTATTATTATTATTATTATTATTATTATTATTATTATTATTATTATTATTATTATTATTATTATACGACGCTGAATGCGTCCAATGTGTGTGACACACGCGGTTTGTTTTGCTTGTTTAACATTCGATGGTCGCAGCTCGTGAGAAAATAGGTAGCTGTCATGGCTATCTAATAGTCATTGTATCAAACAAACAAATAATTCAAAAAATGAAATGACAATTCATAAAAATGTACAGGTGCGGCACCTGTGTTTCAAATTTTTTAAAGGTTATATCACAATTTTATATGGATAGCAAAAATAATCCCATTTGTTCCCGCAGCTACTATAGGCTTATGGTAGCTGAAATAAAAAACAAAAAATTTTGGACGATGCAGTCCTACTCATGATAAAATTATTATAAGAGTGTAAAGAAAACAATATAAAGTGAGTGTGTCACACACATTTTAAATTTTTTTTTTAAATTTGAGTGAGAAACCTTTGTAATTAAATTATCCATTCACAGCAGGTGACTCCTCTGAATGCAGCCAATGTGTGTGACACACGTTCTCTATTTTGTTTTCTTTTGCTTGACGTTTGATGGTCGAAACACGAAATGTCAGTCCTACCTATTACTTATTATACCATTGCCCCAGTCAGAGAACATGCTGGCGACATTTATAATATTACAAATGTTTTTATGTTGGTCATGAGACTCAAATACACGCTCTTGAATATTGGCTACCAGGTGCTCAGCAAATGCAGCAAGCATGGCTAAATTAGACAGGTTAGTGTTGGGGCGGAGAGCCGGTGACTGAAACTGTCAAAACGAAGTTGACATTTCATACAAAATCTGCAAGCAATGAGAATGCAATATGAAAGCAAGAATTGGCAATTAAATCAAAATGGATGAGTTTGACCGTTATGGTCACTTAGATTGAGAACACATTCAGCCCTAACACTACCTTGTCTAATTCTACTATGGCAGCAAGCAAACATCAATAAGTTTATCTGCTGACAAATCGTTTCTTCATAAAGAAATCATGAAGGATATTTACTGTTTTTCTGTCAATGCATATGTAGATCTGTAGCTGAACTAAAATACATTTACAACAAAAATTACCAAGAAAATCTACTACAACGATGAACAGAGAAGAGCAGTATCACATCGGTTGCGCAACGTTGGAGGGGATGAACCGAATTGGCGGCGGAAAATAAACAGCACTTTGCTTGCTATGTTTTTTGTTTGCCTGGTAGCAAGATCTCAAGTGGAGGCAATAAAAGAGACTTCACGGCCAGTCAACCAAAAAGCAAATATCAAAAATTTTAAATTTATTTTATTTTAGCCTACAGCTAGCTCTACATATACATTGAAAAAAACAGTAACATTCAATAGCTGCACTCCCGTGGTCGTTGATCTAGAGCGCGGCTCTATTTTATTCACAAAACAAAAACAAAAATTAAAACCAGCTCGATTTCTAGCTCTACTTCTGATCTTAAAAACCAAGTTTCAAGCATTTTTTATCAAAACGAATATAGTTGGCAAATCTAAATAACTATTCATTTTCCTATTTTGACGTTTCACCGCTCAATGGGCGTTATGGTATTGTTGTTTTCTTTTGTTATTCTTCTTAAAACAGCTGTTTCAAGACTGATGACAAATTGATATAAAGTTGAACTAACGTTGTTTTACTGAGATTTGATCTGATCTAGTGCCACGGAAAGCTAATGTTTCGCAGCGGAGCAAAGGGAGGGGAAAGAACGATGCATCAGCAGAGGAACTTATTGATGGTTGCTTGCTTATGTTTTCTAAGTTTCCTATCTTGTTATCTTTGCTGTCTGTATTGATGACGAGAGTTACTCGGAAAAAGACCATGACGCAAACCAAAGATTTACCCTCTACCAAAATCGTTCAACGCGCCTAAAGAAGTTTTCACTTCAAAAATTTCAATAAAAAATAAAAACTTCAAACTATAAAGACCAAAAACTATTAAATAAATTAATAAATAAATTGTTTGCCAAAATAAATCACAACCATAGCCTGTATATTTTAAAAGCGAGCTAACTTTGCAAAACCCTTTTAGGGTTTTGTTGGTCTAGATCAGTACCATCGATCTGTGTTGGTCACTTTTTATTTAGATTCCATGACCCTTGAATTGTCGCATAGTGTAATCTGTAATAATGTTGATATATATTCATAATTGTTTCGTTGAAAAATTTTACTTAATTTTTTTTTATACAAACCATAATATGATTCGTTAAGTTACAGATTTTTCCTTTCAAAGAAATACACATTTCTTTTAGTTTAATTGAACTAGAAAAACATACAAAGTGTAGTTCAGGACTGTAAATATCGAAAACTGAAAAAATGCAATTAAACTTTTTATTATACAATGAATTTATTATACTTATAAAATTGCAACTTTCGTAAAAATGTTCAACTTTTGTCACCATTTTTCAACTTTTGTTGCCATTTATCATGTTTGTTGCCATTTTTAAAAAATTCAAATTGAGATCAGCTCTCAGTACTCAATACAGCAAAAATTTAATCATTTTATTCTCTATTATAGAGGTTTAAAATAATTTTCAGTACCATTTAATATTTCAGCCGCGGTAGAGCTTTTGGTGGAAATGTCCATATTTTGCAATTTTTAATTTCGTATTTTTCGATCAATCTCGAGTTTTTGTAATGTCCTCTGTCAATTTGCAAATATCCTAAGGTAGATAAACTTAAATGTACCTATATATCTCTCTGTTTAAAAGATTTTCTGGCAGTCGTCGCAGCCTTAATTAAATCAAATCAGCTGAACCAAATCGTAAACTTGAGCAAAAATTATACACTCATCAAAGTATTGACTCGATCGAATCATGGTAGAACCAGCGCACTTGTGGACTGTTCTTGTAATGGAAGTTCAGCACTCTTGGAACAGGTCTCCGATCTACATTATTTCAATAAAACCTATCAGTGGCTGCTCTACGACCCCACCAATAAAGGAATTTCTCAAATACTGCCGAGACATCTTGACTATTTGGGCCCAAATGCTCAAGTTACATATGTTAATAGTACCAATAATAACTATTTGCTCTGGGATGTACACTCCAAAGGACTACATTTGAAGAGTCCTCTTGAGATAAGCCTTATTTCGGAATGGAAAAACGATTGTGCTGTTGG
Organism: Dichetophora obliterata; assembly: GCA_963920525.1. Classification (NCBI taxonomy): domain Eukaryota; kingdom Metazoa; phylum Arthropoda; class Insecta; order Diptera; family Sciomyzidae; genus Dichetophora; species Dichetophora obliterata. The sequence goes on along the minus strand of OY986436.1, from coordinate 59,728,471 downwards.
TGATGGTGGTGGTGGTTATTTTGTTGAGCACGTCAATGTCTTTGAACAGCAAGGTATAAAAAAGCGTAGTCAATTCAATGGATTGACGCTACGTGGCGCTGTTGTGGTAAGTATGAATGAATATTAATAATTAAAAAATTAAGAATAATGAATTCTGGATTTCTATTTATCTATAGAAATAGAATAACTATTATGTAAAGATATTCCATTATTACACAGTGAATTAAAACAGTCGCATAGTTATATTTTTGTGTCAATATATCTCATTCATTATATCTCAGGGAAGATAGGGTATCATGCTATATGATTGAGATTATAAAAAAAGCAGATGCGTCGCTTGACACACGAGAGAAGCGAAGCATTTTCGCATTTTCATACGTTTGATAATGTAATGGGTTTTTTAATAAAAATATTTCTAAATTGAAACATTTTAAATACCTAAAAAAGTGTTAACTAAAAACAAATAATATTCCCACCAGTAAATTTTATTACCTTACTTTGTTGTTTTGCATTAATTTTGAATTATTTTTGTAAATGTTAATGAAATTATTGTGTTTTAATATCTAAAATATCAAACGTATTTCATATAGATATTAGTCATCAATATTTCTAGCAAATATTACATCAATAGTTGTCCAAATCGGAGTGTGCAAATATTTGGGTCGCTTATCATTCGCAAATTATATTTATCAAGACAACATTGTTTAATTCCTACAATTTTTATGAAATTGGTTTTTTTTTATATATATCAAAAATATGGTCTTTCTGACGTTATTTTCACTTCGACAGCCGTTTTAGTAGGTGTCGCGCCACAGTGTTTCGTCTAGATTCATTCTCTTTATACTCATTTATCTCGAAACTACTTTTTTCGGCATGGTGTTGTAGAAAAAACAAAAACTATTCAGCCGAATCATCTGAAATTTAAATATGCTATTCATAACATCAGTGGCTATCGCTGGAACTACACTGTCAAAAATATCAGTTTAAATTTTAAACTTTTAAAACCATTTTTGAGTTTATAACTACTTTTTTAAACTTTGAAGTTTATTTTTAAAGCTTCTCAAAGTTTACAACTTACAGATTTAAATATTTCAAACTTTTGGGTTTAGAAAGCAACCCCAAAAAGTTTATAAACATATGTCCTGGGTTATTTAAGCCCATAAAGTTTAAAATTTAAACTTTGCGTTTATTTTTAAAAATTTAAAAAACTGTAGGGTTTTAAAATTAAACCCAAAAAGTTTATTAATGTATATACTGAGTAGGGAAGTCAATATAATTTTCCGAATTTCGGGATCCCGGACGATTTAGGCCCCTTTAAATCCCGGGATTGTCTTTGCTGGACCCCGGGATTTTTAAATAAAAAATTTCTATCACAAATATTCGTGTAAATGCAAACATTTCATTTTAAGTTGGTATGAATAAGAAAAAACTTTTATTGAGGCTGAAAAAGATTGCTAGGACGAAGAGTGTGAATCACTGAAGCCAAGACTTTACAAAGTTTTAAAAGAATTTGCAACATCGGGAAATCTGCTATGTATTTAAAAATTGTCAAATATTTTGAGTTAGGAAATAATTTTTGTTTATGGTGAAGGCAATCGTGATCGAAACTTACAAATTGCTTACGACTAAAGGTCTCTGCCCACTTACGGCACGTAACGAAACGACTGTAAATCGGCTTCGAAAAGGCAACGTAATGTTCAATGCACACTTAACGAAACGGCAACAAAAATTTTAATTAAACAAAACAATAAGCGCAGAATTCTCTAGTACACAATTAGCTTAAATAGCTTTGCTATTAGATGACGATGTAGAAAACTGATAAAATCATAGATTTTAGATTAATTTTATGCTTTAAAAACGACCTATCGATGTCGAATTTTTACTTTGCACAATAAACTGTTGGAATCCATTGTAATTTTTGTAAACAATGAGAACGACAAGCCGGTCAGAATTCTTTGAAACGATCACCACCGGCTTTTTCGTCGGCGTCAACAGTCGTTGCCGTTTCATCGTCGCTTAATGAGCATGTATACATAAAGAATGGTTCACTTATAATTTGGCCACATAAAAATAGGTATATCTCTTGAAATAAAACTCCGATTATTAAATTTTTTATATCAAATTAAATTATATTATTTCATGTTTCAGATAACTAATTATGGATACTAAATTACAATGTTTCGGTAAAAATTTCGGACTTTCTTTTTAATGCCTTGCATTAGGTTTTGCACAACTTGTCGTGATACTTCACCGCATACCTTATTCCACTTTATTCCCAAATTTTCTTTTGAATTTGAAGTTTTGCCATGTTTTTTTAACTTTTGTTTGGTTATTGCCCAAAATCTCTCAATTGGTCGAAGTTCGGGACAGTTTGGTGGGTGCATGTGTTTCGGTATAATGTCAACAGCGTGTAAACAGTACCAATCCATTGTATCCTTGGAATAATGACAGGATGCCAAATCTGGCCAAAATTTCACAGGAGCTTGGTGGCATCGAATAAAAGGCAGTAGACGCTTTTCCAGACATTCCTGTCGATATAATTCACCAGACATCGTGGAATGCGTCACAAATGGGCGACTTTTCAGTCCACAGCTGCAGATTGCCTGCCAAACTAATACCTTTTTTCCAAATTTATCCAACTTATCGTTTATACCTTTCGGTCACTCCTCCTCTTATTTTTGCAACATAAAAATTCCGACCTGGTAGCTGTTTGACATCCATTTTGACGTATGTTTCGTCATCCATTATAATGCACCCGTTAAATTTTGTCAAAACCTGTTCATACAGAATGCGTGCTCTCCTTTTTGCTACAGATTGCTGTTTTTCCGAACGGTTTGGAAATTTTATAGTTCTATATGATACCAGCTTTGCATTTATGCGAATTCTTCGTACCGTACTTTTACTTGTTCCGTATCTTTTTGCTCGATCATTGTCGGAGAGGCCTGGATTTAAACGTATGGACCTTAATACCTTCACCCGCAAAGCTGGGTCTCCGCTTCCCTTTTTTTTAGCCGCTCTTGTTTTTCGTTCAACGGACAACGTTTGTTTATATCGTTTAAGAACATTGTTGACGGTAGACTTTGGAATATTTAAGATCTTAGCGATTTTTCTTCCCGACCAGTTCGGATTATCCAATGATTTGTGCACAATCATTTTCCTAATTTCTTTTTCCATCTTCGCCTGTAGTCACAAATATAAACTTACTGAAATGAATTTTGCTGGGAATAACGGTGCATTGTTTACAAACAATACGTCATTAAAAACTTTTTATTTGGTCCACTGGGGGCGCTGCAATCGACAGTAACATGCGGCCAAATTATAACTGAACCATTCTTTAAGAACACATGGTAGTTATATTTTGTAGTTTCGTGTCGTTTCGTTACGTGCCCCAAGTGGGCAGAGGAGACCTTAATAAACAACTATTTCTCCAACTAGCATAGAATGAGAACGGTGCTTCTCATCAGCGAGTTAGGCCTTTTCCACACTTGGTCAACGCAACTCTAACTCAAGTTGCTAGCCTGTGTTTTTATACCGGAACCTTCATATTAAGCAACTTGCACGCAACTAGTTCTCGACACGTTCTCAACTTGTTCAAAGCAACGCGGCTTTCCGCAATTTTCATCGGCGACGTGTTGCATCAGTTTGTTTGTTTTGTGAATTCAAGTATTTGTAGTGCAGTAGGCTTTATATTAATCAAGGTGAATAAGCTTATTAATTAGTTCCTAATAGAATCTAAAAGAAGAAGAAATAGCTTGCAAGATGAATGAGCAAATGTTAAATACTAAATTAGTGCAAGAAGTCGAAAAACATGAGTTATTATATAATAACAATTATTATATGTTGCATGACTTTTGAAGCAAGTCTGAAAGCATTCGGTTTATAGTTGCATTGCTTTTCAACTTTTTCGTTGTTGCGTTGAAGTTGTGTTGGAATTGCGTTGACCAAGTGTGGAAAAGGCCTTATACTTGTAATAATATTCGAACAAAACTCTCAAAAAAAAAAATAAAACGCGTTGATATGCTTAATGTATTACTTTAAAAATAATTAAACATTAAACAAAAATTTAATATGAAAAGTCTTTTTCAACTGTAATTTGCCTTAAACACAAAAAACATGAAGACGGTGCACAAAAAAGTGTCGTTTTTGAGATTTTACTCAAGCAAATCACAAAACGAGGCGTAAAAAGCGTCGCTTCAAAAAGTGTAACATTTATATAGCAATAACTTAAACTGTTCTGTATTTTTTTTTATATATTTTTTGTTCTTTAACTCTTTCAATGGCTAGGCTTAACTAAGAACAAAATAATTTTTTGAGGTTTTATTCCTATCATTTAGGTCCTTAAAAGATGAAAAAACATACCTTTCATTTTAGCCTGCGCTACTACATTTTACAAGCTTGTGCAAAAAAAAATTGTTTTGCTCCTGTTCGGCACAAAGTTAATCCCTGAAATGTTTCTCAACACTTTCTTTGTTTTTTAAACCCTATTATTATTATTATTATTATTATTATTATTATTATTATTATTATTATTATTATTATTATTATTATTATTATTATTATTATTATTATTATTATTATTATTATTATTATTATTATTATTATTATTATTATAATTATTATTATTATTATTTTTATTATTATTATTATTATCATTATTATTATTATTATTATTATTATTATTATTATTATTATTATTATTATTATTATTATTATTATTATTATTATTATTATTATTATTATTATTATTATTATTATTATTATTATTATTATTATTATTATTATTATTATTATTATTATTATTATTATTATTATTATTATTATTATTATTATTATTATTATTATTATTATTATTATTATTATTATTATTATTATTATTATTATTATTATTATTATTATTATTATTATTATTATTATTATTATTATTATTATTATTATTATTATTATTATTATTATTATTATTATTATTATTATTATTATTATTATTATTATTATTATTATTATTATTATTATTATTATTATTATTATTATTATTATTATTATTATTATTATTATTATTATTATTATTATTATTATTATTATTATTATTATTATTATTATTATTATTATTATTATTATTATTATTATTATTATTATTATTATTATTATTATTATTATTATTATTATTATTATTATTATTATTATTATTATTATTATTATTATTATTATTATTATTATTATTATTATTATTATTATTATTATTATTATTATTATTATTATTATTATTATTATTATTATTATTATTATTATTATTATTATTATTATTATTATTATTATTATTATTATTATTATTATTATTATTATTATTATTATTATTATTATTATTATTATTATTATTATTATTATTATTATTATTATTATTATTATTATTATTATTATTATTATTATTATTATTATTATTATTATTATTATTATTATTATTATTATTATTATTATTATTATTATTATTATTATTATTATTATTATTATTATTATTATTATTATTATTATTATTATTATTATTATTATTATTATTATTATTATTATTATTATTATTATTATTATTATTATTATTATTATTATTATTATTATTATTATTATTATTATTATTATTATTATTATTATTATTATTATTATTATTATTATTATTATTATTATTATTATTATTATTATTATTATTATTATTATTATTATTATTATTATTATTATTATTATTATTATTATTATTATTATTATTATTATTATTATTATTATTATTATTATTATTATTATTATTATTATTATTATTATTATTATTATTATTATTATTATTATTATTATTATTATTATTATTATTATTATTATTATTATTATTATTATTATTATTATTATTATTATTATTATTATTATTATTATTATTATTATTATTATTATTATTATTATTATTATTATTATTATTATTATTATTATTATTATTATTATTATTATTATTATTATTATTATTATTATTATTATTATTATTATTATTATTATTATTATTATTATTATTATTATTATTATTATTATTATTATTATTATTATTATTATTATTATTATTATTATTATTATTATTATTATTATTATTATTATTATTATTATTATTATTATTATTATTATTATTATTATTATTATTATTATTATTATTATTATTATTATTATTATTATTATTATTATTATTATTATTATTATTATTATTATTATTATTATTATTATTATTATTATTATTATTATTATTATTATTATTATTATTATTATTATTATTATTATTATTATTATTATTATTATTATTATTATTATTATTATTATTATTATTATTATTATTATTATTATTATTATTATTATTATTATTATTATTATTATTATTATTATTATTATTATTATTATTATTATTATTATTATTATTATTATTATTATTATTATTATTATTATTATTATTATTATTATTATTATTATTATTATTATTATTATTATTATTATTATTATTATTATTATTATTATTATTATTATTATTATTATTATTATTATTATTATTATTATTATTATTATTATTATTATTATTATTATTATTATTATTATTATTATTATTATTATTATTATTATTATTATTATTATTATTATTATTATTATTATTATTATTATTATTATTATTATTATTATTATTATTATTATTATTATTATTATTATTATTATTATTATTATTATTATTATTATTATTATTATTATTATTATTATTATTATTATTATTATTATTATTATTATTATTATTATTATTATTATTATTATTATTATTATTATTATTATTATTATTATTATTATTATTATTATTATTATTATTATTATTATTATTATTATTATTATTATTATTATTATTATTATTATTATTATTATTATTATTATTATTATTATTATTATTATTATTATTATTATTATTATTATTATTATTATTATTATTATTATTATTATTATTATTATTATTATTATTATTATTATTATTATTATTATTATTATTATTATTATTATTATTATTATTATTATTATTATTATTATTATTATTATTATTATTATTATTATTATTATTATTATTATTATTATTATTATTATTATTATTATTATTATTATTATTATTATTATTATTATTATTATTATTATTATTATTATTATTATTATTATTATTATTATTATTATTATTATTATTATTATTATTATTATTATTATTATTATTATTATTATTATTATTATTATTATTATTATTATTATTATTATTATTATTATTATTATTATTATTATTATTATTATTATTATTATTATTATTATTATTATTATTATTATTATTATTATTATTATTATTATTATTATTATTATTATTATTATTATTATTATTATTATTATTATTATTATTATTATTATTATTATTATTATTATTATTATTATTATTATTATTATTATTATTATTATTATTATTATTATTATTATTATTATTATTATTATTATTATTATTATTATTATTATTATTATTATTATTATTATTATTATTATTATTATTATTATTATTATTATTATTATTATTATTATTATTATTATTATTATTATTATTATTATTATTATTATTATTATTATTATTATTATTATTATTATTATTATTATTATTATTATTATTATTATTATTATTATTATTATTATTATTATTATTATTATTATTATTATTATTATTATTATTATTATTATTATTATTATTATTATTATTATTATTATTATTATTATTATTATTATTATTATTATTATTATTATTATTATTATTATTATTATTATTATTATTATTATTATTATTATTATTATTATTATTATTATTATTATTATTATTATTATTATTATTATTATTATTATTATTATTATTATTATTATTATTATTATTATTATTATTATTATTATTATTATTATTATTATTATTATTATTATTATTATTATTATTATTATTATTATTATTATTATTATTATTATTATTATTATTATTATTATTATTATTATTATTATTATTATTATTATTATTATTATTATTATTATTATTATTATTATTATTATTATTATTATTATTATTATTATTATTATTATTATTATTATTATTATTATTATTATTATTATTATTATTATTATTATTATTATTATTATTATTATTATTATTATTATTATTATTATTATTATTATTATTATTATTATTATTATTATTATTATTATTATTATTATTATTATTATTATTATTATTATTATTATTATTATTATTATTATTATTATTATTATTATTATTATTATTATTATTATTATTATTATTATTATTATTATTATTATTATTATTATTATTATTATTATTATTATTATTATTATTATTATTATTATTATTATTATTATTATTATTATTATTATTATTATTATTATTATTATTATTATTATTATTATTATTATTATTATTATTATTATTATTATTATTATTATTATTATTATTATTATTATTATTATTATTATTATTATTATTATTATTATTATTATTATTATTATTATTATTATTATTATTATTATTATTATTATTATTATTATTATTATTATTATTATTATTATTATTATTATTATTATTATTATTATTATTATTATTATTATTATTATTATTATTATTATTATTATTATTATTATTATTATTATTATTATTATTATTATTATTATTATTATTATTATTATTATTATTATTATTATTATTATTATTATTATTATTATTATTATTATTATTATTATTATTATTATTATTATTATTATTATTATTATTATTATTATTATTATTATTATTATTATTATTATTATTATTATTATTATTATTATTATTATTATTATTATTATTATTATTATTATTATTATTATTATTATTATTATTATTATTATTATTATTATTATTATTATTATTATTATTATTATTATTATTATTATTATTATTATTATTATTATTATTATTATTATTATTATTATTATTATTATTATTATTATTATTATTATTATTATTATTATTATTATTATTATTATTATTATTATTATTATTATTATTATTATTATTATTATTATTATTATTATTATTATTATTATTATTATTATTATTATTATTATTATTATTATTATTATTATTATTATTATTATTATTATTATTATTATTATTATTATTATTATTATTATTATTATTATTATTATTATTATTATTATTATTATTATTATTATTATTATTATTATTATTATTATTATTATTATTATTATTATTATTATTATTATTATTATTATTATTATTATTATTATTATTATTATTATTATTATTATTATTATTATTATTATTATTATTATTATTATTATTATTATTATTATTATTATTATTATTATTATTATTATTATTATTATTATTATTATTATTATTATTATTATTATTATTATTATTATTATTATTATTATTATTATTATTATTATTATTATTATTATTATTATTATTATTATTATTATTATTATTATTATTATTATTATTATTATTATTATTATTATTATTATTATTATTATTATTATTATTATTATTATTATTATTATTATTATTATTATTATTATTATTATTATTATTATTATTATTATTATTATTATTATTATTATTATTATTATTATTATTATTATTATTATTATTATTATTATTATTATTATTATTATTATTATTATTATTATTATTATTATTATTATTATTATTATTATTATTATTATTATTATTATTATTATTATTATTATTATTATTATTATTATTATTATTATTATTATTATTATTATTATTATTATTATTATTATTATTATTATTATTATTATTATTATTATTATTATTATTATTATTATTATTATTATTATTATTATTATTATTATTATTATTATTATTATTATTATTATTATTATTATTATTATTATTATTATTATTATTATTATTATTATTATTATTATTATTATTATTATTATTATTATTATTATTATTATTATTATTATTATTATTATTATTATTATTATTATTATTATTATTATTATTATTATTATTATTATTATTATTATTATTATTATTATTATTATTATTATTATTATTATTATTATTATTATTATTATTATTATTATTATTATTATTATTATTATTATTATTATTATTATTATTATTATTATTATTATTATTATTATTATTATTATTATTATTATTATTATTATTATTATTATTATTATTATTATTATTATTATTATTATTATTATTATTATTATTATTATTATTATTATTATTATTATTATTATTATTATTATTATTATTATTATTATTATTATTATTATTATTATTATTATTATTATTATTATTATTATTATTATTATTATTATTATTATTATTATTATTATTATTATTATTATTATTATTATTATTATTATTATTATTATTATTATTATTATTATTATTATTATTATTATTATTATTATTATTATTATTATTATTATTATTATTATTATTATTATTATTATTATTATTATTATTATTATTATTATTATTATTATTATTATTATTATTATTATTATTATTATTATTATTATTATTATTATTATTATTATTATTATTATTATTATTATTATTATTATTATTATTATTATTATTATTATTATTATTATTATTATTATTATTATTATTATTATTATTATTATTATTATTATTATTATTATTATTATTATTATTATTATTATTATTATTATTATTATTATTATTATTATTATTATTATTATTATTATTATTATTATTATTATTATTATTATTATTATTATTATTATTATTATTATTATTATTATTATTATTATTATTATTATTATTATTATTATTATTATTATTATTATTATTATTATTATTATTATTATTATTATTATTATTATTATTATTATTATTATTATTATTATTATTATTATTATTATTATTATTATTATTATTATTATTATTATTATTATTATTATTATTATTATTATTATTATTATTATTATTATTATTATTATTATTATTATTATTATTATTATTATTATTATTATTATTATTATTATTATTATTATTATTATTATTATTATTATTATTATTATTATTATTATTATTATTATTATTATTATTATTATTATTATTATTATTATTATTATTATTATTATTATTATTATTATTATTATTATTATTATTATTATTATTATTATTATTATTATTATTATTATTATTATTATTATTATTATTATTATTATTATTATTATTATTATTATTATTATTATTATTATTATTATTATTATTATTATTATTATTATTATTATTATTATTATTATTATTATTATTATTATTATTATTATTATTATTATTATTATTATTATTATTATTATTATTATTATTATTATTATTATTATTATTATTATTATTATTATTATTATTATTATTATTATTATTATTATTATTATTATTATTATTATTATTATTATTATTATTATTATTATTATTATTATTATTATTATTATTATTATTATTATTATTATTATTATTATTATTATTATTATTATTATTATTATTATTATTATTATTATTATTATTATTATTATTATTATTATTATTATTATTATTATTATTATTATTATTATTATTATTATTATTATTATTATTATTATTATTATTATTATTATTATTATTATT